>JAHWGI010001056.1:1200000-1916918 GCA_029379305.1 Frankliniella fusca | reverse complement strand
CTGGTTTAAAGTTGCATATATCTGCAGCCATGCGTGTTTTGAGTGGAACTTTCGACCAATCTGAGTGGTGTTAGGATATTTTTCTAGTTATGGAGGTATGGCAATGCTCTGCTACAATGCTCTGCAGGTCACATCTTGAGTATAAAGCTTCATAGTGTTGGACGGACGTTTCCTAACCTGTGGACATCCCGTAAATCGTTGATAATTTTGAATGGGCTGGCCTAACAAAATTGTTTGTAGCATTCTTAATGAAATATGAACTCCCACTGCAGCTATTCCAGATATAATTATTAGTTTTAGACCATAGAATTGTATACCTGTGTCATCGTTCTTCTCCAAAATGAGGTAAGCTAAAGAGTAAACTTTTTCTCATGTCAATAATTAAATCATCAAGAAATATATTTCTTTGTTTCATTTTCTGTATAGATAAAATGTCAGAGGCAGATGTTAACAATGCAATATATACATTGGAACGTCTATGAACAACAATGCATACAGTCAATTTTGGTGAATGGATGAACTACTGGCATTGACGATTCAGTCCTCTTATTTTTCTTAACACAACTTCATTTTCGGAGTATTTACCTGCGAAACTTACAATTTTGTAGCCATAAGGATAATTGTGGATGAGTATTTCCTAATGACATGGCACATAAGAGAGGTAATTAATGCTAACTGATTGGACTCAAATGGTACTAGCGATCTGTCTTAATATGAGCTTCACAACATATAACAACTTTAGTACTGCTAGCCATTTCAAAAACTTTGTTTATAAATGCCCTTCAAGTGTTGCCATTCACAAATACATACAGTGCAATGGTGCTATCAGTGTCAATTTACTATAATTCAATATTTGATGGGTAGAGTACAATGGTCCACAAATGTAAGTACAGAATTGCACAAATAGATTGTTTGTCCTGTAAAAAGTGTTGAGAGTATTTTTTCTATTAATTTTCACACTTAATTAAGAGTCTCATTCCTCAGCTTGAATTACTAGCTAGAAATTGCTAAAAAAAAAAATAAAAGTAATGTCAAACACTTAACACAAAAATACTACTCTGCTGATCAAATATTCAGAAGCAAAAGTTTGAATCAGAAACAATACCCCTGCTTCAACTACAGATCTAGTTAATAAAATATATCTACCTTGATGAATACAATCACTGAAACCATAAGTTATGAGATAACTGAAAGAAATGAATGTAAAAAATGATTCAGACAAATGTCTAACAGGTATAATTACCAATGTAGTGCTGTGTGTAAGATAGTCACTAAATAAGTCAAAATAGGAGAAAAATACCAAACTGATTGAGGAATTCAGGTAGAGTTTCACATTTCTAAATTGGAGACAAAATGTAATTCACAAATTATTAAATTATTCATGCGCAAACTCCAGTGGAAAGATGAGAAGAAGAAGCGATCGCGAGAAAAGTACTCGCGCGTACTGATATGAATAGATTTTCATGATATAAAGGTGGTACTAAAAAAGATATGTGCTAAGAGACTTCATATCATACGTTCACAGGGAGCTTAAAAGAAAATCAAATTATCACACATGACCATAGTAGTCTTAAAAAAAAACCTCCAAAATTGTTTTTGCATGAAAGGTTTAACGAACAAAATGACAGAACAATTCCTACTAACATGATTTGACCTGATTTGTGGCTCAACATTATTCTTTAAAAAATCCTCTGTATCGAACCTAGTTTAAAAATTTGATCAAACTTGTAGTATACGATGTTGTGCACTTACAGACGCTACCACCTTTAGTGAGAAAATGAGTAGTGGTAATGTATGTACAACTATGATGCAACCACACAAAAAAGGGTAAGTATCCTCACTTTGCTGCCAGTCATAATGGTATACAGTTTTGTCTTGATCCGTTGCCACATAGAATTGACATGAGTCTCAACTAGCTTATATAGAAGAAAGATTGGGTGTTCTGGCATCAACGACTATCCCATTCATCGCAAATACAAGAGAACTAGCTATCAGATGACAATTAGGGCCTAGAAAGGTAACGTGTGGTCCAAAGTTCTCAATAGACACATCGTATGCGGAAACCGTAACCTGATTACCTAGTGAGAGGACTCCTAGAAGACGATACAGCATCTGGTTCCGCTAATGAGGCGAATGAGTGTACAAAACTCCTTATTGATGCTTTTGAGCATCTTATGTAAGACCTAGAAAAGGTGATTAGGTCATGACAGCAAGGTATTTGTGGCGTATAATACCACTAGACCTCTCAGTAAACAACATGATTACATACACTCTATACAGAAAGTTGGTTACAGCACATTTCCATGATCATGAAACTGAATAATTCAGCTACTGCTCCGAGTTTATAATTCTACATAGCATCACAGTATGGAATCAACCGAACACAGCAGATCCGATGAATCGATGACTTGACGAACACAACAGGAAACTATTGCTTTGAACCAGTGGCTTGTGGCAGATTCCCGGTTTCTTTCAGCGTTAAATATACTGCACTCTGTTGAGATCACTGGAAATCAAGTCTCCTTTGTCGAGCTCGCGACGTTTAGATGAGCGACGATGGATGTCTTCAGCAGCTTTTCCAACGTGATATGGAGGAAAGCAAAGAATTTTCAAGGTAAATGTATACTCCCGTAGAAAATGTGCTAAAGCAGATGCCTAGACATCTATGATGACGATCGGTATTGCAACAAACATTCTCAAAGTCATGAAGAACTACTGTAAAAGATAGATAAGGTTCATACTAAATCAAAAACATGTAGAGTCCAACATAGAATGTAGGACGTCAGACAGAAATAGCATGTGAGAGTGTATCCACAAATTCTAATGACTGACACATTATGTACTGGTCTACCATTAATCAACATAATGATATGCGTACTACAGACATTATGTAGCCCACTGAGATCGTATCCTCACCAGCCATCATTTTGGCAGAGAACATACAAAATAAAAGTAATGGCATAATGCGTCAGACAGTTTGGTTCTCTCATCGCACTTTTCATGACCATTCTCTAGCTCAGCGAGACAGAGAGATGGAATCCACTTTTAGTTTGCTTGTATAATAAACTTTAATAATGAAAACAATCACTGAGCGAACAGCTCAGAACTTACCCTCCAGCGAGAGAAAATGGATCTCATTCGCGTAAGGACTCCTAATTACAGTGGCAAGTATATATAGTCAACAGATTTGACG
Organism: Frankliniella fusca; assembly: GCA_029379305.1. NCBI lineage: Eukaryota > Metazoa > Arthropoda > Insecta > Thysanoptera > Thripidae > Frankliniella > Frankliniella fusca. The sequence goes on along the minus strand of JAHWGI010001056.1, from coordinate 1,913,725 downwards.
CATTCAGAAATTTATATACAGGGATAAAATGGACCATTCCATCCTTATGAATGTTGACGATATGAGATTTCTTCAGAATAGAGTTACGAGTTCAGAGGTATGTACAAATATTGAATTACCATAATTGATGGAAAAAACTATGCACAATTGTTGTAAACATTTATACTTTTATACTGGTTCACTTCATCTTTCATTGCATTGTTCTTGGTTGAAAGATGCACCAGAATTTGATCCCCCAGGACCCTGAGTCATACAGAAAATGTGAAGAGTTCATTGACAGTTTTGTCACCTGCCAAAAAGATGAAACATTAGGAGAACTAATGAACTTGCAGTTTTCACAGATGTACAAGAACTTGTAAGAAAAATGCAAAAGGTAACACCTCTTGTAGATTTAATTACCCTCTTCCTCCTATGAGAGAAGAACAAAATTCTATTACCTTTGTCAAATGATATGGATGAGCAGGAAAAAATTGACAGCAAGAAAATTATGGTCTGAAATTAAAGAACAAACCGAAATTATTGCTAGAAATCATGAGGGACTGTTCTTTTGATGAATACTTAGCTTACCTACAATTTTGATGAGCAGTCATACATTCAGGCTTTAAGGTCAAAACTAAAAAGACCAACTGTATTTTTTGGGGCGTAAATTAAAATGAAAGGAGGGTAAATGCCTATAACAGAGAGATGCTTATATTATGGGAAGCTCACATGGACATCCAGTTGGTAGTGTCACCATATGGATGTGTAAAATATATTGTGTCTCGTATGTTTCTAAGTCTCAAAAAGGCATGTCTAAATTATTAAAAGAGGTAGCTGATAAAGTGTGCAAAAGGTGATGAACCAACCATAAAGAAACTTCGAAAGATTGTGAACGCCTTTTTAAATAACTGTGAGATTTCAGCACAAGAAATTGCTCTCCATGTATTGGGCATTCCCATGTCCAAATCAAGCATAGGGAACAATTTACATTAAATTCATGTCCACCAGACCAAAGAGTGTTCCTGAAAAAAGGTAAAAAAGAGTTAGAAAAAATTTTGTGAAACAGATCCTGACAGTACAGATATACAGGAAACAGGAATGATTGAGCATTACATAGAGAGACCTGACATTTTGGAATCTACATGCTTGGCAGACTTTGCTGCTTTGTATAAGTATTCAAAAACTCATCCTCACAAGAAAAAATGTAAGTACTGATGAAATTGAAATTGATTTGGAAATTAATGATGATGAAATTATTGCAGAAAAAAATTGTGATGACGAGTCAAACAAGAAAACTGTATACGAGCTAAAAAACAATTCTGGATTTCTGACAAAAAGAAACAAAAGACTTGTCATTCAATTCAGAAATTACAAAGAGGGAGAAGACAAGTTAAACTTTCAGAGAGAGAAAATTTGATGCTGTTCACATCTTGGAGGACAGAACCATCTCTACTAGACTCCGATTTACCAATGAAATTCGGTGAGAAACTAGAAGTCATACAAACAAACAGAAGTAATTATTGTAAGTATGACAGTGTCTTTGACAATATAGAGGTTGACTTATTGGAGGAAGATGAAGAAAATGAGGAGGAAAGCACTGTCGCTCCTCAATTCAAAATACTTGACTTAAACGAAACTCCATCTGACTTCCAATTAGAAATTCCTCATACGGAAAAAATAATTTCTACAGCTGAATCTATGCGGTTTCCTCTCCCTAATATATTACCTGAGAGTGAATTTCTATCATTAATTAAATCTCTCAATGAAAAGCAAAGAAAATATTTGTTGAATTTAACTAATTTAGTAAAGACAAATCCATCAGAACCTTTTTACCACTTCTTGTCTGGAGGAGCAGGAGTTGGTAAAAGTACATTGATTAATGCCATCAAACAAGTTCTGGAAAGGTTTTGGGTACATCAACCCAGCAATAAACCAGAGGACATTAATATTTTAGCAGTAGCTCCAACAGGAAAAGGCAGCCATTGGAATAAATGGCACTACTATTGATTCAGCATTTGGCTTTGGATTCAAACGTCAAAGACAAATTACGTATTGGAAGAATGCTCAATTCAGATACTAGAAATACTTTGGCCTGTACTTTACACAAACTGAAATTAATAATTCTCGATGAAATAAGCATGTGCAGCTTTTATAAATTCCAGGCTATGAATAGCGTACTCCAGGAGATATTCGAGAACAACAAACCATTTGGTGGCGTATCAGTGATAACTGTGGGTGATTTCAATCAGCTCCCGCCTCCTATTGGTTCTTACGTATTCCAAACACCATCTGATGATTTCAGCAGATTGCTCGGTCCTCATTTGTGGCGCCTCTTTCAGCTGTTTGAACTGACTGAAATCATGAGACAGAGAGACGACGCAGCTTTTGCAAATGCTTTAAATAATTTAGCACTTGGAACAACTACGGACGAACAGGATGAAATGTTCACTAACCGTCAACTTGACATGTTGCAGATTGATGTCACATCCATCATAGATAAAGTGACAACATTGTACTACTGCAATGCTGATGTTGATGCCTTCAACAATTTATTCCTGGCAGTTTCGCCTAATGAAAAAATTGTATCTCGTGCACTGGATTCATGCTCTGGAACCAAATCACGGGCAACAATAACATACATGTTGTCTCAGGCGCAAAAGTTACAGCACAAGAAAACACAAAATATGCAGTACCTTTTAAAATTATGTGTAAAAACAAAATATATTGTCTCTCATAATATTGCAGTTCCAGATGGCATCTCAAATGGTTCTCCCTGCATACTGAAGAAAGTCATTTACGGCCAATTATGTGAAAAAAACAGCAGAGAACGCATACCTATAAGAGCTTATGTCCAATTTGAAAAAGAAAGTACAGGTGAGAAAACCAGGCAGAGACTTCAAAACATCATAAAAGCAGATGGAATAACAGAAAAAAATTGGACTCCAATTCAAAGAATATGTAGAAGTTTCTCCCTCAATGAGAATACTCACATTCAGGTAACAAGAAATCAGCTTCCTTTGCTTCCAAGTAATGCACAAACCATTCACTGCTCTCAAAGTTGTACTTATGACAACATACTAGTATTCCTTAATAAGACTTTAAGTCGCAAATTGCTGTATACTGCTTGCAGTAGAGTGACATCTCTCTCAGGTTTGTATCTATCTGGAATCTATAAAAAGCCAGCCAGAGCTACACTTGAAAATGATCCGTCACTCAGAGAAATGACTAGAATGAGAAATGAAGCTCAATTGCATCTTGTTCACTAGACCTTTCCAGAGAAGCACGTCTCAAAACGTCAACGGACAATACAGCATTTGTTATTCTTGGTGTTTCTCATGAACGCAGCCGTGTCCCCTCGAATCTCATATCGCGTAGCATCGTAATTCTCTGTGACCTCAACTGTTTCTTTGCACATTGATACAGATATAGTAAGATATGTTGCTGAAGGACTGTCCCAAAACCTAGAGGACGAAATAGTGACAATAAGTAATAATTATACGTATTGTGATTTGCAAGAGATGTCTAGACGTGCAGACCACTGTCTCCAATAGCGGACAGCTTTTGTTGCACATGAGTATTCGTGAAAATTATCTCCTCAACTCTTACCTCATGAGGAATATTCTGTTTCAGCGATAGGACATCAATGTTCAGCAGTGACCAATCTACTACAACTGTTGTCGCATTACAATGTTCACAGCAATAAACAGATATAATGGTCTATTAGAAGTCTCGTCAGACAGCTATGGAATGCTAGCTGAAACAAGCAACTGCAGTAAACAAGCTCAGCACAAAATCATTTGATAGATAATGATCAGATAATAGTGATCAACACTATATGGGAGATTTCAATCATAAAGTATCAGGGTATCAGTGATCCAGATTATAAAATTTTAAAAAAGGCTTCATTTCATGACAGAAGCCACACTGCTCAAGTGCGATTAGATGCAACTAGAGAGTATCACCGATCACAGTGCCTCTCATAGATTGGTATGTTTTTTTCAACACAACACACTAGAACAATTAGACATTTTGAAAGTGTGACAAGGATCATAACCCTAATTTTGAGAATTGAATGTAGGTATGTAAACAAGCGTTATCACTTAATGTGTCAATCTATAGCCATGAAAATGAAAGTGCAAAAAAAATAATAACAGACTGTCAAAAGATTAATATATTATGAAGAAGGAATTATAGGGGTGACACACAAGTGACTTGGTACCCACCTGATATAGAGTTCTACTTACCGTGCAAAATATCTAAAAGATTACAACAACAACAAAAATCATTGGGGTGAGGCACATGACACAGGATGACCCACCTTCACAGACAGCAAGCTAAATCTTAAATGATAGAATAATTGAGAGCCAAAAGATTAAGATTAACAACAACTAAAAATTCCAAAGGGTGGCACAGAGACACACATTGATTTCCCCACCTTCATAGTCTTAGCAATAGCAAATTATATTGTGAAAATCTAGTAGAACTCAAAAGATTAAAGATGTGAAACAACAAGTCAAAAAAATCATTGGCGTGGCTACAGCAGCAGATTACGCCACCTTCTATATACAGCATGCAAATTAAATAGTTGTAAATTACTGAAGTGCTCAAAAGAGTTACAATATTAGCACAACAAAAAAAATGCATTTTGGGTGTGCACGAGGACGTGAGCCCACACTATCATCTGTATAACATGGCCAAACATTCATAAAACTAGAAAGAAAAATAGAGTGTAGCATTTCCAAGGTACATCTATCGAACCTCCTCACATTTCAATTTCAAATAATACAGGATAATTCTTCTATCACCTGTGAATTCATATCCATGAGACCTGATCCACCTCATTGCCGTGCCTATTGTGAGACAGCCTGCTTCTGGCATTTCCCAACAAAAAAAGGTGCATTGCGAGAACTGACCCATTCCTCTCCACTCTTCAATTATAATCATTAAGATCATATTTATCACTTGAGGATACATAATCATGAGTACCTGATTTATTCCCCTTCGTGCAGTGCCTTTGATGAGCACGTTTGGCATTGCCACTAGCAACATTAAGGTTGATTCATTGCTAGGAACTGACCCTGCTTCACAGTATTTCCAATTTAATCAGTCATGATCAATTTATCACTTCTGTGGTACATAACTAGAGACGATCTTCTCCTCTCGTGCAGTTCCTTGTGATGCACGTGTGAGCTCGTCTGAGCCCACACATAAAGGTACAGATTGCGTAGGAACATGACACCTTCTCTCACATTGTCAATTTATCATTCATTATCATTCTTATCACCTGGAGAAACTATAACATAGGCGCGGCTGAGCATCTAATAAATTCCAATTAATTGTGTCATAGGCCAAAATCACAAGTTAAGAGCGATGTAAATTTGGTAAGTACAAAGAATCAAGTACTTTCATTACATCTTTAATACAACTTTTACTTTTGTTGTAGACTATCATACAGTACTCCAAGAAAGCAAGCACTTTAAGCTTATTTTAGGCATCTAGCTAATCCAACTTAAATGTTCATATTTTTAGCCATCAACCACAATGGTTACTGATTAAGTAATTAAGAATTAAATACAGTAAAAGAATATTACTTGCATTGCCATTTTAAATTACAATTAGATATTTAGAGATTGTACAACAAATGCTACAGTACTTCAAGAAGCAAGGCCTCATTACTTAATTTGAAGGTCGTTTCTTAAAGAAACTTTATCCTCAACCACTAATAAGATTCACAAATTAACCGTGTAAAAATCTATGCATGACAGAATATGCATTGCACATTGATCAACTTAATCACTCTTAGATCATAACCTTACCACCCTGCCTCGATAATCGAGTCACTATAAGTTTAGTAACATGCCATTTCAACCACCAAAGTAAAAGTAGTGTTATTTCATTTTGGTTCAAGAAATAAGGTACCCAATGTGTTGCCATTTTAATTACAATTATATTTCTTTAGATAAGCCCAGTACTTCAATGAACACAAGACTACTTTAGATTCTGATGTCATTTCACTTCAAGAACTGTACTTCAGATCCAACAAAATATTCAACGTATAAACTTCGAGAGAATTACTATCATCTTGGTAACACATATAACAAATTGTCTCTGTATGAAAACGTATAACAAAGATAACAAACATAACAATCTTTCCCGATACCCACACATGTATTTAAAAAAGAGGGGTTCTATGTTGAACAAGTCACATACTTCTTCTGTAAATGTGCTCTAAACCCATGTAAACAAAAGAGGCATCACTCTAACACTTTCATCAAGTGTTTCATCTATGTCCTATGCTCGCGTGTAACCAAATAGAGGCAAAACAAGTGTCCATCTCTGGCACCAAATAATATGTGGTACTTTATAAGAATCACGGTCAAGCGTTTTTTTCCCAAACCAAAAAGGTAGGGTTTTCCTTGACCATCTATTTCCTAAATGGGGTTTGAATACTAAAAATAATAGATGAAATCAAAATGTTTTGAAATATTATGAGTTGATACATCTTACTACTCCAATAGACTTGGTAAACACTATACTCAAAAACAATTGCTTGTTTATTTGCAATGATATGCCCATTTGTTACCACTGAACAACTAAGTCTGAAACAAATATGAAATATAAAAGCACACAATAAGCCATAAAGCTAAATAGAAAATGTAACGTAAGTACCGTTCAAAATATAGACTAATTGATCCATACGATTCATTACTTTTTGAAAGTTTCTGTTTCAGATGACAATAACCTTCAGTTTCTTCAACAAAATCTGAAAGAAAAAGACATTTGTCGTCAACCTTGTGACGTACGACAAGACATGCAGTATATCTCTCTCAACAAAGACAAAAAACACACAAACAATGAACAAAAGGTTTTATGGGGGGGGGGGGGGGGTGGGGGGGGGGGGGGGGGGTGGGGGGGGGGGGGGGGGGGGGGACAAATGGGGGGGGGGGTTGGGTGGGGGGGGGGGTTAAAAAAAAAGGCTTAACAATCGAGGATGGAGGAAAAGAGAGAGATATATCTGCATGTCTTGTCTGTCGTCAGGTTGAGACAAATGTTTTTTCTTTGATTTTGTTGAAGAAACTGAAGGTTATGTCACTGAAGAAACTTTCAAGTAATGATGTATGGATCAAATATTGTTATATATAAAGGTATTACGTTACATTTTTATTTAGTTTTTATGGTTATGTGTGCTTTTAATTTACATTTGTTTCAGCTTGTTGTTCAGTGGTAACAAATGGAATATAATGAAAGAAATTTGTTTTTGGAGTATAGTTTACAAGTCTATTGGAGAGTAAGATATCAACTCATAATATTTCAAACTTTAATTTCATCTTTATTTTTAGTATCACCCCATTTGGAAAGTGGTCAAGGAAAACCCTAGCTTTTTTGTTTGGGAAAAACGCTTGACCAGTGATACTTATAAGTACACATAATTTGGTGCGATGGAACTTGTATGCCTCTTTTGGTTACATTAATTGGCATTTACAACTTGTAAGTGTTAGAGAGATGCCTCTTTTGTTTACATGGTTTGGCATTTACAATGAAGTATGTGCTTGTTCACATTACCCTCTTTTTTAAATACATGGTGGGGTTCGGAAAAGATTGTTATGTTTATTCCGTGTGAGGTAATGGTCATTTGTGAAACTTTTTAAAGCTCTTCTTTGTTAAACGTTCACTAACATTTGTTATATTTGTTATGATAAATTACACGAGTTATTACGTTGAATTTCTGTTGGTTGAAGGTACAGTTTCTTGAAGTGAAATGCCTCAAATTAAAGTGTCTTGTGTCCTTGAAGTACTGAGGCTTACCTAAAACAAATATAATTGTAATCAAAATGTCAATGGGTACTATTCTTGAACCAAAATGAAAACATACTTACTTTGTGGTTGATGGCCATGAATAATTTATTAGACTGATTAGAGCCAGGGTGTAAGGTTATGATCTCAGGTGATATAATGATCATGAATGATGTTTGTCATGATAGATTACACGGGTTAATTCGTTGAATTTCTTTTGGTTGAAGGTAAAGTTTCTTGAAGTGAAATGCCTCAAATTAAAGTGCCTTGCTTTCTTGAAGTACTGTAGATTGTCTACATCAAATACAATTGTAATTAAAATGGCAATGCAAGTGCTATTCTTTTACTGAAATTAATACTTACTTAACTTGTGGTTGATGGCTATGAACAATTAATTGGAATTATTAGATGCCTCAAATTAAAGTGCCTTGCTTTCCTTGGAGTACTGTAGATTGTCTACAACAAATAAAATTGTAATTAAAATGGGAATGCAAGTACTATTCTTTTACTGAAATTAATACTTACTTAACTTGTGGTTGATGGCTATGAACAATTAATTGGAATTATTAGATGCAGGGCCTGAGGTTATGTTCTCAGGTGATAAAATGATAATGAATGATTAAATTGAAATGTGAGGCAGGGTCAGTTCCTCGCAATGTACCCTTAATGTGCTGGGCAATGCCAAGTGCTCACAAGGCACTGCACGAGGTGGATCAGGTCTCAAGATATGTATCCAAGTGATAAAATGATCATGAATGATTAAATTGAAATGTGAGGCAGGGTCAGTTCCTCGCAATGCACCCTTAATGTGCTGGGCAATGCCAAGTGCTCACAAGGCACTGCACGAGGTGGATCAGGTCTCAAGATATGTATCCAAGTGATAAAATGATCATGAATGATTAAATTGAAATGTGAGGCAGGGTCAGTTCCTCGCAATGCACCCTTATTTTGCTGGGCAATGCCAGCAGCAGGTGCTCACAAGGCACTGCATGAGGTGGATCAGGTCTCAGGATATGAATCCAGGTGATAAAATTATCCTGAATTATTAAATTGAAATGTGAGGGAGGGTTAGTTCCTTGCAATGCACCTCTATTTTTTTTCAGATTTATGAATGTTTTGGCATGCTTTCATATGAAGGTGGGTCAGTCCTTCTGTGCCACCCCAATGATTTTTTTTGTTGTTAATCTTTAATCTTTTGGCACTTTATTTCACATTTAATTTGCATGCTATCATATGAAGGTGGGTCAATCCTTCTGTGCCACCCCAATGATTTTTTGTTGTTGTTAATCTTTAATCTTTTGGCACTATATTTCACATTTAATTTGCATGCAATCATATGAAGGTGGGTCAATCCTTCTGTGCCACCCCAATGATTTTTTGTTGTTGTTAATCTTTAATCTTTTGGCACTATATTTCACATTTAATTTGCATGCTATCATGAAGGTGGGTCAATCCTTCTGTGCCACCCCAATGATTTTTTGTTGTTGTTAATCTTTAATCTTTTGGCACTATATTATATCAAGGTGGGTCAGTCCTTGTGTGTCACCCCAATAATTTTTTCATAATATATTAATCTTTTGACACTGTTCTTATTTTCTTTGCATTTCATTTTCATTGATAAGATTACATTGCTTATTTGTTTACATACCTAATTCAATCCAAATTGGTTTATGATCACTTGTCACACTTTCAAAAATGTCAGCATTGTTCAGTGTGTTTGTTGAAAAACATAAATCTATGAGAGAGCTGTGATCTGTTGATACTTTAGTTGCATCTAATAGCATAGAGCAGTTGGCTTCTGTCATGAAGCTTTTTAAATTTGTATAATTAGGATCTGATACCTGATACTTTATGTTGAAATCTCCCATAATAGTGATGTCATATATATGATTTTCTAATGATTTTGTTATTGCTTGTTGCAGTTGCTGTTTCAGTACATTCCATGCTGTCTTTGGAGACTTATAGACCATTATAACTGTTTTGCTGAACATTGTTAATGCGACAACAGTTGAGTGATTAGTACCTGAAATTGATTCATTCTGAAACAGAATATTCACATGAGGTAAGAGATAATTTTTTACGTATACTAAAGTGCCAAAAGCTTTTCTCTTTGGAGATTTGCAGTCTGTTCTAGAAATAATAGTAAAATTATTTATGTCATATTTGTCCTCAGGTTTTGACCAAGTTTCAGCCAACATTATTACATCTGAGGCAATGAAAGTTGGGTCACAAGAAATATTCTCAAAATGAAGATTGAGGGACCGGACGTTATGAAACAAAACAACCGTATTGTCCTTGTTTTTGACGTCTTCTGGAAAGATCAGTGAAAATTGTAATTGAGCTTCATTTCTCATTCTAGTCATTTCTCTGAGTGACGGATCATTTTCAAGTGTAGCTCTGGCTGGCTTTTTATAGATTCCAGATAGATACAAACCTGAGAGAGATGTCACTCTACTGCAAGCAGTATACAGCAATTTGCGACTTAAAGTCTTATTAAGGAATACTAGTATGTTGTCATAAGTACAACTTTGAGAGCAGTGAATGGTTTGTGCATTACTTGGAAGCAAAGGAAGCTGATTTCTTGTTACCTGAATGTGAGTATTCTCATTGAGGGAGAAACTTCTACATATTCTTTGAATTGGAGTCCAATTTTTTTCTGTTATTCCATCTGCTTTTATGATGTTTTGAAGTCTCTGCCTGGTTTTCTCACCTGTACTTTCTTTTTCAAATTGGACATAAGCTCTTATAGGTATGCGTTCTCTGCTGTTTTTTTCACATAATTGGCCGTAAATGACTTTCTTCAGTATGCAGGGAGAACCATTTGAGATGCCATCTGGAACTGCAATATTATGAGAGACAATATATTTTGTTTCTACACATAATTTTAAAAGGTACTGCATATTTTGTGTTTTCTTGTGCTGTAACTTTTGCGCCTGAGACAACATGTATGTTATTGTTGCCCGTGATTTGGTTCCAGAGCATGAATCCAGTGCACGAGATACAATTTTTTCATTAGGCGAAACTGCCAGGAATAAATTGTTGAAGGCATCAACATCAGCATTGCAGTAGTACAATGTTGTCACTTTATCTATGATGGATGTGACATCAATCTGCAACATGTCAAGTTGACGGTTAGTGAACATTTCATCCTGTTCGTCCGTAGTTGTTCCAAGTGCTAAATTATTTAAAGCATTTGCAAAAGCTGCGTCGTCTCTCTGTCTCATGATTTCAGTCAGTTCAAACAGCTGAAAGAGGCGCCACAAATGAGGACCGAGCAATCTGCTGAAATCATCAGATGGTGTTTGGAATACGTAAGAACCAATAGGAGGCGGGAGCTGATTGAAATCACCCACAGTTATCACTGATACGCCACCAAATGGTTTGTTGTTCTCGAATATCTCCTGGAGTACGCTATTCATAGCCTGGAATTTATAAAAGCTGCACATGCTTATTTCATCGAGAATTATTAATTTCAGTTTGTGTAAAGTACAGGCCAAAGTATTTCTAGTATCTGAATTGAGCATTCTTCCAATACGTAATTTGTCTTTGACATTGAATCCAAAGCCAAATGCTGAATCAATAGTAGTGCCATTTATTCCAATGGCTGCCTTTCCTGTTGGAGCTACTGCTAAAATATTAATGTCCTCTGGTTTATTGCTGGGTTGATGTACCCAAAACCTTTCCAGAACTTGTTTGATGGCATTAATCAATGTACTTTTACCAACTCCTGCTCCTCCAGACAAGAAGTGGTAAAAAGGTTCTGATGGATTTGTTTTTACTAAATTAGTTAAATTCAACAAATATTTTCTTTGCTTTTCATTGAGAGATTTAATTAATGATAGAAATTCACTTTCAGGTAATATATTAGGGAGAGGAAACCGCATAGATTCAGCTGTAGAAATTATTTTTTCCGTATGAGGAATTTCTAATTGGAAGTCAGATGGAGTTTCGTTTAAGTCAAGTATTTTGAATTGAGGAGCGACAGTGCTTTCCTCCTCATTTTCTTCATCTTCCTCCAATAAGTCAACCTCTATATTGTCAAAGACACTGTCATACTTACAATAATTACTTCTGTTTGTTTGAATGACTTCTAGTTTCTCACCGAATTTCATTGGTAAATCGGAGTCTAGTAGAGATGGTTCTGTCCTCCAAGATGTGAACAGCATCAAATTTTCTCTCTGAAAGTTTAACTTGTCTTCTCCCTCTTTGTAATTTCTGAATTGAATGACAAGTCTTTTGTTTCTTTTTGTCAGAAATCCAGAATTGTTTTTTAGCTCGTATACAGTTTTCTTGTTTGACTCGTCATCACAATTTTTTTCTGCAATAATTTCATCATCATTAATTTCCAAATCAATTTCAATTTCATCAGTACTTACATTTTTCTTGTGAGGATGAGTTTTTGAATACTTATACAAAGCAGCAAAGTCTGCCAAGCATGTAGATTCCAAAATGTCAGGTCTCTCTATGTAATGCTCAATCATTCCTGTTTCCTGTATATCTGTACTGTCAGGATCTGTTTCACAAATTTTTTCTAACTCTTTTTTACCTTTTTTCAGGAACACTCTTTGGTCTGGTGGACATGAATTAATGTAAATTGTCCCTATGCTTGATTTGGACATGGGAATGCCCAATACATGGAGAGCAATTTCTTGTGCTGAAATCTCACAGTTATTTAAAAAGGCGTTCACAATCTTTCGAAGTTTCTTTATGGTTGGTTCATCACCTTTTGCAACTCTATCAGCTACCTCTTTTAATAATTTAGACATGCCTTTTTGAGACTTAGAAACATACGAAACAATATATTTTACACATCCATATGGTGACACTACCAACTGGATGTCCATGTGAGCTTCCCATAATATAAGCATCTCTCTGTTATAGGCATTTACCCTCCTTTCATTTAAGTTACGCCCCAAAAATACAGTTGGTCTTTTTAGTTTTGACCTTAAAGCCTGAATGTATGACTGCTCATCAACATTTAGGTAAGCTAAGTATTCATCAAAAGAACAGTCCTCATGATTTCTAGCAATAATTTCGGTTTGTTCTTTAATTTCAGACCATAATTTTCTTGCTGTCAATTTTTCCTGCTCATCCATATCATTTGACAAAGGTAATAGAATTTTGTTCTTTCTCATAGGAGGAAGAGGGTAATTAAATCTACAAGAGGTGTTACCTTTTGCATTTTTCTTACAAGTTCTTGTACATCTGTGAAACTGCAAGTTCATTAGTTCTCCTAATGTTTCATCTTTTTTGCAGGTGACAAAACTGTCAATGAACTCTTCACATTTTCTGTATGACTCAGGGTCCTGGGGATCAAATTCTGGTGCATCTTTCAACCAGACAATGCAATGAAAATGAAGTGAACCTGTATAAAAAGTATAAATGTTTACAACATTGTGCATAATTTTTCCACAAGTATGGAATTCAATATTTGTACATACCTCTGAACTGTAACTCTATTCTGAAGAAATCATTGTCAACTTCATAAGGATGGAATGGTCCATTTTTATCCCTGTATAAATTTCTGAATGCGTCAAATCTGTTGACTATATATCTTGCCACTGTAATTGGGTCTTTACGAATGAGATCCATTTTCTCTCTGGAGGGTAAGTTCTGAGCCTGTTCCTCAGTGATTGTTTCATTATTTAAAGTTTTATACAAGCAAACTAAAAGTGGATTCCATCTCGTTTCAGCTGCAGAAAATGTCATGAAAATGGATGGAGAACCAAACTGTCTAAGCATTGCCATTACTTTTTTTTGTTTTCCTTGCCAAAATGCTGGTGAGGATCGATCAGTGGCTACAATTTTATAACCATCATTATGTTGAATAATGGAAGACAAATTGTCGTCATTTAGAATTTGTGATACAGTCACTGCATTTGTCTTTACTTTTTTCCTTAAATTTATGTTGACTCTACTTTTTAATTTGTGAATTCTACTTTTACAGAAGTTCATCATTACTTTGGGAATGTTTGTTGCAACCCGTCTATCATGATGTCTGGCCTCTGCTTTAGCCATTTCTACGGGAGTATACTTTACCTTGAAAATTCTTTGCTTTCCTCCATATACGGTTGGAAAAGCTAAGACATCCATGTCCTCATCTAAAGTGAGAGATAAAGGCATGTTACCCTCACCAGGTGCAATTTTAACACCGGAATCTGCCACAAAGCCACTGGTCAACAAAGTTTCCTGTTGATCCATCAAGTCATCGATTTCATCTGCCTGTTCGGTTGATTCATCTGTATTGCTAGTAGAAATGAATCATTAACTGAATTATTAGTTTCATCATGAAATTGCTGTAACCAACTTTCATTAAGAGTTATATTATGTTGTTTATACAGGTCAGTATTCACCAAATACCTTGCTGCATTAAATACCTTTTCTGGTCTTACATTTTCAAAAGCATAAGGAGTTTTATCACTCATTCTCCTCATTAGCTGAACCAGAAGTGTATCATCTTCTGAGTCCATCCTAGGTAAACAGGTTACTGTTTTATTTATGTCAATTGGAACATTTACACAGTTACCTTTCAGGCCTAATTGTTTCTGATAGCCTAGTTCTCTTATTTGCATGAATGGGATTCGTGCAGATACTAATCTTTCTTCTAAAGTAGTAAGACCTGTCAATTCTTGTGGCAAAGGATCAAAAACTAAACCATTTGTGGCAGCAAAGTGAGGTACTTTACCCTTTTTTATGTGGTTGGCACAAGTTGAACATACATTACCACTCTCATTTTCTCCAAGGTGTTGTCTGTAAGTGCACACATCTGTAATACTTAAAGTTTGATCAATTTTTAAACTAAGTTCGCTTACAGTGGATTTTTTAAAGAAAAGTTGAGCACAACAGGTACATATGATAGTAGGCATTTCTTTCTTTTGTTCGTTAAACCTTTCATGCAAACAAATTTTTGTTTTTTTACTACTATGGTACATGTGTTGATAATTTGATTTTCTTTTAGCTCCCTGTGGAGTATGATATGAAGTCTTTGCATTTTCTAGTACCTTATTATGATAATCTTCATCAATTTGGTACTTTTCTCTCATCTTACCACTGAGTTTGTCATGATATAATTCATTATTATGATATTTTTGTCTCATTTTAGAACTGTGAAACTCTCTGAATACCTCATCAGTTTGGTATTTTTCTCTATTTTGACTTATTTTAGACTCTCTTACCTCAACATTGGTTTTATACCTGTTAGACATTTGTAGAACATTTTTTACCTTCATTTCTTCAGTTCTTTCATACTTTGGTTCAGATGATTGTATTCTAAGGTCATATATTTTATTAACTAGATCAGTAGTTGAAGCGGGTATTGTTTCTGATTCAACTTTTTGCTTCTGAATATTTGATAGCAAGGTATTTTTCTTAAGCTTTTTGGCATTACTTTTATTTTTTTTAGCATTTCTAGCTAATTCAAGCTGGGAAACTCTCTTAGTACTATCATTTTTACTAGGACAACAATCTATTTGTGCATTTGTACTTACATTTGTGACATTACCAACAAATATTGGAATTATAGTAAATTGACATGAAGCACATTGCACTGTATTATTTGTAGGCAAACATGAGGTGCATTTAAACAAATTTTTTAAATGTAGTACTAAGTTGTTTATGTTTGTGAAGCTCATTAAGACAGCTGTACCATTTTGGCCATCAGTTAAGCCATTCTTACCTCTCTTATGTGAGTCAAATAGGAAATACTCATCCACAATTTTCATTATGGCTACACATTGTAGTTTGCAGGTAAATACTCCGTAATTGAAGTTGTGAAGAAAACAGAGGACTGCATCGTCAATGCAGTAGTTCACCATTCCAAAATTGACTGTTGCAATGTTGTTCATAGACGTTCCATAATATTCATTGTTAACATCTGCCTGAAATTTAATCTATACAGAAAATGAAACAAAAAATTATTTCTTGTCAGTTTAATTATTGCATGAGAAAAAGTTTACTTCTTTAGCTTACCTCATTTTCGGGAAACATGACACAGGAATACAATTCATCTGGTCTTAAATATATTATATTGGAATAGCTGGTGGGTAATATTTCATAAGAATGCTCAAACAATTTGTTGCCAGCCATTAAACATTCATCAACGTTTAGGGATGTCCACAGGTTAGGATTCAACACATGAGCTTTACAGAGTGCTGCAACAGCATTAGCAGAGCATTGCCTACCACCATACCTAGAAAATCTAACACAATCAGATTGGTCGAAAGTTCCACTCAAAACACGCATGGTGCAGATATATGCAACTTTAAACCAGAAAAACACAGCGAATGTAAGGGGAAGCCCAAACAATTCACAAAAGTGTGGTACATGCCTCACAAAACTTGATCTACTTTTAAAAAAAGTCATATTAACCTGATATATTTTTCTGTAGCTTATGTGTACATGATCAATATGTAATACAATTAGAAGTTTTTATCATAATTCACAAATTAAACCAGGAAGCTAAATTAACCATGAGAATCCTTTATTTCGTGTCTAATTTGTTAAATAACGTTGGTAGCAGTGTTCGAAGCTCCGCCCACATTCCAAAGAAAATTATTGGAAGGCGGAATTACAGTCCCCGCCAACAATCGGGAGACTAAATCGAACTACCAGGCAAGAATTAAAGGGTCCTAGTTTCAAATTTGCCGAACACTTACCATTAAATGAAATAGAAATTTAAAATATTAGGTCAAAACTCTCTGTGAGAGCCCAAATCGTGAATTTTATCCGCCTCATATTTAAGACACAAACATGGCGCTGAGCGGGCCAGCTATAAACAACGCCGGCTTGGTGTCCACTCAAACCAACACAAAATATATTTTGCTAGTCTTAGATTAAGTAACTACGTAAAATGATGTTGCAGGCCTTTAGTAAACAACGGTGCAAGCATCCACGCATTAACACGGAACTCACGGGTTGTCCTATTTGTATCTTTCAGTAAAAACATGAATTGAGGATTTACTCTGAGGTTGGCGGTATTGTCACAAGCCCCGCCCACGGCGAAATTACAGTCCCAGCCAACAATCAGGAAACGCGGCGGCTAGCTAGTGGTCACGTTTGAAAGTCTCCTGGTGGTGAACCCTTTTACATGGCGTGAATCTGCAACGATTCTGACGTGACCACTCCTGGCGTTGACACTTTTGGATATCGAGGTACAAAGCAACAGGCGGACGTTTTTATTGGTTGTATTTTCGCGCGAAACATTTCTATTGGGCAGAGCATTTTGGAGGGTGTCGATTTTGGCTCGGCACAGGGTGCTCGGCTCGCAATTACCATAGAAACTGACGATGCAAACTGACTTTATGCAAAACTGGACAGACAGTTTGACATCAGACCTGTCTGAAAAATTTTCTAATTTTTCGAACTATTTTTCATTGAAATTTCGTACGAATCGCTTGGGCACGATCGGCTGCGTCCATAAGGGGCCATCGTCAAGAATAAAAAAAAACTCACGGGCGTGAGCAATAGGCCCCCCTAACGGGGGCCTAAAAAACTCACGGGCGTGAGCAATAGGCACCCCTAACGGGGGCCTAAAAAACTTGAGATAGAACAATTAACTTTGGAGTGACATGACAATTAGCAAATGAACCCGGCAGGGTCCAGCGCAGCCACGCCGTGTCGCGCTACACCACGCTCCACCCCGCCTCCCCCTAGCCCGCCCCGCCCCGTTCCGCCCCGCCCAACCCCACCCCTCCCCTCGGCTCGGCTACGCGCGGGCCTTTACCGTGCCTCTCTGCGACAGCCACTCAAGTGGAGGTAATTCTCGCCCTAACTCTGACTGTCCCGTCCCTCTCTCTCTTTCACACTCTCTCTTTCTCCCTTTCTCTTCCTCTTTCTACCCCCCCCCCCCCCCCACCCCCGCCCTGCTACTCTCTCTCCCCTCTCCTCTGCCTAATTATTTCTATGCGGGCGCGGGCTTAAAAATGAAATTGCCAAGTTGGTTGGTTTTGGACGCTAGCTTTTTTTATTGAATCTGGAGGAGTGTCCGATTGCAAGAAAAAACAAAAAGAGGTCTGGAAAGGGTTTGTTACGCTGTTTACACCCCTCCCTCCCCTCGGCCCGCACCCCGCCCCGCCCCATATCGATTGGTGCGGCTTGCAGGGCTCACGAGCGAGCGGGGTGGCCGCTGCAACAAGACTCCACCCAGGCCAACGAATTTGTGTGCATATTTGAGACAATGGCTTTTTTTTTCCTTTTCTTTTTTCTCTCGAGCCTGCGGGTATTATGGCCCTACCCCTCCCCTGCCTTGTTTCTTATTAAAAAAATACAACCCGACACCGCTTTGCCGGTACATGATATGAATGTTTGCTAATGTTTCCTACTTTTTATTACTCTCTCTCTCTCCCTTTCTCTTTCTCACTTGAAAATTATGACAGTCTGTCGCCGTAGCGAAAAGTTTCTATGAGTACGTGTCTCGGCCGATCTTTTGTGAAATACATATGCATAATGTCGGTAGGATAAATGTTTTTGCTGCTTGACAAATGTAAAATAAATTTCGGCTACGTAGTACAAAAGGAAACGATAGAGAGCTCGTGAGTCCTGGAGAGCGCGCCGCCCGGCGCCGCCCCGCCGCGCCCGCTATCATTTGCCGACTCGTAGAATTAGCGAGGCGGAGCGTCGGGGGGATTGGAGGGGGCAGGGGGGTACGAACGGGGTGCGGTGCAAGGGGGGAGGGGCGGGGGTGAACTGTGGGTGATGGATGTAAGTTTGATGTTCTTGTTCGGGCCTCCTTCTCGTTTACATAATCCGCCAGGCAACGAGGTCTCAACGGGTGCGCTGTGTCTCCACTGCTGCTGCTGAGCCTAAGTCCCCTCCCTCCCCATCCTCCCCCCCTCCCCCCTCCCCCTTCCTCTCTTTGGGTCTTGCACCTGTGACTGTCGTATAGCGCGCGCTGCTGCTGCCGCTGGGGTGAATTACACTCGCTGAGATTCGACTGAGATTCAAGTGAGATTCGCCGCGCCCCAGACCGAGTCCCTGTAATTTCCATAGCGGCGCCCGGCCGGCAGGCGCAGTGGTGAGGCATGGCCCCGGCGCCCCGGCGGCCCGGCGGCCGTGCCTGCCTACAGCCTCTCGTACTTGAGCACGCTGCCTCGTCTCGGCTGCCTTTTCCCGCAATTTCTTTTCACGTTCTACATCTATTCGAGCATCAATTAATTCCTCTTGGACAACCGACCTTCATTTTTTTTCCTCCCCGTTCCACCATGATTGAGTGGTGAGCCTGGGCGAGGGGAGAGGTACGTGCCCAGGTTTCGAGCGGTTAGCCCTGGTCGCCCCCACCTCCTTCACCCGCCGCTCACCGTCCACTGTTCCGCTGCCCCGCCCCGCCCCGCCTCGCCCCGCGCCTCGCCACGCCTCGCCACGTGACGTTCGATGGAGTGCGCCTGCATTCTGCAGGCATCCCCACCTCTCAAGATAGCTTCATTTTTTGGAACACATCCATCAATCACTATCTCCCTCGTTCCTCTTCGACTCTCCTTTCTCTCCTCCTCCCGAGCGCCTCTCTCGCCCCCTTTGCCGCCGCTGTAAACGGACCTCCCCCTACATACTCGGGGGTGGGCCAGATTGTTTAAGGAAGGTTGACGTTGACGTATGGTTTGCCAAGGATTAAAGGGAAATTATGCCATGAGTTGCCCCACTTTTTTAAAGACCGCACTGACCATAGAGCCTATATCCTGAGCCTTTTTCTTCCCCTTCCCCCCTTTTCTACTCCACCCCTCCTCATGTACTTTAGGCCGAAGCTTCCCACCCGTAACGTATCGGTTCTGCCAACTTCTAAACTTGCCCTGCCGCTGCCACTCCCTATTCTTCCCAATACAACCTCAACTTTGGTCCGCGGCGATCGTGCCTTCGAGGGGGGAGAGAGAGAGAGAGAGGGAAAAAAAGGGATGGGGAGGAGGGAGACAGAAACGTAAACTCTCTGCCCTCCCATATTCGAATATTCGAAACGGTTCGACGAAGGGGAAAAAAAAAGAAAACAAAAAAGGGAACCTTCCGGCATTTTTAAAGGAAAGTTTCTCTTTGTTGAAGAAACATTATCTTGAAGGCCGATAGGCGCTCTGAGTAAAAACGTTTTACCGCCGCGCCGCGGAGTGCGATGATGTGCGAGAGAAAAATGTGTGCAAAAGACCACAAGAAAAAGTCAGAGAGAATGATACTGAGAGAGAGAGAGAGAGAAGAGAGAGAGAGAGAAAGAGAGAGAGAGAGAGAGATTTTTCGCTCTCTCGCTGTGTCGGGCTGGGGGCGTGCCCTCATGATTTGTTTGCAGCAAAGTTTCTTTTTTTCCGTCCCCCTCCTCTGGTCTGGTCCTGGCCGGGATGCGGCGCGGCGGCAGCGCCGGGGCACACCAGACCAGACCAGACCCCCTCGCCTCGCTGTAATTGGGAGAAGTAAAGAATTAAGAGAACGGGAGGAGGAGGAGAAGGCGAGGCGAGGCGAGGAACGAGGCGAGGTGCGATTAGTTGAACGGCACTGGTTTCTTCGCGCTGCTTCTATCCCCAGCTCTGTATTATTGCGCTGTCCGACCCGAGTCCGCGCCCGAGCCTCTGCCGTCCGAGTAAAGCCCAACCCATCGATACACTGTCATTTGGGGGTGCTCAGTGATTGTACGCCAATGGCGTATAGTTTTGGGCATTGTACGCCTATGGCATACAATGACAGCACACCTATGGCGTATAGTGATAGCACACCTTTTTATCTCCCTATGCAATGGATCAGAACTCATGTCTGCGGTATCAGCAGCGAACTGCCCGGGGGCTAAAAAGGTGTACTATCGCGATACGCCGTAGGTGTGCTGTCATTGTACGCCAATGGCGTATAGTTTTGAGCATTGTACGCCTATGGCGTACAATCACTGAGCACCCCCAAATAACAGTGTAGCCTCTAGGCGTAGGCAACGCGGGCAGACAATCGGGCTGCCTACCCTGTGGGCGTATTGGGACGATCACTTTTTTTGTAAACCTCGTAATTCAGAAAAGTTTAGAAAAATTTAAGAAAATTCAGAAATATTTAGGAAAAATCAGAAAAATTGACAGATATTTAGGTAAAATTCAAGCAAAAATTCATCAAAATTTGAAAAAAAAAAGATACAAAAAAGATAAAAAATATTCCCGAAATTTGAAGACCAAAACCAAATAAATTCAGAGTTGTTTTCCTACGATTTACCGTTTGTCTGGCCCCACCTCGAGCTCTCTGCTCCTACATTCTTTCTTCTCGCCCCGCGCTCCCCATGAGTGAGACTGATGAATCTCCCTCCCGCTTCCCTCACGTCCCTCGCCTCCCTCCCTCCCCCTTTTGCTCGGCGGGTTGCAGTGCGGCTGGAGGGAAGGAATCTCCGGCCCCGGCTCGACACGGTCATCTAATTGGGCTGCTGGCGCGGACGAGAAAAATGGTGTCTCACGTAGGTCGAACGTCGAGACAATTTGTAACAATTTACCGGCGGCGCCGCAGAGATGGCGCACCTCATAGAGAGAGAGAGAGAGAGAGAGAGAGAGAGAGAGAGAGAGAGACCTAATGTTATTCTAAATTTTACCGCCGGAAAGCACGGTGTTCTGTTCATCCACTGAGTCGCTGCCGGTCGCTGCTCACTTCTGATTTATGTATTCTACCGTACGGCTGTCTGCTACCTCCAACCAGAGGTTTTGCAAACGTGTTTCACTGGCGTTGTTGCTGTTCTGTTTCATTGGCGGTGCGACCGAGCCGGGGCCTCAGGGAAGAGGAACAACGGAGAGTAAAAGGAAGTGGGGGAAGAGAGGATGGGGGGTGGGAGTGGGGTTTTGGGGTGAGCCTTTCATTTCCACCCTTTTCATATCTCTGCCGGCGGTTTTCTGACCCTCCCCCTCCCCCTTCCCGCCTCACCCTCGCTCACTCTTTCACTCTTTCCTACCTATATACCTGTCTTTAACTTGTTGTTGTTGTTGTTGTTGTTGTTGTTGTTGTTGTTGTTGTTGTTGTTGTTGTTGTTGTTGTTGTTGTTGTTGTTGTTGTTGTTGTTGTTGTTTGAAAATCACGAAAAGGTCGGCAAACTCGCAGTTTCACTGAGCAGACGCGCTGCGCGTGGTTCACTCTGCGCCGAGCTGAATGCGATCGCTAATGGACCTTTTCCCTCCCTTCTCCTTTCCCCCTTTCCCCTCGCGCATGTGTCTGCCGACTGATTCAGAACATCGCTCTCGTATCTCCGTCCTTGTCACACCTTTGACTGCGAGTGCGACAAGGACGGAGGCGCGAGAGCGGCATCCGGAATCAGACGTCTGGTCATCACCTCGGCCAGCCGCACAGGAACCTCGTAAAGGCAGTAAAGGGGGCTTTGCTGACATTTCCTTTTCTCTCTCTCTGTTTCAGGTAAGCGAACTGGACCACAAGAGTGAGGCGCGTAGTCTGGCCCACATCAACCGCAGGCGCTCTTCTGAAAGTAGACGAAAAATGCAGGCTGATACATTCGTACCACCTACTAAAAAGCCTACCCAACAACACTATTTCAAAGCTTACTTTACAAGGCACGGGCTCGGCATCTTTGGCAGTGCCCATCTGCGTGTGGCTCCGGGTCGCTGCCGCCGCCGGGCCCCGGGCCCGCGCCTTCGAGTGCCAGCCACAGACCCACCCCGCCCCGCCCCGCCCCGCCCCACCGCAGCACAGCCCCTCCCCAAGACGCCCAACACACTCACACACCCCCAGTGCATCCCCTAGTCCCGTCACGTCTCTTATTAAAATGTTTACTGCCTTGTCCTTTCCTGCTGCCGTGCCTGCCTGTGGTGTTTTCCTGCGGAGGCGCCTCACGCACCCACAGCAGGCCTCCTGCTGGCCCTGCTGGCCTGTGGGGCCTGCTACTGCCGCTGCCGGCTGGTCGGCCGGTGGTGTCGGCACCACTGGTACGGCAGAGAGGGGAGAAAAATGAGCCCTTGCAGTGGGGATTCGAACCCGGAAGTGCTGCGCTTGTCAAATATTTCGTGACAACTACCCCTTATTCCTGTGACGTGTGAAGGTTTGAATTTTCTCTGTGCTTAAGAATTAAGAATGCATTGTTTCAAGAAAAAGCGGGAAAAAAACTTATTTAGCTCTGAGTGCGTGAGGTGACAGCAAGCTATTCCCACGGGTTTATGAACCTCGACGCTCGACGGCTGCTGCTGAAGGCTTGTGAGGTGTTTGTGAGAGGGAAGGGGAGTGGGCGGCGGGTGAAGTACGGCGTCTGATTTATTGGCTCACCCCCCCCCCCCCTCTCTCTCTCTCTCTCTCTCTCTCTCTCTCTCTCTCTCTCTCTCTCTCTCTCTCTCTCTCTCTCTCTCTCTGTGTCTATGTACCTCTCCTTCATCTCCATGCGTGACAGTAACCTGTTTTCGTGTGCGCTGGGGTGCGTCGTGCGTGTATGTGTGTGGGCGTGTGCGTCTGGTGGAGTCCCCATCGACAAGGCGCGCAAGGAGGCCTAATTGCCGCCCGCCTTGTCTCGATGAAGGTTGCTCCGCGCCTCCCGCCCCTACCCACCACAGCTCTAGTCATTCTTCACAGCTTTCATTAGGCTCCACCTCTCCATCTCTCTCTTCCTCCCTACCCCTCCCTCCCCTTCCCCACCGCTATATGAAGGCAACGACTTTGTCGTATATAGGGCCTCACCGCAGGGAGGTTGATCGCTTTCTACCAGGATTTACTTACGACACTCAGTCGACAATATAAGCTTTATGAAGAAAGCTTGGATAAAACAATATTTTTCGTCTGAAGTTTTGACAGCCGCAGGCCGCTACTCTTCCGTCCCGGATGTACGACGTTTTCCTGCTGTTCCAGTCCTCGCCCCGCCCGCCAGCCAGCCCATCCTCACCTCCCCTCATCCCTTTTTGTCTGCGGTTCGCCGCAAACCCCCAGCCCATCCATGGGACTACTGGGCACGGCCTCCCCCCGGGGGCTCGGCCACCCCTCACCCTGCCCCGGTGGAGTCGTATCAACGCGATTAATAATCTATTCCACGCCATCGGTGCCGTGGCAGTGCTATGCCGCGCCAGTATACGCGGGTTCGAATCCGTCCCGATCCGTGGCGTTATAGACTATAGGGTTGGGTGGTTTCCCGGTGTTTTCCATAGGCCCTGTTTCTTTTACGTCTATTCGGTTCATGTCTCATCGTCCTTTTTCTACATCCTTATATTTTTGGTTTTCTCCAGTTTAGTTCGATTTACTGCAAATTTTTAGCAGATGATACCTTAATACCCTTACGTTAAAAGATACACGAAAGTAAAAGACACAATAGGATGTCAGCTAGCTTTCTTGAGTCCAGAAACCAAGCGCATACCCTGGGTAAAGTGCCGAGGGGGGGGGGGGGATAAATAGCTGGCTGGCAGCGCCGGATCCCCCTCAAAGAACGCGCACGGCCTACCCGTCTCGTACCGATGTAGCTCGAATAAAATTAAATATCCCTAGCGACAAAACAAACTAGCAGCAAAAAGTATCATCTGCTTCTAATAGCGACTGTGGGGAAACTCAACAACAGTAGAAGAAATTTTTAAAACACAAAAGAAAGCCATAAGAGCTGTATTCTCTGTTAATCAGTTAACTAGTTGTAAACCATATTTTGTTAACTTTAAAATAATGACTGTGTACTCCATATATATACAGCAACTTCTAAATTATGTTAAAAAACATGAATCTAATTATAAAAAATGTAAAGATGTACATAACTACACTACCAGACATAATACTAAAATTTATAATGACTTTGTGCACCTTTCGGTGAGCCAAAATGATGTTCAGTACATTGGTCCAAAGCTATACAACACCCTGCCTTCTACAGTAAGAGACCTATCTTTTAAAAGGTTTAAAAGGGTAATTAAAAGAGAACTACTTAAATGTGCATTCTATAGTGTTGAAGATTTTCTAAAATATGGCTTTTCATTCAAGCATAAATAATAATGTTCTTCTTTTGTAAATTAAAACCAATTGTTCATAGCTGTAGACAGCTCAGTGACAATAAACAAATCTCAAATCTCAAATCTCTCCTCTCCTCTCCTCTCCTATCCTATCCTCTCCTCTCCTCTCCTCTCCTCTCCTCTCCTCTCCTCTCCTCTCCTCTCCTCTCCTCTCCTCTCCTCTCCTCTCTTCCTCTCCTCTCCAGTCCTCTCCTCCCGGAGCGGCTTCGTGTTTTAATAATGTCACACGGCGGAGTTCATTTCCCTCCCGTCACACCCCTGCGGGGAGGTGGACCGGCTCACCCCCACCCCTCGGCCCCGCCCCGCCCCGTCCCTCGGCACGCTACGGTGGATTCAAACTTCGCGCCGCGCACACTCTCGTGCCCGCCGGCGATGCTACTTTGTCAACAACAAACGGCGCAGGAAATGTTTCCCAGCCCCGCCCCCATCGCCTCGCCTCGCCTCGCCTACTCGGTCCGGCGGTGGCGGCGGCGCGGCGGTGTCGCAGCAAGCAGTGGCGCCCCTCTCCCGGGGGTGCTTGAGCGGGCGTTGCGTGGAGGGGCGGGGGCGGGGCGGGGCGGGGCGGGGCGGGGCGGGGCGGGGCGGGGCGGTCGCGAGGAGTGCGGGCATGTGCCCCCAGCAGCCTGCGCCCCCTCCCCCTCCCCCACCTCCCCCCGCGCCCCGGCCTGCAGTTGACGCGCCGCTTTACGAATCCTTTGCGGGGGGGACTTTATTCCTCCACGACGTGTTGTTCCTTCTCAACGAGGACTGCCGCCTGCGCCGTTTGTCTGATTAGCGCTGGGGTCCCCTTCGCTCGCTCGCGCGCGCGCGCCCCCGCCCCCGCGCCCCCCGCAGGCTTTTATTGACTTTAACGACTCCCCGGGGGAGCGCCCCAGCGGCCCGGCGGCCCCCCGCTCGGCTGCCCGCGGCCCCGCATAGAGACCCGCACTGGAGAGCGGTTGTAGTTGTAGTCGCCTTGCTTCGAGTTGGTATTTGAGCAAAGCGGTGAGGCGGTGGGAGAGCCCGCGGGGCTGCAGGGAGGCCAAGCAGCCGAGCACAGGCACAGGGGACAGCTTGCTGCCGAGTTGTTCTTTGCTGAAGGGTATTTCGAGAGTCAGATCGGCAGACAGACAGACAGACAGACAGGCGGACAGACAGGCAGACAGACAGACAGACAGACAGACAGACAGACAGACAGACAGACAGACAGACAGACAGACAGACAGACAGACAGACAGACGCACTCTTTACGATGTGGGGTTTGTGTTAACGCATTGAACGTTCCCATGGTTGCGATCTTTTTAATACACCTAGGCTGTGAGCTGGAGCTGGGTCACAAAAATTTCGGTCGTCAAAATAGTAATTATCCTCTTTCAATCATATTTCAATCGTTACACTGAGAGAAATGTTTCCAACGCAACTGAAAGAGACAAAGCTACCTCGAAAAAAAAATATGTAATCGGTATTTGAACCTCTGCCCATCCAGAGCCACTAACAGTGCCGATGTGAATACCAATGTCGCCACGCGGCCGGGCTGTTCCAGCAAGGAGAGCAGGCGTACTGATGACGCCACCGATACAGGTTCGTCGGCGACTACGGCTCTTCGCATCGTCACCCCTTGTGGGCGTCGTAGCCGTGCCGGCTCAGTGTTGTCCCGCGAGCCGCGGAACCCAGGTTCGAATCTTGCTAAATATAAATTTTTCCGAGGACAGCAGCCTGGAGTGGAATTCAAACCCCCCATTTCAACGGAGCTCCCTCGTGGAATCGCCGACGGTCTAGTGGTCTTAGTACCACGACAGCCGCGGGGTGTCATGAGACTCGGCACTTGGGGCCTGGGTTCAATTCCCAGGTAGGTTCTTCACTGGCAGCGAAAGCGAGTTGTCAGGAAGTTCCGTCCCATGCCACGGGGGGTGGTCCCTCGTGGGGAAGTAAGGCCTATGAATCTGGCTCCTTAGTAAACAGCTTTTCCATGACCTGTGCGGGAGCGGGTCAGTACAGGTCTAACCAACCGTACGCTTACTCTTCCGCAAAAACTTCTCTTTCTGCTTTTCTCCCCCTCTATCGTCCTGCCTTGCCTCTACCTCCCACTGACCGGTCATGCGGTCCGGTGGTGCCCAGTCGTTGGTCTGAAATGCTACCTACGGCTTCAAGGCGCTGTTTAAATAGGGTAGTACGGCGGGCCTGACAGGCCGCCAGCCTTAAGCGGGGACTCTCCCCGAAGTGGAGAGGACTTCTCGTGCCCGCGGGGTGGCGGTCGCCTGGAACACACCGGATCCCATCCGAACTCCGAAGTTAAGCAGGCGGGGCTCGTAGGTTGCGAGTTAGGTAGGGGCCTACCAATTTTTCAATTTTTTTAAATAGCTCTTTTTTAAAAATACGTATATTTTTTTAAATGAATTTGAGGTGTTGTATAATTTTTTTCGGTGCATGCTTCGATTATGATACATATTACTTCTCCAATTTACCCCTGTAAACAGAATCATAGTATTCTGTTATTTTACTAGACGCAAATGTGTTAGAGGTAAAACACTCCCTTCCTTAGATGCAAATCTGTTATAGGTCAAATTACGGTTATTTTAGTAGAGGTGTATTCATTAGATGCATATTTCCACTGCTTTTTCTTAGAAAGCAAAATTCTGGTTGGTCTTGGAATCTTTATGTATTCGAGTAATTTGCCTCTAAAAATTAGAAGTATTTCTCCTAGGTGGAAATTTTGCCGTATTATGTTAGATTGAAAATACTTAGATGGAAATTAGCGATGTTAATTCTTTTAGAAGCATTTTCTTTAGATGGATCGGACCCATCTCACGACGGCTGCTACAACTTGTCAGTTTTCTGAATGTAGGAACGCACCTCACATTGATGTGCAGGATCGGTATCCTGCGGCACTGTTCACTGTTCCCATGGAAGCCAGACTCACAGCTCGCGGCTCTGCTGCGGCGCGCGCCACTCAGCGCCGCCGGCTCTCCCCCTGTAGTACTCCATGCTCTACTCCAAGCTGTACGTCAGTGCCTTCCTGGAGAGAGAGAGAGAGAGAGAGAGAGAGAGAGAGAGAGAGAGAGAGAGAGAGAGAGAGAGAGAGAGAGAGAGAGAGAGGAGAAGTAGGGGTCGAAATAGCTAGCGAGGAGGGCGGATAAGGGAGAGCAGCAAATGCGCGAGTAGAGGAGAGACAGCAGTCAGCGCCGGCGAGAAGTGTTGAAGCGTGACGCGCGCGTGGCATTAGGGAGAGCAGCGCAGTGCTGGCCCCGCCCACCCCGCCTCGCCTCGCCCCGCCCCGCCCCGCCCCGCCCCGCCCCGCCACATCGCTGCAGTGTTATTTGCCGGCCGCGTGGGCGCAGCGGCGCAGCACCGCACCACGCGGCTGCTCAACCCGGTTATACACGCCGTTCCGCGAGATATACTATCGGCTAGCACATCGCACACGTTCAAAGTTTTAACGAGCCCGGCGCTCTGTGTGACACCGCTGTCGCGCCCCGCCTCGCCTCACCTCACACCGCCTCGCCCCTCCACTCTGCCAGAAGCACTGCTAGAGCTATACTCCTAGCCCCGACTTTCCTCTAGCCCCCCCCCCCCCCTTTTCCCCGCACTTCCAGGCCAGAACCAAAACTTGGCCTGGAACATTCTATTACGTACGACTTTGTGGACCCCCTCTCCTCCCCCTACCTCCTCTGCCTCTCTCTCTCTCCCTCCCTCCCTCCCTCCCTCCCTCCCTCCCTCCCTCCCTCCCTCCCTCCCTCCCTCCCTCCCTCCCTCCCTCCCTCCCTCCCTCTATGAGAGCGCGCATCAAGCGGAAGGGCCTGGGGGTACCCGGGGGATGGTTCCCTCGGGCATACCACCATCACCACCACACGCCTCAGGCCATCCTCGGGCTCCTCCGGGTACTACTTGTTGTGCGCACGGCACGGCAGCGGCACCTGGGCGGGCAGGGCGAGCAGGGCGCTGCTGCAGGCGGCAGGCCCGCGGCACACCGCTGTTGTGCGGCTGGCCTACGCTCCGCTTCACAGGCGCTCCACACGACACGCTGGCGCGTTCAGTCTCCCCATCACTTACTTCACAGGCAATTTCGTCGTGCGAGCGAGCCCTGATTGTACTCTATGTGGAACTCATCTTGCTTTTTTTATGGCCACATCCAATGGCAACTGCGAATAGCGAGTGCGCGAAGAAAACAAAAAAAGAAAGATGAAAAAGAATATAAGTGGAATAAGGCGAAGGATTTATTTGTCGCTGGAAAACGAGGCGGAAGGGTTCTGTTGTCATCTCTGTTGAAGTTGGCAGCTGGCCGTCGAGTTTCTCGGAACGGGTGGGGTTGAGATGGCCCGCCCACCCGCCCTGCCCCGCCCCTCCCCGCCCCGCCCCACCCCACCCCACCCCACCCCACCCCACCCCGCCCCGCCTCGCCCAGCTCAGCCCAGCTCAGCCCAGCCCATCTCATCTCATCTCATCCCGGTCGCGCGGGGCCACGAGGAGCAGTGCAGCTTCAGCACAAGGGGCCCTCTCCGTCGCCGGTGCGCTTTAATAAAAGGACGACGCGAGACGAGGAGCGATGGTGGTGGTTGGCGGAGATCGCTTAGTCCGGTGGTCAACAAACTGACCAGAGTAGGTGAGGTATACCTCGCTATTTTATTCGTTATTCGTCCAAAGTGCGGGCATCAGTTATATAACGACAGCAGTGGTTGCTGGAAATCGAAGTGTGAAGTGGTCTTACTCTTTCCCACGTGAGGCTAATATGTCTCAGACCACTCAGCTTGATTTTTGTAAAAAGGGATTTTGTAATTTTTTTTTCTAGAATCGTAGATTTTATTTAAAAATAAATATTTCAAGCGATCTACGGCGTGATGGGTCTGAAATAATTTTCACTCCGGCCTTGTTGCCTTAGTAGCTCCTTTGGCAAAGAATATGAACTCCGGAAAAAATACCAAGAGTTTTCACTCACGAAAAAAGTTGTGAGTTGGTTGAAAGGTCGTGAGACGTTTTGAACTCGCGCCAAAAAGCGTGCGAGACTGTTTCACACTTTCATTTCCAGGATGTGGGAAATGATCACGATATAACGTGCCGATCTGTCTCCCTCTCGCCCCGTTGTATGACGCGCCAGTGAATGACAAGAAGTATTACTTGGTATTACTGTATTACTCTCCCTCCTCGCTTCCCCTCCCCTCCTGCCGCGCCTCCGAATGCATGCAACAGCAAATGAGTTGTAATCTAGCGTCCAATGGAGCTGACGTCGCCGACTATGGCGCGCTCGCGCTGGCTCTCCACGCCAAAACCGCGCTCACTAGAGAGGGTCTCGAGATGGGTGAGGCGGGGTGGGACGGGGCGGGGCGGGGCGGGGCGGGGCGGGGCGGGGCGGCGGGTGAGACGAAGTGGAGCTCCCTTTGAAGTGTGCCCCGCCCACGCCCCGCCTCGCCGCGCCTTACCCCGGACCGCCAGCTCTGCTCCCGGCGCAATGGGGCCCCGCCCCGCCCAGCCCCGCCCCGCCCCGCCCCGCCCCGGCTCCGGCCCGGACTGCTTCCCCCCGCGAGAGCCCCCTCGTCCCCCACTTCCCTTCCCACTCCACTCCATGTGGTCAGAACATAAATGGTACAGAATAATTGGCCTTCTATTTTTCTTCTGACGGACGGACGGTCAGCGTTCTTAACCCTCTCTCTCTCTCCGCCCCCTTCCCCCTCACCTCCGTCATCTTAGCTAGCTGGGCACGCGAACCCACCACCTGGTGAGGAAAATTCCACAAGAGGAGAAGGCAACGCTGTGAAACGAAACTCTCCGCATGCTAGGGAACATATCTCTCTCCTTCGCATGAATACATTACTTGGACAGATCCCGTCCCACGTAATATTTCGCCCGCGTCAAATCTACTCTATCGCTTATCAGTCTTACCATCCATCTACCTCTCCTCGGGAAAAAAAATGTAGCAGCTAATCTCGAGGTACAGTTGGACTGGCGGCCGGCGGCCACTAATGTCCAGTAAAACGGTGTGACACTATTGAGCAGAGCTATAGCTCTGGTTGTATACAACCGAGGCTACAACTGGTGTGTTGTCTGATAAGCAAAATCCATCATCGGCTCAGCTGAGCGTCGGTAACAAATTTCTGACAGCTACCTCATGTAAATATTTCAAATCTGTGTCGATATCAATGTAAACAGTCACCTTCAGCGCCGTCAGTTAAGCTGAGTTAATTTTTTTCCCGCGTCTACATCTCCCTTATAAAACCGTTTCATACCGAAAGGAGTCCGAACGGACAGTCCGAAGCTCACCCGCGGACTGTCCGAAATCAAGCCCCGGAACATACCGAAAAACCATCCGAAAATGAGTAAAATCTGCAAGTTTTCGGGCTGTCCGAAGCGTGCGGTCTCCGTGCTCCGGACAGTCCGATATGAGTCCGTACATGTGTTAATGGAAAAAAAGGGACAGCACGCAGGAATCGATCCTGTGACCCGTCAGTCTTTCCTACCCCAGTCCGACGCCTTTACCGACTGAGCTAAGCTGACTGCTGAGAGGCAGAGATTCAAGAAGGACTCATATGCTAGGCGGAGCAGTCTTCGAAGAGCCGTGCATTGCACGGCGTGAACCAA
This sequence comes from Frankliniella fusca, assembly GCA_029379305.1. Lineage (NCBI taxonomy): Eukaryota > Metazoa > Arthropoda > Insecta > Thysanoptera > Thripidae > Frankliniella > Frankliniella fusca. The sequence goes on along the minus strand of JAHWGI010001056.1, from coordinate 1,882,502 downwards.
TAGTCGCATCGTGATCAGCACTGTTAAAACCTTGCGAAGAAATGCTTCGCATTACGAAGAAAATCCTTCGTAAGCTGCGAAGCATTTGGCTGCTTTGTATTGCGAAGCATTTTCTTCGTAGTGTGCGAAGAAATTTCTTCGCAAGGCGGGGCTTGCGAAGAAAATACTTCGTATTGCGAAGCCTTGCGAAGCAGCCAAATTCTTTGCAAGGCTGCGAAGAATTTTCTTCGTAAGAATTTTACAGTGAGGTTTTCGGCAAATGATTTGATATTGCGCTTGCGCTCCGGTAAGGACATTAAAGAAAATTAAAAGATGCTGTCTTTAAATATTGTAACGTTAATTGTATTCTGTAGTAACGCCTTTCGGCAACGAAATAACGTAACTAGAACGTGCAAAAAGTGCGTATATTCAAAAGTCATATCACCTGTGGCACCACGATGCTTAGTGTTTACGTGGCGAGACAGATTATGCGTTAAATATTTCTTAACTGAGGTATGCTGCTACATGTAAAAGATGTAACGCCTTTATATGCAAAGATAACATGGACTTGTGCAAAGAAATACAGCCAAGTTCACGCCGTTCTCGGACAGCCCGGGAGCAGCCCGTGACGGTCGCTCGGACTGTCTCCGGGCAGCCCGCTTATCACCGGACTACTTGCGGACTGCCCTGGCTGCGCCGGGCCTAGACCGGACTGTCCTGGTTGCTTCGGGCTCAGACCGGACTGCCCTGGCTGCGTCGGGCTTAGACCGGACTGTCCTCGGTCGGACTCGGGCTCTAAACGGACTGTCCTGGAACACATTCGGAGCTGTCCGAGGCCATCGGAATACATTTGGAACCGTCCAGGACGAGTTTCGGAATGATTTCGTTTTGTAAGGGCTCTCTTTCTGTCCACTGCTCCTCTCCTCTTCCGGCCCCCCAGGTACGAGTACGCTGCACGCAACGCTGTGATTTCACTTGGGAACCATACTACTGGCCAGGACTCGTGTGTGTGTGTTGGGGGAAAAGGAAGGGGCGTGCGTGGGCCCGAGCGAAGGAGAGAGATATATAGAGGGTGCCAGTGAGAGGGAGATGGAGAGCGCGGGAGAGCACTCCCCGGAGAATCGGCCGACAGGGCCCCAGCCCCACTCCGCTGCAGCGGCAGCAGGTATTTGCGGTATGCTGTTTCGCTAACTTACCCTGGGAGACGTGAAAGCCTGTGGAGGGACGGGGCGGTGTGCTTGTGTGTGATGCGTGATGGCCTACGAGACGCCACGCCGCACCCGAGAGAGGTCCCTCACACTTCTGGAACGGGCGTAGTGCGTAGTACACTGGTCGCGGAGGATTTCAGAGGGATTGGAGGTGTAGTGATTGCCCGAATTCTCAAAAAAAAATTGACGGAGTATTGGTCTACGATCGTGGTCGATCGACTTTTATTTTTTAACTTTGGCTTTGGATTGGCTCATTGGCAATTTTGACCGCAATACATGTGATCGGAGTGTTCTTGGAAAACGATTGGATAGAGAGTGTAAGTGTAGTATACCGATTGGAGGAGGCACCGCATCGCGCAGCTCCGCTCAAGCTCCGTTCCACGCCGTGCCGGTGGCTTCTTGGGTATTTGCGCCCGGCGCGGGCCGGGCCGGGCGGGGCTTTGTTTCCTCCTGTAATATTAACCCGTTCCCAGTCACGGAAACTCACCTCCCCCGCTCGGCTTCTCACTGCTGCACTGTAAGAAGTAATGTCGGTATTGTCGGCGCATTAATTCCTTAAACGGTGTCCACGGTAGTAGTATGGTGCCCTCCTACTAAGGCGCGCAACGTACTCGAAATTTTCGAATCCTCGCGTTACGGACTGCCAAGTGCGGCATCACCGAACTTGCACTGAGAAAAAGTATTCGTTGCTTCAACTCATAATGATTCATTGTGGGAACAAATTAGTTTTAGTGAAGAGTTTGTTGGTAAAACGAATTCTTTGCTGTACCAGCGAATAGATCGTTGAGATAGCGAATGTATTTGATTGCTAAAACGAAATCCGATAAAGTCAAAAATAACCATTGCCTTCGCTCTCTCTGCGATGTGTTTGCTGCTCCAACGAATTTTGCGTTGTATTAACGAAACTATTGAGACAACGGAATTTTCGTTCTCACAACCCAACAGAGGTTAGTCCTTTCTTTATCAACCTTTGTGTGAGTTGGATCAACTAATGTTTTTTTTTTCCGTGTATATGACCTCCGCACAAACGAAGGTACGAGACCCACCCTAGCTGGTTCCGTACTACTACCTTGTGTTTTCCTCTTCCTATTTTCTTTCTTTTTTTTTTCCTAAACAGCTGCTCACTGCTTTTCCGTCCTCGCGCCGTTCTGTTACTCATCTTCATTATCATTGCGCTTTTCCTCCAGGGGCTCTCCTCGCTTTCTATCCTCGACATGCTTGTCTTGCCACAGCCCTGACTCACAGAACCCGCCCCACCGCCTCCTGGCTCCTGCTGGCCTGACCGCAATACCCAGTATTCTTCTCTCCGGCGCGGCGCGCGGCGTTCTTCGCACTCCGTCTACGCCCGTTCTCACCCGTCCCTTTCTATTCTCAGGCGTCGCGCTCTCCGAAACTTTTATCTCCATCTTTTCCTTCCTGCTTCCCCCCCCCCCCCCTCTCTCTCTCTCTCTCTCTCTCTCTCTCTCTCTCTCTCTCTCTCTCTCTCTCTCTCTCTCCTCGTCCAGTCTCGCCGTGTCGCTACGTATTATCTGCCGGCACTGTCTGCTCCGGAATACAGCTTATTGGCAGGTTTCCTGCCGACCCAAACCTCCTCCTCCTTTTCCCCCATTTGAGACCCCTTTTTCCTGCGTTGTCCGCCGGTGTCCCTCTCCCTGCCCTCTGTTCTCTCCCTTCTCTCTATCTTTTCAGTCCCTCTCTCTAAGGCTACTTACTCTGCACGCGGTTCAAGTTCTGATACTGAAAAACGGAGGGCTTCCGCCAATTGAAGATCTTTACTTTTTTTACCCGTTCTTTTCCACCACCTCTCTCCTGAGGGGTGAAAAGAACGAGTATTTCCTCAGTCGAGTGTAACCCTTAACTGATTCCACTTTTATCTCAGATCTCACAATACCTACAGGCATGATACTTAAACTATTCTAAACTTTAAATGCTGATCTTTATTCCAACAATGAATTTTTTTTCAAGTATTATTTATTATTTTGAGAACATTTGACAAATTTTGTATGTTTACATTAAGTCCAAGACCCAGCTTATTAGTGGAGTTTTCAATCTCAGAGAGCACAATACCTACCGACATAAAACGTGCACTAATCTGAACTAGAAACCTTCGTCTGAATTTCAATAATGAACATTTTTTTCACGTTATGGTATTATTTTGAGAACTATTAACAAGTTTTGTTAGTTTTACGGGGGTCGGCTCGGTCATCTCGCGCTTCTTAGCGGCTTTGCGCCCCAACAATCGAATCCGAGACGGGGCGCGGCAGGAGGAGGGGAGGGGTCGAACAGGGCCCGAGCCAGAGTGTCCCGAGAAAAAATTCCGCTGCACTCACAAACACAATCTGGGATGAAAATGGCACAACCTCACACTTCTTTATTTAATGAGACATCGCAACAAATTATTAATGAACGAGTCACCTACTTATCACAAAATTCATTTTGTGTTTACTTTAGTTCTTGGTTTTTTAAAGTAACAGGAAAAACCAAACGTTATTTTCAAGTGTACCATGAATACCCTGCTGGCCTGGTTCAGTAAATCAGGCAACGTAAGCGAGACGGTGGTGGTGCCAGTCTCTCAAAACTCCGGCCCCGCAGCCCCGGCTGCGGTCTTTCTTGCACTGCAAGTCCCCGGAAGTGGTACGCCTCAATATCTCCGGCCTCCAGGCCCTGCAGGCTGCCGGCGCAAGTCTGCCGGATTTGCTTATTGACTGCTAGCAGCCGAAGGCTGGTGCTGGTGCGAGGCTGCAGCGCACAGCCAATAATTCCTGTAGATCAGATTCGGCCAACGCACGCATTTTCCAACTGCATGTAATATAATATAAGCAAAAACGTCACATTCCCCTGCTCACCACCCCCCACCCCCAATTAAATACTATGCATTCTAGAGTAGTAGTGACGCTGTGAAATGGCCCATTACGCTTCGGGGACGAGGCTCGGCGGGGACGGGACGACTCACAAGGGCTCGGGCCTCTGCCGGGCGAGGCGAGGCGGGGCGGGGCGGGGCGGGGCGGGGCGGGGTGTAGCGGGGCCGCTCCACTGGCTCCACTGGCTCCGCCCTGCACTGGAATGCAGGCGGCTCCGGCTCGCCCCCGACTGCCCCCCGCCTGCCCGCTCCCCTCCTCCGACTTGGTCGCGTATCGCCGCCCCACATCTTTTCCATTTCCGGTTCACAAGGAGACCCACCACCACCACCCGCCACAACCCGCACCCCCACTCTAATTCTCTCCGACCCCCGCGCCAGTTTCTCACACTTGCGCCCCGCCGCCCACCCGCTTACATACGAGGAGGCGCCACACACACACGCACACGCGCGCACGCGCGAATATGAAGCTAGCACAACTGGACTGGACCGTCGAGAGCTGCTGCTACTGCAACAGCAGCACAGTGCGATGCATATAGGGAGAGATGTGGGGAAAGGAGAGGGGGGGGGGGAGAGCACGGCGGAATGGAGAGAGGGAGGCTGGGAGGAGGGTGAGAAATGGGTTTCTCTTGAAGGGCAAAACAGACGTGACAAGAGACTGTAATAACCGCGGCTGCTGTCACCGCGCACCGTTGAGCGTGATGTCCGGGGCGACGGGGGGGATGAGAAGCCTTTACATTCGGAGGCCTGCGGTTTGGGCGACCAGCAGCGCTCTGCATGGTGTGGACCCCCGCCCGCCCCGGTCCTGCCAGGCACTCGGCTTGACATACTCCACCATCTGTCATTCAAAAGAAAAAGGGGTAAATCAACCCTGGAAACACATTCCTATCCCTCCCGCGCCCAGGGGCGTAGGAACGCAGGGGGGGGGGCAATGAGCCTCACCCCCTGGGCGCTCTGTAGGGGCGCCAAATTCGGCCCGCAAGGGCGCCAAAACCTGTCCAAATAAGGGCGTAAAGTGCGCCCTGGCCGCATTTTGTCGTTATTGTAGGCACGTTTTGGCGCTCTAACAGATATTTTTGCTCCCTAAATGCCCCAATTTTTTTTTTGCTCGCTTCCCTCGCTATAATTTTGTACACAGATTGATGCGAAACTCGCTGCTCGGCCATCTTTTTGCGCTTGCGTTTGTTTAATCACATCCAGTTTCCTTGTATTCTTACCAAAAGTACATTTCTGTCCGAATACGTGATTATTTTAAGGGAGAGGGGGGGGAGGGCGCCGAAAGTCTTGTAAAGGGTGCCTCCCCCCCCCCCCCCTGACTGAAATTCGTTCCTACGCCCCTGCCCGACCTTTATCTCATATAGGACGTTCCGTGCCGCTAGATGCAGCGCGACGCGGTGGAGCATAGGGTAAGCGAGTCGAGCGCGGGAGTGAAGGGGCCTGCTGCTGTAGGGGTGGAGTGGACGTGACAGCCACTCACTGGAGTAGCGTCGCGTCGATTCCAACCCCCTCTCCCCTGGACCCTCACCTCCCCTCCCTCCTCGGCCTGGCCGCCCCTGACACACAGGCCCCCTCGTTGGCCCACTGGCCCAGCCCGGGGCCGCCGCCGCTGCCTGCCACCAGGGGATGGAGCGCCATAATGCTATTGGACCGGTCCGGACCGCTTCATTATCTCCTCGACAGACTGTCACAGCCGGGGATCGACGCGGCCATGGGCACGTCCATGAGCACGTCCATGGGCACGTCCATGAGGCGCCCTCCTGGCCGGGCCGGGCCGGGCCGGGCTGGCTCATGTCAGGCACGGGTTGTCGCCGGTGTCAGCGCTCCCGAGCTGTCCCGCGCTGCCACAGCCAAACATTTCTCTGGATTCGGCTCGAACCGCCAGTGGCGCCAAGACTTTTTTCGGGGCGGGGCTGCAAGCCCCATTCGTAACTCCCTTTTCCTCCGTTTGCTCGAGGGGGAAAATCTGGGAAAATCACCCTAACTTTGCAGTCATTTAGAGAACTTTTGTGAATTTTCGTGAATTTTTGTGGTTTTTCCTGAATTTTGTAAAATTTTCTGAACCTTTCTGAAAATTCCTGATCTAATTTTTTTCAATTTCCCTGAATTTTTTTGAATCTTTCTGAATTCCGAGGAGTGCAAAATTTTCAGAGTTGTTTCCCTCCTTTTTCAACCCTTTCCATCCGTTTTACGATCCCTTTTATCCTGTTTTGCCATTCATCTCCAGTTTCTTCCTTTCATCTTTCCTACTTTTCTTCTTTCTCTTCCCCCCCCCCCCTCCCCTTTTCTTCCTCCCTTATTCTCCCTTTTACTCAGCCTCACACCCCAATTGGAGGAGAGAGAAAGAGAAAGGGAGAGAGAGAGAGAGAGAGAGAGAGAGAGAGAGAGAGAGGCTATGCCTCTGTTGTCTATTCGTCTCGTCTGCTGTGCTCCCCGTGCTCGCCTCTACCCCCATCTCTTTTTCCCCTCTACTCCTCGCTCTCTCGCGCGCTAATGAACTCCCCCTCTCGAACCGCTCGTCATCATCAGTGACTCCACGCTTCTGTACATGTGATCGGGCCGGCGGGCCGGGCTCACTACTTCTTGCCCCATTTCTTCTTTTCTCCCCACCCGCCGTCATTCCATTATTTAGGGTGGGAAGGAGGGATGCGGGCGGGGGTGGGGGTTATTCGAGGTTCGCCGACCGCAGTCATCTGAACGTTATGGTTTTTCTTATCTTTGCGACTTTGAATTTTCGTGCGCAGCTCCTCGCCTGCCTCCCCCGCCGCGGCCGCCCTGCTGATGTGATGCCTTCAAAGCTCTCAAACATTTGCTCTCCGTCCCGCATTGTGACGCTCCCCGGCGCGGCAGCACAACAACCATCCCCTCACTATCAGGGCAGAAAGAAGGAAGTGATGAGTGGAGGGGAAGACGAGGGGGGATCACTACAAAATGTGTAAAATGTTTTTTTTTTTTTAGTAATATAAATATTTTATTTATTTATTATATGTTTTGTTTTAATTTTTCTTTTGATGTGACAAGGAAAATTTCTGTCACTTTTTGATAACTTTTGATCTTTTACCCCAATATCTGTTTTTTTTTCTTTTTATTTTTTGTTGAGTTTTCGGATTTTTAAAAATCTTTCCTCCTGATTCCATTTATTCATTGGCTTCGCTCAACAAAATTAAATAAAATTAAAGAATATTAGATAGCGGAGCTATATCCACCCAGCCCACCAGGCCCACCAGCGAGGTCCGTCGTTTCGCGTACTCGTGACAATGCAGCCAACAATGTGCTACCGAAATGTTTTGTGGAATGAAGTGGGAAAAGGATATTTTCTAGCAAGGTAGACACTTAAAATATGACGAGAATTTAGTGCTGTTTCAAGAAAAACGCATAAAAATGTTAAAAGAGTCAAGTGTTGGTAAAATTTTGCGTTTTTTTTTTATGTTGTACGTTGGGTACTCTGGACCTTGACAATGAAGCCGAAGCCGAAGCCAACGACAACGGTTAGGTTGGTTCTGGTTATATTTTCACGAGGAGTTCACACTCAAGGCTGAGCTTGAATGCGCAGTTTGGACACTTTACGGTTTATTTATGTTCCCTGATGATTAAATTAAGGAGAAAAAAATTCGGAATGTAGTCTTAATCTTATAAATAATTTTCATGGTGCTTTTGACAAGTAAACAATCTTTTCTATTTTGCTACTTTAGTGTTACTCACTTTTCTTACTATTCCATTTTGTTACTTTAGAGTGAATCACTTTTCTTAAAATGGAACACTCTTCAGGATACGCAAAAGGGTGGCCTTACAAAGAACCAGCTCGGTAATCGTCAAGTGTCCATCAAGTTGGGTGGACACTGGATGGACAGAAGAGATGTCCGTTGTAAGGTCACTTTAAATAATAGATTTGATTCTGAAAAACTGGCTATTTTTAAAACTGTTTTGGATTTCTTTAAACTCCTTTCCAGAATTTCTTCAGCTTTAACGGAGAGAGAGAGAGTAGTTCAGGATTTGTGATGTGATATATTGCTCCGATTCAGTGTTATGATTAGAAAAGATTTGAAAGTTTGGATGATGAAAGTTCAGGATTCACTAATGTGCATAGTACACGTATCCTGACTTTCAAATGTACGAATACAGTACTTTCTGTCAACTACGTAAAATCCTCACACACAGTGAATACCGACCCAAGCAGACCGCTTTCTCCCACCGCAGTGGGACCAAATTATTCGACATTTAATTATTTGAGTTACACTTCTAGAGGTGTGAATAAATGATTTTACTGATTTCAACTTATTCTTACAATTAACACTTCAGGGATCTTAAGGTTAAGAATTGTTTTGGATGTCGTTACATCCCAAGGAGAACAAAAAAGTCAAAAGGACGTCAAAATGACGTTCTGGCGAGGTCACTGCCCGTAGGTCATCTTGACGTCTAAGTACGGGTGTACAAGGACGGTTTTTTGACGTCAAAAAGATGTCAAAATGAGGTCTTTTTGAGTTTGGCCAAAAGAGAGTCACTTTGACATCTCCATCACCTGCATAGTGTCCAGCAATTACTCAGAAAAGTCTCAGTTTTCTTTCATCATTCCATTTGGACAAGGTAATAGTTCTCAAACAGTAGCTTTATTTGTCGGAATGTGCCAAATAATTAGTCGTTAATCGGGTAAGGTAATGGTACACTCATCGCACTCCGATGAATGGAAATGCAAACTGAGTCCGCTGTGCATTTAAAAATCGTGTAGGCATGAAGGTAATGCATTGCATTACTCAATGATGTTTCGATGATGATGTGCACTTCAGAACAGCTAGTCGCCGGACACTATACATGTGCGAGTCACGAGTGGTCAGCGAGAACGGATATAAAACTCACGCACAATGTTAGGTGCGTTAAAAACTAAAAAAAACAATTGTGCAGGCACATCGAGAAAACAATGTTCTACCCTAACGTCAATATTTCCGAAGTCGAAATTCAGAAATTTAGTGGATAATTGACATTTTAACGTAAACGTAACAGATACAAGGTCCATACGCCATCTTTTGCCAAACAATGGAAGTACACTTGACTGTACAACACATGTTCCGATTGAGTGATCATTATTTTACAATTTTGAGTCACAAAATTACAAACGTTTCATACCCGCCCACCCTCCACGAAGGCCGCCCTCCTCGACGGCCACCAGCGACCTACCGACGTCCACCCCCGTCTTTTCGACGGCCATCCCGACCTCCTCGTCGCCCACCCTCCACGACGGCTAGCCCCGCGCCTCCTCGTCGCCCACCCTCCACGACGGCTAGCCCCGCCTCCTCGTCGCCCACCCTCCACGACGGCCATCCCGACCTCCTCGTCGCCCACCCTCCACGACGGCCAGCCTGACCTCCTCGTCGCCCACCCTCCACGACGGCCATCCCGACCTCCTCGTCGCCCACCCTCCACGACGGCCAGCCCGACCTCCTCGTCGCCCACCCTCCACGACGGCCATCCCGACCTCCTCGTCGCCCGACCACCACGACGGCCATCCCGACCTCCTCGTCGCCCACCCTCTACGACGGCTAGCCCCGCCTCCTCGTCGCCCACCCTCCACGACGGCCAGCCCCGCCTCCTCGTCGCCCACCCTCTACGACAGCCACCCCCACCTAAGATTAGAGTTGAGAGGGTTGAGAACTCAAAGGCACGTCAATATAATTTTCATTATACATAGACGTATCTAAGTCTTTTGTCTATGCCGTCACTTTGACGTCATACTGACGTGTAACAAGTTTTGTGCGTTTTACTAAAAATATCGAAAATTTGTAACCTCTGCATATCTGATAATGTTCTTCTTTCGGTTAGTTGTCAACTCAAGCTTTTCCAAAGTGTCACGTCAAAAGTACGTCAATCTTAGGTCTTGAAATGGACGTGACCAATTCAAGACTTCTGAGAGATCGAATTGACGTCAAAATGACCTCTCTCTGGCTTTCTGTTCTCCTTGGGATTCCTCTCAACAAACTCTTGTATGAGATTTGAGATAGTTGTCAAGGATTATTGAAATATTGTTCCAATTCATTGCAAGCACTGTGCATTACAAACGAGTCCTGACTTAAAAGTGAACAGATAAGGTACTTTCTGTCAACCACGTAAAATCCTCGCACGCAGTGAATACCGACCCAAGCAGCCCGCTTTCTCGAACCGTAGTGGGATTAAATTATTCAAAGATGTAGTTATTCAAGTTAAACTTCTTGAGGTGTGCCTAAATGATTTTTCTGATTCCAACAAATGTTCTTAGTTAATACCATTCTGTACATTTTATTTTAAAAAAATAATGATATTTTAACTAAGACGTCATAAGTAGTTTAGAGTAGGTTTAAGTAAGAGATCAATCATGTGCTCTCTGGTAGTAGGTACTTATCCCTGTCTCTTCTGTTTCAAAGAAGGAGACAACAATAGGTATCACTAACTAAGTTTTGTCGTAAGATATCGTAGGACATTGCAGATATAACCTTACTTGTTCTTATTAATATTATTTTTCAATAATTCTTTTTATAGAATAGTACACAACAAATAGGTACATGTTTTCTTTTTTTTTTTCCTGTTATAATTCAGTCACTTGGTTCGTTCGAATTCTAATTCTTGCTTTCTGATTGACAATAATGATACTGATACTACCGATATGAATATAATGGGGCGGTCGACAATGCAGACATAAAGACATCACAGACAACAACACGCTCACTTTCGTCAGGGTAATGTTTTAAAAATAAGGCACGGTTGTTTGTTCAAATTCAGCGAAGAAAATGAGCAAGCATTGAACCCAATTGAACCGGAGCGTTTTGATGCCTGTGATCACCTGTGATGTCATGTCATGATGTCTTCTGCATTTGGGACCACCTGTAATTCCGGGGAGGATGACAGATGGCATATGACCACTGGGGAGGATGAAAGCATGGTCTCTCTCTATTTAGCCAGGTTAACCAATGTAAAAAACATAACAAAAACAAGTCCCGCTTTCAAAAACGCAGACCACGCAGACCTATAGAACTATACTTCGAAAATTTTACTACAAAATTCATTTTAGTTCAAAATTGAGAGATAATAAAAATTAACATTGTGTTCAATTGCCTCTTATTTGGGTGAAAGATAACGTGTCACGTCTACGCCGGAATGTTGGATTCCCCTTGAAGCGGCCGTGATCTTTACTGCGGTCCCGACTGTGGCGGTTGGGGTTGGATCAAAGGCTTCGCAGAATTCATATTGAGATACTTTAGTCTTAAGTTAAGCTCAGCCAACAAGACTTAAGAGAATTCAAATCAATTGTTCCGTGAGATAGGATATTAGGCGAAGCCCTTGGATTGAATGATCCAGACTAGTTATTTTTGAAATGATTTTTTGGTGCCGTAGCCGTACAATGATATTTCGACTGCTTCCCCACCTCGGCGAGGAAGTGGAGGGGGGCAAGGGATGGGGAGGAAGCTAAGGTGAAGCCGGAGGAGAGGAGGCACGCGGGACTTGCATTCGCCAGCGACCTAATATTCAACTTTATTGGCATCGAACTCCGCAGGCGATGGAATTGCCCGGGTGTAGTGCCACGCTACGCTCCTCCTTCAGCTGCTTCATTGTCCGCACCGAGGAGAAGAACGTTTCAACGCCGCGTTCTGTAAGAACTTCCTGGTTCCATCAGGCTTTCAGTGTAAAGCTCGAGCTCGGCGCAACCCTATGCTTTTCATCCCGCAGACCAGACGGATCAAAACATCTTGGGCAGATTTTCATATAAGTTTTAAGTTTTCATGGTTTTCCCAAGTTATCGAGGTGATATGGCATTGACAAGCTACCGACTGCGTGATGTTCGCGCAATTTTCCCTTATCTTTTATCAGCCCATCCACCACGTGGCTTTCCCAGGCCCCTCCGTGTTTACGCGAGAGCGCCATCCTTTTTCACTTCAGGGGTGCCAACGTGAAACAAGCAGGCAAGGCAGGCGGTTGTGCCTGTGCCTCCCTCCCCTCCTCCTACCATCCACATCGACCTCGGGCCAGTCCAGGCACTTTGGCTTTAAACTACCCTCCAACTACTCGCTAAGTCTCAGTAAAAGGGGGCGGGGCGGGCTGGGGACTTCACCTACGCCCAAAGAGAGAGAGAGAGAGAGAGAGAGAGAGAGAGAGAGAGAGAGAGAGAGAGAGAGGGGGGGGGAGAAAGAGAGACACAAGCGTGCGGATGATAGGAACGGATTAAATGGGTTGCGGTTGCTACACTAGAAACATGTTAAATCTTTCCCACGTCTCTAGCGGAGCTGACGAAATGCTACGCTCAGCACCCCTTTAGAAATTGTTGCGAGCAGGATGCCCGTAAAGCCCGCCCCACTACTACATGCGCTATTCCTTATTGTTGTCTTCACGGTGCGTTTGAACACTTGGCCAACCCTCCCTACTTCTAGACTTATAACCGTCCTCTCCCGTTCTGCGCCGAATCTTCTTCGCGGAAGGAGAGACGGGACCGAGACGGCACCACGCGGCCGGTACCCCTCTCTCCTCCGCTACTCTCCGTGCCTCTCCCACGGCTCCGGGTGCGGCCCCACTCGCTCCGGGCACTGTGCCTGGTGCCTGGCCTGGCCCGGAGCCGAGCTACGCGCTCTCGCACCGCTCTCCTAGTAACGAGAACCTCTTTCTCTGCCCTGCAGACAGCATCGCCACGCTGTGCAAGGACTACTTCCGGCAGCAGCAGCTGCGCAAGATCGACGGCGCCGAGCTGCGGTCGCAGAACGAACGCAACCTCAACTGCGTCATCACCTTCCAGACGCACTCCATCCTGCAGTCCTTCATGCTGCGCTTCGACGAGCTCACGCTCGACTGCAACGACCACCTGTACATCTACGACGGCGCTCACGCCGTGGGCCTAGCCAAGGTGAGCCAGCCACCGTTTTACGCTGCCCATCTTTCAATCTTGTCTTTGATGAATTTCCTCTTCCGATAAATTGAGCCCCAGGTTCTCACGAGGAGTCCTTCATTTTCAATTCGAGCGCATAAATCGATTTTTCTTATTTTTCTAGTGTTTTGTAATTTTCCTTGATTTTTACTGTTTTTTTCTGATTTTCTGTTAATGTTTACTTTATTTTTTTAGTTATATGTTTTTAGGGAGTACGTTGATTTTATTTTGTGAAGGATTCCTCGGGCTCTCACGCTCACGCCCTCCCGCATTCTGTTGCAGTGGGACCTGTCGTGCAGGGACACGCGCGAGATGGTGGGCCCCATTCACACGCGGACCAACCACGTGACGCTCAAGTACGTCACGGACAACTGGGGCACGGAGAACTTCGGCTTCAACCTCATCATCACGGCCGTCAAAGACCCTCGTGAGTGCCGCCGCTAGCGCCTAGCGCAAGGGGGCTCTCTACCCCCCCCCACCCCCCCCCCCCCTCCGGGGGGGGTGTGGCGCCCCTTCCCAGCACGATAGCTGGACGATTTGGGCGAAAAATGGTGGGGCATGCACAGCAGTGGCGCGGGGGCCCCCCGGCCGGCCGGCCCGGCGCGGCGTGCGGTCCGCGAGGGAATTGGACCCCATTATCCTTTATGGCGATCATCCGTCCAAATATGTGTTAGCAATCTCCACAGGGCTTGCCACCATTCGTCTCTCCCCTGCCCCCTTCGCTTCCCCTCTCTCTCTCTCTCTCTCTCTCTCTCTCTCTCTCTCTCTCTCTCTCTCTCTCTCTCTCTCTCTCTCTCTCTCTGCACCATCTATCGCTCTCACATTCTCTCTCCATTTTCTCCATTCCTACGCGGCTCCCCAACTCCCTCCTCATGATATATCGACGATCTCGAGCAGCCCCGCCGCGCGCCGCGATGGAGCAAGCTAAGTTACGCCCCGAGAGTGTTAGGATGCCCGGCCCAGCCCAGCCCAGCCCAGCCCGCCCCAGCCCGGCCCAGCCCGGCCCAGCCCGGCCCAGCCCGCCCCAGTGACACGAAACTTCTTCATCCGTGAAGGAGATAATTCCGATGGTGCAGACGCAGCAGCCTGCGTACTCGAGGCTAGGCCACACATCGAACGGTGTGCCTGTTGGGTTGCCTATCCACCGGGCGGCAGTCACACTCCCATAGCTGGTCGTGACGCCCTTGCTTCACGAAGACGCGGGTAAAGTTAGACGAGGGCAGGTGCGGGGAAGGTGGGGTAAGATGGGGCGGGGCAGTCTGTCGTGCTGTTCTAGTTTTTGACACGCGCGGCGCGTGAGGGGGAGGCAAGAGAGGGAGGGAGAGGAGGGGGGGGGGTCTGTCTGTCCCATCCCGGTGTGGCGTCGCCAACCCCCCGGTCCGGAGCGGTCACTCCCATGTGATTGTAGGGCTCTACTCCCTTTTCCATCTCTTTTCTCAAATTCTCTGCGTAAAACACTGGAGAGGGGGGGGGGGGCACTCCTGCCTCTTATTGAACTTTGCATGGCGACAGGCCTTTTGCTCTGCTCTGCAAACAACTCAGACCAGGACCAGGCTGCAGTATGCCACCTGACGCGGGCGCATTCCATCTTATTTGCAGAGACTTCGTGCAACGACTTCAAGTGCAAGACGAGGGAGTTCTGCATCCACACGGACCTGGTGTGCGACGGCGTCAGTCACTGCGCGGACGGCAGCGACGAGACGGCCGGAGAGAAGTGCGGCCGTGAGTACTCACTCTGACCTGACCTCCTCTCCCTCGCTCACGCTTTGGTATGTTTCGTGTCCGGTGTGCTAATGTTCGTCCTCTTGCTCCGCGAAGGCGGAGACATCGGCCTGGTGCTGGGCATGTCCGTCACCTACCTGGTGGTTGCATGCGTGTCGGCCGTGCTCATCCTGGGGCTGGCCGGCGTCGGCGTGGTGGTGTGCTTCTACCGGCAGGGTCCGGGACCGGCGCAGCTCGCCGGCAACTCCTGTGAGTCCCACCGACCCTCATGACGTTAACCCTTACTGATGGAAATCTCGCGGAATTCCTACTAACCGGGATGCAGCTTTGCTTGGGCCTGGACATTGTTCTCTGTTGACCGGCGACTCCTATGTTCCTCGAAGTTAATACGTTCCTAAGTTTCGAATGTATAGGTTGTATTCCAATGCTGTAGTAGCAGCGGCAGCGCTCATTTGTTGGTGGCGGTTGGTGGCCATCTTGGTGCCCAAGTTACAAAGGGTTCTTACGGGACAAACCCCTTTTTGACAAAAATTTTACAATAAATTTAATGCAGGAAAAAAAATGTGGGAAAAAAACTCACGGGCGTGAGCAATAGTCATTCCTAACGGGGGCCTAAAATTTTGAAGACCTCAGTGGTCTTCTTCATTTAAAAAATAAAAAAATAAAAAAGAGGTTTCTTCCATAACAACCCATTGTAGCTTGGGCACCAGGATGGCCGCCATCGGAATGCAATACGACCTATGCCGGTCGCAGCCATCTCATAGGCAACTAACCCGTCTGCTCGTCGTCGTTTGCAGTCCAACCGGTGCACCACGGCGGGCTCAACGGCACGGGGCACACGGGCGCGGGGCTGAACCACGGCAACACCAGCCTGCCCCGCGGGCCGGGCCCGGGCCTGGGGCCGCCGCTCGGCCCGCAGCCGCTGGGCGGCCCGCCGGCGCACACCCTCTCTCTGATGCAGCCGGGAAACTGGCTGTGCCCTGTGGGAACACAGCTCGGGTACAGCGCGGTGTGGGCCCACCTCTACTACTGCCTGGCAAAGTGAGGAGTGATGGCTCAGACAGGTAAGCCAATCCCCTTTCTCTTTCTCTCTTTTTCCCTCCGCACTCAGAAAAAAAAGTTACCAGCTGACATTTTGAGCTGTACAACTAACAAGTTAGCTGCACTTCAGAACATTTATCTAAAGAGCACGAGCGTTTGGCAATTGCTAAATTTCAGCTCCACAGCTCCAAATGAACAGTAACCATAAACAACAAATTTTATTTGTTTTCTCAGTGCGTTAATGGGACTTGCAGGAAACTGACCCGCTCCTTATTGTTCCTTTTTCAGCGACATCTCCTCCAGCCAAAAGGACGAATGGTTTGTTTAGGTAAGTCGGTGCGGCGACCGCCAACAATTTTTTTTCCCGCCGAGACTAAACGAGACTCTCTCTCCCTCTCTTTCTGTCTCTCTGCGGGCGCCAGTGTGCCAATCAGGCGCTCCATTAAAATAAAAAAAAAAAAAAAAAAAAAAAACCTCAAAGCCTCTTTTTTTTTACTTTCCTATACATTTCTTTTTTCTTTAACTCTACACTAAACAGGACACAAACAAGAATCATGCATGCATTTTTCGGTGGAAAAAAAATCACTTTCCCTTTGGCCCATTTGTAATTTACAATAAATCCTTTTTTAAACTAACTCTCTCTCTCTCTCTCTCTCTCTCTCTCTCTCTCTCTCTCTCTCTCTCTCTCTCTCTCTCTCTCTCTCTCTCTCTCTCTCTCTCTCTCTCTCTCTCTCTTTCTTTCTCTCTATCACACCTGACCTAACCATAAGTACTGTTCTCCTGTTGCAGAGGTAGGCCCTGCCGAGTGTCTTGCAGGGTGAAGCCCGTGCCGAGGGACGTACCCACCCTCGGCCGGCAGCGCAACCAGCTCGGGTGGTTGCGAACAACTCGACGAAGAGGCGCTGCGGCCGCGTGGCGTGCACGCCGCACGCGTGCGCACTTCGGCACGTCACGCGAGCGGAGCGGACGCGCCGACAGACTGACGCGCGCCGCGGGAACACTGTGGTGACGGCGTACACAACGTGCATGCGGACAAATCGCGGCGCAGAGAGCCCTATATAGTACAATTTTTTGGATTAGGTAAATACTACTGGACGCGAGAGCGCGCCGGAGTCGACACGACATACCGGTGCAATGCGGACACCAACGCCGCTCCAGGATAAACAAGAGATATATCACGTGACTTTTTTTTTCTTTATGGTGTTTTTGGTTTTTGTTGTGTAAATCGATATGAACTATTGTATGATATTATTCATAGTTTATACTTGTTTTACCACTTTCATTTTGTTAATCAGCAGATTTGTTTATAGGTGTGTGTATATACGGCGCTGCCGAAGCTAAAATAGTCTTATCAATGAATGCAATTCGAATAATATTTGCTCCTTATTGCGATGATTTTTAATGGACGTGCTACGGCCCACTGCCTTATCCACTTTTCTGCAAATGTTTCAATTAGGCAACTAACAGAAGAAGAAAAGAGTATCAGCAAATATGTCCTAAATCTAACTGTTTGCTGTCGTTTTAACAGTGCATCGTGATAAGTCTGTTTCTCGCGCGCTGCTCGAAGAGAAGTGTTGTTAAGTACTGCCGATGCCGATATGAGCAAGCTTCAACCTAGTTAAAAGTGGGACCTTTCCCCCATAAAAAAATCTTTTCCCAGAAAGCGGTTTTGTTTTATCTTCTTTATGTTTAATTTCGTTTCCTAGAGAAAAGTATCGGCAATGTTCCGGCACCACCTGATTGTGATACGAAGCATACAAGTGTAAACATATCTATGTCTGTTGATTATTGTTACGCGGTTTTCGGAGTTTCGTTGGAAACTATGTCTTTACAAAACCTGTCGTAACAAGGGTAGTGAAAAGGGGAATTTTTTGGAAGTTTCTTGACTAACAGAGATTGTTGCACAGACGGATGTCTGCAAGATAATTTTTGTGTTAGCTGAAGAACTCTAGGAAAGTTCATATTTCATTTATTTTGCATATCATGTTACTCAAAGTAGGACGTTAATGCCATCTTTTTAAACAAATTTTGTGGTAGGATTACATTTGTGTACTCAGAGTACCAATGACGGTCGGTTGTTCATATTATATGGTGTGATATTTTTCGTTATCGTATTTCTCTGTAGAATAGATATTCTGCCCGTGACTAAATCTGTAACTTTCGTAAAACAAGTCATATCTGATATTTGAGTTAAATATGTGTTTACCCAAATAAATATACATACCAGCAGTCTTAGACTCCATATCACACTGGATGACATAGTTATAGAACGGAAAAAAAGCAGTATCCGTCGATGTTCGTAATGTGCTGTACTCTCATATCAGGATTAAACTGGAAGGTTTAAAGCATTGATCAAATTTTTGATCGTTAAAAATGTTTCCTTCTTGGCGCATATCACTGAGTGGTGATGAGCATTGCACAAAGTTGTGCCAAAACGTCACAAGCGTGCAATATAGTAGTCTGACATCATTAGATGTGTCTACGATTTCGCTCGCGGCGTGTCCTCTACATTTACATCACTTTTCTAAAAAAATATACTATTATTTTAAAAAAATTGTTTACACTAAAGCCTCTTACCGTACAGTTCTGATAGTTATTCCGATGTTATTTTTTATTCCGCGTTTGAAAATGTTTTCAAAAGCGTGAGCTTCACGCCCTTCCCACAAGACGCTAGCTTAGGTCTTGTAGAATTTCCTTTCGAAAAGTGTTGTATGTGGCTTTCTGTCCGAGAATACATTTATTTAATTTTGTTTAATGTGAGAGTTTTTGTGTGCGTGAGTAGAGTCTTTTTTATTTGTTATGGTCGCTGTTTTAAGAAACCTACGATTTTCAACACTGAGTGTCTATGTAAACAGCTTTCTGTTATCATCTCTCTTAGCGAATCTTTTGCTGTCAATTAACGCATTGGAATTCGACTCGCGTGATGTTTCTTGTAGCAAGAAAATTTGAGAAGAGCCGTTTATTCCATTGTATCTTGAGAACAATTTCATGACAATAGCTATTTCTACAATATCTAATATGGATAACTCGAAAGAGTCCCTATTTTTAATGCTTGCCTTTGTCTAAATTGTTTATGTAATTCTGTAAACTTTGATTTGTGAAAAAAAAAATCACTGCTGCCGTCTCATAAAGTTATTAAGGACTGTTCACCTAAGGAACAATTGACTTCTAGAAATAGATCAAGTCTTTGCCTTTGTAGAAGCACTGTAGAAAAAAGGCCTCTTGTTGCCAGCAGCTGACAAGTATCCAATAAGATTTCTCTGATAATCTGAATTTGATATTGTGTTCTCCCCTCCAGCTGCTCATAGTAACGCTTAACTCCTGTATTTAAGGCATTAACAGCTTAGTCAATTTCAACTGAAAAGTTGACTGGGCAGATTCTTTGCCAACTGAAATGAAGAAAAGTTAGATAGTCTCAGCCGTATCCATAATCCGGACCACGTCACAGTGTCACTGTTCATATCCTCATTCATATCTGATGTACTTAGTTCTTTATTATGACGTAATATCTGAAAACGCTTAACAAGCGGATGACTGAGAAAAATTAACGAAATCTAGTGCCTAATTTTGTACCCCAAGAATCCTATCGAATTTTTTTGATGGCTCGGCAGTCGGTGATTTCAACATTTTAGTTCTAGTTTTGAGGTTTCCGGAAAGTTGTAAGTTCTCAGAAAGTTATTCCTGGCACCCCCGGATTTTGATATTGCATGACCTAACTCAGAGACTTTCGATAAAGTCGATAAATGTTGAATATTGTCAGCAGTTCTAAAATTAACTTTCCTTTCGTGCAGAATCAGGATTTTTCAACTAAAAACATCCTGTCAATTAATTCAGTTTCCTGTCGCTTAACTTGTATAGTACTCTGTCAACCTGGTAATAATCAAAAGGAACATATTACAAGCAGATCATATGAAATTTAGGATTGTGGAAGACTTATAGTGTTTAAAAAATAAGAACACAGCTGGGTTTACATTCTGTCTGTGTGAAGTACCTAATTAGTTTGTGGTAGCAATTTTTTTGTTGTTTAAGCGGAAGCGGTTCACCATTAATGCTTCCTGAAAAAAAAAGTATTGCTTCTGTTGTTCAAGGGATAAAACCAATCATCAATTCACCCGGGCGTATGAGTTTCTTCATTTAAGCACACTTCCCTTTGTCCTTCCCCGCCTATGTCTTAAAAGAGAGACATAACGGATGAAAATTCAAAACTGTGCAGTTGTTTTTCACCTTTTTGGCGCGCCGGTGAGGTGAGTCGAGGCGCGGGGGTGGTCGAGCGGCAGGGTGGGCAGGGGCGCGGCGGAGGGAGGGAGGGGGACGTCTTCTCCCGCCAACCGCTGCGCTCCTCTCCGCTCGCTCCTGGGCCAGCCGCCGGCCGGGCCGGCTGAGGCTGGCTGAGGCTGAGGCAGTGAGTGAGGCAGTCTGATGCCGACCGCCGCCGCCGCAACACGGTCGAGTCAGTCGCGTGCGAGCCGAACAGTCCGCACGCGCGCGCGGATCCCGCGTCTGTGACGCCGCGTTCCAACACATTAGCCACTGTGTGTGTGTGTGTGTGTGTGTGTCGCGCGCGCGCTCGTGTCAGTGTGAGTGAATAAGCTACAACGCCCCCCTCCAGGATTTACAGCGCATCGAGGATAAGCTTCACGCTCTGCGGATGCTGCAGTGGATTACACTCGCTATGAGGACACCATGCTCTACGTCGGCGACCTGATGCGGGGCGGGTCCGTCCCCGCGCCCCGGCTGCTCGTCGCGGTCCTGGTGCTGGCGGCATGCTGTCTCCAGGAGGGCGCGCTCGGTGGCAGGCATCGCCACGGCCATCGCGGCGGAGACGCGCCGCCAGCCGGGCCCGGGCCCGAGGCGCGGCAGCGAGCAACAAGGCATAACGGGATTAGCAAACAAGGTAAGAGCGAGTCCATCACTCAGCCGCCTTGTCCCCGACGCTCCACGCCCCGCCACGCCCCGCCAGGCTCGCGCGCGGAGAATGTCACTGCAGCACGGGGCCCAGTACCGCAGCTGTGCGCGCTGCGCGCCAACAGCACCGGAGCAAAGTCGGTCCTCGGATCTAACCCTAACCCATCACGACACATGGCGGCGTCCGGGATGACGCATCCCCGCGGTAAGAGTTCCCCGCGCCGCCCACGCGCCCACGCCACGCTGGCCCGCCTCGTCTCGCCCCGCTCTGCGCCACGCCACGCCGCAGGATTCTCCTCCGGTCCGGGTATGGAATGTCTTCTGATTGACACTGTGACGCCACCTCGGTATGGGGGCCATGGGCCATGGGCGGGCGCAGGGAGGCGGGTCGTCGGCGGTCCCTCAAAGCCGAGGGTCCTCAGCACCTTCTGACACCTTAACGAAGATCTACGAGCGGTCCTCGTCCCGTGTGCAGGGCCGGGCGTCCTCTGTCTCTGTCGCGCCCCGGAGGCCGAGAGACAGACAGAAAGAGAAAGACAGAGAGAGTCGAGAGGGCGCCGGTGTTTGTGGACCTGGTTTGGGTTCAGTCCTTCAACCTGCGCCGGGCCAGGCCGGGGCCGGGCCGGGGCCGGCTGTACCTGGACACGCTGGCTGTCTCACTCCCGCCTCCTGGCTGGCCCTGGCTGGCGCGGTGCGGCGGCTGCGCGGCGGCCCTTACGCTCCCTCCCTACCTCCATCCTTCCCCCTTTTTATCCCCCCCCCCCCCAATTCGTCAGTGCTGATCGCGGCGCATCCCTCTACGTCGCTGCAGCGATATTTCAGCAGCAACCTCGCCATTTCTCATACATTTTAAAGATTCGGTAGGGGGCTTTAGCAGAGGCGCTTGCGGTGGAAGGGGCGTGGCCGCCGCCGCCGCCGCCGGGCCCTGCTGGACCCCGACCCGAGGCCTGTGAGGTGGCTGGCCATAAAGGAACCAGCCCAACAACGTGAAAACTAATAAAGTCCCCCCCGGTCAGCCGGGGCAGCAGCAGGGAGCAGGGCGCATGTATAAGGCGGACCGCCCGCCTCTCCCCGCCCCGCCTCACCGCACGGGTGCGCTGCCGCGCCGCTCCACGCCACGCCTCGCCCCGGGAAGAGCCGCCGTACCCGTATCCAGGGCGTACCCGTGAGGCGTACCCAGGACCCGGGACTGTAGCAGTAGGTCCGGAAGGCAGCGCCAGCGCCCAAGCTGAGGCTGTCCGTGCCGTGGGCCGGGCACGCCAGACTGTGCGGCGCGCCGACGCGCTGCCGCTGCAGTTCTGCGAGGTGCCGTGTGGTGGCCCGGGGGCCCGGGGTTGCTGGTTGTGAGACCTGCTCCGCTCCGGAGTCCCGAGGCCATCGTCGCCGTCATAGAGCCGTCCTGTCCTGTCCTGTCCAAGATCCGTCCCGTCCTCTCTGCTGATTGGGATGTCGCACGGTGCGGCCGGCCTGCCCTGCTGGGCCCGGGCCCGGGCCCGGGGAGGGACGGGGGAGTGACAGAGAGGCGCTATGCGCCCCGTGGGTGGGCAATTAGTGCGACGAGGACAGGGACAGGACGGGACGGGGGACGGGTCGGGACGGTCGAGGCGCTGCGGCGCACAGGTGCCGGCCGGACCGAGGACGGAACGGGCCTGGCCTGCTAAAAGGCCAGGTAGGTAGGCTCTGGACAAAAGGCTGGTCCCCGCCGCGTCCCGCCCTACCCCGCCCCGCCCCGCCTCGCCCCACCCGGATCGTAGCCCCGCCCGCCCCTGGCCGGCCAAGCGCCTCAGACCCCCCACCGATCGCGAAAATAAAATATTTCAAACTGCAACCTGGGCGTGCTGACGCTGGCGCCGTTGGGGCGATTCGACCGATGGGCTGATGGCGATCATGAGGCGGTTGCGGGCGGCGGGCACACAACGGGCCGAGATGTGATAATGACCGGGCTGCTCTCCTCATACCGCCGGCAGATACTGCCTGCTTCACTCCCGTGAGGGCCGTGTAAACTACCGAGGCCATTCATCTTACTTCTAACGGGGTGACCATCTCGTTAAGCCGGGGTGCATGTACATATGAGAAATCGCTGCGTCAGACCCCTGCGCGCCAACCTGACTCGGCGATTTCTCATGACGTGTTTTTTAAGGAGAGCACCTCCTCGAGGAAGACGTAACGGGGTACGCCATACGCGTATATGGCTGCGCATGGCGTTGCCGACGTCCACCTCTGGCCCGCCCCTATGGCGGCGGCGCGGCACTCGGGCCCATGTCATGAGCCGAGCCGAGCCGAGCCGAGCCGAGCCAACAGCACCCAGTCGCTGCTGCTGCTTGCATTGCCAGCGACCCTTTTATGGATTGGCTCGGCTGGACCGCTTTTTACGCGACATCAGGATAAAACAATAAAACACACAGCGGCCAGACCCGCTGCGCTGGCCGGTGCCGGTGCGGCGGGGTGGGACTCCGCAGGTGGTACTACATACATACTGCGACCCCCCCCCCCCCCCCTTCCTCGCCTTTCTCTCCCCGCAGGTGTCCCCGCGGGGCCAGGACCTCCGAGACCTTCGCAGTACTGTACGGTTTGTAACGAGGGGGAAACAATTCTGAAATTTTTGTACACCTCGTAATTTTGACAAATTTAGGAAAATTCAGAAAAAAATAATGAAAATTTGGGAAATTTTAGAAACAACTTGGATAATTTAGAACACTTCACCAAAATTCAAATCACATTCAAGTAAAAATTCAGAAAAATTAAATAAGAATTCACCAAAATTCACTAAAGTCTCGAAAATTCACAAAACGTCACAAAATTTGTACACCAAAATTCGGAGTTGTTACCCCCTTGGTGTGTATTCTACCAAGGAAACCTAATCAGTGTATACCCTTTTCGGGTCCCTGAAGACGGTCTGGCCTAATGACCATAGGACCAGGACCCGCAGGAAATACAGTATACCTCCCTCCAGCAAACATCTTTGACCCGGCTGCAGGACCTCCGCCCTTTGGAGTGAGGCCTTTCCCACCACGCGCTGCACTGCGCTGCACTGCTGATCTCCCGCCGCCAATTGGCGAGCAATTGGCTTCCAGCCGTCCCGTCCCGTCCCGTCCCGTCCTGCCCGGAGCGCCTGTACTGGAGTCCAGAGGTCACGGGGAGGAGTGCGTGCTGCCGGGAGGAGCAGCTGAGTGCCGCTGCCCCGTGCTGCTCTTACGGACCACATTCTCAATTATTCGTGAAAATAAGAGCAAGCGCGCTGTTTTATTTTATTTTCAGCGCCATGGGTCAATTCCATAGTTGTTTTTTTTTGTTTTTTTTTGAGGTGGGGGGCTTTTCGCATTTGTTTTTATTGTGTGTGAAGTCCGCGCCGTGAGAGTCGCGCGGGTAGTACACCGTGGCGGTGGGGTGGTGCGGGGCCGCGCCGGACCGGGCCGGCCCGGGGAGACTAAACGGCTCTTTGCCGTAAATGATTCGGCCCGCCCCGCTTGCACGCGAGGGGGCGTGGCGTGGCGCGGCGTGGCCGCTCACTTGACGCCTCTAATGATGATGTTGGTCCCGTGTGATGACCGCTATGCGCCGGGGGAAGACTCCCCTGCCGACACGTGGGCCTGACGACTGACCGCTGCCCGAGCTGAGCGGGGTAATAATAAAATTGACGATCAGACGAGGTATGGCCTTCTCCTCCGGGTAACTACTGCAGGAGTGCGCCTAGGCGTATTTGCCACGGCGGCCCGGCCAGGTTGTGGGCAAGGATCTTCTTTAGTGCAGCAGTCTGTTGCCCCGCTTTGCGATTTGCTAATTTCTTTTGCTCGGTCATAAAAACGCCTTGTTTTATGCCGTAAGCTACACACGGTGGGCCCCACCGAGCAGGGAGTGCGAGAGAGCAAAGGGGCACTGGGGTCGTCGACTCTCGTTGTACTTGCATCATGAGGAACGTCCAGGTTTAATCATCGTAAATCCGTCAGTTTTGCATGTTTTGGTTCGTTATTCGAAATCCTGAAGCAGAAGGGGGGGGGGGGGGTAATTCCTCTGCCGGAGGTGGGCGCGGTAATCGTGTGGGCATGGATCGTATGGCTGCAGCCTGGCCTGGCATTTGTCGACCATCACACTCTTAGCAGCAGGGCGCGGTGCTCACTCGCTTACATACGAGCTGGGCTGGAGCCATGCTGGCTGCTGAACTGTGTTGCACAACAGGCCGCAGTGCGGGGCCCCCCTGAGTGTGTGAGTGCGAAAGAGAAAGAGAGACAAAGAGAGCGTTAGTGCGAGTGAGATTGAGCGACCCGGGCGTGTGAGTGGGTCCGCCAGTAATTGACATTTAGCTTGTTGAACCATCTGTTGCTACCGCTGCCCTGCGCGGTACAACTCTTCATAAGGTGCGGGAAAGGAGAGAGAGGGCACCGCGGAGGGCACCAGTTACTTGCTCTTATGCTTCGTGCCTTTTATATTCCGCCTTCTGAGTCAATTAAAAAGAACGCGCGCTCGTCGCATGTACTCGCACGTTCACGACGTCATTTCTCGTTCGACCCCGACGAGATTTACAGTATTTCAGTAAGAAAGAAAGTAAAGTCGGTGTTTGTGCGTGCGTGGCGACTTGGTGGGACGGGGCGGCTTGTTCCCGGCCATGGCCGGCGGCGGCGGCGGCCGTGGTCCGTGTTTGCCCTGATAGGTTTACGAGCCCTTTCGCCCCAGCAGCAGCGCGTCCCGGGCCCGTCCCCGCGCCGTCGCCCTCCTCTGGGCAGTGACAAGCCCCGGCCCGGCCCTGCAGCCCCAGGGCGTGGCGGGGCGGGGCGCCTAGCGCCCGCAGCAGGACGGGGCGCGGCGGGGGCCCCGCGGAGCCCCCCAGGGGGCTCATCAAGACGTCCCATCCCATGACGAGAATGCCGCCGCTGCTGTAGGAATGCCTGTGTGCTGCAAAGTCGCCGCGCGCGCGGACGTTTTCAGGAATACGCGGGAACGGTGGTTCCAGCCGCGCAACGTTTCTTTATTTTTCGTCAGCCTTCAGATTTCTGGTGAGTGGTCAGTGGCCCGGCCCGCCTGGAGGGAGTGCTCTTCTTGGCGGGTTGCCTCTTTCATCCGGGCAGGCGATCGTTTTGAATAAAATTTTAACGGTGTAGGAAAGGTATTGCATTCGGCTGCCTGGCGGCGCCCCGCCCTGCCCCGCCCCGCCCCCTCTCTGCAGGCAGGCGGTGCGGCGCGGCGGCAGTGGGTATAGAGCAACGTATGTCCATTAGGTGACCAGCAGCACGGCGAGAAGGGCCTCGCCGCGCCTCGCCCTGCCTCGCCCCGCCCCGCCCCGCTGTGTCGTGAAGGGCTGAGGTCGACCACGCCTCGCCACAGCCTCGGCGAAGTGACACTAACTGGGGAGTAAACATAACACACCGTGACGGTAGGGACGCCACGCCGCGCCACGCCGCGCCAGCGCGCCGGGGCTTCTGAGAAACGCCCCGTCCTCTGGATATTCACGGAAGCTGAGCTGAGTTCGAATGGCTCACGGCGAGTTTTGATGGCGCACCTCGTCGCCGTGTAGTTTCTTATATAGCGTTTGGCGTTGACAGATAAAACGGAGAAAATATGAGAGATTCGCGGTTGACGCGGACGCGCCATCGCGGCTGCAGCGCGACTGTAGAAGCGCGCCGCGCCGCCCTGCTGGGCCATCACGCGCGGCTTATCTCAAATCTCGCATGGTGTCATTTCGAGATCTCGAATCGGTGTAGCAATCTGCACGGCGCTGTGGGTATGCACTCTCGCAGAAGTGCCTGCTTCCGCTGGTCTGGCGGTGGATATTCCAAGGATCGCATACTGCCTGCTGATCGCACTCGACAAGAAGTCCGCCGTGGAATACACTACACACTGGGGTCCAACGGCCAAGGCCCGCGCGCCCCCACGCTGCGCTCTCCTCTCCATACCCCTGCCGCCTCGGCAAGGAACGCCTCAGAGGGAACGCCCAACCCGCAGGGGGAACACCCGGGTCATCGTGCCGACCCGGCCGCGTCCCGTCCATTGTTCCCATTTAAGGATGAAACGCCCTACGAAATGCCTGCCCTCCCACCCGCCCCCTCCGCCCCGCCCTGGGGACCGAAGCGCCGAGGGGAGAACGCCCCGGAGCCGGCGAGGCGATCGTGTTAGGCCCGTCGTGGTATACCAACCCAATAGTCTGCTCATTGTTCTGCTGCATGCGGCCGTCCGGGCCGTGCTGTCCCCTGTCCCCGGCCAGTCCGAGCCAAGCGCGGCAGGGCAGCGCGGGGCAGCGCTCCACATCACCACGCTGCCATTCAGTCTCATCGCGCTGCCTCCTTGTCCGCGGACACGCGCCGCGAGGTGGCGCTGCCTACCATGCCTACCGCGGGGCGGGGTGGGGCGGGGCGGGGCGAGGGCGTCGATCCGTCCAGCCATCACATCGTAAAGGGCTTAACGGCCAAAGGCAATGCAGACAGATGCCGCACGTCCGCCGGGCGCGGCGCGGCGTGGCGCTCTGTGTGTTATTTGACCACGGCCTTCTTTTTGGCCGCAGCGGATGTGTGTTGTGACGAGCCGCGCCATGCCGGGCCGGGCCGAGCCGGGAGGCGCCCGCAGGGAGCCCTCTAATCCCGTGTATCGTGTATCTAGTCATCTCTTGTCTCTCTCTTCCTCTCTCCCGCTTCGCCTCTCACTCTCTCTCGCTCCCTCGCGGTCTCCTCCCCTCCCCTCCCCTCCCTCTCTCCCCGCATTGTTCTGGCGTGCACAAAGGTCCCGGTCCCCTATGCCCGGCCCGGCCCGGGCGGGCAGCAGGGCCCCCAGGCCAGACCTCGCCGGCCTGATCTCTCTCTCCCTTCGCCATACTGGGCCGTACTTTCGCTGTTATCAAACAGGCTATGCTATATGTATGCGCGCGCCGCGGGCGCGGGGAGGAAGGGGAGAAGTGCTAGTCCGTTGTTGGTCACCCGATTTACTCTGCGAATCGTTCTTAAGCATTCTCGGCAACTTCAACGCACGGTATTTGCACATCGTTGCTCAGTTTCTCGATAACGCTATGGCATACATGGCGCCACCTCGTTTTTCACTCTGCTGCTCGTTGGGCCCGCCCCTGACCCGCCCCACTCGGGCCTCCGCCCCGCCCCGCCGCGCCCCGCCACGCCTCGCCCCGGCGCGCCACTTGCTGCCACTTCGTGTCGCCTGTCCTGTCCGCCGCGGTAGCCCTTCCCTCCCCTCCCCATTCCTTCCCCTCCCTTTCCATCCTCTTCCCTCCCCCTCTCCCTCCCTTCCCTTCCGGTCGGTGAGGTGAGTTGAGGCCTCTATGCCTCTGCTCTGCGCCTGGATGGCAGAGCGCCAGCAGCCGTCTGATTCCGAAGATCGCTCTCCTGCTTCCGTCCTTGTCGCACTCATGGGGCCCTGCCACCCCCGACATAGGGCACCGCCGCAGGTGCGACAAGGACGGAGGCAGGAGAACGATCTTCGGAATCAGTCGGCTGGGCTCTTCGGGTGCGGGGAGTGGCGCGGCGGGGCGGGGCGGGGCGGGGCGGGGCGGGGCGGGGCGGGGCGGGGCGGGGCGGGGCGGGCCCTTGAGAACGCCCGGTGAGACGGACGGGCTGAGGGAAGTGGCGGGGCTGGGCGGGGCAGCGCGCCCCTCCGCCCCGTGCCCCTTAGTACCGGTGCGTGTACAGCTCTGGCCTGGCCTGATTTAAACACCAATAAATAGTGAAGGCCCGCCGCGCCGGACCGGCCCGTAGCTCTGGCCCGGGGGGAAGGGGCGGCCGGGGCCCTTCGGGGGCCGCCTTTGGGGCTGTTTGGAGCCGAGAGTGCCGGGCCGGGCCGCGCCGGGCTCGGGGCCCTCCTCCAGGCGCGGGTAGGCCGCGGGGCTCTCCGTGGGGACCGCTGGGGGCCGCGCGCCCCGCCGCGCCGGGGCGGCCCCGGCGGGGCTGACGAGACCCGTCCCGTATAATTACCCAAAGGGCTGGTTAGCGTCGCGCTAAGCAGGTTCAATGAGTTATTTGTGGGCCGCTCTCTTCATATGAGCGTGTGCGTGTATGTGTGTGCCTGCACCTCGTGTACTTTGTGTCGTTCTCTCTGGCCAGGAGTGCCGGCCCGGCCCCACCCCACCCATTGGTCCCGCGGGCTCATCGAGATCGACACGGCATTGTGCGGCGCCTCGGAGCAATGACAGCCAGCGCGCCCCGCCCTGCCCCTCCCCGCCCCACCCTGCAGGGTGAATGAACCGAGCAGTGTCGAATAGTGCGTCATGAGACGCTTGGCCCTAGCACGTGCACTATACGGCTACTCCGCACCGCCGTCGCCGGGGGTCGAACCCGCGGCGGAGCGCCTCGGGTCGCTGCCGGTGCCGGGAGCCGCTGGGGTTGGCACGTCGCCCGGCGGACGGCGGCGCCGACGCCGGTCATGTGTCACTTGGTTTACAAAACATGGCAGCGAGGATGCCCCTGTGCGGCGCGGTGGGCCGGGGCGGGGCGGGGCGGGGCACGGCGGGCCTGTCCTGATCCATCACATGGTCGTTCTTCCTTTCCCCCTCCCTCATGGTGATCGGACGATGTCATCGACAGGCGACGGAGCAGCTCGCGCCCACGGCGGACAGGCACGTCCCTTCATAGGGCACAACCCACGGCGTGAGGCAACACACTCGACGTTTTCCTTTCTCTAACATTTGAAATAAGAGCTTTGAAAGGCTGTCTTCCCGAGGAATTTCTCTTGATTTTCCGCCGCGTGCTCGTGTTTGCTCACGGCCTGGCTGCTGGTGTGGTGTGGTGCGTGGTGCGCCCGCCGCCCTGCAGCCCGGCTCGGGCGGGGCGGGGCGGGGCGGGGCGGGGCGGGGCGCACCGGCGCGGCGTCGCGTCTCTTTGCCGAGTTCCGCGCGTAAAAATAACCGGGTGGCGCCCCGGCCCGCCCTGCCTCGCCATGCCACGCCACGCCACGCCCCGAGAGTACGCATGCGTGGCAGGGCGTAGCAGAGCGACATTTTATTCCCATCATCGTGTTCCTCTTCCTCCTCCTCCTCATCATCATCCTCCCTGCTTCCTCTCTCTCTCTCTCTGTCTCCCTCTCTCTCCCGACCCGCCCCCACTTCATTGATCAGCTGCAGCGACAGCGTAGGGCTTACACGTGCGACGTTAACGAGTCGGTTCGGCAGGACATACCTTGGAACAGAATTTACGGCCGCCGCGCGCGTAAGACGAGCGTGCTTTCTAAAAGGTGCATTTTTATGATAATCATATTCAGGTAAATAAAAGTACGCGTCGGAGGTTTGGGTTCGCTGCGGTCCCCTCCTCCTCCTCTGCGCGCCGCGCGGGCCGGGCCGGGCGGCGTGGGTGTCAGTGTCCTGCCGTCAGATTCAGAAGAGCGCTTTCGTATCTCCGTCCTTGTCACACGCATGGGTCTCGGCCACTAGGACTGAGTGAGACGGCACTACAAAACTATCTTCTGAATCTGGGGGCTGTTCACGCGGTCCACGTGCTGGAGGGACCGCACCGGAAGCTTTTGTTATGTTTATAAGTCCACAAAACGCCGTAATAATGAAGCGCGTTTAGGACCCATGCGAGTGGGCGGGGCGTTACGTGGCGGGGCGGGGCAGCGCGTCGGTAACTGAGTAAGGGCACTGATTAAAGGGCGGGCCCGGTGCCCGGGCCGGGCGGAGAGGCGGGCCCGGGGGGAGGGGGGCGTATACCCGTGTGCGTTGTAAATGTGTTTGACCGCGGCTCGGCCTCTGAGCTGGGGAAGAGGAGAGGCGGCGTCTAGGAGGAGAACAGAGTATTTGGCTCATCTGCGTTATGAGGAGGGCCTTCTGTGCGTGAGCGATTTGTGTGTGTGTGTGCGCGAGAGAGAGTGGAGGAGATAGAGAGAGAAAGGGAGAAAGGTGGGGGAAGGGGCTTCTGGGCGCAGCTATTACTGGACAGCAGACATAACAATAGCGCGCCCCAGAGGAGAGGCGATGTGCTTGTGCTGCGTGCGGCAAGCTTCCCTTCAATAACCCGCGGCGCGTACCGGAAAACACTTGTCCAGGAGTTAAGGGAAAGGTGATGGTCTCAGCGTGTACATTTTCGTGGCTGAACTGTAGATGCTCCTGTTGCAGACGCCTCGACGCAGTACTGGACGGTGGACGAGGACTGGGGCTCGCCCGGCGCCCTGTCCGGCGCCCCGCTCCACCCGCCCATCGTGAACGTGGCGCCGCACGGCCGCATCTCGGCCAACGCGACCTGCGGCGAGCGCGGCGAGGAGCGCTGGTGTAAGGGCGGCGCGGGGCCGGGGCTCGGGGGCCCCGGGGGCGGTGGGGGCGGCGGCGGGCCCCGCCGGGGGCAGCAGTGCTCCGTGTGCCAGCGCCACCACCCGGACAAGGCGCACCCCGCCGAGCTCGCGCTCGACGCCTCGGACGGCTGGTGGCAGTCGCCCACCCTGGCCGAGGGCCCGCAGTACGAGCACGTGACCGTCACCCTGGACCTGCTGCAGGTAGGTGCACTCGCAGTCGACACGAGGAGGAAACTACTCTGAAATTTTTGAGCATCTTTTAATTCAGAAGAAAATCAGCAAAATTCAGAAGGACACAGGAAAAAGGTAAAATTCAAGCAAAAATTCAGGAAAAAAAAAACAATTAAAATTCACAAAAATTCACAAAATTTTCACTTCAAAATTCAGAGTTGTTTCCCCCTCGACTTGACATGACCGTGAGGGCCAGGGCCACAATGTGTTCAAGCGAATCCCTTGAGCCGTCCACGGATACGATGAGTCCTAGTGGACAGTAGTTAAGAATTTCGACTTTAGCTCAGTTTTGCTTGACAGCCGGCAGCTTTAGCGTCGAGTTTCCCTCCTGTTTCCGGCCCTGCCGCACCGTGAGTCACCCCGGCGGGCCCGGGACCGGCCGGCTCCAGCACCAGCCTTGACCTTGGTCAGCCCGGAGTGTTGGATCGGAGTGGTCCGGCGGGGCCTGGCGGAGCTCGGGCTCGGCGCGGTGCACATGTAAATGACTGCCCCCTTTCACTGGCGGCGGCTCGGCTCGACCCGACGGCGTGGGCGAACCAGAATGGATGCTCAATGGATGCTGGCGTACGTATACGTGGTGTCGCGCGAGAGCAGGGGAAGGCCAGGCTGGAACACTGTGGAAAAGAAAAAGAAAAATTATTATAACTAGAAAAGTAGAAGAACAATTGGTGAGACAAAGAAGCGCTGCGGCCTCGCCTCGCCTGACGTTGGCGGCGGTGCGTGGGTGGGCCCGCCGCAGGCCCCGGCCCGGGCCCCGCAGCTCAGGAAGCCGAGCCCATCCTGGCGTCTCTCTCGAACTCGCTCGCGGTTGTGGCCGCGCCCCGCCGCGCCCCGCCTCTCCCGAACTATTTACTCCCAGCCGCGACTTTGCCAAAAGAGGTGCATGCGTATGCGTAAGGCGAATAAGCGTCCTAACAGAGTACCGGGACCGGGCGGTCCGCCCATCCCCGCCCTGTCCCGCACCCGGCTGGTCCGCTCGGCACTTTGACAGGATGAGGTTGCCGTGTGGTGACGCACCATCCCCGTTGTGGTTGGGAAACTGGAGCCCAGCCCGGCTGGCTCTCAGCAGCACCGCTGGGACGGGAACCTTGCGCGCCGAGCCGCTCCAGGCCGCTCCAGGCCGGACGTGTACGCGGCCCTTCTCTCCAGGTGCTC
The DNA here is from genome assembly GCA_029379305.1 of Frankliniella fusca. Lineage (NCBI taxonomy): Eukaryota > Metazoa > Arthropoda > Insecta > Thysanoptera > Thripidae > Frankliniella > Frankliniella fusca. The sequence continues at coordinate 1,850,320 of JAHWGI010001056.1, read as the reverse complement.
CTCTGAGCGGCTCTGTCCTCTGGACAAAAGGCCCCCCTGCCCTGCCCCAATAACCCTCTCCTCTCACAAGTTGTTGTGGTCCAGAGCATCGCGCGCGTAGCCACTGAGCATCATTCATTGCCTCCTGCGGAGTCCTGCGGAGTCCTGCGGGAGTGGTGTCTGGTGGGGCCTGAGAGGCGGAGGCCGCTGTTGAGGTCGGCGTGTGGGTCCTGAGCCAGGATGCCGTTGTTGAGGTCGGCGAGTGGGTCGCCTGAGCCAGGAGGCCGTTTTTGAGGCCGGCGAGTGGCTCCTGAGCCAGGATGCCGCTGTTGAGGCCGGCGCCTGTGTGTGGGTGCTGAGCCAGGAGGCCGCTGTTGAGGCCTTTGGGTGGACGCCGAGCCCAACGTAGGCTGTGGTCGGGGCGGACGCTGTACGAGGCGCGGCGCACGCGGCTCTACGCGGCGCGTGGTACGTGGTGGTGCATTTAGCATATGGCGCCCCTGCCCTCTGCTGCTGCTCGTAGATAGATAAGCCCCTTTTCCTTCCAGTTTTACGACGGCTCCGGCGCTCGAGTGTCGGGGAAGTGTCCTGGAAGTGGTCCAGGCAGGCGGGCGCTGTAAACTGATAACGCCCCCGAACATGTCGGGACGTCTGGCGTTATAGAGCACTCGCGAGCTGCGCTCGGGGAGGGAGAGGTAATGTAGGTCGCGTCGCGCGGAGCGTGCAGCAGAGCAGGACTGCGGTGGCGCCGTGTGGAGTCCCGTGTTCGAATCCCGACGGTGCGGGGCTGTCCTTTTCGTCCTCGCCTCGCTGCGCGCGCATGCCCGCTGTCGTCCTGGTGTGATGGGCAGTGACGAAACGCGCAGTGCCTGCCTGCCTGCCTGCCTGCCTGCCTGCCTGTCCGGCCCGCGCTGTACTGTGCCACGGTGACTGTGAATGTCCCTTTGCGTTCTTTACGAGCGGCTGTCAGCGCTTCTGATTTACCTCGGGGGCCGTCCGCGAGCGCTGTCCTGCCGGGCTCGGGGGCCGGACTTAAATCTCGTGCTGCTGCGGGCGCGCGTGCTGCGCCGGGGCCCCCGCCGGCCCCCGCCCCTCAACCCCCCACGGCTAGGCCCCGGGGCCGTGGCGTGTCCAATCGAGACTGATGAGTCGATTCCTTCCGATAGCTGCATACGCATTTCGAAGCCCTGACTTTTGTGTCGGTTCGCTGCGTGTGACCAATAAAATTTAATTTAAATATGGGCAGCATAAGAAATGAAATCGACAAACAATACGCGTCACATACCCTCGATTTGTGGCAGTGTAGCGAGTGCACCTGACTCGGTCCTGCTCGGGCCGGGCCACAGGCCGCAATAAAGGACCCTCGCATCGCATCGGCACGCTGATGCTGCGTTTTATTCGGCACGGGCCGGGCTGGGCCGGGCCGCCTGGCCCGCAGCAGGTCCGGAGCGGAGCGGGACCGGAGCGGGTCCACAGCCGTGTGATCAAGGTGTGAAAGCACTCTGCAAAAAGAAGTACTGTTCTGGGGGCTCGGCGCGCGGAGACCTCAACGCTTAGTCCGAAGTACTCGCATTCTTCTGTCATTTTGTGGGGCCTGCCGTACGTACTCTGCACCGCTCACAGTGCATGAAAAAGTGCATTTGTCCTAGTATTCTGCCTTTGGATTTGAACAGTGCTGTAAAATTACGCACGAGGCAGCTCATTACAAGCACATTGCTTATAGTCTCGGCATTGGCAAAAAAATTAGTATAAACGTCGACATAAAGTACTGCGATAAGGAGCATAAAGCCCCCTGTGGGGCCCGGACCCGTCCCGGCCGCCCAGGAGATAACGGCGCGGGGTGGGGGGCGCAGGGGCCCCGGGGGCGGGGGCACACAGAACCCTTTGTTGTGAGCACGAGCACCTGAGCCGGCCCGGCCCGGGTAGAGCACTATCTTCATCATCGTAATCCTTCTCTTGTCCTTGCGTCCCTAACTTCTCTTCTTGTGCTGTTGCACTCTCAGGTCGGTGCGAGTGATTTCAGCAGCAGCAGCCTCCCTTCCATACTGCCGCAGCCCCTCTTCCACGTCCTCTGTTCGTAATCACGCCCCCCCCCCTCCCCCTCCCAGCTCCGCCCTCTCATCTCGTCCGGAGAGCTAAGCCGGTCCAAACATTTTGACTCCTCGGCTAACTAGGTGTGCGCGACGGGCCGGAGAGGAGGTGGTGGCCGGTGGTCGGCCCCACGGCTGACAGCTGACGCTTCCCGGAAAAATAGTTCTCTTTAACACCTCCCTCCTAGCGCGCCACGCCACGCCGCGCCACGCCCCTTGGGAGGGTTAGGGGGGGGGGGGAGGTGAGTGGAGGTCCTCAGCCTACATAATTCTCGATTCTCGTTCCTCCTTTATCCAGTCGCGCTCGTGAGCAGCGAGTCCTTTCTTTAGTCCTTTTATCGTTATTATTCATGTTTTCCCCCTTCCCTTTTTTCTCGAAAACCCATGCTCTCTGCCGGAGAGCGTCTTGTATTACATGCTGGGCGCGGTCCCGGGTCCGGTCCGGTCCCCGCCGTACCACACCGCACCACCTCGACTCGAAGCTCACTCGTTGTCAATGCTACGCCGTCATCGTCTACTGCGCCAGGGGTCCCCTCCAGGGCCCGGGGGTCAGGTGGGTGGCCGTGGGCGCGGACGGTCCTGGGCAGGACCGAGGGGTCCTCCACTCTACATTAAAGCATACACAAATTTTTTTCTGTATTTTGTCATTTTTCTTAATTTTTTACGACGTTTCTCTTGATTTTTTTTTCTCGATGTTTTCCTAAATTTTTACTAATTTTGTATAGGGTGTCCATTAATTTTTTTAGTGAAGGGCTCCCCCGCGTCCTGGCCTGCTAGAGTAAACGCCCTCACATATCGCGCATGTGTCGGGGACATCACACCTGCAAACCTTATGCACTGTGTTGTGCATGTGACCCTTGCAAAAATTTTGTGGAATTCTGTGAGTGGAGATCGTGAAGATGCATGAGTGATGGGAATCAAGCTGAGGAAGCCCCCTTCGTGAAGCGATGCTGAATAGCTCTGTGCGGCAAGTGTCGGAGACATCCCAGACGCACCATGTCCTGCAGCATAAGCCATGCAAAATTTCACGCAAGCGTATAATAATGCTCAAGTTTTCGAGCTGTGGCCCACGCTTATTCATGGAACGAATTTTTTTTTTAAAGTCAAGTATGACTTATATATATATATATATAGTTATGCACAAAATTTTGCGCGGGTTACTACGACTGTTTTAAAATTGTGCAAAATAATGCCCAAATCGTTTAGTGCGCAGGGAGCTGTTGTTCATGATGACGCTGTAATGTTGGTGTTGCCGGTGCAGCAGGGTGTGGCCGCGGCTGGGAGCGCAGCAGTTCGCTCTGCACAGCGCGTTAGTATGCGGCCCTCGCGCGGCCACGCCGTCTCAAAGCGCCGCCCCGCCCCGCCCCGAGGAGTCGCTCTTCTTCCCTAGGGGCCATTGGCGGCACTCCTCGCCGCCCAGCACTCAGCTCCTGCCTGACTCGATGTTTCAAAACGCACGACAAAATGCTTCATGTTGATGAGACGGTTCCGCGCCGCCGCCGCCGACAGCTCCTGCGGCCGACGCCGGACCAATTGTTTTGTTTTGTTCTGTTCAGGAATGTGTGAGATTTTCGATCACCGAGGCGACAAGATAGCGGTTGCCCACCGATCCATCAGAGGCATGGGGGAGAGCAGCGAGAGAGAGAGAGAGAGAGAGAGAGAGAGAGAGAGAGAGAGAGAGAGAGAAGCAGGCGGCGGGTCAACAAGTTATGCGCGCGTGTGACTTGATTTCTGAATGACTATAATATTTATTCGTTGGTTTGTGTTGAGCGGGGACCGCTGACACTCGACGTGTCGGTCAGCTTTTTGTTTCGTAGTCCTGATTCCGAAATGAACCTGACGAAACTTTTCCCTTTTTTCCCTTTTTTTTTTCTTCTTTTTCCCCGCCTGTGTGTGTATCGTTAGGGACCGGCCGCGTCTTGCCGCGCCTTGCCTCCCCTATTTTCCCCTTGTTTGCGGCGGGGATTAGGCCGCGCCGCGCGCCGCGCCGTCTCTGTCCCTCTCCTGGCGGAGACGCAAGCAGGCAGGCCGGCAGGCGGGCGGCCCTGATCGCAGTGCGATCGAGGAATCGATTTGTTTCGCTCGGGGGAGATTTCAGAGGCGATACTCCGGGAGAGGCACCTTGTCACGTTTTCCCACCTGACTGTGAGCTCTTCATCATGACGCGTTCCGGCTCCGGTCGGAGGTGGAGGGGAGGGGAGGGGAGGGGGCAGACAATACGGGGGAAACAACTCTGAAAATTTTGGACACCTCGGAAGTCAGGCAAATTCAATAAACAACGGAAAAATTTAGAAGAATGGAGGAAATTTCAAGAAAATTTCTCAAAATTTAGAAAACTTCTGAAAAAAAATTCAAGTAAAAATTTCCAAAAATTCAACAAAAAATTAAATTGAGAAATATTATGGAAAACTTGCAAAAATTAAAAAAAATCTGTACCCTAAAATTTAGAGTTGTTTCTCGAATGGCGGGGGCGGGGATGGGGGGCGCTGCTAAACCTGGTACCCGGCGCGGCGGCGGGTCGCGTCGGTCCGGACCGGCACCAGTACCGGCCGCGCTGTGAATGGGCGGCTGTAGACCGGGATGGGGACCGGCCCGTGACCGATACCCGACCGTCCGCAGCTCCGTACCATCCCATCCCATCCCGTTTCTTTTTTTGAGTTTAGTGGGATTGTTACAGCCCGCCTTTAAGTCCGACCCGCCACGTCCCGCCCTGCCGGGCCCCCAGACCCCAGACCGCTATATGGCGCTTCGGTCCACAGCTTCCCATGACGCCTTGAAATGAGACTATGATACAGGGAAAGTCGAGAAACATCTTAAGGGAACAGTAAGGATGAAGAAACGAGGGGGCCTTAACTCCTGAAATAATGTGTACACAATCGCTGATATCTTCGAAATCATTGTCAAAAAATGTGGATCTATTGCCGAAAAAATTGATTTAAGTGCGTATTTTGGGCTCAAAAAGCTCAAAATACGCTTGTATTTACTTTACGAATTATTGTTTTCAATTAAGAGGTGTAATCATGTGAAATCATGTGAAATCTTGAAATCATGTGTTCTCGTGAAGAAACATCGTTTGAACGAACGCAATAAAACTAATGTTGAATAAAAAACAAATAATGTGTGTGTGAAGAAAGTGTGATTGTTTTGTGCGCAGTGTTGCGACTACCGAAAAGCGCCCGCCCTGATTTTATCCCGGAGGGCCCCTTCTCGCGCCCGCAGGGCTGCAGGCTGCAGGCTGCAGGCCACACAGGGCAGGGCGGTCCCAACAGGTGGGCGTGTCTGAGCGGCCAGAGCGGCGCGCACCAACTACTGCTATTACTCGAGCTGATCGCCCAAATTACTCGATTCGCCGCGTGATGGGTCGGACCACCACGTGCCGTGCGGTACACACCGGAAAAAAAATAAAAATAAAATGTTTGTTCAGCGTGCGTTATTCTGCAGTGCGCACACTTTAGTGGCAGGCACGCGAGGTGTGTGAGTCGCGCTGTGCATAATATCCCTCCTCTCCCCTCCTTTCCGCGTCCCCTCTCCCTCTCTCTCTCTCTCTCTCTCTCTCTCTCTCTCTCTCTCTCTCTCTCTCTCTCTCTCTCTCTCTCTCTCTCTCTCTCTCGCTCTCAGAGACGTGTCGTTGCTGCGAAAATCACGACAGTAATGTGACCAGTTGGTCGTGACCCTATTGCACAATATGCGTGTGTGCCCCTCGCTGCGCCGCGGGCGCGGGCGTGGCCGAGTGGTCTTCCGTGCCGCTTCCACTCGCTGCAGCCGACCTGTTCCGAAGTGCGCTCTCCTCGCTCTGTCTCTCTCACACCTATACGACGAAGCCCATAAGTGCGAGAGGGACAGGGCGAGGAGAGTGCTCTTCGGAATAGGTCGGCTGGACCGCAACGCTCTAATGTGGCCTCTGCTCTGCGTTTCGACACTTGAGCGCTCATCTCGCCCCGCCTCGCATCACTTGGGCCCTCTGCTGCTTGTTGCTGCCGTGCCCCCGCATCGTCCGTGATTCGCTTTTGGCACGCACTTCCAGTGATTGCGGTCGACATGGACCTCCCTCATCTCTCTCTTTCGCCTTCTCTCTCTCTCTCTCTCTCTCTCTCTCTCTCCCCCTCATTACTTCTTATTGCTTTCAGTCTTAGTGCTGTATGCTAACGAACAAGTGAGGGGGGCTCGGGGTCGCTCTGCGTAGCGTAGCCTCGCGTCCTCATCAGACGCACCAACAATTGAGTGCTGTCATTTTCCAATCTGCTGTCTGCTTCTTTGTCTGGAGTGTATCTCCCCTCCCCTCCCCTCCCCTCCCCTCCCCTCTCTCTCCCCCATGGATGTGGTTGTAATGCGGACCGCATTGTCGCGCTGGAGGAGGGTCGCGGGAAAGAGATCAACTATTTGAATTGGAAATACGAATTATGCAGTGGATTATTTTTCTTTAGCCTTCGTTTTATTTCTATTTGTTTTTTTGCGTCCGGTATGTATTGGTCCACAGCGCCGGCTGCGCGCCTGGGCCTGCCGGAGGGGAGGGGAGCCACGTGAGATATGCAGTGAGAACAGCTGGTGGTCGCAAGGTACACGGCCTTATCCACAAACAGCGAATGGAGAGAGAGAGAGAGGGGGAGAGAGAGAGAGAGAGAGAGAGAGAGAGAGAGAGAGAGAGAGAGAGAGAGAGAGAGAGAGAGAGAGAGAGAGAGAGAGAGAGAGAGAGAGATGGAGAGAGATTGAGTGGGGGAGGGGAGAATGTGGATGCTGCGCTGCTGCTGATAGATTGTGCTCTACGTCGTCTGAGTACTCTCTGCACTCTTGAATTCTTACAAAGAAAATTCTTGAGTTTCAAAGAATTTTGTTCTACCGAAATACAAAGCCAAATTTTCATTGGAATACAAAGAAAAATCTTTGGAATAAAAAGAAAATTCGTTGTAATACAAGGAAATTTCCTGCATATTACGGTAGCACAGAATTATTTGTATTGTATGAAAAAATTATTTGTTGAAGATTTAGACTGCGTGAAACTAGTTTTGGGTATATGGTAATGCATTTTGTGTCTTCGAAATAGGACGACGTTGCTCTTCCCTGGAGGGAAGTTTCCCCGGCATTGAGACTGCGCCCCAGCCAGCAGGGGCAGGGCTCGACCAGTGCGACAGGACCTCGGCCGCGCGCCGCGCGCCCCCTTGGACGCTCAGCCCCAGCCTGGCGGGCACGCGGGCTCGTCCGCGGCAGGCTTGGGCTGGGCCAGGAATGTTGGCGCTGGCCGGGCCGGGACGGGCTCCGCAGGCCTCCAAATAAGGCTTGTGCCCTCAGAGAGCGGCGCTGCGCGGCGGGGCGGGGCGGGGTGGAGTCGGTGGAGTCGGCCCCGCCATGCCACCGTGCGACCCAGCCCAGCCCGCGTGTCGTTCTGCCCGCAAACGGCTTCCCTTTCGCCCGCCATCAACTCAAGTGTACCTTGATGCAGGATGACTGATCTGCTGGGATGGATGGTGGTGGTGTACTTCGTATCTTTACCCCGCCCACCTCCTAAGACCGCACTCTCCCGCACCCTTCGAGCAGCCCGACGTGTCGTCTCGAGTGTGACTAAAAAGTGTCGTGCTCCCACTTGGTTGCAATATGCGTCCTTTTTGTAAATAATAATAATAATATAAAAACGGGACTGCACTTGATGCCACCGGAAGGATAGTAGCATCTGTACCTGCAGAGGTGCGTGCTGGTTTTTTATTTGCATGACATTTTGCGGTGGCCGAGCCCAGAGCGAAGTGCAGAGCGGAGCGGAGCCGAGCTGTTGTGACCTTTAGGGCTGCACTGCGGGTCGCGTCGGGTCCTCATTGATTACGACCAGCGCGTCACGCAGCGCTTCATCGAGCTCCCGCTCACCTCCTGCGGCCTACTGTAGGGAGGGCCTGCTTCTGCTTGTTACGGGTGTATTATCCGTCGTTTTATTTCGGAAGGTTCGTTGCTATTGGAATACGTACCGCACCATGTGCCGTTTATGTGGACGACCCGGTAAAATTGGCGCTTCTGTGCTGCAGCAGATCCGAGGGTTGGACCACTTTGACTATTCCATGATCGCATCGGATATTTCTTTGAAAATATTCCAAATATTCCATCTGTTCCAAAAATATTCCATCTATGCCAAAAATATTCCATCAAACTAAATAATGTTCCACCTATTTCTAACACTCCCAATACTCTATAAAATATCCGAGCCGACACTTGAGAAAATTCCGCGTAATTTAAAATTATTGAAACAAAAAGAAAATAAAAAAAAAAATGGGGGAATTCACCCATCCCTAACCAAGGGAACCTTCGGGCTTCATTTCAGAGACCGGACGGGATCCAGTGAACCGCCTGTCCGCGTAATTAGGAACAGCGGCGGATAAGTCATATATTAATCGTTCGGTGTATAACTTGTACTGCCCTGCCCGGGGCACGTGTCTCTCGGTCCACTTATTGAAAAGCCCACTACACCACGTAGACACGCGGTACTTGGCGAGTTTGATAGCGGCCTTGAGCCAAAGCGATGAAGCTTCAGAAAAAGTTTAAAGTAGGCGCGAGTTGATCCTCGGTCTCCCGATCGGTCAGCCGGCGCCCTACCAACTGTTGCCAATCATTCGCTTGGTGTGCGGAGCGTTTATGTTTAACATTCCTGCGCTGTTCTCCGAAACGTTTTCGCCAGCTTCCGATACATATGCTGTTCATCAGAGTTAACCACCACCACCACAACCACAAAATAGCTTGAATTTGTTTTAGTCGAAACTTAAAAATATTCCGGGGGTGAAGTCTTAATTTTGTAAGTCCAAACCACTGTGTCCACCTCGACTGGTCCTCCTAAACTTTTTCGCTAGCTTTTGATATGTTGTTTACCAGGCCTCAAAATGCCTTAAAACGTGCATTTTTCGCAATAAAAAAAACTTTGAGTCGAAAATTGGAAAAAAATCATGCGCTAAATTTTTAACTTAGTTAAAGCTCCAACCGAGGTTCCTTAGAGCGCACATGGAATTTTTTTAAGTTTCGACTTCAAAATTTTTTTACGAAAGATACCTTTTATTTTTAGGGGTTGTAATGCTTGGCAAACACCATATCGAAAGCTGGCGTAAACTTTTTTGAGGACAAGTAGAGGTAACCAAGTAGAGGCCAGTGGGCAACACAGCGAAAGCTGGCGAAAAGTTTTTGTTTTGTTTTTGTGGACCAGTGCACCTCGAACGGGAGAGCTGGCCGGTTCAGAGGTCAATAACGTTGGGGAGACTTTGACCCTTGCCGGGCTGTACCCTTGACCGAGCCATATGTCTCCCTTCCTGTTTTCCAGCGTACTTTTGACTTTTCATCCGGCCAGCTGTCCCATGCGCGGCGCGAATCTCCTCTGGCCTGCCCCTGGCGGCCGGGTGCAGCCCTGGGCCCGCCGGCCGGGCCGGGCCGGGCGGCGGCAGTCGCTCCAGTCCCTCCAGCCGAGCCGCCAGCCCACTCCGCTCGAGATTGTGTGCGCGCGCCGTGACCGCAACAATGTGCCAAACGAGCTGGAAGCTGGAAGGCACGTTTGCTCCAGTTCGGTACCAGGGCGGCAGGCGGCGCGAGGAGGTGGCCCGGCCGCACCGCGCCGCGCGCCCACCGGAGCCGACCGGAGCCGAGCGGCCCGGAGGGGCCGGAGCCGCCCGAGCCCTACCCGAGCGCGCCCGGCGCGGCCCGGAGCGGCGCGGTGCCGCGGTGCGGCCGCAGCAAGGCCCGAGCAGCAGGCCAGGCAGCCGAGGAACGTCCGGAGCGAGAGCGGCCGCGCGGCCCGGAGGCCCGGAGGGGCGGAGGGGAGGGGAGGGGGCGGACTAACGAAGCGCGCGAAGAGGTAAAATGCTCCCCATGCTCCCCATTGCTCTTTAGAAGGGGGAAAAAAACGCAGAAGCAGTCCCCACCGTGCCGCCGCCGGCCGCCGCCCAGGTCTGAGTGCCTCTGAACGCCGAAAGGGGAAGACCACTCCGGCTCCGGCGCGCCAATTACTTTATTTCCTTCTGATTCGGCACCGGTGTGCGCGCGCGCGCACGTTAAGGAATGGGTGATTTTTAGCGACAAGCTGTGCCGCTTTACCTTTTCTTTGGTATGTGCCGTGCGCGGCGCCACTGGCAGGCAGTCACGTATTATTCACACAATTAAAGGGCTTTGACGTCACCTCCGTATCCCCGCTGACTCACCGCTCACGCTGTCGATCTCCCATCAGCTGATCCAGCTCGCTCTTGTTGGCCCCCGACGCGTCGAATCCATTGCGTTTCGGTCGATTTATTGTGATTAGCGTCCATTATGCCGAGGTGTTCGCGGGCCAGCGCGGCGCGGCGGCGGGGGCGTGGAGGGTCATTCAATCTAGATGCGTTCCGGAGATAGGACAGCCCGGCCCCGGCCCGCGCCCGCGGCCCTGCCCCCGCCACGCCCCGCGCTGCGCAGCGCGCGCTGGCCTGTACTTTCTAATGTGCTTGTGTGTGTGTGTTAGGTCTCGCGGGAGTGTGGACGATGACGATAATCCCATAACGAGTCGCTCTCTGATCCTGTGGCCTGTCCTCCCGTGTCCAGGTGTACCTCGTGTCCTACGTGATCCTCAAGACGGGCCCCAGCCCGCGCCCGGCCGCCTGGGTGCTGGAGCGTAGCGTGGACGAGGCCGGCGAGACGTTCACGCCGTGGCAGTACTTCGCGCCGACGGACGAGGACTGCTGGAGCCGCTACGGCGTGCCCGCCACCCCGGGCGACCCGGCCAAGGCCGTCCTGGACCACGACGATGACGTCATCTGCACCAGCTTCCACTCGAAGGCGTATCCCGCCGAGGACGCCGCCGTGAGTAGTGTGTCCCAGTGTGGAGTCCGGTCGGTCCGGTCCGTACAGAAGCCGCTGCCGCTAACTGCCCCATCCTCCTCTTCTCGCCTTCCTTCCCCAGGTCCACACGTGGCTTGTCAAGGGCCGGCCTGGCGCCAACGCCTCGTCCGAGTCGCTGAGGGCCTTCCAGGCCGCGCGCCGCGTGAGGCTGCGCCTCGAGAAACTGTCGCAGGCCGGCGGCCCCGCTGGGGGCGCGCTCGCCGACCCCAGGAGGGCCTTCTACTCCATCAAGTTCCTGTCCATCGGCGCGCAGTGCGACTGCAACGGCCACGCCAGCAAGTGCAACGTGGTGGGCAAGAGCGGGGTAAGTTCAGAGCGTCACCCGCGAGCTGCTGTGGGGCAAGAGAGATGAGTGCGAGAGACGCGCCTGTTGGCGTAGACTTCCCTTCGAGCGCCGTGTCGAATGGGCTGCCTACCCTCGGTGCGGTGGGCGCCCACCGCCCACCGCGCTCTGCTCCTCCAGTCCAGGAGTCTAGTCGGGGCCGGGGCATCAGATTTCAGAAATTACCCATCTCGCCTGCAGAGCGATTCCGGTGCAGTGCCCGGCGTACATCTCGGCTGTTTACTCTATCGAATTAAATAATTAATAGTTTTTTTCACGTAATATGCAGTCTAAAGTCGCATTTAAGGTTGCGGACGTCGCTGCACGAAGTTTCAAGTATCGTCATTGTGTAGAAGTGTGGGTTCGAGTGATTTGTTGTTTGTTTACGTCTGTGGCTTGGGGAGGAGTGAGATTGGTAGTGCCTCAAAATACTTTTTATTGCGTTGGATTTGTGAAATGAACGTCACGGACTACTGAAATGACAGCCAGTATCGATGCAGCTTGGCTGTGTTCTTCCTAGGTGAGTGAGTGACATAACCTAATAACATAGACAATGTTGTTTACAGTGAAGCTGTGAAACTGTTTGGTGAACATTAGAATATGGTCTGAGTATTGAAATCAGGTAACCCCATGGCCTGACAAGTGAGAGTTACTAACAGCAGTATGATTTCCTTATATTTCGTTTAATTTAGTTTTGAATCCTTGCTTGGTTCCCCAGCGTTTTGATTTGTTATTGAGCCACCACAAGTTTACCCCAGCTGAACGATTTCTTTAGTGTGGTGTGGATGTTTAATTGTTTTCGTGGAAGTGTGCCCATTTTTGACATATGACAATAGGCATATGGCAATAAAAAAGGCAATAAAAAAAGAATAATAAGTTTTTAAATTGTAAACTGAATATTTGGTGTCTCGTTATTCTACTAAAGATAATATATGAAAGTGCGGTTTGAGTATTGAAATCTTACTACTCTTAAACCAACCAAGAAACAAGAAAAGAATTTACCTTGGTAAATTATGTAGCATTTTGTTCCTAACCTACTCCGTATTTCCCAGGGATACGATTTCTGACTGAGCTACGTCATGTGCTTACCCAAACTAACTCATTGATCCGTCATGCCTAAGAATTCAGATTGAAAAAAGTTCACTCCACTAAGAGAGAATAGAGAAAAAAAATATTTTGAAAACATGGTTATTTTAAGAAGAGTTGACCCTTACAAATATTAGGGGCGATACTGTGTATAGGATTTAGATGAGACACAGTACTTGTAATGTATTAGTTGTGCCAAGAGTGTTTACTTTAAAACAGTCTTTTTAAAATATTGAAGTACATTCTTATTACTAATATACAGCCATATAACTATTGAAATGGCACAATTGTTTTGATTCTATTCTTAAAAGCTGACATTAATTTCAAAATAGATACGCCCCATCATTCAAAGGTCCTTAGTCTTTGTGAATGTCTTGATTGTATTTAAAGTTACTGGCCTCTTCTAAAAAACCAATTTCTGGCTTACCATGGATTCATGTGAGTTGGTTTGAGGGCAAAATTAATTCAGAAGGATAGAGAATTAGAGGTAAGGGGAGGCAGGGGACTGTCAGCATGTGATGCAGGTGCATTCTTTCTAAACATGTAAAGGATACTTACCCCCTGCCCCTGATCTCAGATGGGTGGGAGTAAAATGCAGGGGGTAGGGGGGGGGGGGAGGCTGGGGGTCTCCACTCAAATTTCGGCGCTACCTAGCTATAGCGCTTGCCTGCAGGGCGGGGGCCGGCCAGCAAATGCCGTTGCTTGAATTGCGGCGAGGATGTCCCTCTCCTCCCCCTCTGCCCTCTGCCCTCTACCCCCCCCCCTCTACTCTACTCCGTAATTGCCTACCAAAACGGCGGTTGGGTAGGGTATATTTCTTTTAACTCTCAATTCGCTCAGCAACTACGTGCCTGCCGTACGTACTCCTAGTATTACAGGTTACCCATCTCGCCTGCAGAGCGACTCCGGTGCATACTACGTGCTACGCGCACTCCGTGAGTGCGAGAGACAGAGCGCTCTCGCACCATCGGCAGACTCCTAGAGAGGGATAGAGACGGAACAAGGAGTGCGTGCTCCGGAATCGCTGTGCAGCCCTGCTCCTCTGCCTGCAGCAGGTGCAGCGAGCGGTGTCGGGCCCGGGCGGCTGCCGCTGTCAGCACAACACGGAGGGCGCGACTTGCGAGCGCTGCCGGCCACGCTACAACCAGGAGCCCTGGCGCCACGGCGCGCCCTGCGTCGAGTGCCAGTGCCACGGGCACGCGCGCGCCTGCCGCTACGACCCCGAGGTGGCGCGGGCCGCCGCCTCCGTGGACAAGCACGGCGTTTACCGTGGCGGCGGCGTCTGCCTCAACTGCTCCGTGAGTACCATTGAGTTTGCGATGGTACCCGTGAGTCGAAGTCCAAACTTAACCTGCTCGACATTCTCGCCCGCTTCATCGTTCCAGGACCACACGGACGGCGTCAACTGCGAGCGGTGCGCGGTCGGCTGGTTCCGGCTCCCCGGTGTGGCCCCCGACGCCTCCAAGCCGTGCGTGCCCTGCGAGTGCCATCCGGAGGGCTCCACGGGTGTCTGCGCGCCCGACGACACGGACCCGCAAGTGGTGAGGAGACGAACGAAGGAGCTGCTGTACCCGATCACCACCGTACCGGTGTCTAGGGGGATACAATTTCCGGAAAATTCTGTGAATTTTTATTGAATATTTGCTTGAATTTTACGTAAATTGTTTAGTCCATGTGAAAGTTACCGAATTTCTTTGAATTTTCCTTTATTTCTCTGATTTTTTATGAATTTCTCTGAATTTTCCGGATTTTATTTTTCTGAATGAAGGGGTTTAAAAAAACATTCCTATACATCAAAATGTATCGAAGCGGTCTCAGAATCCTTAAAATGAACCAACGAAAAGGTTTACGACAAATATATTCACATACGTTATTCTAGTGGGTGTAAATTGTGGTTCGATACTTGAGACTGCCAAAGTTTAGTTAAACAGTTAAACTAACGTCAGTCAAAGTAGGTTGTACAACGTTACAAATTCTAATTATGTAAAAAGTTTTCCCCATTTAGCAGACGTATTTTTTTTTGAAAATTGTCCGTTTCGAGTAATTGCACTTAAAAAGACGGTTCCGGAGTGGTGCGGATCGATGAGGATGGATATAGTGGAAAAGTGGACCAATTTCGGTCGGATTTTACAGTGTACTAGCGAGTTAAGCCTGTTTTCAAGGACAACGGTTCGCAGCATTGACCTGGAGTCGAAAAGGCGGTTCCGGAGAGGTGCGGGTCGATATGGTCGAATAACGTTGAAAACTGGACCAATATTGGTCGGTTTTTATAGTGTACTTGTGGTTTAGGCCCTTTTCCGAGGGAAATGGTCTGCGTCATTGAACTGCACTTGAAAATCCGGTTCCGGGCGGATCGATGGGGTTAGAGAAACTTGAAAATCGCACCAATTTCCCCCTTTTTACAGTGTACCGGCCAGTTGGGCCCCTGGAACAAAAATGGTGTGCGCCATTATTCTGGCCGCGTCCAGACGATTCCTGAGAGGTGCGGGAAGATGGGGGCGTCTCCAAAACTAAAATTACGCCAATATCGTGATTTAGGCCCTTTCCGGAGGGGCGTAACTCAGCTCCCAGAGATATTTTGGGAAATCGCTGAAAACGTTGGGCGGCATCAATGAGCCACCGTCGAGACGGTTCTGGCGATGTGCGGGTCAGCTGGGTTAGACAAAATTAGAATTGGACCGTTTTCGCCTATTTATTACACTGTACCGGCCAGTTACGCCCTTAATCGCAAAAACGGTGGGTGGCTGAGCCGACCCAAAACGGTAGAAGATACAGCAAAACGGGCAAAATTTTGACCTAGAGAAACCTAACTCGTCGACATACCCGTTACGAGCTCATGAAATTTTCCCGATAAATTTTTTTCCCATTACTGTAGAACTTTAATTATTTTTTTTTTCAGTGCCTTAATGAGGGTTGGCAGGATTTGAACCAGGCCTTTCGGTGTCCAGGAGTGACCCTTAAAATACCCCCAAAAATTTCGACTCTCTACAGCAACTCCTTGGAGTGGAACAAACATACAGACAAACAAACAAACAAACAAACAAACAAACAGACACCAAAGCCCGCTCTCAAGCTTTTCCAAACCAGAAGGGAGCGCTAAAAAAATAGGCCAGATGATAACAAAATTCTAAGATACAAACGACTTGAAAAGATTTTTCATGGAAAATCTAAAATTTGTCTGGTATATGTATACTTGCTAAATATGTAGACTAAAATGTCTAAAGCTGATTAATAGGCCTCAAATGCTAGACTAAAATAGGCAAGAGTATATAATATTTTGCTAAAAAAGGTTCTCTATATTACTCCTAGGATTTATAAAACATCTCAGTACAGCAGCATCAATAGTTTCAGTGAGAATATATGATATATATTAAATCCACGGTTTGCCGTCACCATGTGTATAATAAATAATACCTATCAAATGATATCAATTTAAGTAATTCTGCAGCATGCACCCAAATTTGTGTATTTAAAACAAAGGTACTTTATTATTTAGAATACAGAGAAGAAATATTAAATCCACGGTTTGCCGTCACCAAGTGTATAATAAATAATACCTATCAAATGATATCAATTTAAATAATTCTGCAGCTTGCACCCAAATTTGTGTATTTAAAACAAAGGTACTTCATTATTTAGAATACAGAGAAGAAATAAATTTGCATCAAATCAGTAATCGGACCAATATTATACAAAACACACTAGCTGACATTCGACCGAACACTGTATTCTACGCTTCACATGATCTGAATGAAATTTCAATTTGAATCTTTCAGTCCTTTAATATTGCTAAAAATGGTTCTCTATATTACCCTCAGGATTTATAAAACATCTGAGTACAGCAGCATCAATAGTTTCGGTGAGAATATATGATATATATTAAATCCACGGTTTGCCGTCACCAAGTGTATAATAAGTAATACCTATCAAATGATATCAATTTGCAGCTTGCACCCAAACTTCTGTGTTTAAAACGAAGGTACTTTTTTATTTAGAATACGGAGAAGAAATTAAAATAGTTCTCTATATTACCCTTAGGATTTATAAAACATCTCAGTACAGCAGCATCAATAGTTTCGGTAAGAGTATATGATATATATTAAATCCACGGTTTGCCGTCACCAAGTGTATAATAAATGATACCTATCAAATGATATCAGTTTCACTAATTCTGCTGCCTGCACCCAAACTTGTGTATTCTAAACAAGGTTCTTTATTATTTAAGAGATAGGGAGATGAAATAAAATTACTACAAATGAGTGATAGTGATGGGCCCAGTATTGTACAAAAACTAGCTGACATCGGACAGACCACATTAGTTTATGCTTCACATAATCTCAATACAACTTCAAAACCTACATATCAGACCTGATATTTTGTAATTTAAAATGATCCGAATGTATGCGCAGCCCTAATACACACCATTTTTTTAACAGAGTTATGCTAGAATTGAATATAAAACTAGATTTAAACTAGTTTACATTATGGGTTATGGTGCTTTGTTATGGTTCCCACTACGCTCCGCCATTCGGGGCAAGGTCCTCATTGTACAAAAACTAGCTGACATCGGACAGACCACATTAGTTTATGCGTCACATAATCTCGATACAACTTCAAAACCTACATATCAGACCTGATATTTTGTGGTTCCTGACATTTTTTTACCCGGAGCCAAGCCGGGCCGGGGGGAGCCGGGTCGGGCCGAGCCGGGCCGAGCAACGAACACGACACACGAACAGACTAGACGAGTGGGGACAGAGCGTGGAGGGGGGAGGCGTGACGTCACAGTGACGACCATCCCGAAAGGACGACCATGCCCGAAGCGACGACGGTCGACGATGACGACGACACGCTCCCCGCCCCAGCCGACGTAGCGCTAGAAGCGGTGCTGAGACCGCTTAAAAAAAATTAGGAGTTGTTTCCCCCTCGTACGGTGTGCTTATTCTTTGACCTCGTTGTCATTCTTGAGCGCAGGAGGCGGGCGCCTGCGAGTGCCGTGACGGGTACGCCGGCTACCACTGCGACCGCTGCGCGCCAGGCTTCAGGAACTTCCCCACGTGTGAGCCCTGCCCTTGCGACCCCCGCGGGTCGGAGCATGCCGCAGACTGCGACGGCGAGTGCTTCTGTAAGGTGAGGACCACAAGCTGAGGACGGCGTAAAATCTCTAAGAAATTTTGCCCTTGGCACTGGCCATGTTGGAATTAGTCTCAAACGCCTATGTGTCCTTTCCTTAGGCCCACGTTGAGGGCGCGCGCTGTGACCGCTGCCGCCCGGGCTACTTCGGCCTGGACGGTCGCGACCCCAACGGCTGCTCGGCGTGCTACTGCTCGGGTATCACGACGGACTGCACCGAGGCCGTGCTCACGCTCAGCGAGGTGGACCTGTACCAGGGGTGGCTCGTCGGCGACATCCGCGTCACCGAGACCGTGACGCCGGTCGTGGACCAGGACACGGGGCTGCTGACGGTGGCCGACGCCGACCTCGACGTGGACTCGTACTACTGGGTGGCGCCGCCCGCCTACCGGGGCAACCTGCTGGCGTCGTACGGCAGCACTCTGACCTTCCGCACGTCCTGGGTCGTGATGCGGGGTGACACGAGCGGCAAGCCGACCCCGGGCCCCGACCTCATCCTCATCGTGAGTATGAACCCCGTCTTTCTATTCAGCCGCGCACATTCTCGTTTGAGCGTTCCAGCACGGTTCATGATTCCGACCAGGGCTCCAACGGCATGCGCGTGGGCCACGGCGACAGCGTGCATGTGGAGCACAACGCGACGGTGACGGTGCCGCTGCGAGAGGCGCGCCCTGGCGAGCTCCCCGGCGTGGGCTGGTACCTGCTGCGCGACGGCGTCCGGGACATCTCGACGCGGCTGCGGCGCACGGGCGCGGACCAGGACGGGTCTCCGTACCGCGGCGAGCCGGCCACGCGGAACCAGCTGCTGTCGGTGCTGGCCGACGTGCAACACGTGCTCGTGCGCGCCAAGTACCACACGGACCAGGTGGAGGGCGCGCTCGAGTCGGCCGTGCTGCGGCGCGGCGAGGCGGCGCGCGCCGAGGACGCGGGCGGCATGCTGGCGCTGGTCGAGCAGTGCGCCTGCCCGGAGGGCTACGAGGGCCTCTCGTGCGAGTCGTGCGCCTGGGGCCACGCCAGGGTCTCGGCCCAAGGCCTCGCCTCCAACGCTACCACGGGGCTCGCCTCGGGGCACCGCGGCCTCTGCGTCCGCTGCAACTGCAACGGCCATGCCGCCACCTGCGACCCGGACACCAACGTCTGCGGGGTGAGTGAGCGTTCTTGCCTGTCGCCGGACCGGTCGACTTTCCTCCTCACTCACTAACCGCGGCCGCCCCCCTATTCCAGGCCTGCGAGCACCACACGACGGGCGAGCGCTGCGAGCGCTGCGCGCCCGGCTACTTCGGCGACGCTCTGCGCGGCCTGCCCGGGGACTGCCGGCCGTGCGCCTGCCCGCTGCTGCTGCCGTCCAACAACTTCAGCCCGACGTGCGAGCTGCAGACGCCCGACGTGACCGACAACGACGTGGTGGAGGACTACGTGTGCACGGCGTGCCCCGCCGGTCACGCGGGCAAGCACTGCGAGCGCTGCGCCGACGGCCACTACGGCGACCCCAGTGCGGCGGGCGAGCGCTGCCGGCCCTGCGAGTGCGCCGGCGGGCCGTGCGACCCGCTCTCGGGCCGCTGCCTCAGCTGCCCGGACAACACGGACGGCTGGCGCTGCGAGAAGTGCAAGCCGGGACACTACGGCGACCCGGCCCAGGGCTGCAGGCGTGAGTATGCCCCCGCACAGAACGGCCCCGAGGAGTCCTTCACTCAAAAAAAAAGTGCACACCCAGAAACAAAACCAGGAAAAAAATCAGAAAAAAAAATCTCCCCTACCAAAAATAAAATCAAGCACAAATCAAAAGTTAAAAAATCAGACAAAATTTAGAAATAAATAAGCAAAAATCAATAAATATCGCAAAAAAAACACCAACAGAAAAAACAGTAAATTGTTGCACGCTTGAATTTCTAGTGAAGGGCCCCTCTGCGAGCTCCCCGCTGTGCTCTCCGTAACCGCCCCTGTCTCCTGCGCGCAGCGTGCGGCTGCAGCGCGCCGGGCAGCGCCGCGGACTCGTGCCACGCCGTCACGGGGCAGTGTGAGTGCCGGCCGCGCTTCTCCGGGCGGACCTGCGAGCGCTGCGAGGACGGGCTGGGCAACGTGACGGCGGGCTGCGTGGCGTGCGCGTGCGACCCGCGTGGCGCCGCCTCGGCCGCCTGCGACCCGGTGAGCGGCGCGTGCCCCTGCAGGACCGGCTACGCGCCGCCGCTCTGCGCCGCCTGCCTGCAGCACCACTACCACAACCCCGACACGGGCTGCGAGGGTGAGTCCAGTCCGCTCAGCGGCGACGCCACGGTGTGAGGTGTGAGGTGATCGAGGGGGAAACAACTGTGAAATTTTTGTACACGTCGTAATTCAGAAAAATTCAGGAAAATTCAAAGAAATTCAAGAAAATTTAGAAGGAAAATTGGGGATGCCCCAGAAAATACACGCACATCTGATCCAAATTATTCTCTCAATTACATGATTAAATAGGATTTTTAGTAAAGGGACACCGAAGCAGTTGGCTGCCACAGGGGGTTAAAGCCCTGTGCCTGGCGGGAACCGCAACCTCCTTCGGGAGTTTTACTGCCGCAAAAATTTTCTATGTTTTTACACCACCCTTTCAGTTGCAGAGCAAAATTCGTTTCTGAAAAGTTTTAAAAAATAATTGAAATAATTGTGATTATTTTGCATTACTGCAAGTTAATTTCCAATAATTTGGAATAAATAGAAGTAATTCACAATAATTTACTAAAAATCCTATTTAATCATGTAATTGAGAGAATAATTTGGATCAGATGTGCGTGTATTTTCTGAGGTCATCCCGGAAAATTAAGGAAAATTTACAAAAACTAGATATAATACACGCAAAAATTCAGAAAATTAAATAGAAATTAACGGAAATTCTTAAAATGTGGACACCAAAATTCAGGGTTGTTTACCCCTTTGGAGGTGCTGGTCTTCCCCCTCAAGTGCGCTTATCTGGCAAGCTGGGCCTACGTCCTACATAGAGCGCCGGGGATGTAGGCAGCCCAACCTACTCCCGCTTTGGTTGGGCTGCCGCTGCGCCTGGGCCTCTTGCTCTTTCCTTCCGCCCACTACAGGCGACGTGTCTGGGCGTTCTCTTTTGTTTGGTGGCTCCAGCCAGTCCAGTTTAAAAGGTGGCATTAAGCAAACGACCGCACGTCTTGACAGCACAGTCTATCCCCATAGATGTGCATTTTTGGTCACTCACTCTGGACTCCCCCGTGCTTGAAATGCATTTCGGCGTGGATGCATTTCATTGGCCCTCGGTCGGTGTTAATGCGGATTCTGATCGTTGAGCCTGACGCTTCCTGGTGGTCCTGCCGCCGCCGCCGGTGGTTTTAAGACTTTGTCTTGGACCTTACCACCGTCGTGTGAATTAGGGGCAAGCGGCGCTCAAGCTCTGGACTGGCCCCGGAGGAGAGCTGCTCGGGCTGCGTGGGGCGGGATTAACGGTGGTAAAGAACGACTGTCGAGAATGAATGTCGTATTTACGCCGCAGCTTGGCCGCCCACAGGCCTGCAGGAAGCCAATGCCCGTCTGGCGCGGCGTCAATACTCCGCGGGTGAGTTTCACATCCAAAGGGCGGCCTCGGCCTCCAGCTGAAGCTGAACGACGAGCAGCGTGGCGTGGGGGTCTCTTCTCTCCGCGGCGGTTCGGCTGGGCTCCGCGCGCGCTGGTGCGAGCGAGCCGTTAACACGAACGTAACTCTAAGCCACTTGTTAAGAGTTGCGTTTATCAAGGAGTTGATCAAGGTGGATGAGGGTCCGACCTGGGAGGGAAAGGAAAGCAGAGAAGAGAGGGGGGAGTAAGAGGCCTTTAAGAGGTCGTAAAAACGTGTCCAACGACGCCGTGATTTTGATGCGATCGTAAAGACTTGTGTCCCTCCTTTAAAGTGGATCTGCTGCCGCAGCCAAGTGCGAAACGCCATCCCAAGCGCTGGACGCGATGACCACAGCGGCAGGGAGGGGGACTCAGGATTAGGAAGCCAAGAGCCAGGGCGCCGCCGGGGCTGATAGACTGACGGTTGACGGGGACAGGATCTGGGTGCTGAGAGGAGAGGTTGAAAGGACCCTGTCATGCTCTACCTCGGCACGCGATTCCATGTGGCCAGGAGGCATCACGCATCTGACTGACGGGCGGGGCCGGGCCGGGCCGGGCAGGGCCGCGTGCACGAGCAGGGCACTCTCCCGCGCCCCACCCTGCTGCCCCCTTGTCTGCAGCGGGGGAAGGGGCTCCGCGGAGCAGTCCACCATCGCATTGCCATTGCGCGTCAGTGACGGGACGGGACCGGACAACCAGATCAGCAGGTGCCTGCCTGCCTGCCTGCCTGAGACTGTTCGAACGCGACCTCTTTCGATAGGGATGTGAGATGCGCGGTTACTGGCATGAAGGATAGGGATGCAGCGAGGCTGAATCTTGGCTCGCCTGCACGTTGCCGACTACAGCCTGCCCAGCAGGCATGACCTGCTGTCCCTGCGACCTGTCGCCTCGCCTGGGTCCATCTCTGCGCAGAGCTGGACCGGCTGTGGGACCGTACCGCCGCCACCCGTCGTGCCGTGAGCGGCCCGGGCCCGCATCTCCCTGACTGACTGCACTGTTTCCCACCGCCATCCTTCCCCACCCCGCCCCACCGAGTGCCCGTGCACGCGCACTATTTTCAATTAAGGCTAGTATTTCTCTTCTGTTCTCCACCTCTCTCTCTACCTGTCCCTCTCACTTCGCCGCTTCACCTTTCTTCTTTTTAATTCTCTCCGCGCCCCACCCCCCACTCCCGGGCTCGCCGCGTTAGAGAGACTGATGCACGCCGACATGACCGCGACGTCACTATGTCTGTCCGGCTGTCTGTCTCCCTCTGCTCGCGCCTGCCTCCTCCTCGCCCTCCTCCTCCTCCTCCTCCTCGCCCTCCTCGTACTCCTCCCAGTCCCTCCCTCTTGAGGTTGACGAGACCGACTAATGGCGATGGTGACGCCGTCAAACAGTCCACTTCGCCTGCCCGCCCCACCCCGTCTCTGAACGCACGCCATTCCAGACGAAAAATGTGATCGAATCGGCTGCCGGGGCCGCCCGGGCCGGAAAGGTGTGCGGCAGTGTCTCCAAACGGGCGGTCAAGTGCGGGCTCCTCCGAAAAAGGCTCAGTTGGAAGCTGTCCGCATTTGACCGCAAGCATTTTCAAATTCTTAATTAGGGTAAGAATTTCAATTTAATTTAATTTTTGCTTCGACTTAACGATAGTGAAGGAACCATTCTTCAAATCAGTCAATGCTAAATTTATATCCTGAATTTGAATTTTAAAATCCTTTCGGACAAGTAACTGGCAGCTTCCAGCCGAGCCCGCACTTGAGCGCCCGTTTGGAGACACTTGTGTGTGGCAGCCGGCAGCAGGTTTACCTTCCCGCCGGGGCTCGCTTGCAGCCTGCAGCCCTCAGGCTAGGCCACCGTGCCCGTCAGGGCTGTGGCGCGGGCCTGCCTATACGCTCCCGGCGGTAGGTTTATCTAACTCACTGCCGGGGCTCGCCTGCAGCCTGCAGCCCTCAGGCTAGGCCACCGTGCCCGACAGGGCTGTCGCGCGGGCCTGCCTACGCTCCCGGCGCCCCGGCCCGGTGGTGTGTTTGGGTGCGACGCCCGGCCCCGACCCCGACAGCGCACGGCGCGGTGGAGGAGGAGAGCCACTTCTAGAGTGGCCGCGTGTCGCGCCCGACGTCTGCCACTCTATTTGCGGCATTGCACTTCTCGGCAGCAGCAGCTCTACCCCGCCCCACCCTACCCCGCCCCGGGGGCGCACGGTCCATTTCTCTCTACGCTGTAGGAGGAGACAGTGGCGGGCCGGGCGCGCGGGCGTGCTTCTCCTGTGCCAGTCTGGCGCGCCTCGCATGACGGCAGCCATTGGCGCGGGATCGGGATCGCTGCCTGCGGCCCGGCCCAGCCCAGCCCGGCCTGCAGACTGATTCAAAAGAGCGCTCTTCTCGCTCTGTCTCTCTCGCACCTTCACGGCGCACTCCATTAGTGCGAGAGAGACAAAGCGAGGAGAGCTCTCTTTTGAATCAGTCTGCAGGCGCTCTCCTCGCTCTGTCTCTCTCGCACCTTCACGGCGCACTCCATTAGTGCGAGAGAGACAGAGCGAGGAGAGCTCTCTTCTGAATCAGTCTGGCAGGCCCGCCGCTCCAGCACAGTAAGTGCGCCGGGCCGGTTCAATGTGTCGCGCGGGGCGGGGCAGGCGGGGCCTATGTACTATTCAGGCATGCGATCCGTTACAGCGGACGGGCTCAGCGCACGGACGAGAGGCGGGGTGTGAGACACTCGGACCGCACCGGCCATTTAAATCCTCACCTCAAGCTCGCGAGTCCGGCGAGGTAGTGAGCCGCGCGACCACAGAGCAACGAGTATATAAAAGTGTCTTGCGGGGAAGAGGAGGGTGAGGGAGGAGACCGTGGACCGCGCTCTCTTCCCCCTCTCTCTCACCTCACGCACCTCCCCGCCGCGGCCGCCCTCGTCCCGCACTGACAGACCCTGCTGTTCCCTCGGCGCGTCAAACACGAAAATAAAATCGGGCCCGCCCCCCGCGCCCCTAGAGGGAGAGAAAGAAGACGTCGTCAAGAAAGCAACGGAGAGCAGCAGCAGCAGTAGTTAGTTGCAAACTCTTTTCGGCTGTGTAAAGTCCCTCTCTGTGGTTTTGCTGCGTTCCGTGTTTGGCCGCGCTGCGGTTGTAGAGGGCGCCGCGGCGCTGCACCGCACTGCACCGCTCCTCTCTCTCTCTCTCTCTCTCTCTCTCTCTCTCTCTCTCTCTCTCTCTCTCTCTCTCTCTCTCTCTCTCTCTCTCTCTCTGTCTCTGTCTCTGTCTCTCTCTCTCTCTCTCTCTCCCCTCTCTCCTCTCCGGACGAAACTAATTTTATTATTGCAGCTGCAGCGGCCTCAGCCTGAGCGCCGCGCCTGCCCGGCCCGGCCCGGCCCCGCCGACACTTGCGGTCGGGTCGACTATCGCCGTGCGCCCGGCGCGCTTTGTACCGGGGCGGCTTTTATCTTCTGTTGTGTTTGTTCTGTTTTTACTGATTCACTCCTCCAGCTCGCCACCCGTCCGCGGAGGTGCGTAGAGTTATGTCGTTGTGTCACAAACATACATCTTCTATAACCCTCTGACTGTTGCTCCTGGAATAGCGACGGCGTGTCTTATGGGCGACATATGGTTGTGATAAGATTGTATTAAAGACACGCCGCACGAGAGTCTATTGCGAGTAGTTTTCGATTCGATATACCTCTGTTTTAATATTGAGCACGCTCTTTGCTTAACGGAAACGCGCTGGGCTACAAGAGAAACCCTTTCGCGTGCCACACTCTTTGTATGTTTGTAATCGACTCTTCCCTGTACACCGTGTCTACGACGCGCGACTTGCATGTTGAGATGAGGAGAAGGAGTAGGGGAGAGAGATAGGATAGGGCAAGCGGAGCTCCACAGGTGTGAGTCGAGGCAAAGGCGACATTTGGTTATCGTGCGAACATCTGTGGATACAACGCTGACACGCTGTCAGGTCTTTAACCTCTCTCCTCATGCACTCTCTCTGTGGACGGGACGGGTCCTTCAGTCACTGCTTCCCGGAGGCCGTTCCGTTTCGTCCCGAGGTATCGGTCCGGCCGGCATGTGCCTTATCGATAGTGCTCATCGCTTCGCGCTCCGCCCGCTCCGGCCGGGCCGGACAAGCCTCGAGGCTCCGGGGGTGATATACCGCCCCGCCCCGCCCGAGCTGAGCTCGCGGCTGCTTTGTGGGGCTCCCTTCCCTTCTCTCAGTCTTTTGCATGATTCTCGCCGCGTTGTCTCCGTGCCGAGCTGCTTGCAGAGCTGCAGCCGCTGGCCTCTCCTCCCGGACCGGACCGGACCGGACTGCCACTCGATATTACTAACCCAGGTCGCTAATATCTGATCTCTTAATACGTGACCTGCCCCCTCCCCTCTGCCCCACCGCTGCTCTTCTTATTACTCTTTGCTCTCTCAATACTGTCACAACCGCTCGCCTGCTTCACCGGCCGGGTGTGCAGTGTGCAGCATCTCCTCCCCGCAGGCATCGATTCGTCTTGTGAGATTGAGATCGATTGGCTCCATTAATCAGCCCATCAGCCGTTTAAAAGTAGCGGGGCGGTCCCTTTTGCAGCGGCAGCAGGTGTCGGTGTCGGTGCGAGGGAGTTGCCCCGCGCGCGAGTCGCACGCAAAAGGAGTAATCAAACCCCGATACAGGCTGCGGCATGGCTCCAGCGCCCTTCAGAACACCGAGCGCTCCGCCCGCAAAGAGACTCATTTTATCTTACTTTATTCTAAAATTTTCCGTGTGCCCCCGATCATTGTGCCAGTTTGCCACATCAACTGAGTCCATCAGCGCGCCCCACCGCGGCGTGACGAGCATGGTTGAGGCAGGTCTGGAATGTCACCTGCTGGGCGGGGCGGGGCGGGGCGGGGCTTTGCAGCAGGGCAGGCCAATCGGACATCGTATTGCTTTTCATATCGGTATCACCAACACAGCCCCGGCCGCGTGACTGCAATAATATGCGCGGGGCGTGGCGGGGCGGGGCGGGTATGCACATTGCACATGGACCGCTCTGCTCGTATCAGTGTGTGGTAATTGAAAGGCACGTGACCAGTCGGTCTCGGGTCCATGACCGAACGGGGTGGGGATGGGGAGGAAGCAGGGGGTGTGTAGTCGTGTGTAACTTGGCGCGGCGCCTTATGGCCTTCCTCATCGATCTTGGAGGTTCAGGTGGCGGCGAGGCGGCAGGGCGTCTCTTTTCTCCTCTCCTTACTTCACCTTACATCGCATCACCTCTCCTCTCCACTCCTCTGCTCTCCCCCCTCTCTCCTCTCTCTCTCCGCCCCGCCCAACCCAACTCCCTCCTTCCCTCCCTCGTGTGCTCTTCTTTGCGCTACCGTTGCATTTGACGGTAGAATCGTCCTTATGGCAGAGGCAGATGCGCTGGGCTGCCCATAACAGGGCCCGATGTGTCGATGGGTGTGAGCCTGCATGTCTCCCTTTTCTCTCCTATGTCTCTCTCTCTCTCTCTCTCTCTCTCTCTCTCTCTCTCTCTCTCTCTCTCTCTCTCTCTCTTTCTTTCTCTCTCACACACACACACGTCTCCCCGTGCCGCCTCTAATGCATGTAATCTCATTTACGCATTCATGAGGAGGCTCGAGAGCGCGCGCGCCCGCCCGCTGCAGGCTGCAGGAAAAACAAGCGGAGGGAGACAAATTGCCACCAGTGGCCGCTCCGCCACCAGCGCGCCCAGCCCCGCCCCGCCCCGCCCCGCCCCGCCCCGCCCCGCCCGGCCCCACCACGACGATACGTGTGTGTTTTGGCGCGACTGTTATTAGAGGGCGGTGCGTTGCCGGCGGGGAGGAGAGTAGAGCGGCGCGTACAGGACGACGGGGGCGGGGAAGGGTACGACTGGCCACGCATGTGATATGTGATGTGATGTTTTGAGGCGCCTCTTTCGTCTCGTCGAGCTCCGGATACTCCTTTTCCTTACGAAACCTTTCGATCATTTTACCTGAATGCTATGATTTCACCGGCCCTCCCCCTCCTTTTACTACCTGCGTTGATTTTATCCTCGTGCCATGATTTTAGCCCCCTACGATGATCTTATTTACCCGTCTAAATGTGCGTTCCAAGGGGGGGAGAGGGGGGGAGGTAGAATCATTATAGGGTTATTCCCCTTGCCCCTGCGATGATGTTTCCAATGCGTACAGTGTATAACACCACGGGAGTGAGTAGATCTAGGAACGCACGGGCCGGGCAGCGCTGGGCGCAGGGCACCGCAGGGCACCGTGGGTTCCCAATCAGCACACCGAGCCTGCTGGCCGGGCCGGGCCGGGCCGGGGGTCCAGTGGGCCGGGCCGGAGGTAACGATAAACCTCCCGCCCCCCTCTGGTCCCTCCCCCCTCCCCTTCTCCCTTTCCTTTTTCCCATGTAGACCAGTCATCATCTAACGAGACAGAGTGATGAAACTGACTGGGCATTATGTCCGAGCCGCACAGGGCCAACAAAAACAACAACAACAACAAGAACAACAACAGTCCGGTTGATGATGGTCGATCACCCTGCCTCGTGGGCCGGGCCATTCAGATTCAGATAACGGCTCAGTGTTTCACACATAAGAGTCCTCCTCGGGCACCGGCCGGCCGGCCGGCCCGTCGGCTCCCTCCCTCTCCTCCCCCACTATCACTCTCGCTCTTTCTCTCCCTCTCTCTTTCTCTCCCTCTCTCTTTCTCTCCCTCTCTGGCGGACCCCCGAGGCTCGTTGGTTCGGCCCGTTCCGTGAGGTATCGTGCGAAGCAGGCTCATCCTCGTGAGCGGCGCACTTCTGGTCCTCATGAGGGGCGTGGTGGGGCGGGGCCGGCGGGGCGGGGCGGGGCGGCCAGCATAGCACAGCGTAAACACGATCCCAACCGAGACATTAGCCAGGCCGGTCGGCGCAGGGCGGGGCGGGGCGGGGTGGGGTGGGGCGGGGCGGGGTGAGGTGAGGCGTGGAGGGCTCTCGTGGTCTGGCTCCAGTCCGCCGCACCCCGCGCCCTTTGTCGCACCGGAAGGAAACGAGGGGAGCGGCGCGGAGGGGCCGCGGGGCGGGCCAACCGCGAGATACCATCGGCCGCGGCTTCTCTCCCCGCTGTCTTATCCTAAACTACAGTACCTGCTTAATCCTGTTGCGGTCAAAAGTTTTTCGAGTGTCTTGTAAGGTGACACCCTCCTGATTGTAGTGTCACGATAAAGGAAAATTTGTCGTGTAAAAACAAGGGGCAAGGAATGTCCTCGAGGGCACTCACCTCCACTTTATTTCTCCTGCGAGCAGAAGTAGTTTAATTTTGACATCGCTGCACCACATCCCGCCGCCTAGCCCCGCCCCGCCCCGCCCCGCCCCGCCCCGGCGGCTGAGAGAGAACGCCCTTAAGGTGCACGTCCACGATCCCTTCCGCAGGGTGTCTGGCGCTGTAAAGGGCCGATTGCGAGCGGCGCAGAGCGGCGCAGAGCGGTGCGTGGGGCTATTTTAAGTTATCTCTCCGCCCCTCCCTGCTCTCTCCCACTATCCGCTCGCACTCGCGGGTCACTGGCCGATTCGATGCCGGAGATGCACTACTCGCGCCCTCCGCTTTTAAAAATTTGAAAATCGAAAAATGAGACTGTCTTTCTTGGTGTGTTTCAATGTCAGGTGCGTTGCGTTCCGGCATTGCAGCTTGCTTCAGCCTCTCTCTTCATGCTGCTAATAATGCGTATTTGGCAAAAAGGCGACGCCTGAGTAAGCCATCCCGGCACCAGAGCCGCAGAATGAGGCGGCTCGCGGCTCAGGCCACCGGGCGTGGCTGGGCGGGGCGGGGTGCGGCGGGGTGCGGCGGCCGCCGCGCCGCCAGATATTTACTCCTTGTGTTTCTCTTTTTCTGCTCTTTGCCGCAGACGCAGCAGGCTCGGCCCGGCGGCGCGCCGCTCCGCTTCAAACGCAACATGTTGCCGTTCGCAAAGAGAAAAGGACGCCGAAGGGGGAAGGGGAGGGTGGTGGGGAAGGGCGGGGCGGGGGTGCTTTAAGTCATAGAGACGCGGGCGGGGCGGGGCGTGCGGGCCAGTGCGGTACTACCTGCTGGCTGAGCCCTACTGGGACTGAGGAGGTGAAGTACTCCCGGTCTCGCCTCCACCACACGACACGCCCGCGCCCCGCCGCCCTTCTTGCATGTTAAACTCGCGGTACCGGCCCGGCCTGCCTGGGCCGCCGCTAATCCTCTACTCCGCTCTGCATGTCTCTCGGCCTTATGCCTGCCCTGGGCCTGCCCTGCCGCGCGCAATCGTGTCTGCGCATTTTCCGCCCTTCAGAAAGAGGCGGGGCGAAAAAGGGAAGTGAGAAAACCAGTACAGCAGCAGCAGAGAGTGTTGGTCCCGCGGCTCGCAGCTCGCCCCGGCCGAACCCAGCCGAGCCGAGCGGAGCAGGGCAGAGCAGATCAGCGCCGACGCTCCTGGAGTTCGTTACGGCGCGGACACTGGGAAAACATAGATGCAAATTCGTCCCAATGACGCCTCAGAGAGCGTAGGCCAGGAATAGGAAATGGAAATGTGTGTCTTGCTTTTTCTAGTCTTCTAGTCTTTTTCTAGTCGGCCGACTTTACCCCAATTCGTGCACGGGGAAATTTAGGATTCCGTGTCAGATAGAGCATCACAGTGTAATGCTCCTTGTATATTCTATCAATCGCCCCCTTCTCGTTTTTAGTAAATTTGTGTGTGTCTTAGGGACGATGTGGTCGTTTCATACGTTGTTGTCTGTCTCCTGCATATACTGTAGAAGTGCGCGCCCGTTTCCGCGCAGGTGTCTGGTGTGGCGGCTGGCGAGGTGGGGTGGGGCGGGGCGGGCACACGTGTCACTCGGGAGGAAGCAGTGCAGTGAAAGGGCCCTGTGTATGCACCTGCTCCCTGCCCCGCCCCTGCCGCCACGCCCCGCCACACACCGCGGCGCTGAACCGGGCCCGGGCCCGGGGGGCGGACCTGGTGGCGGGCAGGTCTCTTGTTCTCGCGTGCGGCACCGTGCACGCTGCTCCCGCCCGCGGCACGTACGTACAAGTATCCAAGACATTTCTCCCCGCTGCCTACTGGTATGAAGATAGGACGCGTGGTCTAATGTTTTTGAGCATTTTCTCAGAATCTTGCATCCAGCACATTGTGATGTGCTGGGCGGAGGGGCAAGGAAGGAAGGGTGAGGGGTGATAGACGGTTGCTGTACACGCCCACACGCGAAACTTCTCGCACGGGCACGACGCTCGGTATTTTCTGCGGGGCTCATACCCCGTGAAATCGACGCACGGAGAAAAAAGATTTGCTGATATAGTGCCTACAACATTTTTTGCTCTAAAAGCAACAAAATATTGCTGTCACAACTACCTTTGCTCAGGAACAGCAAACAAAAAGTCGCAGGCGGTATAATGAGGTTTGCTGAGTCAGCTAATCTTTTTCTCCGTGCGGATTTTCCTGTCTGAAGTATAGGCGCTTCGGCTGTGCTTCTCATCAGACCTGCTACTGCGATGGTGAGGCCGTGGTGACCCCCCTCGTTCGCCGCGATGTGCCGCCGCGGGCCGCGCGGGCCGCCCACTCGGACACATCCGCCGTATGGTCTGTGGCCCGCGCGCGCTGCTGCTCCTCCGGTCCCACCGCACTCCACCGCGGCGCCCCGGCCCCGGCCCCTGCCCCAGCCCGTCTGCGAACGGCTGGCTCGAGCTATGGCTATATGGCGCTATGGCCGGGCCGGCCTTCACTTCCCGTCTCCAAGAGTTTTTCGTTAATGAAAAATGAAATACAGTACGGGGCCAGGCCAGTCCAGCCCAGGCCGGCGTGTAGTGGCCGCGCGATGGCGTGGGCGGCAGCTGTGTGTGGTGATGGAGACTGGAGCAGCAGCACTCACGCTCGGCTGTGAGCCGCCCGGGGGCCCCGGGGCGGGGCGGGGCAGCGGGGCGGGGACGTCGTGGAGGTGCCGTGCAGGTGCGCGCGCGTGGGCAGGTCGCGCGGCGCCGCGCGCCCCTGCGGGCTGATTCCGAGCGGCGTTTCATTGCGTCCTCTCGCTTGCTCCTTATGGCCGCGCCCCATGAGTGCGACAAGGACAGGGAGACGAAACCACCGTGCGGAATCACCCTACTGCTGGTCTGTTGGGGCGCCCTCGGTAGGAGTATAGGAGGCACGATGATGCCGTGCAGCGCACTTGTTCCGCCCCGCACTGCATACCTGACCGTACCGCACCGTACCGTACAGCGCGCCCGAAGGACCGATAAGGATGAAGAGCAAACTCAAACTCGAGAGGAGCGCGCGGGCGTACTACCTCTCACTCCTACTCGCCCGCAGAGCAAGGCCCACACGCTCACTCACACACACTCACATGTACGCTGGCCGGACTAGCTCGCGGCTGGCTTGTGAATGGCCGTTTTTCAGCCGGTGGCGGGTGCGGCCGCGGCTGAGGTCCAGCAGGACTGACTTGCAGGCGAGCCGGGATCCTTTCTGAGTATTGGGTACCGCACCGCAGCCCACCGGCCACCAACACCGGCCTGTATCTTCGCCCGCGAGGGTGAGCAGAGCAGCTCCGAGTAGCGGGTGCCGGACGGTGTCCGACGCGGTACCTGTGCTGGCATACCCACGGGCCCGCGAGGGCATCCCTGCTGCGGGCTGCGGTGAGGGTAGCGTCGGTATGGTGAGAGTGACATGACAGACTCGCCAGCCTTGTGCAGCTTGGCGGCCGCGCGCGACCCTCTCTCGGAGGGGGAAAACATTCATGAATTTTTTGTACACTTCGTAATTCAGTATAAATTTAGGAAAGTTCTTAAAAATTCAGGAAAATTAAGAGAAATTCAGGAAAAACGTCACAAAAAATTGGTTAATTTGAAGCAAAACTTCAGAAAAAATCAATATAAAATTCACAAAAAATCACGAAAATTCCCAGAAATTTTTAAACAAAAAATCACAAAATTTGTACACCATAACTCAGAGTTGTTTCCCCCTCGCCCGGGGCTCAGCAGCAGGCGACTGACGGAGCCGTGGGGTCGGGCACGACGGCGACACAGGGACTCCGGACGCGCGGCTCCGGCTCGGCTCCGGCAGAACCGAACACGCTCCTGGCACCATCTTATCACGTGTTATTTCCAGAAACACTGCAGCGCCAGCGCCTCGCCTGTAGCTGCAGCCGCGCAGCCGCGCGCAGCACATCCCAGCGCCTAGTCTCACGCGCGGCTCCCAGTGCGCGCCGCGCCGCGCTACCCCGCAAAGAGCGCCTCAGCCAGAGTGCTAACGTTCCGTCCAAGAGGGAAGTTGATGCGACAGCAGAAGGCTAAAGCATGAGGAAAAACGTCTCGGTCGTGTCGGTTGTGTTGGGAAAATAATTTCCTGGTATGGAGAGAGCCGCTGCCGGCCGCTGCTGCACTTCCACACCAACAGTTTGAAGGTATTTTGAGCGATGCTCTGCACTGCATTGCGCTGCACCCACCGCGCTGTACTGCGCTACACTGCGCTACTCTACGCTGCGCTGCGCAGCGCAACGCTACACTACACTGCTCTAGGCTGCGTGGCGCACGCTGCATCCCGACCCGACGGCCGCGGCCGGGTTTGTGGCTTATCAGGCTCGGTCGTAAAAGTCGAGTCGATCGAGATAGTCTCACCCGAGTTCTGAGATATTATTGCATCCGAGGTGGCGGCCTGCCCGGCCGTAGCCTCAAATAGCAAGTCTTTCAGGTTTAGAGAGAAAATTATGCGCTCAAAATTTTGAAAACAGGTATAAGAGCCAATCTTCATAGAAAATGAAAATACATTCTTTTTAAAGTCGCAGTCAGGACGAGATTCCGGGAAAGATACTCTTCGTACCGTAATTATTACTACAATGATAAATATTGGTTCCCTGTGCCCTGGACTTAAGGCCGCCGCCGCCGCCGTTCCCCGCAGCTGAACCGTAGTAAATCAAGTCCTCGGGGAATGACCGTGGAAAACTGTGCTCACCAGTTACATACCCTGGAGGCCCAAGAGTGATTGCTCTTAGCGAGAGGTGGCCCGCGCCCGGCCGCAGGGCTCGGCGGCCCACTGGATTACGGGGAGCTCAGTGAGACAGTATGATGTCCATAATTGCTGAGAAGAAAGGTAGCGAGCTGCAATCGGTAATTTCGGGGGGGGGGGGCGAAGTTTGTGCTGGAACGAAAGGTAATTCGTCCCTGCGCGGCGCGGCGCCCTCCGCGTCCGTAGCCAGGCACTTTCCCGAATGGAAGAAGTCCACAATACGTCGCATGATATTCTGCAAGTCCCTAACGTTACAAAACCCGTAACGTTCCTCCTCTTCGCACAAGCGTGCTAAACCTTTTCTTCTTTATGTTTTTGGGCTGCATGAAGCACACTGCTGCAGCTGACACCTTCCCGTCCCGCCGGCGGCGCGCGCGCGCAGCGCGGGGGAGCTGGGAGGAGGGGGGGGGTGGAAGGGGTTGCGGCGGGTGCTGCCGCGGCCCCCGCCAGCGCCGTGCCGCGCGGCTGCTCCTGCCCTGCTGCAGTCCGGTCCCGACCGCTCGCGGAGCAAGGGTCCCGCGCCGCGCTCCGAGCCTCGAACTCGAACCCACGACGGGACGAGAGCCGACACGAAAACAGGGGCGGCAACGGCCCGACCCGACCCGCCGCTCATGTGTCTCTTTCGGGAAAGTGAAGTGCAGTGCAGTTCAGTTCAAGGATGTGTGAAGTGTAGTTCAGGGATGTGAAGTGCGTTTGCGGTGTGTGGAGAGTAACAGCGCTGGCGAAGAGAGGTGTCGGGGTGAAGGCTGCGGCCAAGTTCCGGCCTGAGCCGCGGCCGCCGGCGCGGGGCACGTTCCGCCGGTCCGACGCGCGACCCCCTGCGAGGGGAGGCCGTGCGGCATAAGCCTCGCCAGGCCAGGTGAGGCCTCGCCGAGGCGAGCCGACCAGAGCAGAGGCCGCGGCAGGACAGAGGCCTGGCCGCGCGGGTCAGGCAGCAGGACCGGATCAGCCCAGCCGGGGCCGGGCGATGGCGGTGCGATGAGGGTGGTGGCTGCGTGGGCGCTGCTGCTGGTCGTCCACGGCATCCTCGGCCACGGCCTCGTGGACGACAAAAACGGCCTCCCCGGGGGCGTGCGGCGGCAGCGGCGGGTGCACCGCCTGTGCGCGGCGCGCTGCTTCCACGTGGCCGTCACGGCCACCACGACGACCAGCACCTCGCCCGCCCTGGTCTACTCGGGCAACATCCGCGCGCGCGTGCTCGGGGGGCGGCCGGCGCCCTGGGCCGTCGGCCTCGACGTCAAGGGCTCTGTCCTGAAGGGCCCCCAGGGTCAGGTGGGCGGAGCCCTGTCCGCCCTGCGCGCGCCCACCGCCGAGGTGGTCGCCAGCCATGCCGGCCAGCGCCCGCCCCCGCCCTCGCCCCCGGGGCCCGCCCCCATGGCCACCATCCGAGTGGTGGGCTCCGGCTGGCTGCCCGCTGGGCCAGGGCCGGGCCGCGCGCCGCGTCCGTACACCGGCCGCTACGACGAGAACTACGCCAAGTGGAGGGGCCTTAAGTACGGTGAGTGTAAGTCGTCGATGCGCCGAGTACATCACGTTCGAGCCGCCGCGCAGTCCGGCTGGGCCACTCTTGAGGGGCGGCGGCGGCAGTGTTCCTTGGTCATACTGTAATGGTTTATGGTCGCTGGTAGCCGACCTGCGGGCTCGGCTGGGCTGGTCCGCGCCGTGCAGCACATTGCCCCTGCGAATAACGCCCCTCATCTGCGTTGGCTTGCGAATAATGCGGCGCTCCCCCCTGCTGTGGCCCGGGCCCCGGCCCCGGCCCGGCTGTCTGGATGGCGGGGCGGCCCACGCGCGCCCCGGCCCCGGCCCGGAAAGTATGGGGTTAAAAGCACCGGGACGTACTCTGTGAGAATTAAACTCGCGCGCAGCGCAGCGACGGTGCAGCGGGCCGTCGTCTGGGGGTGATTTCGCGCACATCGGTGTCGTCGCTCTGTCCTTGTCGCACTCGTGGGGCAGGCAGGCCGCAGGGAGCAATGGAGGGAGAGGTCACTTGAAAACGCACTCGCAGCGGTAGCGGTGCCCGGCAGGTCGCCTACCTACCCGGGTACTCCCTGGCCCGACACGGCCGCTCGGTGCAAGCTGTCACGTAAGTACGTGGTGGTCGCCCTGAGTAGTGACAGATGATAGCCTAGCTCGGCTCATCTCAGCGGCCCCTGCAGGGCCCGCAAGCGGCGCTGAATCACCCGTGGTGCGGCCGGGACACTGACGAGCGCGTAGCGTGGCGTATGGCCACTACAATTTATGAATGGCTGGCGTGGACGGACGGTTTTGTTGCTGTTTTTGATTAAAGCCCTCCTTCGCGAAGCGGGGCCGGAAAAGCGTACTGGAGAAGACGGGGTGCGAGTTAAGCGGCGGCCATTAAAGGGTTGTTCAGAATGGGCAGCTCTCGGAAGAAAAAAATAATTAGTGGTCTAGAGCAACGCATGTGTGCGGCAACGGTTCTATGGAGGTGGTGAAGCTGCTATGGCTTAGTCCTAGGATGCAGGCTCGCGGGAATAAAATGAAAAAACACGTATTACCTGGATAGGCTCTAGGTGAAATATTTGCTGCCTTAGCTTTTGCTGCCTTGTAAAACGCTCGATCCGGTATAGCAAACGCGGGTAGCCATATCAGGCAAAAATTTGCTGAGAGGTAATATTTTCAGCTGGTGCCATATTAGCTGATATTAGATCTAATAGCTAATCTTTTTCTTAAGTATGCAAAGTGAGGTTCCAAACCTCTCCACGGTGAGCCTTACTTAAAAACACACCTGCATGCGTGTACGCACCACACATGCGGACCGTGTGAATGGCTGCCTCTGACCGGCGTCTCGTCTGCGTCTGTCGTTGGTCGCGCCCCGCAACACTACACAGGTGCACTCCACCGTGTGGGCCCCGTCGTGCACGCCCACGCCCCGCCCCGCCCCCTCTCACTGCGCCGAGTACTCTGCCATAAATATACAGCTTTCCGCCTTTTCCCAGCGCGCTGCTGTCTCATTATAGCGGGCTTATCTCCCCCGAGCCGCTTGACGCAAGGCTGAAGGGGCTGTCCTGTCGCGGTGGAGTGCGGGGCGGGGCGGGGCGGGGCGGGGCGGGGCGGGGCGGGGCTGCAGCGCGTAGGGTGACTCAGCCCCGCGCAGCCTCACGCCGGAGGTTCAATACACTCCCAGAAACAGTTAAAGTCATACGAACGCGCCTGATGAGCAGGAGGGTTATTTAATACACTGGCCCAAGCCCTTCGACCTAACGGAAACAGGTACCTTATGCACCTCTCGCTCTCGCTTCTCCTCTCTGCATCTCCGTCTCTCTCCCTCTATCTCTTGGTTGCTATCTTCCTCGTCGCCATATCAATCACCCCTCTGCCCCCCCCCCCCCTTTACAAGAAAAATTCGAGACGGTAATGATATTGGAGATCCTGGTGGTGTGCTATGGTGCAGTTAGCGATCAGGCAGGATCCGCTGTGCCTTCAGCCTACGCAAACAAGCTAGCACGCACGCACACACATACACACTCACTAACTCAGTCTCTCTCTCTCTCTCTCTCTCTCTCTCTCTCTCTCTCTCTCTCTCTCTCTCTCTCTCTCTCTCTCTCTCTCTCTCTCTCTCTCTCTCTCTCTCTCTCTCTCTCTCTCTCTCTCTCTCTCTCTCTCTCTCTCTCTCTCTCTCTCTCTCTCTCTCTCTCTCTCTCACACACACATTATGGACGCACGCCCCCTTCAACACACCACACACCTCAATGGCCTCCGGATATGCAGTAGGACACGCACCTGCTGTGGGGAGCCTATGTGGCCCGGCCCGGCAGCTTCCTGAAGAAACACTTGGGAGCCTACTTCTCTCTCCGTAATGAAAGCTGTTCGGCTGCGAGCGCGGCGGGGCGGACCCAGAGACGTCTGTGAGTTAAAGTCTTGCTGTCTTGCCAGGCAAATATAAGCCATCCACACTTTTGTGGATGCTCACATGCATTCAAAGTTATTAGATTTTTTTTTACTTAAGATTTTTTATCTTTCTTTTGATTTTTCAACGAAAACTTCTGTCAATGTTTGATAAGTTTTGATCTTTTACCCCTATCTCTGATTTTTAGCATTTTTAGTTTTTTCTCGAATTTTCGTATATTTTGTATCTGTTTTCTTGATTGTTTGTTTCAATTTTTATTTTATTTTGTAAATGATTTTTTGGGGGCAGTACAATGATTTTTTGACGTGACCACCCCCCCCCCTCCCCCTGCATAAAGTGACTGCAACCTGCTCATTAAAGAACTAACGCGTCGTCAATCTCTTGAATATTCCCGTTTTGTTTTCGCTGATGGCTAGCCGCGGCGTTGCACGCACGGGGCGCAGCTGCACAGCGCGCAGCTGCTGTCCAGCACAGCGCGGCATGTTCACAACTCGCAGAAACAGCAACACACGCCAAACAACAACAACAACAACGCCGACAACAACTACAAACGCGGCTCGCGGAGCGGCGCCCTAATGGCGTGTTCACCAAGGCGTTGAGCCTCGCCGTCTTGTTATTCCCAAAGTCGACACCTGCTGGCGGGGTGGGGTGTGGCGTTCCTGCAGCGGCCCGCAGCGCGCGACTCTGCGCCCCGCGCGTTCGCGCCGTGCCGTAAGCCCGGGCGGGGCGGGCTCCAGGGTGTCGGGTTACCCCGAGTGTCACCTCGGTACTCAGAGAGTTGGTGGTCCTCCAAAGATATCCAGTCTCCTGCGCTGTTTTTTCCTCTTTTTTTTCCGTCTGCATCGCAAAAAAAAATAAAAAAAAAAAAATAAAAACATTTGTTGTTCTCTCTAAGTCATTAAGTGGCGGAGAAAATTTATATTAAACTACACGTTAAAAAAAAAAAAAAAAAAAAAAAAAAACGGTCAGCTGAAATTAGATGTGAAAAAATTAGCACTACGGCTAAAAACTTAAAACGCCGGAAAAATAAACAGGGCTGCCAGAAAATAATCACAGCATTTTAAAAATTAGCTTCGCCCATACAGCTAAAAATTAGTACAGCTATTAACTGTTTTGCTCAGACGCGAATTATTGTCTTTGCGAGTGTACCGGGTGTTTCAGAGGACGCAAACCAGTGGTTTGCAGTTGTGCCTACCCGCTCGTGCCGGCCGGAAGGCACCGTGGGGCCCCTCGGATAGGCAGACCCGCAATACCGTCACGTGTTATTCTCTGCAACACCCGGCCCTGTCTCGGCCATAATGTTCGTGTTCCCTCTCGTGGTCTTATTCGTCCGCGTTAGTTTGGTTCGGAGATGCACTGGCACCGATACGCGCGTCGCGGCGCTGCGTGTTGTGCTGTGGGAGCTCGGCTGGGCTGGGCTGGGGAGCCGCTGCACTCGGTGAGCCCCGTCATAATGACCATTGAATAAATGGCGATGAGAACTGCAGACCGCATGCAAGCGTGCCGTGCTGTGCTGGCCCGCCTTGCCTGCAGCGGCACCGTCGTCGGGCACCGCCCTCTGCCGGCACGTTCGGTAGTGACTGCGGTGCATGGCGGTGAGGGTGCGGCCCCCGTGTCCGTGTCCATACTGGTGATACTGCACGCAGCGGCCACGGTGCTCGCGGGCTCGAGTGTCCACTGCAGTCTACTTACTTACTTACTGTCCTTCCCCCGCTCCCTCTGCACCTGCACCCGCGTGCTTGTCGGCTGGTGGGGTTTGTCCCCCAAGGCTGCACTGCTCGGCTGTCACCTTCAGCTCTGCTCAAAGTTTGCGTGCTCGTGGCATTTTAGTCGTGTTTTTTACTCGTTCTTTACCACCACCTCCCTCCTGAGTGGTGAAAAGAATGAGTATTTTTCTCAGTCGAGTGTAACCCTTCACTGATTCCACTCTCATCTCAGATCTCACAATACCTATAGGCATGATCCTTATACTATTCCAAACTGGAAATGCTTATCTTTATCCCAACAAATTATTTATTTATTTAATTATTTTAAAGCATGATTTTTCTAATGTGTGGTACGCTTCTTATTTTTTTTTTTAGAGCATCACATTCCAAAAGCCTTATCTCTGTTTTACGAACCGAATTAGTTTGTTAGCCAGCATGTTTTGAAGGCTTGCACTCGATCTCCGCTCTGCTGACAGACAGCAGGGACTCGCCGGGCGTCCCGCGTCCCGTCCCGTCCCGTCCTGTCCTGCGCCACCTAGACGACGCTGGCTCTGCGGAGGCTTTTCACGCGTCCGCGGACCAGGACCCGTTAATCGCTGCCCCTGCTCGAGCTGCTCTAGCTGCTCTACCTCCGCGTTCTGTCGAAACTAGTATAGTGTCTAGTTTGGTCACATTCGCCATCGACTCTCTACGGATTAAAAGGATTAGGTTGTATGCAAGCGGAGAAAATGCATCTCGTTATCAATCGTGCATGAACAAAGTTGAAGAAAGAGGGCGAGAGGGTGGAGAAAGTTTTGGGGTATTTTCCGTGTGGTACGGAGAAACTTAAACGCAAGGCGCAGGATTTTCTTTTGTGTGTTTTTTTTTCTCCTCCTCCTGGGATTATAAGGTGAGACATTAAGCGTTTCTCTCTCTCATCAGCAGCCCCCTCCTGCTCCCTTCACACCTTCCCCATGCAGTGCACTCTCGTGAAGGTTCTCTTATAAAAGAATGAAGCCGGGCCCACCAGCAGTGCGCGCGAGTGCGCGCGAGTGCGCGCCAGCAGGCCGAGCTGAAGCTCCCTTATGACTTCTTAGCGCGACAGTCAACCTGACAGAATCCCATCGTTTATTGCCTCTATGTCACTGCCAACGACCTGGGTGGGGCGCGGTCGGACGGGGCGGGGCGGGGCGGGGCGGCGCTAGCCGGCGCACAGCATTTTACTCACATGGGACTTGCGCTCCTCCCGCGGAACAGTACGCCTCGCCTCCCCACTCCCTCTCTTTATCTTTAACGTCTCTCTCTCTCTCTCTCTCTCTCTCTCTCTCTCTCTCTCTCTCTCTCTCTCTCTCTCTCTCTCTCTCTCTCTCTCTCTCTTCCTCTCGACGGGGAGATGTTTGGTTAGCTACCGGTGGGTACATACGCTCGCGGATGCCACACGAGCCACCACGGGAAGCCCCCCCCCCTCCCCCCGTCGCTGGTCACCTGCTGGTTCCTGCCTAATCCTTCACTGCCTCTGAATAGATCACGTCCGTTTGCAATGGAAATGATCTGCCGCGACATGGTGTCTGACAAATTGGCCTCATCGAACAACAAATGGCTGCCGTGCGCGAAATATACATGATGAGGTCCTGCTCCGCTCGGCGCGGCGTGGCGTGGGCGTCCTGCCCCACGGGGCGGGACCGGACGGGCGGCTGCAGCAGCGAGCCGACCCGGCCACGCCTAATGAACAGAACAGTCCTGCGGGGCCTGCGAGCAGCAGCAGACTCGACTTCCCTCCCTCGGCCACGGCCCACCCCAGAGTAGCGTCAACCAGCACTCCTTTTCTGATTTTAGTTGACATTTGAAAGGAAATCTAGATAAATGAGGTATTCCTGCGGTTAGAAGCACAAGAAGAAGTTCCAAGATGGCCACCGCGGACCACAACAAACCTTCAACTGTTTTCCGGAAAGCGGCTGCTAGTAGACGTTCGCGCCCGGGCGCGTAACTTTCGATATATTTCGTCTATTTGGGTCGTGTTTAGTATCGTTGGAATCAGGAAGAGGCGCAGACCACGTTTAAAGGTGAATCGGAGCTGCAAGAGAAACATTGAGGTGTGCTTTGTACGAAAATAGTCATTCCACCTCAATAGTTAATCTATACTAGTATTTTTCCTCACTCAACGAATACTGTATGCCAAAGTCGGTCGAGTCGAACATACGATGATCTCTGCGCGGATCGTTTGACTGAGCGGCGGCTTGAAGAGATCCGTGGTGCGACAGGTCACTCTCAACCCAAGTAACACGAAAAAGTCTTGAAGATGTCATCATGACATCCAAAGGACTAAAAAAGGTCACAAAGTGGGCCCGAAACAAGTCATTATGACTGTCATATGTGGTCAAATTGACGTCAAAGACACTGTATTCACCAATTTTTGATTTTTTTGAGTTGCTTGGGCAATGCTTTGAAATGCTTTGTGAATTGAGGTAAGTGTTGACAACTAAGGGAAGGGGGCGTTAAGTGCGAGTGCGTTTGAATTCTCGTAATGCATTTAATTAACCTCACAATACAGAAAACATCGGGTTCTTATAATTTTGTTCAATCTATTTTCGAAGTTCTTATGAAACAGCCCGTACAGAAATCGTAAGTCCTGTTTTACTCTCTTTGCTAATAGTCTCGTTTTAGTCCCGTTCGCTAGTCCTGTTTTAGTCCCTTTAGCGGCCACAAACGCGACTTTAAGCTCCAAAACAAGACACAGTTGAAAAGCTGTTTTAGTCTCGTTTTATAAAATCAAAAAAAAGGGAACTCCTGTTTTAGTCCCGTTCAACGTCTGTTTTACTCCCGTTTCAAGCGGGGAAGTTAAACGGGGGTGGGGTGGCGGGGGGGGGGCACGTTAGAGGGGGGTGTGAGAAGGACCGGTAGAAGAAAGGGTTAATAGGGGTGTGTGGTGTGGCGGGGGTGTAGAGGTATTTTGATAATATGAGTGGTTGAACCCGGGGGCAAGATAAGCATTTGCACTAAAACCTGAACTGGAAACCCAAGTGTGTGAATGTCGCACACCTGTAGGTTTGCGAGGATTCATTCGTACACTTGGGTACTTAAACGTGTGAATTTTCCTGGGATATTCACACGTTTGAGTGGCTAAGTGTACAAATGAATCCTCGCACACCTGCAAGTGTGCGACATTCGTAAACATGGGTTTCCAGAGTGCAGAAACATTTAGCGTGTAGATATACTTCGATGGCCTCTGTAGGATGCATAATTTGGCGAATGTTCCACTTATGTGTGATGCGTAACTATTCTATACGGATGAGCGCTGGGCTGCTGGACACGGTTCTGCGTGGCGCGCTGCCCGTTCCGGAGCACGCCAAGCATAGCTTGAGCTGGTCCGGCTCGTCCGCACGGCGCGCTGCCCGTCCCGGAGCACACCAAGGAGCGCTCAGCGCCAGCCCGAACCCGCTGCCGTGCACAACAAGTCCCTCCGCGTCCTCCACGGCAGCGCGCTGCTCTAGTCCAACCCGCCCGTTGCCGTGCGCGAGAAGCCTGCACTTTCCGTGTGCTCCGTGGTGACTGCTGCTACCTGAGCTGTGCTAACTTGTCCTGCCATACACAACTATACATATACATCTCTCCATACGGTCCACACGAGTAATTACTGAAAAAAACAAAGACACGACAAAGTACAACCCGTGCATGTCTGCTCCAAAGACATCATGCGCTCAGCGTCAGCGACACATCCTCACACAACGACAGCTGCTGTCGGACTGAGGAGGACTCCGGTCCGGCCGGACTCCTCAGTGAGGTGAGGAGGCGGTCGGCGGGCGAGCAAGGAGCTCTTGACCAGTGACTAACCGACCAACAGCTAACAGCAGGTAGCCGATGACACCGCCGCTGGGTTAATCCCTGTGCCCTGTGCAGCGCACCCCTCCCCTCACCCCGGGGTACCTGAGCTCACCCAGAGGGGATTAACAGCGGGGAAGGATTTTCCGTCGATCTGGCGACCCTCCGCTGTGGCAGGCTGTCCCCGGTCCCCAGCCGCATCGGATGCAGCATTCCGAGAATGCGCCGAGGGGCGCCGTCACCAAACGCCTCCACCAAGTCTCGCGGTGCCGCGACCGCCAAGCCCACCGCGGCCAAACTCGCACCGGCCACCGGCCCTGCTGCCTCGGACCCACGCCCGCCAATCACTTAGCGGACTGTAATAAAATAGATTAAACCTTAAACTGTTTTCTCTTGCGTCTAAAAACGTGCGCACCGTATGGCTTGATGCCTTATGAATAAAGTGGCTGTGTAACTACGAGACATTCTATGTTCTAGCATTGGGAAGAAGTTTTGATGAAATTGAAAACATTAAAATAACGAAGGTATTTGCATACTGCAGCTTCAAATTAATCATGAAATTTTTAAGTTCCATATCGAGACATAAACAAGACACTTTTCGATATCAGGACAGAAAAGAGACTTTTTTCCTTCACCTACAAAAAAAACAGAGGGTAAAAGGGACTATAACTAAAACAGGTCTGGAACAGGACTTTCAAAAAGATCCGTTCCGGTCCCGTTTTGAAACGAGAGACGAACGAGAGACGAACGAGAACAGAACAGGACTTATTTTTCAGTACGGGAGAGAACAGCTGTTCAGAAATCGGCTGCTACACCTCAGACCCCCTCTTAGGCCCACTGGCAGCAGACACCGGAACTAAGACTGAGTTTCACGCAGTCAACAGTTTTTTGATTTTCGGCATAATGATAATAATTATTGGTATCCAAGCAATCGGTGAGGGCGTTGATGATTGTATCTGAAGAGCAGTCTTTGTTGTTTTCTAGGTAGTCTTGGACATCATCGGCACAAACTGCTCCAGGGCGCTGGTACTGTCTAGGCTGAATGAATCTCGCGCAACTTTGAATTTGGAAGTTGAGGGCTTTAGTCTCGAATCCGTTGCAGGAGGGACGCTCGAGGGTGGGGCGCTAAACAGACAGAAAGATATTCAATTAGTGCGTTACTTTTAGGCTTCTATTATACATTTTTCGCAATTGTAAAAGAAAATCGTAATAAACACGTGGGGCTGAAAGTTTTTTGATGAGTTATAGAGACTGCAACTGTTGAGGCTTAGGTGAAGTTCGAGGTTAGGGCTAAGGTTTACTTGAATTTCACCTGAGCGAAGGGGAAGCTTGCTCCAGGGACTGAAAAGTCTTTCGCTTGTTTGCTGGTTAGTTTGTTTCTCTGAATGTGTGAGTGCTACCAATTCGCGAAGGAACAGTGCCAGATAAGCTGAAACTTTCAGAGTCACTTTGGATCTTCAGAAGTCCCGCAGAATTCTCATCAGTATCGTAGCTCTCATATTGACTGGTTTTAACCCACTCTTCTGCTTTAAAAATGCTTACGAGTGGTCTTTGAAAAACGATCTTGTGTCTGTCTCTGGGTCTGTCTGTCACTGTGTCTGTCTCTCAGCAAATCTGAGAGTCGTACATGGTTGTACAGAGGCTATTCAGTTTCAAGAGCAACTTTTCGACCGTGGCCTAAAACATAATTTGAGTTCAGCAACGTCTCAGCTTTTTCAAAGCAGACAGGGAAAGGGGGGAGCGGGAGGGGCTAGAAAAAGCTTTCAATACTCTACCTGTTTATTTTGGGGGCCTGCCAAAACGCCCATCTGTAAAATTAATAAAGAAAACATAATTATTATCGTGACAATAATAACTGACAGTATTAATAATAATTGAACGCCCAAGCGCAACTCCAAAAAAATAAAAAACGACAGTCTTTTTCGGATAAAATCAGAGGTAGCTCATAAAAAGGCAATTCTGTAGTATAAGGAGTTCTTGCTTTGAGCTGTGAAAAGTGTATTTTCTGATGTATTTGAAAGTGCTAAGTTTGAACACTGTTAAAAATTTCTTGTAATTTCACATCACTTGCTCGATACGAAGCAATTGTGAAATCCCAATAACACATCTTTGTCGTTCGAGATCAGGAATTTCACTATCATAATTTGTTTTATGCAGAGATGGGTGACTCAGGGGTAAAGGCTGAGGTAATGTCTGTAACATCAGCCGTAACAGTGCCTAACAACAGTAGCGACCTGAGGACCTTTATGGTCAAGTTGCGGGGGTTTGGTAAAAGTGTCGCGGACGGGACGTGCACAGTTTCAAAGTGCACACTTCAGAGAGTTAAACTGTGCATATCCCGTCCGCGACACTTTTACGAAACTCCTCCAACTTAAACTCAACCAAGTGTTACAGTTACAGACAGTGAGTCACTGACCGGTAGCAATACTATCGAAGTAAAACTTGTTTTGCTAAGAAAGAAGAGCAGTTTAGTTGTTATTTTCCAAAAGGAGTGTTGTG
This sequence comes from Frankliniella fusca, assembly GCA_029379305.1. NCBI lineage: Eukaryota > Metazoa > Arthropoda > Insecta > Thysanoptera > Thripidae > Frankliniella > Frankliniella fusca. The sequence continues at coordinate 1,805,490 of JAHWGI010001056.1, read as the reverse complement.
ATTTCACGGGGGGAAAATCATGAAGAGTTCTAAAAACTTTTTCCACGACGAATACTTCGTGAAATTATTTTTTTTTACAGTAAATCTGATGTGAGTTTCTGACGCTCTCCGATATTGTAAAAGATGACAAATAAAGTAATGTGCGCCCTACCCTCCACGCACTACCCACCGGCAGGTCTTACAACTCGTCCTCTCCGGATATTTTCCCTTCTACTAGCCGAAAATTACAGATATTTTCAGTACTGTCCATTACAAGAAATCTATAATTCTACTGAACTCTGTTAAATTATGAGAAAATGAGTGTCATTGTACATAATGTGGTAACTTTACTATGATTTTTCCTGTAAAATGACAAAATTTCTGTAATTTTCTCAAAACTTGTAATTTTACAACAGATTACCTGTAATATTGACATACTCTATAAGATTACAATACAATTTCTGTACCGGATACAGGCGTTGTCTCGTAAATGATTTTTTTTTTTTGAACCGTTTACTCACAGAGGCGAGCGCAAGTACAACGAAGAGCAGGATGAGTTTGGGCGCCATTGCTGCAAGGAGTTTGTCAGCCTACTGATGCGTTTATCGTAGAAAGCAATTTCTTTTATAGGCCCTCGCTTCTTATTCGCGAAAGTCCCTTTAATGACTTGCAGAAACAAAGATCTTCATGAATTACAGGTGGTGGCACTTCAAATAAAGCGAAGTAACTGATAAAGTAGTCGGAATAACTCGTCTCAGAGATACACACACCAGGCAAAAAACAAACACCACCCTCTTAATCACAACTACATGCCGCGCACTTAATGACAAGGGTGTTCCTTTAGGTCTATGTCGTCCATAGAAAGTGACATTTTTGTGCTCATTTTAGCCGAGGACAGTATCCAATCCAGAAAGAGAACAATTTGAATAACTGCAGCTGACATGTATGTTTTGTTTTCTATGAACCAGTTTACCAGTTACAAATTTGTCAGGTGTAAGATGCTGGTTTTCACGTCGTCAAGATTTGAAAAAGAATGTCACTTCTTGCACTGTGAAAAATTTTCAAAAAATTTTACAGGAAATGTCTGGGTATACTATACGCCACTGAGAATTTTCTAATTTTTCATAGTATTTTTCAGTGTAGTTTTGTAAGTATTGCTTGGGCACAATCGGCTGCGTCCTTAAGGGGCCATCGTCAAACAGGATAATAATAAAGGAAAAAAAAAAACTCTCTGGCGAAAGCAATAGGCTCCCCTAGCGGGAGCCTAAAAATTAGAAATTTTTTGAATTAGGTTTGATGTCAAGCTGTCTATACGTTTTTGTATAAAATTAAGTTGCATCCCCAGTTTCTATGGTAATTTCGATCTGAGCACCCTGTGCCGAGCCGGCTAGGTGGCTCAGTATTGTTGGAGAGGCTCGACGATTTGGCGTGCAGGCCGCAGGCGAGGAATACCGCGGCTGGGGAGGGAGGGGGAAGGGGACTTGTTGATTCAACTTATGCCAATTAGTTCAAAAAATTAATTTTGAAGCACACGTTAGATTAAAAATGTCAATGCAGTGTTCGAATGACCATTGCATTACGAGCCTACAGTTCAAAAATTAATCTTATCGGACAAATTTTACTGACAATTTCTTAATTGCTTGAGCTAGAAAGCCGAAATTTGGTATGTCTCCCGCTGTACTAGTGAACTAGTGACACTGATCAAACACTGATGTTAAACATTTTTATTTATTTAACAAAAAATGTGGACAATTTGTAGATCAATATTTAGATAGAACATCTACGAAAGTTTCTTATGAAACCAAAAAATTGATAAACTTCGTGTCTGCCAGAATTTCCTAAAATCGTATATTTTTATAATTGTAAATTCAGTTCGCATCATTGATTATATGGTGATTGCTTGTGCGGCAGCATTGATAGCTGGCCCAGCCGGTGGCATTTTGTGTATAAAATGTTAGGCATATAAAATTCACGATTTGGTTTTCAAAGAGCGTTTTGGATGAATATTATTAGAGCCTTTCTCATTCTCAAGTAAGTATTAAAACCTAGGGGGCTGTTTAACGCGTTAGCGTTAGAGTTAGGATTTTTTGAGTCCCAATTCCAGTCAGACCTTTTAGATGTTGCCGGTGACAGTCACTTGTAGCGTCACCATCGCTGTTACATAACTTTCAACACTCGGAAATGGCAGATCTGTTGAGAAATTTATTCGTTTCCTCAGAATTAATTTCGAAATGATGTGATGATAAGAGTCGTGATAGCGATAGGTGCGCTGCGATGCTGTAACCGACAGGCGCAATCGAGGGAGCAACCACTTGTGAAATCCTGTGTACAAAGCCGGGTAAATCTCGATGGCAGGCTGATACCATGATCGTCTAAACCGCGCGGAGCTCGAGTTTTGTAAACGTTCAAACAAATGAACGGAAGGGTTTTGCGTACTCAAACCATTTCTAACGTTTTCGTATTTTGTGTCCTCGTGGCTTAGGAGGGTTATCGCAGCTTTTTTACATTCGCAAACACGTAAAATAAAATAAAACTAAAACTCGATGGTACGAGAAATTCAGCTACCGTTCGGCTGTGCTGTTCTTATTTATTAGAATTTTAATAATTCCAAACGGAGAAGAGCATCGACAACCCTCCTCAGCCACAATCTCATAAATAACAAAGACCAGACAATAGGTTTTAGTGCTGAAGACCTATCCGTTCGTTCGTTTGAACGTTTTCAAACACCCGAACGATCATGGTATCAGCCGGCAAGCGGGAGTTTCCACCGGCTGCTTGGGTGCAGCTGTCCTCCATCCACTTCAGAAGTCGAGGGTGTACGTGTAAGGACTCAACCACCACATCGTCTCTGTACGGGCAGTAGTGTCTCTGCTTCAATTTTATCAGCACACCTCGCTTTGAGTGCCATGGCCTGAGATTCATGAAGACGTTTCACAATGGTTCGGAAGTCTTTCGAGGCACAGCAGCGCAGAAGCGAACGCTTATAAGAGCGACGCCGACAGCGGGTCACATGCCAAATTTTAGATTTCTAGCTCAAACGATTTAGAAGTTAGTCTGTCAGTAAAAATTGTCCGATCAGCTTGATTTTTGAACTGTAGGCTCTTTGTGCAATGGGCATTCGAGCACTGCTTTTACATTTTTATTTTAACGTGTCGTTCGAAATTTTGCTTTTTGAACTACTGTGCATGAGTTGAATCAACTAGTCCTCGGCCATGGTCCTCCTCGGTCCTCCTCCCCTGCGCGCCGCCTGAGAGAAAACCATAAGCACTGCCAGAAAAAACTACGGAAAGTACTTTTAATTTTTTCACAGTACTCCTCTGTACTTCCAACCACAGTGATCTCCGTCTTTTGACTACGGAAGTCTTCCGTCATTTTTCTGATAAGCTCTCCGTATGGTGCCAGCTAGTTTTCATGCTGTTTGAATTGGCAAGAATCTCGACACAGTTCAGCCCTAAATTGGTTGAGATCCTGCTCTAAATGCATCCCATTCGTCAGGCTAAATTGACGTGAAATTTAAACAGTCAAAACAGCATGAAAACTAGCTGGCACCATACGGAGAGCTTATCAGAAAAATGACGGAAGACTTCCGTAGTCAAAAGACGGAGATCACTGTGGTTTGAAGTACGGAGGAGTACTGTGAAAAAATTAACAGTACTTTCCGTAGTTTTTTCTGGCAGTGAGGCTACTTCGTGCCTAAAAATATCGGATCCTGAGACAAAACCATAAGGCTACTGCTCACTCTTCTGGTTGCTCTCTGCTCGCTGCGCTGCTCTTTGCAGGCTGCTCGCCAAATGACAGTTCAAGCAGGCTGATACATTCGTATCATCTGCTAAAAAGAGACATTCCTACAAATGCGTCTTGTATGAAGTGGGATAGCGTGGCCAGCAGGTGACTGTTTTTCACCTGTGCGGAAGCGTTGCTGTCGCTTAGGTCGACGGCGTACTCTGCTCCAACTAGGTAGTGGAGCTGGTGGGGCGCCGCGCAACACGCGAGAGTGCATAATTAACAAAAAATAATATCGATTAAAATATTATATTTTTTAAAAACATTTTAGAGGAAACACGCAGGGTTGATTCCTGTACGTCTGGGCGGAGCGTGGTGTAGCGTGGCGGTCGGCTCGCCTCCAAACACGAACAATTATCGCCGGATGCCAAAACCAACAAGCTAATCACGGAGGCTGGCCGGGCCGAACTGAGCTGGCCCGGCCGCAAGCATATTAACGAGGTGTCATTTAAAGTTTATGGCGATCCTCCGGAGTGTGATCTCTTCCTCCGTTCCCCGCCGCTCGACTCGGGTTTCTCTCTATCTCCCGGCTTTGGTTGCTTTGGTAAGGTTTGTTCACACTGCAGTCTCTGAGATGCCGCACTTCCAGTCGGGCCCCGCGACTCTCCTTGCTCATTGCATGAGTTATGGACCGCCCCTCGCGCGTCACGTGACACGTCATCACGTGATGCTATCGACCAATCGGCGGCCACGGCCTGAAATATGGAAATAAGTCCGCCCATCTGATTGGCTGTCCCGTCGGCCCTGCTCGCGTCGCGCCTCGCACTGCGGCAATATATATATTGCGTTACTTCCCTGAAACGAGTAAGAAGGCCTCGTATCGTAATTCTTACTGCGTGGAGAGTTTCTGGGTTTGCGCCGCATGCCGTGCCGTGCGTGGGCGACCCTTGGAAACAATTTTCTCTCTTATTTAATTTTTGGTTCTTGTCGTACGCTGGCAGACGTGAAAAGTGAGCCTTTTTACTGCGCCTTTGCGGTGCTTTTATTTTCAGCGAGAAATGATTATTCACGAAGGGTAAATCACTTGAGCGCGCGGTGGGGTCGTCGGAGTCGGGCCTGGCCTTGCGAAGGAGCACTGCTGCGTGAGGTGAAACGGATTGAGCGATCGTATGGGCCGCCGCACCGCGCCGCGCCGGCCCTGCTGCCCCAGCCTGTGGGCTGGCTGCGGGCTGCGGGGCTGGAGGTGAAAGCCATCACTCATCGCCAGTGCAGTGTGGGCCCGGGCCCTGCTGCGTCCTGCTGCGTCCTGCTGCGTCCTGCTGCGTCCTGCTGACCTGCACGACAGCAAAAGCAGGGCGGCCTCTGCAGCAAGGTGCCTCGGGCTCAGGGCACCGGCACCGCAGGGCTCCACTCAAGCCGAGCCGAGGCGTCCTTAGCTATAAATTCAAGCGTACGCCGATTTTCCTAATTTTTCGTGACTTTCCCTGATTTTTACTGATTTTTTCCTTGATTTTTTTTCTGATTTTCCTTCATTTTTTCTTATTTTTTACTGATTTTATTCAAGGGTGTTCACTGATATTTTTTTTTGAGTGAAGGACCCCTTGGGCCCAGCTCGGCTCAGCTGTAGATCGCCCGTTCCTGCTCCTGCTGCTACCCGTGTTCCCGTGTTCAGCACAGCAACCCCCCGCAGCGCACGATTGGGTGTGGCGTCTTACAATCAAGTCGCGGTGGAGGCTGCTCCACATTTGTGCAAGGGAATTAAATACGCACCGCAACTAGCTCGAAGGCGCGGATTTTAAAAGTTTAAATGACATTTACCTTGGACGCGGGACGAAACGTGTCAAAAAGGCTCTTGAGGGCAGAGGAAGAATCACTTTGGACCCTCAGCGAAAAGAATATTCAGCACGCCCGGCGCACAATAACGAATCAGGAGGGGTGAGGGAGAGGGAAAAGGGGGGGGGGGGAGTTTTTACAGGGACTACAGGGGACCTGAAGGCATGGCACCTCCTTCTTTGGCTCGCGTGGCGTGGTGCGCAGAGCGGGGCGGAGCGGGGAGCGGGGCGGGTTAGTCTGCCAGGCCTGACTGCCAGGGCTTAATTTGGCCCGACACTCTTATGCGTTTGATTTACGAGAGCAGCGCTGCGCCTCGCCACGACACGCCAGTGCACGCCGGCCAGGCGGGCAGGTATTGTCCGGGTTATTGTTGTTATCGCACACTCTTAGCCAGTCCCTGCTCTGCCCACTCTCTCTCTCCCTCTCTCTCTCTCTCTCTCTCTCTCTCTCTCTCTCTCTCTCTCTCTCTCTCTCTCTCTCTCTCACTCACTCACTCACTCTTTCTCCTTCTCTCTCATTCACTCACTCACATGCACACAGATATGCTAGACATAGACATTTTCTCTCTTTCTCGCACACCATGCGAAACTGGGTAGCCTGGCCTGGCGGCGGCCGCCCGAGGCGTCAAACGGCGGGCGCCTCGCCCCCAGATAAGGCGGTGGATAAGGCCGCGCAGGGCGTCAAGGGTGCCGGGGTGTCACTGCTCGACCCGGCCGCTCGTAAATCCGGAAGGCGGCAAGTTTTGATGTATTATGCACGCTGTGTGTCTCTGGAGGCGCAACGCGCAACAAGTTTTCTCCTGGAAAGGACATTTAACAGCCGGGCGACTCCATGAGGAGGGACAGTCAGTTGCAGCCCCCTCAAGCAGGCTGTGGTGAAGGCGGGGGGAGGGGGCAGGGCGCGCGATAGCGGGCTATGGCGCACGCACACACGCACACTCAAACATGCCATTGTATGCGAGAACGAGGTGGGTGGCCGGGCCGGGCCGGGTTGGGCTGGGCCCCGCACGTGACCACTCTCAATTTGTCGCCCCCCCCCCCCCCTTCCTCTTTCTCCTGACCCCTCTCCAACTAGAACCGCAGCGCCTAATACAAGTTAACAGGTTCAATTACGTTGTCCGCTCTACATGGACCCGGTTCAATTAAAAGTGAAAACGCCCCTCCTTCCCTTTGGCCTGCCTCTCCGCTCCCAAAGTGACGAGGTTTTTGTTTCTTAGGCCTTTTTTAAAAAGTTCTGTTTACTGTGAGATGAATTGGGGGGGGGGGGTCAATTTCTTTCAGTGCAGTCGCGCTGCGTCCTCGCGAACATCCTGCAGATGGTCACTTGAACTTGTGGAGGGCGCGTCCATCGCACTAGATCCTAAACGCGGGAGAAAATGGTAAAATGTTCTTTTGTGCCGCGAACTGAATCCTCATCGCATCGTAATCATAATAGGCATGCAGTTCCATAATAACATCCGCTAAACTGCGGATTGAGCGGCAAGGTCTTCCCTCCCGCGCGCCGCGATAAGCGGCAGTAATGTAGAGGCGTTATTGCGATACGATGGCCCGACCTGTGGGTTATCGTGGAGGCGCCATGTGGATGTGGGGCGGGGCGCGGGGCGGCGCGGGCCCGAGGAGTATCTGATAGCGAGGCGTTCATTCATGAAACGCCTCTCCATTGAGCGCCGCCGGGGCTGGGCCGTGCCGTTGCGGGTGGAGGCATGCCCTGCCCCGCCCCGCCCCGCCCTGCGGCGCAGTCCGCTCCTCCTGACCGCGACCCGATGGTGTGATGCTGGTCACTGATACCCGCTCTCTGCTACCTCCATTATTTCTCTCTGTTTCTTCTCGTGCAGGATGCGGCTGCCACGCCTCGGGCGCGCTGCACGCCGCGTGCGACATCGTAACGGGCCGGTGCGAGTGCAAGACCAACGTGGTGGGCCGCGCGTGCGACGCTTGCAAGGTACCCAAACTGCAAAATAGCGCTTTTAAAATATTTTAATTTACTAAAATTCACAAAGTTGTCAGTATAATAACACACTCTTCATTTAATTTTTCCTCCAGCATGGGTTCTGGGGCCTGGACTCGGGTCTCGGCTGCCAGGCGTGCGCGTGCGACCCCCTGGGCGCGCACAACTCGTCGTGCGACCCGGTGACCGGGCAGTGCGCGTGCCGGCCAGGCATCGGCGGCAGGACCTGCGACTCGTGCCTGCCCGGCTACGTGGGCTTCTCTCCGGACGGCTGCAGAGGTGAGTCCCGAGTGCCATGCGCTCGAGAGGGAAACAATCCTAAAATTTCTGTACACCTCGTGATTCAGAAAAAAAATCCAAAGACATTCCAAATTTTCTTTTTAAATATCCCAATAATTTGGGGAAAATTCAGGATTTTTTTTAATGGTAAAATTTAAGTGAAAATTCACACAAATTCCTTAAAAATGCACAAAAATTCTCTAATTGTGTACACAAAAATTCGGATTTGTTTTCGTCTCAGTGGCGCTGCATTGTGCAGATTGTAGTGCGGCATATTTTATCATGGTGGCGAAGCAAAATTAAAGTTTGCTATCGCAACAAGTTTGGTTTTTCCCAAGTTAAGTTACCCCTCCTCGGTACATGACTACTTTGCATTTCTCAATACGTGTTCTTTCCCTCGTGCAGAGTGCGACCCCTGCGACAAGCCCGGACACGTGTGCGACCCGGACACGGGGCACTGCGTGTGCCCGCCCCTCACGTTCGGCGACGAGTGTGAGGTGTGCGAGATGAACTCCTGGGGCTTCCGTTCCGGAAAGGGCTGCAAGGTGAGCACCGCGAGCACCGAAATAAGTCTGGCATGAGTCGCTTATCAGGCATTCGCTACCGTGAAGAATCCTTGAGTTTTCATTAAAATGTCCACTTCCAGCCGTGTGCCTGCGACCCCGCCGGCTCGTACGCGTCCCAGTGCGACGCGGGAACGGGACAGTGCTCGTGCCGCCGGGGCTACGCCGGCTCCCGCTGCGACACCTGCGCGCACGGCTTCTACGGCTTCCCCAGCTGCCGCAGCTGCAGGTGCGACGCCCGCGGCGCCGACCCGGCCAGCTGCGACGCCTCGGGGCTGTGCGGCTGCGGCCCCGGCGGCCAGTGCCGCTGCAAGTCCAACGCGGCGGGTCCGCGCTGCGACGCCTGCCGCCCGGGCACCTTCGGCCTGCGCGCCGACGACGCGGACGGCTGCCAGGCCTGCTTCTGCTTCGGCCGGTCGTCGCTCTGCTCCGAGGAGGGGCTTACGTGGGGCCGGCTCACCCAGTTCCGTCCCCGCACCCTGGACGTGCACTACGAGTCGACCAACCCCCAGTTCCGGCCGGGCGCGCAGCTGTTCCCCGTCAACACCAAGGAGATCTGCTACATCAATGTGGGTGTCGCGCGGCGCTGCCGTCCTATCGCTTTGGCCTCCCCTCGCCTCCCCGTTGTCGCCTTCTAATTCATCTCTTTCTTTGCAGCTCGCGCTGCCCGGCGTGCCCGGCGCCTCCGCCAAAACCACCAACTCGACCCCGGACCGCCTCGACGTCATCAACAACCTGCGGATCATCCCGGGGGACGCCGGCGATGTAGAGATGGGCGTCAACTACCTGTTCGACACGCCCGTCTACTGGCAGCTGCCGCGGCAGTTCCTCGGCGACCGGGTGAGTAGCGGCACAGAGCCCCTGAAGAGGTAGACAAGCCCGTCGAGCTCGGCTGCTGCGCGGCGCTGCCTACCCACCCGCACTGAGCGCCCGCCCCGCCTCGCTCCCCGCCAGGTACTCTCCTTCGGAGGCTTCCTGCGCTTCAGCGTGGAGGCAGAGGGCGGCAGCACCCTGTTCCCGCCCGAGGTGCTGGGCTCGTACCCGCTGGTCCAGCTGCAGGGCAACAACCGCATCGTGCTGGAGCACTTCCCGGCCGCACCCAGTCGCGACGGCCACTACGAGATCCGCCTGCACCACTCGCTGTGGCGCGCCAAGAACAACGCGACCAGCATGGTGAGCCGCGAGCTGCTCATGCTAGCCCTCCAGAACGTGCAGCACGTGCTCATCCGCGCTACGGACTCCATCGACTTCACCAAGGCAGTGTGAGTGCTCGCGCCGGACACCGGCTGCTTTGCGTCGAATTTTCGTGCACATGACTTGTGTGGGTGACCCCGGGTGTGCGTCCACGCTGCAGGTTGCGCGGCATCTCGCTGGACACGGCGCAGGCGCTGGAGGGCGGGCGCGGGCCGCCGGCGCGCGGCGTGGAGCTTTGCGAGTGCCCCCGGCAGTACAGCGCCTCCTCCTGCCAGGACCCCAGCATCGGCTTCTTCCGCTGGCACGACCGCTCCGCCGTGCACTCGACCATCGTCATCCAGATGGTGGGCGAGGCGCGGCCGTGCGAGTGCAGCGGCCGGTCCACCGTGTGCGACGTGGAGACGGGCCACTGCAAGGTGAGCGCTTGAAAGGAGCAGCAGGTGGCTGTGAAACGGAAGCAACCCTCATGAAATTCATGTAACTCAAAATAAGTTTTACCGTATGGTTTTCTTCACCTTACATAGATTCGAAGTTATTTTAGATTAACAGATTTTTTTTTTGTCACGTTTGCGGAGTCAGCCGCAGTTTTTTGGCTGTGTGTGCTAAGCCAATATCTGGCTACTCTTTACAGAACTGTTCGTCTAACACGGGCGGCCCCGCGTGCGACCGCTGCGCCGAGGGTTTCTACGGCGATCCTGACGGCCCCGGGGGCTGCCGCGCGTGCCCGTGCCCCAGTGAGCAGCGCAACTTCGCCACGAGCTGTAAGGTGGTCGGCGGCGAGGGCGCGGGCGCGGACTCGGAGGCCGTGTGCCACTGCCGCGAGGGCTACGAGGGCGCGCGCTGCGACCGCTGCGCGCCGGGCTGGTTCGCGCCGGCGGGGGCGGGTGGCGCGTGCCAGCCTTGCCTGTGCGACCCGCTGGGCAGCGTGGGCGAGCACTGCGACCCGCGCGGCCGCTGCGAGTGCCTGCCGGGCGTGTCGGGCCCGCGCTGCTCCGTGTGCCCGCTGCGCCAGGTGCTCACGGCGCGCGGCACCTGCACCACCTGTGAGGACGCCTGCACGGGCGAGCTGCTGCGCGGCCTCGAGGACCTGGCCTTCGACCTGGACGTGGGCGCCAAGCGTGCGGCGGACGGCATCCTCGAGGCGCCGTGGGCCGTGCTGGACGGCATCCACGGGCAGGCCAAGCACGCGCGGGAGCGGCTGCTCGCCTGGGAGGCGCTGGCCGCGCAGGCGCGCCAGGTGCTCGGCACGGCCGTCGCCACGCTCCGCAAGCCGGCCAACCAGGCCGTGAAGGAGGCCAAGAAGGAGGAGCACGCCAGCGCCGAGCGAGCGGGCAGCTCGCTGCGTCTGCGTCAGGGCGCGGAGGACGCCTCTGCGCAGATCGAGCGAGCCAAGAAGCAGATACAGGGTAAGTGTCCGACGACGGTGAGGTGCTTCATCTTGCACACAGTGTGTGACATAATCCCTTCGCCTTCCGCAGACACGGTGACGAGCCTGCGGGCGTACTCGGCCGGCCCCGCGCCCCACGTGTCCTCCGGCAGCGCTCTGGCGGACGCTCAGTACGTCCTCGACACGATCGCGGCGGGCATGACTTACCTGGAGCCGCGCGCCACCCACACCTACAACAACTTCAAGCGCTGCGACGAGATCTACGACGACCTAGTCAAGCTGCTGGACTTTGAGGACGTGCGCCGCGTGGAGGGGCTGCGGCGCAGGGTGCTGCGGCTGCAGGAGGGTCTCCGCGACCTCAACGAGACGCTCGGCAGCAGCAGCGGCAACGCCAGCCACGTGAGTGTCGTGTCGTGTTGTGTAGCCTCGCCTAACGAGCGATTTGCTCAAGCTGAACATTCCTCCTCCCGGCAGGTCGATCTCCGCTTCACGAACAAGAACCGGCGCAAGCTGAAGGAGCTGGTGGCGCGGGTGGCCTGGCTGTCGGGCGAGGAGGCGTCGCTGTCGTCCATGGTGACGGCCAACGCGGACACGCTGAACGCGGCGGACGCTGCGCTGAGCGCGGCGGAGGCCAACCTGTCCGGGGTGCGGCGCCATCAGGCGCGCCTGTCGGACCTGACGGCCTCGCTGGCGCAGCGGGTGCGCGCCGAGAGCCGGCCCGACCTGGCGCACTACTACGTGATCGCGCGCGACCGCGCCAACATGCTGCGCCACACGGCCGACATGTACGAGCGCCTGTTCTCCGGCACCAAGAGCGACGCGCAGCTCGCGCTGCAGGCCAGCGCTGCCTACCGCAACATCGCCGACGCGTTCCGCGACGCGCTTCACGGCGCGCTCAACGCCAGCCTGGCGGCCGAGCAGGCCTACCGCCAGGCCTACCCCAAGCACCTCGACTCGCTGCTGGACCAGAGCGACCTGGCGCTGCAGGACTCCCGGCGCCTGCAGGGCTCGGCGCGCGAGCAGGCGCGCCGCGTCAGCCGCCTGCGCCAGCACCTCGCCGAGCACGAGGGCGTCGTCGACAAGCTCCGCGAGACCATCATCCTGGCCGGCAGGCGCAACAACGACAACCACCGGCCGCTGCAGCAGCTCCAGCAGCTCGAGGGGCAGCTGGGCGCGGAGCGCGGCGTGGCGCAGCGCGTGCTGGACGACATGCTGGACGAGCAGCGCGCCGCCCTGCACATGAAGCTGCAGGCCGGCGAGGTGCTCGCCAACGTGTCCTCGGTGCTGCGGCCGCTGCTGTCCAGGGTGGCGGGGGGCGGCGAGGGCGAGCAGGACGGCCAGGGCGCGGGGCTGGGCTTTGGCGCCACCGAGCGGCAAGGTGAGAGGAGAGCAGTGCGTGCACCACTACTCTAAATAATTATTTTACGTTTGTAACTTATATTTCCTGGCCTTCAAAACTTTCACATTACTGTGAATACATCTACTTTTCCCAGTAATTTTTTTTTTTTTTTTTTTTTTTTTGGAAGAACAAGAAATGAAACTGCTTTTTTCCCCTGTACATTTCGTTTTGTTTCGTGATCGATCAATTCTACGCGTGTTTCAGTGAAGGAGCTGCGAGAAACGATCGTTCGCGTCAACGACACGCTGCAGAGGGTCGAGGGGGAGTCAGCGGAACAGCAGCGAGAGTTCCAGCGCTGGAACGACTCGGTCGCAGACAAGCTCCAGGCCCTACGGGACAAAATCACCCGCGCGAGGCACGCGGCCGAGGGCGTAAGTGTGACGGAGTATGGTTTTCAGCTCTCCATGAGGCCCTCTTCCATATCTCAGTCGCGTATTTATGCATCGCCCTTGCTGCGTCTTGTTCTTAGATCCGGCTGTCACTGAAGACCTCTAAGCAGGCCGGAGCGGCGGCCGGGGCGGGCTGCTCCCGCTCCTACGCGCTCCCTCAGGCCGGGCCCAGCACCACGACTACCATCACCCTGTACTACGCTGCGACCGGCAAGGCGCGATCCGCGCCCATATTCTACTTGCCGAGCTCGTCAACAGTGAGTGTGCTTGCTTCTAGAATGTCCATTTTAGTATTGCGGTGATGTGAGCAACTGTGTCGTCGTTGGCCGTTATCTCAAACCGATTTGCGGTTCTCCAGGAGGACTTCATCGCCCTGGACATGGTGGAGCGGCGGGTGCGGCTGTCGTGGGACGTCGGCGGTGGCCCCGGATCCGTGACAGCTCCGCAGGCGCTGCGCGCGCCCCGCGAGCTCCCGCCCGGTGTGGGACAGACGGAGGGCCGCGACGAGGAGGTCTGGTACCGGGTGGTGGCTGAGCGCACCGGCAACATCGGCCACCTGTCAGTATCGGAGGACGCGCGGCCAGAGGGGGCCGCCCCGCCCAAGGTGGTGTTCAACGCCTCAGCGGCGGGCTTCGGCCGGCTGGACCCCGGTAGCGTCGCCTGGGTGGGTGGCGACGGCGTCGGCTCCGGCGCTCGCGTTGGCCTCGCAGGATGCGTGCACTCACTCGAACTCGACGGCCGGCCCATAGGGCTGTGGAACTTCAGGACGTCCTCCGGGAACTGCGGGGCCTGCAAGCAGGGGTAAGCAGTCACCGTGCCGAGAGTGGTTTTGTCACTGCCTCGCCACAGGTTGTAAACGGACCAAAGCACAGGGATCCATTCCTTTTTTTTTTCTTCTTTTTTTTTCCACGTTGATTTTGCCTTTGTATCGGGTTCATGATAGCGTCCCGGTATCGTGTCTCCAATTCTCCCCCTCGGAAGGCTGCCTTTACACGCGCTTTTAACCACAATGGCATGTCTCATTTACAGGGTTAGCCAGGAACACGACGACCAGAGTTACAACTTCCGAGGCGATGGCTACTCCGAACTGCGTCAGACTAGCACCAGCCCCTACAACAAGTACTTCTTCAGCGTGTCACTCAACTTCCGGTCCTTCGACGAGAACGCCCTTCTGTTCTTGGCAGTCGCAGACAACCGGCGGAGCTATGTGTCACTTTCGCTACACGAAGGTAAGGTGCGCTACCGGATCGGCTACGGCAGCCAGGGCGACAGCTTCCTCGAGATCACCACTGCGGCTAAGTACAACACGGGCAACTGGACGCGCGTCGAAGCCAGCAGGTACACGCCGCTCTCGTACAAGTGTGACTCCTTTTTAAATGACTGAGCGTAGTCATTACATCCCTCGCCTTTCCAACATAGGTACTTCGACCGAAACCGAAGGCTGGAGAAGGGCCTTTTGAAAGTGGACAGCGAGTCTCGCAATGGGTCGCCGTCGACGCCCATCAAGGCCGACGCCCTCCCGGACATGTCCGGAGCCCTGTACTACATCGGAGGCGTGCCTCCAGGGTTCACGACAGTCGGCCCCTTCGAGAAGCCCGTGCCCTTCTTAGGGTGCATGTCCATGATCCAGGTGGCCCAAGAGGGCTACAACCCGATGCGCGGCCAGTTCTACGGCGTGGAGGCCTCCTGCGCCGACAAGCCCCTCAGAGTGGCCAGCTTCGGGGGCGACGGTTACCTCGAGCTGCCCTCTCACGCGCTGAGGAAAAAGTCGTCGTTCGGGTTCGCGTTTGCCACACTTCAGCCCGACACCATGCTCATGCTCTCCACGTTCCAGCGTCCTGGAGGCACGACCAGCGCAGAGGTCGCGGAGGAAAATACCAACTTCATCGAGCTGGAGGTAGGGGGCGTCTACCTCTCTGGGGAGAGGTACGGGACGGGCCTGCTTCTTAAACTCTGGGTTGCTAGTGCTCTCTGTTCTGCTTGCAGGACAACAACAGCTACTACTCGTGCGCGCTGTGGAACGGGCGGCTCGAGGTGCGCGTCGACGCTGGCCGCGGCACGGCCGTTCTGCAGTCCGGTGGCGACGGGGCCGCAGCTGCGCTCAACGACGGCCACCTGCACGCCGTGGCCGTCACCAAAACGGGCCGGCGCCTCGAGTTGCGCGTCGACGACGTGGTCCAGTCGTCGGCGACGCTGCCCGAGGGCGCCGCCGCCGTCAAGGCGCCGGGCGACGTGGGAGGCTTGTTCTTCGGTGGGGTGCCATCCTCGCTGAACGTGTCGGACCTGCTGGCGACCACCATGCCCCTCATCGGCACCATCAAAGACGCCATCTTTAACGATGAGTCAGTCCCCACTTCCGCTGTCTCGTTTCCCTGCAAAGGTTCACGGTGTGTGACGGTATTGCGTTTTTCGTCTGCTTTCAGGCTGCTCTCCATGGATCACCCGGTGTCGTTCCAGCACGCTGCCATCGGCCGCCTGAGCCCCGTGGGGCCAGTGCCGGACGCCACCCGGGCTGTCGGCACCTCCCCCGTGCTGCCCTCCCCGCAACCACCCTCCTCCGTGTCCTCGTCTCCGTCCTCTGCCCCCAGCTCGCCGCACTCCCCTCCGCCCCCTCACGAGCACGACAGCGGCGGCTGTCGCAGGCTCTCCGGCTACTCATTCGAGCAGGACGCGTCTAAGTTCGGGGACAGACCCAACTCGCACGTACTCGTTACGTTCCGGCGGAGAAACCTTCTTCAGAGGGACTTCCTGGTTGAACTCCAGTTCAGGACGTTCTACCCCTCTGGAATGTTGTACCTCGTGCCGGGGGCAGGGGCAGGGGCCAGTGGTGGCGGAGGTGGCAAGCAGCGGCAGTACCTCGCTGCCTACCTGCTGGACGGCATCTTCCAGGTCGTGTACAAGGGCCGTAATAAGTTGGAGGTCTCTCTACCTAACACTTACAACGACGGCAGCTGGCACACGGTAAAAAGCATTTCATAAGTGAAATGAGGCAATTTAGTAGTATAAAGAGGAACTGGAAGATCATGCCAGAACATCACAAGCCCTCATTTATTCTTCCGAAATCGTCTGCCAAAGCAATAAAGCATTCCGGTAAAGCTAAAAATAGAAGAATGCGGGGAACAAGTAAACGGAAATCACCATGTTATGGCATAGGGATCTCCGTTTATTTGTTCCCTGAAATGCTATATTAAAAAGCAGTAAGTTTCAAAACAACAACAACAAAAAACATACAATTTTTTTTTTTTTTTTAATGAAGGCCTGTCATGTTTTGGCATGTTCTTCCAGTTCTACTTTATACTACTGAAATGCATGATTATTTGGCTCCAGAATCATATGCAGTTGAGGAGCCCTTCTTAATCTTTTTAACAAGGCATCATCACAAGCGTTATGGCTTTATTATCCTGAATGTGCTACCTCGCGAGATTAAGAATGAAGTATAGTAGTCTGTTCTTCCTCACGCAGGTACGGCTTAAAAAAGAGGGACGTATCTTGACTTTGTCTGTGGACAATGACAATCCAGAGAGAAGAAAAGGCCCAAAGAAAATGAATATTGGGCACAATATGTACATCGGTGGTCTACCGGACAACAATCTCCTGGTTCCAGATAATTTTGTAAGTTAAATGATTATCATTGTCAAAAGCACTTCCATTTGTCACACAGTCTATTCCACTTACATGTCATTCTTCCTTCTAATGGGCCTTGCAACTTGTGTTGCAACCATATTCTTTTATAACTTTAATACCAACAGTATTTTTCTTGTTACTGCCTTTCCTTGAATCTTTAAATATTCCATGCAGAACTACCTCTTTATTCACTGTGATAAAAGTACTTTTAAATGATGCTGGCCTTGACTTACTTAACTTGCAGGTTCAACGTCTTCAACATTTTCGTGGCTGTTTGAGGGGACTAACCGTAAATAATATGAGTCAGGACTTAGTTGGAGATAATGCAATACATCATCAGGTCGGACAGTGTTATGCTAATGTGGAGCAAGGCTCTTTCTTTGCGGGTGATGCATATGCAATTTACAGTAAGTGCCGATTATTTCAAATCTGATATTTTACAATTTGGATTTTCATTTCTGTCATTTTTATTTTTTCTGAATATTTTATCTTGATTGATTGATTTACATATTAATATTATTATAATTTTTTTTTTCTTTCAGAAAATAAATTTGTCGTAGATGACCTATTACAAATAGAATTAGAATTCAGAACTTCTGAGTTGAATGCTATTATTTTGAGCATATCAGAACTTAAGGGGTATCCTGCCGTGTCCCTGGAATTGAACAGCGGACAAGTAATTCTAGCTGGTGATATTGGAGACCGGCGGCGTTTTGAAATTACTGTGAGGTTGCCATCAATGTGGACCCTTTGTGATAACCGATGGCACAGAATACAAATAAGTTACAAAAATGGAGAGCTTGTGTTACAAGTTGACGATATGAAGCAAAGTCAACCCTTAGCCGATAATGGGCACTATGTAGAGACAAGAATCAATAGCCCTGTGTACATTGGTGGTCTCCCTGAAGGAGCACATAGTGAAACATTAGGAGTAAAAGACAATTTTAAGGGCTGTATCAGAAAAGTAATGATTGGTGGGGAAAGAAGAGATTGGACAATCATGGCAGATCTTCACAACATAGAACTGGGTTCTTGTCCCTTGGTAAATTAATTTGTTGTAAATAGGTAGGTTTCAACAATGATTTTTGCTTCATTGCCAAAGAAGCTGTATAATGTTCCTATATGTATTACTTAATTGTAAATTAAGAATTGTTTTATAAATGGGTCTCTTCCGTTGTCTTGTTGTAACTGATAATTTTTTAACTGATACAAAGTTGTACATATAGATTTATTTTCTCTAGAGTTTCAAGAAGGGATCCATCAGTTTGTAACTGTGATGTATGCCTTCCCAAGTAACATGGATTTCTTTAAAACTCATTAAGAAGCCTTCATAGTATAGAAAAATAAGATTGCTTCTTTTTAATTCAAAGTTAGTGGCTAATTGATTGACATACATGTGACAATGTATTCCCAAAATTATACTTAACTTTTCTTGTAGATTGTTTGACCGTAATGAGAGAAATCTTTGGTACTCGGGAATGCACCTGTGTGTTTCTTTTCTATATGTGTATATAGTTTTGTGATTTTATGTAATTATTTCATACGTTGATTGTAGTCCACCTTTATTTATTTGTATCTTTGTATTTTCTTGTTAAGATCTGTTATTTATAAGTTTCCATTCTTATTGTTAGCTAAATGAACTGTACCTATTTTAAATTTGTTCAAACAATTTAGACTGTGTCATGCCATGCAAACGTACTACCATTTTTACCCCTCTGATCTATACCCTTGCAGCGCCAAGGAATCGTCCATAAAGGACCGTCCGGTCGTTTTGGCCAAGAATCGACCCCCCCTCCCCCCTGTCCGGTTGTGTCCGGTTTGGCCTGACCCCCTTCCCCCACCCCCTTCCCCCCGGACGTCCATTTTTTGTATACCCCCCCCCCTAAAAATTTTAAAAAAAACAACAACAATAACAATTAAACGGGGGAAAAAAATAGAAAACCTAAAAGAGAAAGAAACAAGCGATTTCAGAGCATTTTCGGATTAATTTACACACTGTTTGCAAAGGAGTAACATGTATTAATTTGATTTTAAAACACAAAAAAAAGGATCCTCCCATGGACTCTGCAGCCATTGGCTTTCGGTCTTGATAAAAACATGCTTAAATACTATCAAGTGGATGGACGTCCGGGTTCGAGGGATCACAATTCGCATCGCCGACAGGTGTGCAAACCGACAGCCTAGTGGTTACCGTCCCTGCCCCCCGCCCCAAACCATCTAGGCTGTCGGGACGCTTTTGTCAAGTTCGAATCTCGGTCGACCTAATTATTTTTTTTTTTCGCCGGTTTTCGGATGGTTTCACCCTCGGGAGTTGGTCTCTAGGGGCACTAGAGCTCCCCTGCACAAGCCCCGTCAATTTGGAGGAAATTTTTTTTTGGGACCAAAATCCCTAAAAATGCAAAGGCTATAGCCTTTGGAAATTTGACCACAATCCGAAAGTCTCAGATCACGCCCAAATGGCCCAAATTCACAGGGAATATTCTTTACGCACCGTGAAACATGTTTCAGTCTCCAGAAGCACGATACCGGTCTTGGTTTGGGAGAAATTCGCATTTTACGCGATGAAAAATTAATTATTCAATGGGCGCCGGATGGATAGGCAACCCATTCGACGCCATAATTTTTTATCTTTTTTCCCTTCTTAAATTTAGCGACGGTGTTCGCGAAGGAACAGAATTTCCTGTTTCAGTCGAGATGTATATTGCTTTAAATAACTTATCCTCTTAAACGAGTGACATGGAAATGACACTAAAAATTAAAGAGAGAAAAAAAAAGAAAAAAGGTTCCGGCGGGATTTGATCCAGCAAAACGTCTCGCCAGCCGAGACGATTTGGGGCAAGTGGACAGTGCGTTTACCATCACGGCTGGTGGGACGCACATCCGCCGCGCGAATCGCTATCCCTATCTACTGGTTAATTTTTCGATTAATTTGATTATACTTGTTAAGTACTTATCACAATTAAATAAGGATATTTGTGGTAAATTTACATTGTAATAGCAAAAGGTGTGAATATTTATTTTATTTTTTAATATAAGAAATAACTGGACTGAACATACATACAAAATACTAAGTAATGCTCATGTTAATCTGGTGAACAATGCTGAACATATGAATGCAAATTCATGTTAATAGTGAATACATAAACAACATATGGTCAGTAAAAGCAAATGGAACGTGATGGCAAAAATATGAATATTTTCAAAAACAGCTTCACCGGGAATAAAATTTAGATGCATCTCCAACTTTACGGAACAATCTCAGTGATTAGGAGCGATGTGCATAAATAAATTATAAATGGGTAAGTTAAGGCACCTACATAGGACGACCCATGCCTCTCCCCATTTGAGGCATTTGAGGGGCATCATGACCTCCAGATTTGGGATTTTTAATAGTTTCATCTACAGATAAGATAAGGCATGCAGCCTCACTTGCAGCCGTAATAGCATTGATTTTAATAATTGCTGGCTCCCATACACAGCTTTCAAAGTTGTCTGAGATGTCCTCTTTCATGATGTCAACACCATACCAACACTGACCTAGTGAAGGAAAGTAACAATTAGATCTTGAATACTTAAGACAAAAAGCATTTTTGTTAATAACATGAAGTCAAAGAAGCTTAAGTTACCTTGAGCATGCTTTTGCCTCAATTTGTTCAAAATGTTGGTGGCATCAAAGCCTGCATTGTCAGAAAGCTGCCTAGGAATAACTTCAAGGGCTTTGGCAATTGCACCAATGAGAAGCTGCTCTTTCCCAGCAATAGTTCGTGAATAATCCCTTAAGTGCCGGCTTAACTCCATTTCAATGGCACCACCACCTACACAAAAGCAAAGTTACATTAAAACATAGTATTAAAAAAAAATAAGAGGAAAATATAAAGTGCCAAAAATGAAAGTCTACCAGCAACGACGGAGTCATTCTTGATAGTCCTGCGGACAATCATAATGGCATCATGAAGTGACCTCTCAGTTTCTTCTAAAAATTGTTCTGCTCCACCACGCAGCAGCATTGTGCAAGTCTTGGCATTTTTGCAGCCTTTAAAGATATTAAACCTGAAATAGGAGAAAGCAAATATTAGTCCGAATCACTTGTTTTGAACACAGATGAAAGCTTCCTTAAAGTAATTCATTATTTTTCTTGCAAGTCATTTACCTTTCTCCACCAATTTGGACTTCTTCAAATATTTCACACTGTCCGAGAACAGACTCATTTAAATCATGGGCAGTAGACATCACAGAGCCACCACACGCCTTCATTGTCCTTTTCAAATCTTCTTCAGGCACACGTCCAGCACAGAACATGTCCCTAAAACACAGGTTTACAATTTTTCACTTCCTTATAACAGGAATAAATCGAAAACTGAAAAGCACTCACCGATCAGCAAAATACTGAGTTGCAACATCCCCGATAGGCAGCTTTGAAAGCACAACTTGGGCTCCACTTTGAACTATCTTATCTAATTTTTCATACAGAATTTGCCATTCTGCATCAACAACCTTCTGATATTCAGATACAGACTCAACTCTTACTTCAGCATTGTCACGTTCTGCCTTCAGTTCTAATTCCACATTCAGTAGAGCTATCTTGGGGTTTATGTATTTCTTAGGCTGCATTTCAAAGCCAGCATACGAAAAAGTCTTCTTAAAAGCCACACCATTGATCAGTTGAGAATCCTACAAGTATTAATTGATACTTAGGTTAGTACTGAGGAAACATTTCTTGAGAAAAATCAAAAGGACTTTACTTACTTCTAAGGCACCCCCTTGAATCTTTTTCACACCAATCATGTTGAGGGGCAGCAGATCATCAAGCATGAGAACAGCATCGACAACCATCTTAGAAAAGAAAGCTTTCTGTTGATGAATAAGCTTAGAGCTCAGTGATGTTGCTGCGCACTTCTCCAGCAGAGCTCTGTGTTCAGCAGTGTTAGACTTTTCAATTTTAACTGACAGGCTGTTGATTTTCTCAACAGCAAGTTGGGTTGCTTTGCGGAATGCACGAATAATGATGCGTGGATGAACACCCTCTTCAACAAATGGTTTAACTTGCTTTAAAAATTCTCCAGCCAATAAAACCACACTTGTGGTTCCATCTCCAACCTGAAAGTTAAGAAATACATGAGAGCACCAAAACAAAGCATGAAGAATTTTTTATAACAGTTTTGGGTAAGAAATGGCAATATTAATTTTTATCTGAACAAAACAGACAATTGAAAACAATTTTACCCATAAATTAAATAGAATGTACATTTGAGTATGAAATGATACTCAGACTGTCAAGCATCATTAGTCTACTTTCAAAGATTATTCTTTACTCTCCATTAATGGTGAACTAAGGAACTCTACAGATCACACAGTCAAGGAGAGAGGAAGCAATAAGTGTGGAATCAGGCGCAAAACATAACTTACCTCTGCATCTTGAGATTTTGCGATGTCAACGAGAGTTTTTGCAGCAGGGTGAACAACTTCCAAAAGATTCATAATTGTAGCACCATCATTAGAGATAGTTGCCTTGCCTCCCTGGTCGACAACAAGTTTATCCATTCCTCGGGGACCTAAGGTGGTCCTGACAGCATCCACAACAGCTTGGCATGCTGTGATGTTGGAGAGCAATTGTGATGTGCCTTGAGAGTTCTCTGTTCCCTCTTTCAACAAAATTATTTGGGGTTGCTGGAAAGTAAAAGAAAAAGAAACAAGAAAAAATGAAGGACTGACAAAAAAAATTTCAGCGTAAATTCCCTATTAAAATAAAACTTCAAAAATCTTAAGTAGAGGATATGTTAAAGTTCGTCGAGGTTAGAGACGGCAGGAAAATCATTCAGGACACGACTACAAGTCACTTTAGAGCAACATGTTTACTTCAAGAACATGAAAATTGATTTGTGGGATATCACTAGGTGACACTGAAAATAATATAAATGAGATAAAACTTCAGTTTCCAGAGATGCCGGAATGAGACATCTGATATTTTAACTTAAATTTAAGGATTCGCCACACATAACTAGTGCGGAAGAATTACGCCCAAGGTTTTGATTTCAACAAAATTTCAACGATTCAGGCTTATTTTCCATCGATGGCAGTTTTTTCAACAGATTAAGCATTACCATTGTCACGAGTTTCTTAGGTTGCACGGCCGAAGACTCACAGACCGGGGGGAACGGA
Source organism: Frankliniella fusca (assembly GCA_029379305.1). Taxonomy (NCBI): domain Eukaryota; kingdom Metazoa; phylum Arthropoda; class Insecta; order Thysanoptera; family Thripidae; genus Frankliniella; species Frankliniella fusca. Next base: position 1,783,014 of record JAHWGI010001056.1, on the reverse strand, counting down.
CGGCGGACGGTCGACCCACTCCACACAAAGACGCCTGACGGAGCTCGCAATGTCAATCTGAAAGCGAAGCAAAAGTATGGAAAACTTGTCTACTGATGTTGGCGGGATTTATGCGGCCTTTTAAATGGTGGCGCACTTTTTGGTATGGTCTGCTTGTATTTACCAATTGTACATTTTTAAGGAAAAGAAAAATTCAAAATTGGTTTGATTTGATCATTGGTTTATGTTGGACAAATGTTGGGAAATATTTGGGCTTAATGAAGCAGAATTACTGTGTCTATCTTTGAGTTTCTTAAGTAAGACGTGACTTTAAGGAAAGAGCAGATATAGAAAAATTCCGACATGCATCATGCATTGCACTTAGGCTACATAAAGTTAAGGAGATTAACAGTTAACAGTTAACAATTAACAGTTAACAGTTCCCGCAACTGCGTATTTCTGAGTCGTGTACACTATTTATGGACTCTATCTTAAGAAAAATACTTTTATTTTTTAACAACGACTGAAGCCAAAAAGCTAAAAGTGACCAAAACTGCCAGAGGAGGGAGGTTGTGGGGTGGGGTTAGGGGACGGCGGGGAAGGGGCGGGTACGGGTTGTACGGGCGACTTCGGCCTCGGCGCGCTTAGGCGCGCTCTGTCGCTGTTAAAAAAATAAAACTATTTTCCTATTTTCCTTAAGAAAGAGTCCATAAATAGTGTACACGACTCAGAAATACGCAGTTGCGGGAACTGTTAACTGTTAATTGTTAACTGTTAACTGTTAATCTCCTTAACTTTATGTAGCCTTAACATTTTATGTAACTACCAGAATGACGGATAAAGGTGAACTTTTTCATGGTATTTGCTTGGTGATTTGGGAGAAAATCATATTCTAGAAATGCAATATTAACTAGTTAATCTTAGCAATCCTAGCTAGGAATTCAGACTGAACACATATTTGCTTTGTAGAGTATTTTCATCATTTGCAAGTCTCTGAATGGTTCTCAGATTAAATGGTTTACAGTTTAAGAGTTGACGATTTATCAAACAAGAAATATTTATTAAAGGAGAAAAGAGGGATAAATAATTTGAAACAACAAAGTTACACTGACTGTAAGAATTTATTTGGTCATTAATACAGTAATAAAATGATAGACACTTAAAACAACAACAACATCTACGAGAATATGCCAGGATTAGAATTTAGATAGCAGTATATCGTTGATTACAAAATTTAACAAAGAGAGCAAACGCCAGTTGTCACATGTACATATGTATGTTTCGTGAGGCAGACATAGAACTTTTGAAAGTTATATTAGATTTCAAAACCAATTTACCGGTACTAAGTGTCACATGACAAAAGCCTGCATCAAACAGCAGGCACCCTACACTACTTAACGAAGACTATATAATCTTAAGGACATCATCAGTCTACAACATAGCTCATCATATGGTATTTATCTCTGACAATAAAGGCCATGAAAATTTCAAAACACTCTCAGAGATAGATAGATAAATAGATAGGTAGATAGAGAAAGGAAAATATTATTGACTGGGAGAAGGGGTGTTTAAAAATTAAAACCAAACCATTAATTACAATAACAATCAAACACTGCAACTATTAGACAGTATCATTCTCAAACTTCCTTGGGACCCGCCTAATCTCTAGAACTTTGGTTGTTTTCTTATCACTTCTTTTCAGGATTACTCATTGATTGATTAGGCATTATCAATACCTACACACAGAGCTGGTTTTGTATTTAGAGAAAACTTGTCAGACAAAATTAAAATTACAAAGATGGTAATCTGTACACCTTACATAGACAGAAACGGGACTCAAAGGTGATTGATTCGTTGTTTCATGGAGCAGTGCACTAGTTCATCCAACCTCCATTGACAAAACTTTACTCTTATTTCTTCACAAGGACATGGCCAGGTCTTGTTCTAAATTTTTATAAGTGTGAGATCCTCATCCTATGATAACTTTAAAATCCAGAAATGTAAAGTCACAGGAATCTTTCCTCATGAACAGCTGACAGAATTCCTAGATGAGCCTCATTCGAAATTAAGTAAGGTATGACTAACTTTTGTTGACTATAATTGCAAAATTCTGTTGAATAGTGCACCAATCATACTGAATATTAAATTAAATTAAACTCCCATGCTTAGAGATGATTTTAATTTAAGGCACTGAGCAGTGGCTTTAAAGAATCAATACCCTATTTACAACACAGAAAAAAATATAGAAAATTGATGCCTATGATCAAGTTATCATTCCGTCAATTGATCTTCCAATCAATAAAGCTTAGGTCAATATTCATTTACTTTCAAAGACGTCTGTTTCTTGACAAGAATAATATAGATACCAAAACACATTTCACATGAAAGGGGTCATGTGACTGATCTATGTCTATGGACATTAACCCAGTAATGATTCTGGTCTTTGCCATGTGGTAACAGAAATGCACTGCTTGAGATCACCATATCCTTAGTTAAAATCATTGGGTAATAATTATTCAATCTGAAGCAGCAATCGGACATTGTTAGGTGACTAAGGTAACAGCAGCCACATCACACATGCATTATTCAATCCCAGTTAAAACAACTATCAACACACAAAACCATTAATAATGACTTAAAAACCCTTTGCACTCTGGTAAAAAAAGGATTTTGGATCTAATAATAATAATTATAATTATAATGTACAATAAAGTAGCAATAATTACATTACACAGTCTCTTCCCTTTTCATCCTCCATACCATACGAACACTTTTATCAAACTCATCTAACACAATAAAACACATAGAGTGCAAAGAGGTATGCCGTGCTCTTGAGTTCATACAATGATGATAATAGATGACTGGTTCATAAATGAAAAAAAGAAGCAGTACCAAATGTACTTCACTGAGTGTCTTATAGACTTTGCTTATTTGCAACATCACAGAGGTTGGCATTTTGGCCACAATACGACAAGTACACAATGGGTAAGTGCAAAATTTCAGTGACTGAGAGAACGGTATCACACAGTATATGAAAAAAGTCAGAAATGAAATAAAGTTCTAGTCATCTAGAACATTTTCTCACTTACAGATAACTTTAAAATTTGATGTTGTCTCTATCAAAAACAGTAAGTAATGTCTGTTCTAGATAAAGAATCCAACATTCAAAAGATCACCTTGTAATGGTCATGTTCACCCTAAACCTTCCTTAGTAAGAAAAAATTTCTAAGCAGGGCAAATAGAACCATATTAGTGGAAGATCACCACAAGACTTGAATAAGATTTCATCCTTCAGTGTACTTTGTCGCTGTGGAGAAAGCGACAATAGGCCAGCCTCACAAAATTGGAGGAAGGAAAGTGCCAGAGTCGTTCAAATTAGGGTCAACTGCTTGACTTGAACATTCACCTACACCTCGTGTGGTGGTTGTTGAGCCTCGTGCTCTCGCAGTTCCAAGCAAACTACTTGAGACATCTCCTAGCTCACCAGTCTGTGCATCCACCAATTTTGAAACACACTTTTTGCCTCGATAAAGTCGGTAAAGAGAATATTGTTGGCCACTGCCGCTGCCATTTCCACTTCCGCTGCCAGTGACACTTCCACTACCACTGCTTCCACTTCCTGCACCGCGATGTGAGTGATGTGAATGATGGGGCACCAGACCTGCTTCTGATGGCGACCGCCTCAATTCAGTTTGGGTGTGAGATCCATTGCTAGGGGCAATTGAAGAACTCGAAACTAGCCACTCATGACGAAGAGCTTCATCAGGTGTCATACGCTTCTTAGAATCCCATCTGGAAAGTTTAAATGTGAAGAATAAGCACTGAGGAGACTAAAACAATATCACAAAAAAAATTCTTAAATTCCACTTACTGGAGACATTGAGCAACAAAGTCCACAAACATCTTGTCATTGCATCTGAGTGCCATTGCAAGGTCTTTTGAACCTGGTTTACGCTTCCGACCCTTACTGTTTGTAATACAACGAGGGTTGCCATATGTATCTGAAATAATCAAGATAAATTTAACAATTATGGGGCAAAAAGAGTTTGTATTAACCAACTTGCTAAAGGTGCCAGTTTACTCACCGAAAAAGAGTCTGCGTCTTGTTGCATTGCCTACAATATGGTCAGGGGGCGTTCCTAGAACTTCCATGATACATGCAAGCTGCTCAACTTCATTTTCACCAGGAAATAAGGGATAGCCTGTGTACAACTCTGCCAAAATGCAACCTGTAAAACAATTAGAAGACAGGTACTTAGTGACCTGAGGCAATCATAACACATAGGGACTACATCTAGTTTTCTTCTTCTTTTTGTTTTCTATTCTCTTTGTTGTGAGCTTACCAAGACTCCACATATCAATTGGAGCACCATAGGGAAGGCCAAGAATTACTTCAGGAGAGCGATAGAATCTTGACTGGATGTATGTATAGACACGCTGATGCGAATAGCATGAACTGCCAAAATCAATAACTTTGATGGATGAACTACCCCTCTGCTTCAGAAGGACATTTTCCTGTAGGTCAGAAAAGAAAGGCAAGTTCAGTTCCAGTTCTCCAATTTGCACATCTTGCAAGAAAACATGACAAGAACAAGATATAGATGTGTGAAAAATGTTGGATATACTTACGGGTTTGAGATCACAATGAATGATGTTTTCTCTGTACAGCAGTCTCAAACATTGCACTAGAGAGTGTGCAAATCGTCTGATCAGGCTCAAACTGAATCCCTGGTAGTTATTTTTTTTTATCAATTCATAAAGGTTCAAGCTGTAAAATCGAAAAAGATTTTTTTTTGTTTTATCATCAATTTATTGAAGGGCACAACTATTGAGAAACAAAATACTAACTTCATGAGTTCGAAACTGATGCAGAGGTGGTTCCTGAAGTAAAAATGATCTAACATGTGAATGACATTGTGGGATGAGTCGCGGTCTTTTTTCCGTAAGTGATCCAGGATTTTGACCTCTACGAGAGCTTGATGATGGAATCGCTTCTTATTTCTGTAGGAAATTGAAAAAATAAATATAGAGAGCCATTCGGCCAGAGTGAGGTGTGGACAATGCGGTCGGAGCTGTCGGCGCACCTTATGATTTTGATAGCGATGTGTTTGCCAGTCTTGTGGTCCAGGGCGCGGATCACCTGCCCGAAGGAGCCCTTGCCGATGACCTCGAGGATCTCGTACCGGTACGAGATGTGGTCGTGCAACACCTTGTTGTACGAGCCGTTGTCGTCATCGTAGCCTCCGTTCTGCGCGGTGCCTTCCTCGCCGTGGATCTTGGACGCCTCGTACCCGAGGTACCACACTTCTGGATAGCTTTCGATTTCCTTGCGTTCGTATTCAGACAGACGAGACCCGTAGTACTTGAGAGCTTCTGCAAAATTAAAAGAATTTATTACTGTCTTCCATCCAGGAAATGTGAGGGTTTTGTTTCTTTCTCTAGCACAACGTGACTCTTACGGGCTGGAGTGAGCGGGAGGGAGCGTCCGAACGGGTCCTGCTTGGAGCCGGCGGGGCTGTCGGTCACGTTGTTGTTGTTATTGTGGTGGCTGATGTTGTTGTTGGGGGTGCGGCTGCCGCTGTTGATGTTGTTGTTGTTAACGTTCAGGCCCGGGGAAGAGGGAGAGCCCGCTGAGCTGACGGATCCTGCGCTCTTCAGCGCGGGGAGCTTGTGATTCTACAAAATAAAATTTAAAGCAAAAACGCAATTGATTGATACGTATTGAATGAAAGATAGAAAAATAAGTTTTGAGAAGCCGGCTGCTGGTCCGGAGCGGGGGACCTACCTCAGGGGCGTACAAGGACGAGTTCTTGTTCCTCTGCTGGTGGTACAGCAGGTTCTGCTGGTGCTGCTGGGCCGGCTTGCTGCTGCCGCTGCTGCTGTACTTGGACGGCAGGGCGTCCTTGTTCAGGTGCAGCTGCCCGGGGCTCTGTGACAAAAACAAAACAAAATGCAATCTCGTTAACGAGACTTGTCACTGAATCACACACTGGCGCAGAACAGCGCATCGAACGCCGTCGTTAGCACATAAGGTCGCAAGGGTAGGGGCGGGCCGGGGGCCGGCGCGGAGGCGGCATTCGGCCGCGACTTATTCCGGGCGCATTATTTGCTAAAACTATCATGATGAGCCATGCCGACACGCCAGGGGGGGGTGGGGGGTGGAATATTTAGAGGTTGGATGGGTGGCTCGTGGCGTGGGCGTGCGGAATGGGCGGGGTGGCCCCGTCGCTGCACGCCACCAGGAGGCCCACCGCGCGCCGCCCCTGCCTGACACAGGCACGCTACACGGCATGGAGCCCACGGGTGACACGTGCACCTGAACACACTCCGTACATCCGCCTCAAGAGCGCCGAGACGCGACGGGTGCCGCCGCAGATCCGTCGAGACTCAAAGCTTATAGAACTGCGAGCTGTGCACTTGTGTCACGACAAAATTACAATGGTCGCGGTGTACTTTGCGACGCTCTGAATTTGAAGAGTATGACCCCGTATTTCGAAGATAGCACGGATTGCTCTTTGAGATGAGCTAGCCCTCCATCTAGACCCGAGGCCGATGGTCCCGTCCACTCCATTCGCTCAATCTGAAAAGGGAAGTGTTGTTCTTCTTTTTCTCTCTTTTTTTCTCTCTTCTTTTCGACCAAAGGGTAGTCATTCGTCATCCCGCCTCTCCACCCCCACGACGTCCCCGCCTATCGTCCCTGGACCCCGCTTCCTTCAGGAACTCCCCCTCCTCCACCTCCAACCTCCATCTACAGACAAGACTATGGCTCAGCTTCAGCTTCCTAGGTCTTGGGTCGAGCTTTTATATTCTTTCCAACGACCCTTTCAGAGCACTGACCCCACAGCCCCACCCCCACCCCCACCCCATCCAACGGCCTTCGGGCCTATGGCTGTCCAGGCTATCGTCCCGGCAACGACGCACCGCGCCGCAGCCGCCACACAACATACACCGCTGGAGAGCGGCTCCACCCTCTCACCCCTCCGGCCTCGGGTACGAAAGAATAAGCTTGGGGCAGAAAACCAAAGGGATCGTCTCTCGCAAAGCGAATATCAACCTGAACCCCGTGACCGTTTCAAGGCCGTCGACCCACCCACTCACCCACCCCACAGCGCCGATTTTTTTTTTCGGCACCAAATCGTTTTCCACGCCGTTGGGCGCGAACCCCTGCGAAGCGGTGGGGTAGGCAGTCCCGGCATACACGGGTGCTCGACGGCGCGGTCTACCCTCCAGGCGCTCGCCTGCTCGCCAGCCAGCGTTTTGCGAAAAGGAGCGGACCCTGCCAAAATCCACTGCTGCAATTGAATAATAAGTGTGGATTACATTTTTGCAAGAAACAAACGGCGAAGAGACCCGGTGGAGGGGAGGGGAGAGGAGAGGAGAGGGGAGAGGGGAGGGAAAGGAAGGTCGGAGAGCGCCCTCCTCGGCACTTCATTTTTGGCCCTCCAGCCTCCAGCCAGCCAGCAGCCGTCAGCACGGCACCACCCTGCAGAGCGGGGCGGAGAGAGACAGACGCAGGCGACCTTGACATCTGTTAATGAGGCTATTTAGTCGTGGGGGCTGGCGAGGCTGGCGAGGCTGGCGAGGCTGGCGCTGCGCTGGTGCGGCTCGGCCGGGGGTCAGTCCTCGAGGGGTGCGCGGGCTCTTTTCGAGCGTTTGATTCGACCCCGCCCCGCCCACCAGGCGCCCCTCTGCGTTCCACTGCGCCCTACTGTGCCTCGCTGCGCCCTATATATACTTTTTCGCAATTTTCTTCCCGTTTGTCTTTATTTCTCTTTTCCCCCTCAACACCACCCCTTTCGCGCCTTCTGCAAGTAACAATCCCCCATCCCCCAAACTCGTTAATAGCAGAGAGACGAACTAAAGAGAAGAGAGCGACAGAAATAAAATGAGGAGCGAGTGCGAGAGTGACTAACGGGAGACAGACGGAGAGGCTAGCGGGTGAGGGGAGGGGGGTAGGAGAGAGTTCGCTAAATTAAATGCGTGCAGTCGTACCGTGCCCAGGCAGGCACCAACGCATTACTTAAATTATTACGCGGAGATAATCGCTCGCACCAGGACGCCCCGCTCTGCTCCGCTCGTTGCGAAATCAGCACGACTGCCAGCTGGGCTCAGCCCGGGCCCTGGGCGGCCCGGCAGATTTAAACACGAGAGATGCGCAAAACGCGCGCCCCCTCCTGCTCGGCTCCACTACTGCGGACTGCGGACGTATTTCATTGTCTTCGCGGGAAAATCTCATACGAGGCATGGGCCCGCACGTGGTGTGGTGCATTTAAAAGTCCGCAGAACTTTATCGCCGTGCTCACTCATTACGCCGCGTTGTTCGTTCCAGCCCCCACCCCTACCCCTTTTCCTCTCGCTTTTCCTCTACCAGGAAAACAGCACGACACAGAAAAATTGCATGTGCCTTACTGCTGCTGAAGTTTGGCAAAAGGAGCAGAGAGGAAAAGGGGGTGGAGGTGGGGATGGGAGCGTAGCGTGGAGCAGGCACGGCAGTTGTGGTGTCACCCGCCACGCCACGCGCCCCCCTTTCCGGCGACGCTCCAGTCCGCCACGCCCCGCCACGCCCCGCCACGCCCCGCCACGCCCCGCCACGCCCCGCCACGCCCCGCCACGCCCCCGCCCCATCCTCGCGGGGCGCATCATGCGCGGTAGTCACGACACAGACACAACGCGGACAGTTTGCGGAGCTAAACCCAGACCCAGCCACCCCGCCCCGGCCCGCACCGCACCGCGAGTTTCGGTGAATGATTGCAATCCTTATTGCGGGACAAGAAGAAGAAGAGAGAGAGAAAGGAGGAACACTGGTAAAACAAGTGTGCAAAATTTAAACACCACCGTGTGCAAGTTGTGATATTGCACATTACATGGTGTACACATTTTAAACGTTTGCTAAAACGTTTAAATTCTGAACACTTGGACGCAAACAGTTCTATGTTATCAATAGAAACTATATGGGAACTTTTCGGAAGTGTTTAAAATTCAAACAACAATAATTGACGTTTAACCTAGTTAAACGTCACAATGTGTTGAGAAAATGCACACTTGAACTTAAACGTCAATTGACGTGCAATATTAAACACTTGTTTTGCCAGTGAAGGGAGAGAGGGACGAGAAGGCAGAGGAAATAGAGTAAGAGAGGAGGAGGAGGAGGAGGAGGGAGAGAGATGCAGAGAGCATGGTATGTGCGAGATAGAGCGCGCGGGAGTCTTAGAGAATTAAGGCGCCGCGGTCGACGCAGAAGAGGGGAAGGTCGGGGCACGGGGGGCGGGGGGCGGGGGCCGCCCGCTGCGCGCAAATCCGGCTGCTATATTGAGTTGTGAGCGAGATGGCGAGTGGAGGCGGGGGGGGATCCAACAGGGCCGGCTGGCAGGGCGGTGGTGGATGAGACTGAAAGCGAAAGAGGGGCGTCGAGGGGGAAGACACGGGGTGGGGGCCCGACAACCCTAGTACATGAGCGGAGGGAGTGGTATCTAAGAGCCTGGTGCGGCCACTAGGTCACCCCGCCTCGCCCCGCCTCGCCCCGCCTCGCCCCGCCTCGCCCCGCCTCGCCCCGCCTCGCCCCGCCTCGCCTCGCCTCGCCCCGCCCCGGGCGGTGTTGTACCTGGATTAATTAGCCGAGCTGCACGCCACGCGCATGTACCTGCGGCGGGTGTTCCCACGTTCTGAGGCAACTGGTGGCGACTGATGACTGCTGGCTGCTGGCGTCACCCAGCGGGGTGGGGCGGGGCGGGTCGCGAGTGGTCGCAGCTGCTCGCGCAGACTTCAACCCTCTTCCTCCAGCTTCGCCTGTGAGTTTTCTCCAGAAGATTTTCACGGGGAGAGTGTCGCACTGACGCACTGACCGCGATGATGGGGAGAGCGGGACGTGCGGCTAGTCGGGGCCGCGCGGGCCATACCCAACACAAACCGCCCCGCCCCGCAAAACAGCGCCAAATTCGTCCGCCGCGTCGAGTCCCCAGCCAGCCGCTTTCAGCTCAATCAATTGTAAAGGACATGGCGAACTGCTGCTATACGGTGCGGCACGGGGGCGGGGCGGGCAGAGTCGTAACCGAAACCGCGACTGCATGGGCCGGGGGCCGGGCCGGGCGTGCCGGGTGGGGTGCGGGGGTACGGTTATAGCTGCTGAGGCAATTATTACGGCCTAGTTAGTGTTCTCTCCTCGCCAGGCCCCGCCCGGCCCGGCTTGGCCCGCCAGCTCGACCCAGTGACTGACATGCTGACGCGAGGTATTAATCACTTTCTCACAGCTCATCGCGGCGCACTGGCGAGGGGCGGGGCGAGGTAGGGTGGGGCGCGGGGGAGAGGGGAGGGGAGGGAGGGCCAGGGTTTGCAAGTGGGTTTACAGCCCGCCAAACGCGTCGCTAGACAGCCTCCTCCTCCTCCGCGAGCCCACAGCCCGCAGCCCGCGTGCGCCGCCCGGTGAAAGGCGGCCGCCCTGCCCTGCTCTGCCTTGTCCTGTCCCGGGTACAAAGCGGTTGTCGCCGTACAAGACCGCCATGCCGCGCCCGGCCCGGCCCGGGCTGTTAACATCTGCTAGTGCGCGCCAGACTGCGGCCCGGGCGAGAGCTGCGCGACTAACCACTAAATCCGGGTACACAGACACACGCGCACACAAAACGCACTCACTCACACGCGCGCGCGCGCGCGCATAGAGAACGCACACAATTTCGTCTGGTTACTTTCAAAGGCGTAGGAGTGAGTAGGAGTAAAATGTCGACGAGAGACGTTGCAATACTGGGAGAAGGTGCTAGAGGGATGAATCGAGGGGGAAATCACTTGCGTAATAGCTCGTACACCCAGACCCGTAATAATTACGAAATAGAACGAAATAGCCCGTAATAGTGCGTAATAGCCTGTAATAGGGCGAAATTGCCCGTAATAGAGCGTAATAGTGGCGTAATAGAGCGTAATAGTGGTGTAATAGAGCGTAATAGTGGCGTAATAGAGCGTAATAGTGGCGTAATAGAGCGAAATAGCGTTGTAATGGCGCCTTATGAGGATGAAGCGCTCAAGCTCGAGGCTGCACTTCGGTCTGTTTTCTTCGAATGCACACTAAACCCTTATGCACAATTTTATACAACCATAGTTATGCACAAAATTTTATGCATAACTATGTTGCACATTGTGCATAATTCTGCACAAATTTGTGCACAAGGAACATAGTTAAGCATAGTTATGCATTTAAAATTGTGCATAACTATGGTTGTGTAAAATCCTGCAAGGCTTATGCACAAAAAAGTGCATAAGAGTTTAGTGTGTGGTTTAAAGAGAAAAATTGAAGCATGGTCGTAGCATCAACTACAAAACTATAAAATGATGCACCATTTTAGTAGACACAATTGAAAAATAGTAAATGTCACATCAGTACCACAACGACGATTTTAGGTCTAATTCTTTTAAACCAACATTGTTCCAAAAAGGTGACGCACCCTGTTTCTTACATTACTTTCTGACGCACAGCGTTAACGCATGGAAATAGGTATACTGCAACGGGAGAGTCGTAAACAAACATACGCTGGTATCGTGGTCCCACCGGAAGAATAGCCTCTCTCTCTCTCTCTCTCTCTCTCTCTCTCTCTCTCTCTCTCTCTCTCTCTCATCTCTCTCTCTCTCTCTCTCTCTCTCTCTCTCTCTCTCTCTCTCTCTCTCTCTCTCTCTCTCTCTCGCACTCATGTGCTAGCCTATACTTCCTTTCCATTTGGTGTGCTAAACTCTCGGTGGTCGTACGATATGAAAAATTATGCAAGAGTGGGTACGCAGAAGTGTAAGGGTGAGTCAATCTGGCAGACCTGTCGATTTCGACTTTTAGATGGCATTAAAAAGTCTTTTGCACGGTTGGTTGTATTCTCTTCCGTCGGACGCATTTTCTTGAAGTTTTAGTCGTACTGATTGACTGGAAAGAGCAGCAAATGAACGAAGAGTAGTGTCATGCACGCAAAATATCCTCGTAAGAGCAGCTTAATACTTGTGTAATAGCTTCGTAATAGCTTTGTAATAGCCGTAATAGCGGCGTAATAGCCGTAATAGCATCGTAATAGCCGTAATAGCGGCGTAATAGCCGTAAAAGCATCGTAATAGCCGTAATAGCGGCGAAATAGCCGTAATAGAACGTAATGTGTAATAGTTCGTACACCCTTTCCCGAAGTGATTTCCCCCTCGGGATGAATACGGATTCCCCCCCCTCCCCCTCCCATTGCGAATCCATCAGCGACGCCCTTGGGTGAAGGACCCCGCAGCCCGGCAGCGGGCGGGCGAAGGCCACCAGCCGCCCTAAGCCCCACCCGCCGCAACCCCGCCACCCCGCAGCCCGCCGCGAGGTTCGACGCCCGCCGCGTCGACAACGACGACACCCGCCCCGCCCCGCCCCGCCGCCGCAGCCAGTCGATAGTAACGACCTAATCGAAAGGGGCGCGGATTAGGCGCGGGGATCTCCTCGCGGCTCGCGGCATTCCCTTTACAGCAGGCGGGCGACACTGCAGGCGCAGACGGGGCGAGGTGGGGTGGGGTGGTGGGCGGGGCGGGGCGGGGTGAGGCGGGACGAGGCGGGGCGAGGCGGGGCGAGGCGGGGCGAGGCGGGGCATCCCAGCCCAGTGACGTCCTTGCGCCGCGCCCCGCGTGCCAGCAGCAGCGGACGGCTCGGGACGAGACGGGGACGCCCAAATTGCAATCAATCAAAATCCATCCATCCAACCATCCATCCATCCGTGGGGCCGAGCAGGGTCGGGCCGGGCCGGGCCTGCCCGGGCCTATGCCGCAGTGCCATAGCGCCACCGCCGGGCCGGGCCGGGCCGCTCGCGTGTCTCTGCTCAGGCCCAAGCCGCTCCCCTTGCCTTACCCCCACCCCGCATCACCCCGCACTACCACTTTCTTCCCACTAATTTTCTCAGCAGTCCCCAACAGAAGCAACAACAACAACACAACGACAGCACAACTAAGCCCCAGATCTTTCCACCCAAAATCCCTACCCCCGGGGCCGGGCGGGGGCACGGTGAGGTGAGCGCTCAACCACCACTCCCACCACCCCACAAAATTTTACCCCACAACAACACCCGTTCGAAGCAGAAGCCGCCCCTCCTGCCCCCCTTCCGCCCCCAAACCTTTGGCCTAACTTAAATGGGATGGCTAGGAATGTAGCTCGCACGCGGTGATGAGGTTTAAATCTAATTGCCGGCGCCGCACCACCCCCTACCCTTGCCGTTCTGTTAACACTCGTTTTCATGACCGCTTTGTGTTTTCATAAAAGTTTGTTTTTCTTTCCTCGGACCTCCAGCGACACATTTTGACGCAGAGGAACAGGAACAAGTTTGTCGCTTTCCGCCCGCCTCGTCCCCGAGCTGCTCCAATGATCTCTGGCTGTGCAATACGTGATTCTCAGATAACGGACCCGCAAGCGCCCCGCCCCGCCCTGCCCCCCCCCCTTCCCCAAGCCCGCGCCCTGCTCTACCCCCCGCGAGGTATGGGCAGCACGCACGACTCTGGGGAGGTCCGCTGCGGGGCGGCCAGGGGTGGCCCGGGCGGGCGAGGCCGGTAGAGGGGGTGATGCCTCGTAATTGAAGGCTCCCGTCTCGCATAGCATCAGCATGCCTCTCTGCATATTTTAATAACGAGATAAATCGCCCTCTCCTCGCGCAGAAAGAGAACAAGAAAGGAAAGATTAAACACGAAATTAATTAACGTTTGGGTGCGACAAACCGAGACAGACTGATCAGACTGATTTTGTTTTTTATAACCGGTCGGCCAGCCGGCATTCATAGAGCGGCTGCGGCGGGGGCAGCCGCGAGAGAAGTAATAAAACAACGGAAAAGAGAACGGCGATAACTTTTAACAGAAAGACAAAATAGAGCGATACTAAAACGACTAAAAACACATACCGCACAGCACACCGGCAGCATAGGTGTGCCGGTGTCCAGCATTTTAATTTTATGCCCGTCCGGTCCCGTCCCGCCTCCCGTGCCTCATCCTGGCGTGCGCGCGCCCTCCTGCCTCGTAACTCAGAGGCTAACAGACTGCCAGGCGGGAGAGCCGGTCCAGATCACACACCTTGTGCGAGAGCGGAGCTGTGCGGAGCTGCGCGGTGCCAGCAGAGTCTCTCCTCCCGTGACTCACCTCTCTCCTCCTAGTCCAGTCCTCATCATCCGATATTTCCCCGCGCCCGCGCTGCTCGGCTGAATCCCGCTACGAAACACGCGCCAGTCGCGCGTACAGCGCAAAATCGACACCACGCGTGAGATAAATTTCAGCAGAATGAATTTCTCCAGACATGTGTGTCCGTGTCCGTTCCGGCCCAGTGATGTCACCTCCGCACCGACCGCTGCTGCTGCTGCTGACAAGCGGTTGCCAAAGAGCGGGCCGCCCGGCGTGTATCAGCTGTGAGCGGGGCGGGGCGGGGCGGGGCGGCCCATGACTCACGGGCGTGCAGGCCCGGTCCCGGGCCGCGGGGAACCACCTCCCGCCAGATGGCCCGTGCCCGTGCCGGCCCGTGCCGCCTCGTCCAGCACGGCTGATATACAGGAGAGCATTGCGCGCTCAAGCCCGCTCTATCTTTTCCGATAAAACAAAAATAATAAAAATAAGAAAAACCTAAAATGAGCGTTTCGTCCACCGTACGCGCTATAGCCCTATAGATAGAAGAGCGTAATTCCCTGTTAAAATTAAAAAATAAAAAAAAAACATTTGGGTCTGCGTTTTATCGAACCCCCTGGATCCGCTTTGCCTTGGAAGAGTCATACGACGGTGACCCTTAAGCGCGAGACCTCCGCACCCCGCCCCCGCCCCGCATACCGCCTCCGCCCAGCACAGCCCTTCCGTTAGCTAATCAGAAATTGAATCGACGACGAGACTTTTGGCCTGCCCTTTGCGGAGTAACGCGACGCACTCACGCACGTCCCCCAACCTCTCTCTCTCTCTCTCTCTCTCTCTCTCTCTCTCTCTCTCTCTCTCTCTCTCTCTCTCTCTCTCTCTCTCTCTCTCTCTCTGCCCCCTTCCCACATTTTCTTCTTCTTTCCATTCTCCGCAGTCGTCCCCGCCCCTCGTCGTCTTGCAGTTGTCCATATCTCCCACCCCGGCCCGCCTCGAGCGAGACTAAAATCTGAGCGTAGCGTGTTCCGCACCCTGGCAGCCCAGCCCATCCTAACCCTGTCCTCTGCATGGCGGATCCTCACAAAGGCCACGGTAGTAATTAGATTTCCCTGCGCAGCTCAAGGACGCGCCCCGAGCAGAGCCGAGTAAGTCCCAGAGAGGCAGCCTGCCCTGCCCTGCCCTGCCCTGCCCTGCCCTGCCCTGCCCTGCCCTGCCCTGCCCTGCCCCAGCCGCGCCTGGGGCCGAAGCTCTAGGGCAACGAATTTTCGCGTCAACCGTAGCACCAGCAGCAGGACCAGTAGCAGCAGAGGCCTGACCTAAACTCTCCCGAGAGAGAGAGAGAGAGAGAGAGAGAGAGAGAGAGAGAGAGAGAGAGAGAGAGAGAGAGAGAGAGAGAGAGAGAGAGAGAGAGAGAAGGGAACGGCAGCCAAAGTCCCCCGTGAGGACCCGTCGACCGTGCCGTCGTGCCGTCCTTCATAATCAGCTAGGCTAGAGGCGTATGACAACTACTCATTTTTTCACTCTCAAAAATTTGCGCGGTGTTTTTTTTTTTTTCCCTCTAAATAAGGCGCCCGTGCGTTGGTGTGCAGGCAAGGCAGTAGTAGCACACAGACACCCGCCGGCCGGCCGGCCAACAGTCTGCCGCGCTACGCCGCGCCACGGCCTAAAAATCCCACGTGAAAAGGTGTACGACCTTGCCGGAGCGGAGCAAGCGGAGCCCGGCCCGGCCCGGCCCGGCCCGGCCGCCGACGGTCACCACGCCGCACAGCGCACCGCGCGGCATCGATCTATCATAAACGTCGCCATGAGACGTCAGAGGGCCGCGCCGGGCCGCGCCGGGCAGAGCAAGCGGGACAATTAGTTCGGAATTCCTAACGCGACGTATTGCCTGCCTGTCTGCTGCGACTGATCAAGCCGACAGACGCGACGCGGAGGCAGAGAGAAAAACCCGGGAGCCCAATCAGGTGGCTCTTTTTTGGGCACTGCGTGTCTGCCCATAACGTCTGCATTGACGCACGAGGTCGAGGGGGAATGCACATTGAAAAATCTTGTACAGACTACTCGGTATTACACGGTATTACAGCTGTATTACGCAGAACATTTGATCAATGAAGGGCATATTTTTGTGTTTTTCGGTATTACATTACGGGTATTACACCGTAATACATGGATCAGGTGTACAGTGTATTACGGAAGTGAATTCCCCCTCGCACGAGGTTATACGTTCGTACGCCCGTAATTGGCGTACGGCATGTCGTACGTACACGGCGCAAGAGAAGGAAGGAGGGGATTTGGGACTCCTAGGAAATGATTCTGATAAGGTTCGCCTCGCCCTCGCCTGCCGGACTGATTCAGAAGATCGCTCTCGTATCTCCGCCTTTGTCACACCTATGGCGGTGCCCCACGAGTGCGACAAGGACGGAGGCAAATGAGCGATGTTCGGAATCAGACAGCTGACGCGGCTTGGCTCAGCTCGGCAGTCAGTGGCAGCGGGGCGGTAGGCATGGGCGGTAGGCAGCCGCAGCAAGCGCGCCGCAGCCATGCGGGCGGGCTGCCTACGCGCACGGGGCTCCGCGGCGTGTGCGGGCCGCCACCAGCCACCGCCCCGCCCCGCCCCACCCCGCCCGCACGCCTGAACACAAGAGACAACACTGTTATAGCTGTGGCCACTTTCCACTTTTAATGCCAAAATTCGACTTTTTATTTAAGTGCAAAATGTATTTCTTTTCTTTCATTTTTTCTTTCAAATTTTGGCAACTTTAACTTACTAAATGTTAAGTTCCTCTAATGAGTTCCACTTTAAAAACACGTTTAATCCCCAAATTTGGCATTAAATGTTGCCGGGAATTGATGTTCTTCAGGCAAATGCCAAATATTTTGCATTGAAATTGACCACAGCGAAATAAGAGTGGATTCCCAGAGTTCAGATCAAATATACCTGCGCGTTACGAATTTTTTTTTCCCAAGGATACACGTGAAAATGACATATGCTGCTCGGCACGGCACGGGCGTCACTCGCCGCTGGGCTGCGCAGCGCTGCGCGTTAGCACTGTGGGCACGGCCGGGCACGGCCGGCGGGAGAAAGCCCAGGGGCAGAGTGCGTAAAAAGGAGGAAGAGAGAGAGGGAGCCGGGGCAGGGAGGACCGGATATCCGCGCGGCCGGTGCGGCCCAGCGCAGGGTACCAGGACGGCACGGCACGGTACCGGCCACCGGTACCTGCACCACCAGTTTTGAAAAGCAAACTACCAAAGTTATGCAACGCCAAACATTTCAATAACCAGCAGAACCAGCGCGCGTGGCTGTGCTGGCCTGGGGCCGTTACAGAAGGACGAGCAGGAGGGAGAGGGAGAGGGAGAGGGAGAGGGAGAGGGAGAGGGAGAGGGAGAGAGAGAGAGAGAGAGAGAGAGAGAGAGAGAGAGAGAGAAGAGGGGGCGGGACTGCCGCTGACTTAGCAGGACTCCCGACGCTATCACCGCGGGGCTCAGCGCTCGACAGGGCTCTCCTCGCGACTCACCTGCAACACAAAGAGAAAACACAACATGAGTATCGCGTGTACACAAACACACACACACACACACACAAACACACTGAGACTTTAACACTCCCTTGGGTGTATTCACAACATGTTCAGAACGAAAGTACTTTGAAAATCGCTAAGACGCGTTATATTACGTATCTCCTTTACTGCTTCAGGCTGCCAACAGCCGACGACTTGGGCATAACAGGTTTACGACGTATGGCACGACTGCGCGTAACCCACGGCTGATATGACCGGAAAAACAAAGCAGGCGGCACCTCAGGACTTATGTCAGCCAATGTGAAAATTTCCCACGATTTCATAGTCTGTCCTCTACGGCTACGAACTTTGTGTCTGTGTGGAACGTCATTTTCTGCGTACGCCGGTACCGGTTCCATATGTGGTGGCGCTTGGAACGGCTTGGGGACCGCAAGTGCTTGCAGCGAGTCGGTGCGAGGGAGAGAGAGAGGTTGGAGCAGGCAAAGGGGATCGCAACACACGAGGCAGCAAGAGAGACAGAGAGTGTGAGCCGGCTTTGATTACAGGCGCCATCCTTGTTGGTGTTTGTGGAATCTGCCGCGTGCATCTGCTTCGCGTCCAATCAGTTTACAGTTTGTCCGTTACAGGCCAACAACTGCACTCGCCCGTAAACAGAGTAGGGGCGAGGCGGCGGGGCGGGGTGGGGTGGCGATAGGTGCTCGGGCCAAAGGCATTCCAAGAATCTGGGGAAGACCACCGGACACCGCGGCGGCGCGAACCAACGTGAAAGATTAGCTGCTAAAACCAGAGCTGCCCCCCCCCCCCCTCCTCAGTCCCAGCCCAGAATGGTGCGCATTAGAGTTCGACAGCATTAATATTATGACGGGCCGTGCTGTGGAGGAGGCACTGCTCCCAGAGTCGAGCACAATACACGCACCTAGCCACCTTACCACACAAAGAAATGCCCGTTTATCAAACAGTGCGAACTTTACCAGCAGAAGTTTATACGCGCCGGCGCCAGAATCATATTTGGATCCCGTTCAAGAAAAGACGCGACTCGACCCCGACGACACTCAAAGAGTTTTCAGGGAGTCCGTTTGCCCGACAGAGTACCGAACGAGAAAGAGACATGAAATCTCACTCGCGGGGCTCGGGCTCGGACCCGACCGCTATCCATGTCCCATTGTTCGACTTGTCGTTTGAATACAACAGCGCGGAGCAGATCCTACGGCCCTGCTGGCCCGGCCCAGCAGACTGATTCCGAAGAGCGCTCTCCTCGCTGTCTCTCTCTCACTCATGGGCTTGGCCGAATAGGTGCGAGAGAGACAGAGCGAGGAGAGCGCTCTTCGGAATCAGTCGGCAGCCCGGCCCGGCCCGGCCCGATCGCGACGCTCGCTGCGCTCTTTGCAATAAAAAGGCTCCGTACGGCCAGCCCGGCCCGGCCACGCCGCGCTGCGCCGGTGCAAAAGGTCAGGGACGCCGTACGGTGCCTTTTGTCTTAAGGGTAGGAAACGTGATATCGCTCTCTCTCTCTCTCGCGCGCGCGCCGCCGTGGTGTGTACGCGGGTAAATATAATAACACGCGAAATAATAAAGAAGAAACAAGAAAAGCAAGAAAAGTGAATGCATAGGACGAAAATTAGAGGGAAAAGTGCGCGCAGTGCGGCAGTATACGGTGCAGTTGCGCTGAGCGATATGCATATCACCGGCACCAATTAGCGAGTCTCCGCGCAAAACTTTAACGCCCGCGACTTTACTGCCAACACACACGGCAACTGCAAATATTCGTCGTATTTTTTCGCCCCGTTCGCTCGCCAAACTGTTTGCTCCTGCGAAAGTCCGCGCGCGGGCCGGGCCTGCCAGCCCGGCTGCCTGCGCTGCGCAGAATCAATTTCACCAATGGGGCGTAAAAAAATGATAAATAATAAATGGGGTTATTATGCATCTACGCAACCTCGCACCACACGATGACGGCGGCGGCGCGGCGGGGTGGTGGGGCGGGGACCGCAGCGGCCAGCCAGACGACTTATTCCGAAAAGCGCTTTCATCGCCCTGTCTCTCTCGGACTTATGGGCTTCGCTATGAAGGTGCGAAAGAGATAGAGAGCGAACGACGAGAGCGCTCTTCGGAATAAGTCGGCGGGCAGAGCCACGCTGCTGGGCGGGCAGGCCGGGTCGGGTCGTTCCTCTCCTCCAGGTGGCTCCAGGTGCACTGGTCTGCTCGCGGTTGGGTCATTGCCCGGGCGAGCCACCGCCGCCGCCGCGCCGTCGCTTTGCTGCACGGTGCTCCTCTGCACGCTAGTGCAGGGCGGGGCGCCCGGCGGCCGGCGGGTAGGCAACGCCGCGGCAGGCCTCCGGGGCGGGGCTGCCTACCCACCGCGGCTTGTCAGGAAGACGTCGTAGCCCCGCCCGGTGGTAGCAGGGCGAGGTCGTGCCTGCGGCGGGTAGCGAGGGAGAAACGGCTATAAAAATTTTGAACACCTAATAATTCAGAAAAAAAAATGAAAAATAAATTTTTAAAAAAATCAGAGAAAATTGGGAAAATTTATAAAAGCTCACTGAAATTCAAAGATTCCTTGTAGGAGAAATTCAGACAAACCTCACGAAAATTTAAAAAAAAATCGCTAAATATGCACAAAATTTCACAAAATTTGCACACTAAGAGTTGCTTTAACCTTGCGGGTAGGCAACTCCGCGGCAGACCTCCGGGTCGGGACGGGGTGCCTAACCTGCCGCGTCCGGCCCCGCCCGGCACCGTCCCGTCGGCGCGGCTTGTAAGGAAGCCGTCCTGTCGGCCCGGCCGGTAGCAGACGGAGGACGGCATCGCCGTCACGACGCCTGGGTGGGTAACGCTCCTTCCTCCTGCGCCCCGCCGGCCCCGCCCTGCCCGGCAGCGCGGCCGCGCGGCCTTGCGCGGCTCCCCTGCTGCGGTGAGCAGCAGGTGATTTCCCCGCCGCCGCCACCGCCGGCCACGCGCCGCAACTCAATCGTGAAATTTACCATGACCCCGTGATAATGACATCGTTACGATAACGTGACGATATCCCCCCTCCCCTCTCCCCAACCCCGATCCGAGCAACTCCTCCGCCGACCGCAGGCACGGGCACGCGAGCGTCACCGTCGCGCGGTGTAGCGTAACACCCATGCCGTAACCGATATTGATTTTTGTTCAAGAAATGAGCTACAACCAACGAAAAAGGGGGAGAAGTGCGCTACGCGGACCCCGCGGAGATCGCGCATACGACCACCGACCACGATATCGTCATATCACGCCCGTCATGAATCATGCATCGTTTTGTGATCAACATATGTCCGCGGCCATAAACCACCGTGCAGCAGCCAAGCAGCCCCGCTGCCGGTGAGCGCGCGGTGTCTCCCTCCCCACCGCACCGCCACCCAGAGGCACTGCGGCACCACCGGCAGCACCGCTCACCTTGGAGCGGCGCAAGCAAGCGGCAGGACAAAGCCTCCGCACCTCGTACTTAATTAATCACACAAAGGAAAATATTGACTGGCTGATGCCGGGTGGTATATACGGTGTACGCGTGAAGCCCGGCGCCCGGCGCGGTCCGCACATGCGCGCGCATACTCCCTCCCTCCCTCCCTCTCTCTCATACACACTCACTCTCTCACTCACAAACACACGCTCTCGCTCGAGGGGGGATCACTTCGAAAAATCATTGTACAGACAAAAAAAAATCATTTAAAAATCAAAAAAATCAAAATAAAATCAAGTAGAAAGTTACAGAAAAATCTGAAAAATCGAGCAAAAACAACCGAAAACTCAGAAACAAAATAATTTTTTGTAAAAGTTACGGACAACTTCTCTCTTCTCTTGAAAAATCAAAATCAAAAATCAATAAAAATCAAAAATCAATAAAAATCCAAAATCAATAAAAAATCAAAAAATCATAGTACACATTTCGTTTGACTGGTCCCTCCCTCGCCTCGCTCACACCTCAGCTACAGAGCCTCCGCCGCGTCCCCCGTCCCCGCACCTGCCACACGGCTGAATAGCCCTTACACACATTCGCACGGCGGCAGGCAGGGAAGCATAGCCGTCCCGTCCCGTCCCCTCGTCGTCGCGCACTTCAAACACACTTCAAATACCACTCACTCGCGCCCCCCGCCCCGCGAGGCGGAGTGATGCAGTTGTGCAGCCGCGACAGCTCAAGGCCGTTTAAACTTGGCACGGCTATAGAGACTGCGCTGCGCTGGGGGAGCAGTGGAGCTGCTGGGGGGCTGAGCCGTGCTGAGCGGTGCTGAGCGGTGCTGAGCGGTGCGTACAGCAGCGCGCCTCAGAGGATGTCGCACGGGCCGAGGGGCGGGCAGCGGGCAGGGCAGGGCCGGCCTTGCGGAAGGAGGAAACGCAATCGCCTGGCAGACGAAAATAAGTACGCGGACCAAGTACTGCCTGCTGGTCCTGGCCAGCAGCCTGCTAGGCCGCCGCCGCCGGCGCTGCGGACAGCGCGGGCGGCCAGAAGAGGGAGGGTGCGGGCAGTGTGAGTAACAGAGAGAGAGAGAGAGAGAGAGAGAGAGAGAGAGAGAGAGAGAGAGAGAAAGAGAGGACACAAAATGAGCAGGGACAGAGAAAGACAGAACGAGAAAGATGACGTGAGCATGACGAATAGGACTAGGAAGAGGAGGGCGGCGTGGCGGTCTAAGAAAGGGAAGCCACAGGGGAAGTGAAACTGGAACGGACAATGGCAGGCACGGCAGCGGGCACGCAGTGTCCCATCTCCGGCCCGGCCCTGGCCCGGCCCGCCCCGTCCCGGCCCCGTTCTCATGTCCCCTGTCCATTCTCTCTCTGTCAGTTTCTATCTCTCTCCCTCCTCCTCTCTTTCGAAGCGGTGTCTGGTCTGCCCAGGCCATACATGTACGCCGGTTTGTCCAAATATGCCCATCAGTCTTGAGGCCACAGGCGGCCCTGCCCTGCCCTGCCCTGCCGGGCCAGGCCCCCTTGGCCCTGCCCCTGCCCAGCCAGCGTGTTACTCTGAGGTCAGCCCAGCTGGTTCGCTCACGGTTACTGCGGAAACAAAGTGCCTCGCTGCGCCCGCTGTGATCACTTCCTATATCAACCTCCTGCGTTTTCTCAAACAACAACAACAATCAAAATACGTTTCTTGTGTTTAAAAAATAAGGGGACCACGTCCGCTTTAACGGGACAATAAAGACACCCGCAAAAAGCGCAATTTTCTAACGATTGCGCGGACGCGTCCACCGAGGGGGTGGGGGGAGGGGGGATCACTAAAAAAAAAAATTGTGTACAATGATTTTTATTTTTTTTGACCTTGATTTTTCTTTAGATTTTTTAACGAAAATTATCTGTCGCACTTTTTGATAAATTTTGATCTTTTAACCCCATTTCCGAACGAATGTTTTCCAATTTTTTGTCCATTTTTTCTCGATTTTTAGGATTTTTCTGTAACTTAAATTCTTCTTGATTTTCTTTTTTTCATTTTTTTTTCTTTTTTTTGTCCGTACAATGATTTTTCGAAGTGATCCCCCCCTCAGCGTCCACGCTCTCGAGTTACACGGCGCGGCGGACAGCCCCCTCCGCTCCTCGACAGCAGCAGGGCGGGCCGACCTGTCAGACGGGCCACGGGCCGGCCACTTTATTGGAGGTGCATTCGCCCCGCCTCGCCTCGCTGGGGCGGCAGGGGCAGGACGGCAGGACAGGACAGCGCGGCCGGGACGGGCCGGGCCAGGGCGACTTCCTGTGAAATCAGCCAGGCTTTTCAGCCGAGGCTTCAGCAGCGACGACGCCTTTTGCTGTGCAGGACAGCCTCGCTCAGCAGGGCCCGCCGCCCCGCCCCGCCCCGCCCCTGACCAGGGCGAGCGGTTTGTTTGCGGTGAGGAAGCAAAATGCTGCTGGGCCAGCACGGGTTAGGCCGCCTGCGCCGTATTTGGCTATCGCTCAAGCACCCGCGCAGCGCAGCGCCGCAAAGCGAAAATGGCAACCAGGAACTGGGACGCAACACGAGTACAAGAGCCAGAGCGCGAGGTAATTGATGGACACGCGGCAGCGAATATATAATTATTATCAGAGACACACTCACAAACACACACACTGCGACTGCTCCCCGCCGCAGTATCAGGATCAAGTAAAGTTATGTGGTGCAGCTTGGGCGGCCTTGCACTCGTCCGTGCGTATATAAATTTTTGCTGTTTTGTTTTGTTTTATAGAATTTTCAGCCGAGGAGCGGCACGCCGCCCGCGAGCCGAGGCGCGCTGGGCTATCGCGCTGCCAAATAAACGACAAGTGGAAGGCGGCCCCCGGCAGGAATAACTGCCCGCGCCGGAAGCGCTCGCCACTTGCGCGCTTTAATTCAAGCGCCCCGCGCGAACGTCACGGCGGTGACAATAATAATCACCGCGAGCGCACGCCGCCGCCGCCGGCACCGTCCATAGGCTGACAGGTTCACGCATGTTTACAGACGAGTTTGCCGAGCCGTAAAAGGCAATCGCAAGTCGCTTCTTCTTCTTTTTCTTTCGACGAATGCTATATGTATACTGAATAAAGTTACTGGCGACGAGGAGAAAAAAAACAAAGTGCAAAGTAAAAGAGAAGAACCACGCGAACGAAGTCTCCTCGTCGCATGAGCACGCAGGATGACGCGGAAGCGCAGCGCGCAGGGCATCACAGCGCATCATCAGTCGTCTTCGCCGCTCATCAGTCCTCGCCTCGCCTCACCTCTGCACAGCAGCTCACTACACTAACCTTCCGCGGGGCCTTCCCCCCTGACATAGGTCGAGGCGCGCCGCCGGCCGCCGCGACTTGGCACTCGTCCTTGCCTATGAATGACAGCGGGGTAAGGGGGTGGGAGGGAGGGAGGTACCGAGGTGCGCTATACATCCAAGTACCTTCGGACCGCAGCGAGGGGAGAGGTGCAGGTCCCGCATCAGGTGGCCTCGACGCCCAAATGGCTTCTCGTCTTGGCTCGCTAGCCATTATAGCCGCCACACCGAGCCGAGCCGAGCCGAGCCAAGAGAGAAGCAGGGAGGATCAAACGAAATAACACCAGCGAAGAGACGGCGACACTGTACGCCCGGCGGGCTCGGGGCGGGGCGGGGAGAGGCGGACCTCCCGGGTCCTGCGGCCAGGCTGGGCCGCCTGCCTGCCGCCCGGGCCAGGTCGGCGAACTCGCGATCAACGAACTAGGAAGGAAGAAGCCAGCTCGCCGCACAGCCGGGGATGACTACTGTATCGGCCAAAAGTATATATATCCGCGCTCCACCGCACCCCGCAACAACGGGCTGAGGTGCACACACCAAAGCGACAAAGAAAAGGATGATACCATTCCACACGTTTTCCTTTATCATTGTTTGCAACTTATCTGCGGTTTTATTACTAGCCGTACGCGGCGCGTGAGGCGTGAGGGGCGGCGGGGCGCGGGCGCACCAGAAGCGGATAAATACGCAGGGGCGCTCCTTTTGTTCGCGGGAGAGGGGGGGGGGATTGATATTGATGACCGCACATTTTTACCCCGCCGTCGGCGTCGCCGCCGGTACCTTTGTCTGATTGTGTGTGCGTGTGTGTGTGTGTGTGTGTGTGTGTGGCAGGCACGTACACATCGGTCCCGCCCCACCACCCCGCCGGTCGCACGGCGCCTTCACCTGGCAAGTCTAAAATCAACCCTCCTTATTCCCCCTCCCCGCGCCCTCGCTCTTCTGCACTGAGGTAGCAACATAAAGGGAGGAGAGGAGAGGAGAAGAGAGAAGAGGAGAGGAGAAGGGGAGAAAAGAGGAGAGAAGAAAAGAGAAGGTTGGACTTCCCGCTTACATCCCGGGTCAGACCGGGCGCAGCTCAGCGTCGCCGCGCCCATCACCTATCACCCTGGGATCCCCGCCGCCCCCGCGCAATCAGCTGCGCGACCCGCCCCAGCCCTGGCCGCCACGCAGCGACGCGGGAGGGGGACTTATTGGTGACGGCGTCACGGCCCCTTACCCCTCGCCCGTGCTATCTGCGGGGCCGATATAAGCACCAGCTCCAAAGGTTATCTCTTGCTTGCTTTTCGTTTTATCTTCTTTCTTACAATATTAATTTTCATTTTTGTTGTCATTACTTTTGAGTAATGCGAGCCTGATCGATGACGGTTCCGCCTCGAGCGGGTGTAGAGGGATCATCCCCAGGGGGGAGATTATTCGTGTGCTTTGCGTAACGCTGCGCCGTATTCAGGTCATCCGGCCCGGCCCGGCCCTGCCCTGCCCTGCCCTGCCCTGCCTTGCCCTGCCCTGCCCTGCCTTGCCCTGCCCTGCCCTGCCCTGCCCTGCCCCGCGCGGAGGTGTGTGCATCTGCATGTCGCAAAACGGCTCCATTCAGAGAGAGAGGCAGGGACCTCTCGGCACTCGCGCATGCCGTGTCCGGGCCCCGCTTGTCAGTCCTGACGGGGTGGGGCGGTGTGGGGCGGGGCGGGGCCGGAACTCTGCGGCCGGGGCGGGGCGGGGCGCGCACGCCACGTATGCACGCCAGGCGGGCACGCGACCCCAGCTCCGCCCCCAGCGCCCTGTTCTTTTTTTTTTCCCTCCAGTCCTCTCTCCCCCGCCCCGCCCTGCCACGCCCCCTCCGCTCTTATTTTCGACGTTTCGACCGTTTGGCGTGGCGACGCTTGTTGCTCGGCCGGCTGGCTCCCGCCGCCTGTCGAACGGCCCCGCGTAGGCAGGTCCGCCGAACACGCCTGCTCGGCGGGGCTGCCTACCCGCCGGGCGCTCGGGGCGGACCTCGAGGCGAGCAGACGACCAGGAGGTAAACGCGAGGAGAGGAGGAGTGGAGGTGCACGACCTCCAGCCCGGCCCGGCCCGCGGCCCGCGGCGGCCGGGCGTCAAAACATAAAGGTCCCGGGGGTGGGGGGTGATAGATATGGCCACCGGCTGAGCGGCCAGGCGCACCCCGCGCCCGGAGCCGGAAGTAGCAGGGCGCGCGGGTTACCAACCTCCCCTGCGCGGGGTGTAGGACCCCGCTCCACGAACCCCCGGCCCCACCCCCACCCCCCGGGGGCCCACCCCCTCAACAACCCGTGACGTCCGGGGCAAACATTTGCAGGAATTATGGTACCCTCTCTCTCTCTCTCTCTCTCTCTCTCTCTCTCTCTCTCTCTGCTCACACGCTCTCCGGAGACACGGCCCACCCACCCAATGCACTGCTGCTCCGAGCAATGTCCCTGAGAATAATAGGTTTTTGCCGTCACGGGGGACGCGGTGGGACGGGGAGAGGAAGGGGAGGAGAGAGAGGGGGGGGGTCTCCGGTGCCTTCAGCTTTTCCTCCTCAGCCCGGCAGGGCGCGGCGCAGAGGGAAACACGACCCAAAACCGCTGGCAACAAGGTTGGCGTGTGATTTCAGCCTTCTCCTCCCGATGTTTCTCACTGGGGACAACTGGGTGCGCTCCGCGCCGGCCCGGACCCGGGCTGTGCGGCTGCTTCACGGCGGACGAGTCTCCTTGTCATGGTCGGTGCAGCCGCGAAAGTGTCGGCGTAAAAAGGAGTGTGAGAAAATGTTAGCGCCCCTCCGCGCCCTGCCGCGGGTCAACGGCCCGATTGGAAACGCTTCATCGTCCTGCGCTGGGCGGGGTGGGGTGGGGTGGGGTGAGGTGAGGTGACGCTCCATCATCGCCTGAAGCCACTGAAAGGCTCGTCTCTAATGTTTCTTTTATAACACACACCATGGTAGTGCGTATTCAGTTCACTCGCGGGAGGGAAACAACTCGGAAACAACTCTGAATTTTGGTGTACACATTTTGTGTTGTGAATTTTTGAGGATTTTCACCAACTGTTTTGTGAATTTCCTGATTTTTTCCTGATTTTTTCCTGAATTTTTACTCGTTCTTTACCGCCACCTCTCTCCTGAGTGGTGAAAAGAACGAGTATTGTTCTCAGTCGAGTGTAATTCTTAAACTGATTCCACTTTCATCTCAGATCTCACAATACCTACAAGCATGATACTTATACTACTTTAAACTGGAAGTGCTGATCTTTTTTCCAACAATGAACTTTTTTTTTTTCAAGTTTAATAGTATTATTTTGAGAACACTTAACCAATTTTCTATGTTTTCATTCTAAGTCCATGACCCACCTTATTAGTGGAAGTTTCAATCTCAGAGAGCACAATACCCACAGTCATGAAACTTGTACTGAGCAAGGCCCGAACTGCGAGCAAGGGCCCGAGTGTCCCGGGAAAATCTTCCCCTACACGCACTAAAACAATCCGAGATGAAAATGGACTAACTCGACTCACATCTCGTTTTACATACTTCTACCTCTGTAGCACATATGTAAAGAACGAGTTCGATTTCCATACTTATCACAAAATTCATTTTGTGTTTTATTATTTGGCCTTTGTTTTGAATTACGAGGTGTACAAACAATTCAGGGTTGTTTCCCCCTCGGGTTCACTGAATGACTCGTGAGACTCGACGCGACACGCGCCGTGTGTTTTAGCAGTGAATAAGTGTCACACGGAGGCCCCGCGGGCGCTCAGCGTCCTAACACCCAGATGCACGCGAGACTTACTACTTGACTTGCGAGAGAACCGCAGCGCAGCGGAGGCCCTGCTGGCAGAAAGCAATTTTCCTTTCACGCCGCTCTGCCTTCCGCCCCAGTTGCACTCCGGTCATTGAGTACGAAAAATTTACGTCGGTCCGTGAGAGATACTAGAGCAGAAAAATAAGGGTGGGGAGCCGTGCGGCACGGGCGCACCGCGCTGCATCGTCCCCTCCGCCTACCCACACCTCATACTCTCTCGCTGAAGGCATTCGCATGGGTAAGCAAAAAGGCTCCTCGCCACCACCTCCCCTCCCCTTTCCGCGTAACAAATCCACATGAGTTGGGCGACGTTCGCGAAATAACAACGTCTACATCTCGGATCACATCTCTCTTATTCCTTTCCTTTCACACGGCCGGCCGCCCGAGGAAGGTGACACGCTTACATAGGTACATATGGGCCGCGAGGACGGGCGGGGACGGGGACTCCGATATTCCGACCTCTATGCTGAACGCTCCCGACACTCACCTGCAACAAAACGAGACGGTGTAGGGATTAGTCATTAGTCAACGCCCTCTGCGGCGACACTTCACTTCATGGCCTTTTGTCTCCTCAAGGAGACGTCCGCTCGAGGGCTGCTCTTGAGCCGGCGGACCGGACCGTACCACGCGCTTCCCGTTTCCTTTTTTTCTCTCTACTCCCTCCTCTTTTCTTTCCATTCTCTCAAAGTAGCGCCGTGCGTCCGATACGCAGCGCTGTTATCTGGGTCGGGCGGGCAGGCAGGCAGGCAGGCTCCCGGCCCGCCGGGCCAGGCCGGGCCGGGCCTCGTGATAACCCAATCCGGACGGGTCGTATTCGCCTGACCCGCGCCGCCGCGGCCGCGGCCCCGACCTGGCCTGTACATTGTCTGCGCGGAATTATCTCTAAATTTTGTTGCTACCACGTCACGAGAGACATGGGTTCCGACTTCGTATCGGCCGCGAGGAGACCACATAAGACTTCAGCGGCAGTGCATCGCACCCAATCGCACCGCGCGTGCTGCGCAGAACACCACCGCAGTCTCGTTTCGGACAAACAAAAAACAGGTATGTATGCACGGTGTGTTTTCGGGGGTACGGGGAAGATGCGCAAAACGAAGAAGTGTTGACGCGCGCTGCGGGCGGGGAGGCGTCAACCTCGTCCATCTCAGCGCGCAGAGGGCTGTACTTTACTCGCGGAGCTAGCGAGGCGAGGGCCGCAGGCCGCGGAGGACTGCGGAGCTGCGCGGAGAGGAAGAGGGGAATGAATGACAGCTAACTGGTTCAGAACATCGCTCTCGTATCTCTGTCCTTGTCGCACCTATGGCGCTGCCCCGTGCTGAAGGGCGGCAGGGTCCCATGAGTGCGACAAGGACGGAGGAGCGAGAGCGATGTTCGGGTTTAGACGGCAGGAAGATGCATTGGAGAGGAGTGGTGGTGGTAGTGGGGATGCGCGAAGTGTACGCTGGCCAACAGCAGCGGCACGCTGCTAACGCCAGACTCTCTGCTAGAGACGCGTTGCAATAGAGTGAGCTATTTATTGGCTCACGCGCGCACACATACACGAGCGCGAGCGCGCACACACACACACACATCCGCTATGCTCACGCGCACACACACACAAACATCACGCAAATACACGCATACACGCATTTTTGAACTCGTGCCAAAATACCTGATTCGCTCGCTATCTGGGGCATACTTAGCCGGGCGACTTCCTCGCGCCACCTAGAGCGCTGCTGCGAGCGTCGCATCACGCTCAGCTCGAGCGCGAGCGAGCGGGCTGACAGGTCGCGAGAGCACCGCCGCCGCCAGCAGCGCGGGAGGCGTGAGGGAAAAACGACTCGGAACTTTTTGCTCACCTTGTAATTCAGAAAAATTCAATAAAATTTAGAAAACTTCTTGAGTTACTAAGAAAAAAAATCAAGAAAATTCAGGAAAACTCACAAAACTTCACAAAAAATAGATAAAATTCAAGCAAAAATTCTTAAAGTTCAACAAAAATTTCGAAAAAAAAATCACAAAAATTCACAAAATTTGTACACTGTAAAATTCAGAGTTGTTTCCCCCTCGGGGAGGTGGGAGCCTCGGCCCGGCCTGGCCCGCCCGATACGCGAACTCAATACTGCAATAAAACATCTACCACACCACCACGTAGCCTCACATTCGCAGAGCTCCGCTCGGCAGTGGGCGTCCTCGCCCCGGGCCGGGACCACCGCGCGCGCGCCTCCTCACTTCATGTCACTCATAACGTTCCCGCCAGACAATATTCGAGGAAGGTCTGCCGGCCCCGGGCGCGGGTGCCTTACCCGCGCCCCGCCCCATAAAACGCCCTGCAGTGCGGGACTCATCTCGAGCTTTTCGGAAGAAGACGGACTGGTTTCCGCTGAGTGCGGCGAACGTACGGCCCGCCGCAACCGCCCGACCCCCGTCCCAAACGTCACTAAATGTTGCTGCTGCTTTCATGTGGCTTATTCTCCGAAGGCGCAAGCCGCCCGCGCCCCGCTCCCATGCAGGCGTGCCTCTAGCCGCGCTGGGGCGGGGAGCGGGGCGGCAGGTGGGGAAGGTGGTGGAGTTGGGCAATAAAGCCAGCGTGCACTACTATACTCTGTGCGAAACGTATAGTAAGGCCTGCAGGTTGCTTATTATTTCATGTTCCAAGGCGCGCCGCAGTGTTGTTGGCTGCTACTAAAACTCGCGCCGTTGAGAAACGTAAGAATTTTACCTCCCCGGGATAATGCAAGCCAGGAACACGGAGTCTGCAACTTCTCGTTTCTTCTCTTTAAAAAAAGTAAAAAAGAATAAAATCTCGGCTCGGAAACGCGGAGGAGAGAGCACGATAGAACGAGCGCACGAGCGAAAATGGATTGGCACACCACATCGCAAATAATGGAGACAGTGCGAATCCTTTCTGTTATGGTAGTCAGGGCCATGACCTCTGAGCGTGCGCGCGCGCACACACACACCTCACACACACACATCCAGCCCCATGGACACTTTCCTCGGTAAAATAAGCGACGGCGCAAATCGCTCAGCCACGAAAGTCGAGTCGAGCCGAGGGGGCAACGATTGTCGGTGTATACATTTTGTTAGTTTTTGTAAATTTTCTTTAATTTTTGTAATTTTGTTATAAAAATTTTTACGTTCAATTAACCAATTTTTTCTGTGAATTTTCATGATCTTATCCTGAATTTTCATGAATTTTTGTCAATTTTTCTGAATTACGAGGTGTATAAAAATTTCGGAGTTGTTTCCCCGTCGTGTCGAGCCCGCCAAGCGGCCGGGCGGGTACCGGGCAGGGCCGACGGCCAGCCCAGGGGTCGGGACGGGTCGGGGTGGGTCGGGGTGGGTCGGGATGGGTCGGGACGGCATGGGTCGGGACAGGACGGGACGAGACGGATCCCCCGTGGGAGGCAATTAGAGGGACGGGTAAGCGATGGGCCGGGCTGGGCCGAGGGAAGGAAACACAGGATATGCATGAGACGTCCGAAACTGGAAGATGCAAAGAAAGGAGTAAAATGTAATAACGCAGCACTTGCACGCTGTCTGGGCCCGGGCAGGCCGGGCGGGGCGTCGCTGACGCCAGTGAGCAAGTCCAGAGCGAGGCGAGTGTGTTTGTGTGCGTGCGTCTGTGTTGATGTGAGTCACCGCGGGGCGTGGGGTGGGGTGAGGCGGGGTGTCCATCCTGGACCCTCGGGGACCTCCCGGGCCGAGCCGAGCCGTGCCATCACTGCTGCACCGTTATGGTTGCTCAATCTGGAGAAACCAGCCGCCGCGCAGTTCGGGCCGGCCCAGCGCCCGCGCGGCTTACGTCTTGTTATGTTCTCATTAATGCCGCGAAGCGATAAATGCGGGGAAAATGTGCAGTGCAGTGTGCACGCTGCAATGAACGCAAGTTTATCACAAAGAGAGAACAAATAATAACACTAAAAACCAAAGTATCGTAAAAACACTATGAAATCGTTTAGAAACAAAAGTTTCCCTTCCCCGAGTACTTAATAAAAGTTTTTTCCGTTTAGAAGCCCGACGCATTTTACGCCCAAGCGGATCTCTCCCCTCGACGGCGACGTCAACTTAGGCCGAAAGTTACGGCGTCCGATCCAGATCTGCGTCTTTGGCGGAAGGCAAGCCGCTCTGGCCGCGCACCGCGCTGCACTCGAGAAGCACCGGCCCAGAAAAATAATTTAGCATAACTCGGAAGGTTCCGCGCGCCGGGCTGGGCTGGGCAGGGCGTCATGCATCCTGGAGAAAAGCTGATAAAAGCAAGGCCTTTTTGGAAGGCTGTAATTCTCGGAGGGAAAGTCAACGCGGACGCGGAAGCGCACACCGATGGAGATGTTAACCAAATCCGAAACGTAATTATTGCAAGCATCAGACATTTGACACTTCAAACGGCGAGAAATGTTTGTGAGCATTATGCTAGAAGTTTCCATGAAAAAATGTCGTAAAGTTGCGAAATCATAATTTGAAACATTAAAAAAAAAAAAAAAAAAAAAAAAAAAAAAAAAAAAAAAAGTCAATGACACTGGGTATTTGATTTGACTTGTCATCTTTCAACAACCACAAATGGGCATTCGCAAATTTAACATGTTGACCGTAACTTTACAACTTCAGTTGTACTCCATAAAACTGCAAGAACCGTTGCAAATTAACGAAAATATTTTTTATGTTAACTGTCTCACGACGCTTGGAAATAGTAGAATTTTAATTTCAAAATTTTTCTTTAGAAAAAAATTAAATAAATAAATAAATTACTAAATATAGATAAATTAACAATAGCATTGCAACAAGCTCTTTGGATAATTGCGAGATCCCGCGTGCCCCACATTGCGCGTCATCCGCGTCACGCGTCGATGTCCAGCAGCGGGCCAGCCCGGCCGGTGGGCGGATGTGCGGGGCGGGGCGGGGCGGGGCGCGCGGGTGACGAGGTAACAGGAGTTAATGTAGCCACGGGCACGGCAGCCCGGCGGCAGGCAGGGGCGGACGGGGCGCGGCCCGGGGCGAGAGGAGAGGGGGGCGAGGCATGAGGAAAGAGAAAGACTGGCAGTCGTCATCACGGTAACGCTCAAAGCTCCACCAATCACTGTACTAGGCACTTTCACTTTCCCGAGACCATCGCCCAGGCCAGGCAGGCAGCCAGTCCGCACCGCGGGCGCGGGAGAGGGAGAGAGGAAGGGAGAGAGGGAGAGAGGAAGGGAGAGAGGGAGAGAGAGGGAGAGAGGAAGGGAGGGAAAGAGAAGCTCGCTGGGCCGGGCTAGGCCGGGCAGGCACGGGTGTTGGGCCTAGCTCAACGTAGTGGGCCGGGCTGGGCACGTCAGAGGGGCCGGGAGCCGGGAGGGGCCGGGCTGGTCCCCGCGGAGCCCCCGGCCACGCCCAGGGGCTCTTTGTCTTGCATCGCGTCATTCGAATGTTACCGCACTCTGCCAAAAATAACAGGCACCAACCGCGTATAAAGAGTAAATTTCCCTGTTGTTTTCTTCTTCTTTTTTTTTTTCCTTCGCGTGAATGAGGATGAAGTGTCTTTTCGCGGAATCTCAAACGGAAGCTATAGCGTGTGCACGGCGCAAAAGCGAAACATGCTGCTGATGAAGCACGGTGGCAGACTTGTTTGTAAAACAAAGTTTTGGCAGCGGGGAGGGAATGTATTTATAGTGTGTCGCGCGGCAAAGGCAACTGACCTGCCTCAAACGGGTGTCCCATCATACACAGCATGGGCGCGCTCAAAAAGAAGAAAAAAAGAAAAAAAAAAGGAAGTGCACGGCCGGCGTTGCATCCCTAACAGCATTTCGTTCTTGGAGTGGCCTCAAAAAATAAGTTGCTGGCCCGCCGTGGTTGTCATTAGATTAGCAAAAACGTGTCAATGTACTAATAACCGGCTATAAAGACAACTGGCTTTAAAGACCAGCTCAACAACACGTTGGTTGTTCAATTGCTTTTTTTTTTTTTTAAGTAAGGCCGTAGTCAAACACGCGCGACTCCACCTGAGACCTTTACTCAGGCAGACACACGCTGCACACGCGCGCGCGCGCACACACACACACACACACACACACACACACACACACACACACACACACACACACACACACTACCGGTCGCGGTCTGTACGGTCCTTCCCTCTACCATGTATTATTGGCCGGGCCGGCAGTAGTTCAGGTTGAGGGAGCCTTGTGCCTTGTGATGCTATGTTATGAAATATTTAAGTGGAGAGCCCTGCTCCTGCCGGCGGCGGTGGCGGCACGGGCGGGGCGGGGCGTGGCGGGGCGTGGCGGGGCGTGGCGGGGCGCGGCAGCGGGGCGCGGCCGGCCGGGTGGGTTTGCTCGCCGTGCGCAGCCATAGCCATGCAGGCGCGCCCGCAGCCCGCCGCCTGCCGCCCTGCCCGCCTGCCTGCACGGAGGTGTTGGCGCAGAATTTTAATTCAATGGTTATCTCCCCTACGTGCGCTCCATTTTGATCATTACGTAAAAAGGCGCCCCGCGCGTCCTGTGCCATCCCGTGCCGTCCCGCTCGAGCATGAGCGTAGCGCACTATCAGAAGAGCAGCGCGAGTCGGCTCCACCCCCGCGACCCTCAAGTCCCCGCGCCCCAGCTCAGCTCGCATAGGCGGGCCTTTACCTTCAGCATCAAATCCACGGCGGAAAGCCATCACCACCAAACAGCCGCCCGTAACCGTCAACTTTAAAGATATCCGCTTGGCCCTCACCGGCCGGCGCCATTATCGGCCCTAACTTTGTAGCGTCTCCTCTCCAATCGGCCGGCCCGGTCCGGCCCGGCCCGGCCCCACCTTGTAAAGTCGATGACAACCGCCGATGACCTTCAGACAATTTTCAATCAACGCGGCTCAGCGCTGCGCGGCGCTCCGGCGGGACGAACAATGCGGGGGGAAAAGTGAAGACGAAGACACCAAACAAACGGGACGCGGACCGCGGGGCCACGGAACCCCGGCGAATGTTTGAACAAGATTGGGTTCTGGCGTCGCGCAAAGGTCAATGACAGCAGAGGTTCCGATCCGACCGCCGCAGCCCCATGCATGCATGCGTGCGACGCGACGGCGGCTCTGGGCTGACTCGCGTGCACGGCCGGATAAATAGCCACGGGCTGTGAGTGCAGTCTCCTCGGCCCCCTCTCCTACCCCTTCCCCTGGCAGGAGCGGACGCATGAGAAAAAAAGAAAATTGTATAAATTTTGCCGAGCCGTAAAATCGCTTGTTTTACATTTTTTCCCCACTTTTTTTCTATGCAATTTTGGAAAAGAGTGACTTGAGGACTAATTTCAAAGCGTGCGTTTGCACGACATAGCGGCAACATTTCGAATAAATCACTGTAAAAAAATTATCGGATTTTTACTATACAACTGTGTGGGAAAAATCCCACATGCGTATGGGACGCGAATTTTCCCATACATTTGTGGGATTTTTCCTACACGTAATTTTATGTATCGGGAAATTGCGATAAGTGAGGGAAAAATCCCATACTCTTTCGGTAAAATACCAACATGTGTAAGGGGACGTCTGATTATAAAGTACCGATTACTGCCGCTAGATGGCGTTACAGCATCTGACTGTAAATTCTTGCGCGGGGCTGATTAGAAATGGCAGTAAGATGACCTCTATCGCATATTCCGGTTGCATTGGAGGACAAGTGTGGATATGTCCTCCTCGGATCTCAATTTTTGATTTGACTCAGTTCTCATACGTTCTCAGTCAAATGGTGACCTGAACCTAAACACCTAGTTTAGGTCCTTTACATTATTTCAAAGCAAAGAACTTCAAGGCTACCACATCTCAAATACACCAGTACGATTTTTGCTGTCCATCAGTCATATAGGAAAAATCCCACACCGATATAGCAGATATCCTATATGGGTATAAGATTTTTCCCACACAGTCCTATAGGAGAAATCCCACACCTGTCTAGCGAATCTGCAGCATCAGTATGGGAATTTCCATATACAGTCGTGTGGTAAAAATCCCATACATTGTATATGTAAATTGCTGCATATACATTTATGGGATTTTTCCGACACAAATTTTTTACAGTGATGCCATTTTAACATGGAGGTTCCTTTTTTTAAAAAAATTAAATATACACCGTCTACGATGTTGGCCCGGAGGAAGTCGCAATTCTTCAAAACTCACGCAACAGTTGCTCGCAGCCAGCAGCAGCGGCGCCGGTGCCCTGCCCTAAATTAAAAAGGAGATCTTAACTGTCCAAAGTTGGGCTTCCGCAGACCTGGCGTGGCGCGGCGGGGCGGGGCGGAGTAGGGCGGAGTAGGGCGGGGCGGCCTCCACGCTGCGCGGAGGGCTGGCCTGGCGCCTGCTGGCGGACAAGCCCAGCTGGCTCCGGTTCACAATCCCGGTGAAACGAACCTAGCAGGAAGAAAGTTCACGGTGTTTGGGCGGCCGTGGCGGGGCGCGCGCCCGCTCGCAGCTGGATCAAATCTACCTAGAGAAAATACAACGCGACGACATTTACCCCGTCGTCACGTGCGGTGTAGGAAGATTGCCAATAAAGCCTAAATATTTTCTCCTCTCCGAGGACCAGCTAAAGCGGAGCGCCCCCGGTGCAACATACCCATACAGCCAGCCGTTTCATCGAGTGTCGGTGCAACAGTTACGACTCCTTCGCACGCCTTTGAGGTTTTATGGGCGTGTCGAGAAAAGGACAGCAAAATAATGGCGCGCGCGCGGACACTAAAACCCAAAGGTGAGTGCCGACCGGACGAGACAGCTTACGACAATCACTCGCCCGGAAATTTCGGCTCTTGATTTTATCGGGATTTAAGGAAGAGGTGTCGTGTAGCAGCAGCTGAAAACAGGAAGTCGCGTCACATGCACACGACTGCACCGCCGCAGGGGAGTCGGGCCGACAACGGGATGTGCAGATAAGAAGAAGCTGCGCGTGATAGATATCGAAAAATAGGTAGACAATTATTGATAAGAGGTGTACGTCACAACGAGATAAAACGTATATAGACATTGACTTTCGATGCGTTCCTATTTTTTGCTGCCCTTTCATCAGCCTCCATATCATGAAGTACTGAGTGTATGGCTGCAGCCATGCATGCCCATACGATAAATATAACTGTATATTTCTCCGATTTTAAGGGTCACGCAAATCCTGTCGGAAAAGATTTGCGTGTTTCGTCTCCAGCCCGACAACACACGTACCTGGGTAATGCAGCACGCAGCCATGGCTATATCCTGTCCAATGACGTGTAGGTAATCCGTGGTGAGGCGCTAACGCATCACTGCCGCACACACACACTCACACACAACACCGGCACAGGTAAGGAATAGTAATCACTGCCTCGCACCTTTTTCCGTCGCCACTCAACCGAAACAAAAAGGAGGAGGAATGATATATATACACAGTCTCACTAAACTATCTGACAATGACGCACACTGCACTCTGCTTCCACGTTCAATCCATAGCACGTTTGAAGCAGCTGCGACCCGACGCGACCCGTTCGCTGCATGCGGATGCACTCCAACGGGGCGGCTGAGCGTGGCGGTGCTCGGCTGTATACGTCCGGCCAAGCGCGAGGGCCCTGCGCGACTGGCGGCGGCGGCGGCAGGCAGGCGCTGCGGCGGCGGGGACCGGCCCGGCCCGGCGAGGAGTAGCGGCGGGCCCCGCCGCCCCGCGCCCCGCCCCGCCCCGCCCTGCCCCGCCCCGCCCCGCCCCGCCCCGCCGTGGCCGACCCCACCGGCACGGCACGCTTGCAATAGGCAGCTGGCCCCGCCACGCCCCGCCACGCCCCGCCACGCTAAACGGCACCAAGGGGGCCCGCTGTGCTCCGCGGTGCCGCGGCGCCCCCACGGCCCCAGAGCCGGGGCGGGGCGGGGCAGGGCGGTGCAGGGCGGGGCAGGGCGGGGCAGGGCAGGGCGGGGCGGCGACACGACGGCCGTGGTGGCGACGGCGACGGTGCGCGGCAGAGATTCCGGCAGCGGCTGCAGTAGCTTCCAAAAGAGATCGGGAGCGAGCAAAATGGTCGCAAATACCTACATACATACTAAATGGAACGAAGCGCGGTGTTTCTGACAACTTCTAAAACCCGACTCAGCTGAGACCCTTATAGAACAGATGACGACTACCAAGTCGGCTGGAGCATTTATTCCAGCACTGGAATATAGCGAACTAAAGGGAGTGTGAACCAGACCTTAAGGTGCCACGACGAGAGAGTACACGCTACATTTCTAATGGACTTTCTTTATTATCGGCTACAGATTTCTGTAAACCTGCTTTATTGCGTTGATGCGCAGTTACATCAAATTAAAAAAGGAAAAAAAAACAAGAAAAAAACACGATTTTGTTTACAACTGAACATGAAATGATAAGCAATAAAGCAGGTTGACACGAGGGGTCCCTCACTCCACTCGCCCACTCTTTGTACACTTGTCCGAGCCCAACTCGCGTTCAACTCGCTTCAACTCGCGTTCGACTCGCAAAAACTCGCGTCACCTCGCGAAAAAATTGCGTTCAACTCGCGAAAAATTGCGTTTAACTCGCGGAAACTTGCGCCCAACTCGCGAAAATGCATCAACTCGCCAACTCGTTGTACACCTATTTTGGGAGTGGGGGACCCCTCTCGGGTTGACGTATATTCTTAGCTGTGAATTGAAAGAATAATTGACAACTGTTTAACTCTGTACATTCTGCTCGTTGTACCCTACAACACCCAGAAAATGGCATTCTAGCTTTTAGTATGTAAACATTCTAATACTGGAAACTCTAAAGTACATACTAGTAATTAGTAAGCAAACATACTTTTCCAGAAAGCCTAACTGACATTCTAAATGTTACCATACTATTGCAACATTCTAATCTTACATACTAATTTTTAGAATGTAGACCTTTAGATTTTGACCCCACTATATAAGGATCACAGCGAATTTTTCTTCCAATGAGTTTGCCGTACACACGAGAATTTAGAAAATCTTAAATAAGACAATATTTTTAGAAATTTGGTTTGCAAACCTTCTATTTGTAGACTACGGATGAATACGCCCCAGGAACGCCCGAGCGCTTGGTTATTGAATAACATGGGCCGTCCGGAGCCTCATCGGCATGGTCCCTCAGTGGTCTAGTGGTCAGCGTAAGAGAACCGTAAGGCATAGGTTGCAAGTTCGAAACTCACCCGGGTCTCTTTTTGTTTCCTAGTTAAGGGGACTACCCACTAAAGAATTTTATGTGACATACTAAACAAACATACTAAACCGTAGTATGTTCGTGGATTAGGATGTTACATTCTAAAGAATAGTATGACATTCTTGGTTCGTATTATAGTAAGCAAACCACCTAAACATTAGAATATTATTCTGAAAACAAGAATGGCGTTTTCTGGGTGAATTCACAATAAATTTTAACAGTTTTTAATTGAGTTTAGAAATAACAGTCTCACGACACTGTAGTTAAATTGTAGTATTTTATAAAAGTGAATTAGAGATGCGTTACAAGGATAGAACTGAATCGTAGGCAAGATTTCCTGCCACTTCTTTTTTTCCAGCAGGGGATTCGCACAGAGAGAAAGATAAAGTGCAACGCGTTTCCGCGCCCACGCCCACCGCGCCCCGCCCTGCCCCGCCCCGCCGACGGCCTTGAGAACCCAAGATGTAAACCATGAGAACAAAGCCGGCCAGCCAACAGGTCGCCTCGCCTTGCAGGGGAAACAAAACCACGAGCAAAAACATGCAAAAACCCCACCCTTGTTCGGTGCCGCTTCCTTTTCCGTTTCCCATTTTCTGAAGAAAAAAAAAAGAAAGAAAGAAAATGATCACCTAAACATCCCCAATGACCAATAATGACGACGGCCATGGCACTCCAGCGACAACGTACATCAAAGTTACGCGTAGTTACGCCAAGAGACAAAAATAAAAGATCAACGCGATCGACGTAAAAAAAAAAAATACAAGATAAAATCATTAATAATGAACGCAAAGAGCGAGGCTGCGGGGGGCGGTATGTCGTGTCAGCGGATGAGAATCATGATGCCGATTACGATGCTAATGAAGACGATCAGCGGGGAGATAATGGTGGCCGCGACACGCCGCCCCGCGCGCCGCGCGCCGCACCAGGCAGAGGGCCTTAATGACGGACCGCAGGAGGAAACATTCGGCGGTCCAAGAAAGGTCGGTCCGGGCCGAGGCAGACGACGACGGCGAGATCACTGTCCAGCTGCCCCTTCCGCGTAGCGTTAAAACACCGCGGCGCATGGAAGATATACGGGCATGCGTGTTTTATTAGTAATTACAAAGCGCCCGCTTTATAGGGTTGAGTAAAAATAATAAAAATGATCGCTTTCCCCGTCACTTTTACGATCTACGACGCACACCGCCGCGGCACTACACCGTGTGGGTCAGGGAGTCGGAGAGGATCGGTTTCTAGGGCTCCGCCGACATTTACTCACCGCGTCGCCCGCGCGACGAGGTGCCTTGTAAGTACGCGAGGCGCAATGAGATGAAAGCGGTGGGGAGAAGAGACACAGAGGAGAGAGAAAGAGAGAGGGAGAGGGGAGGGAGGGAGGGAGGGAGGGAGGGAGGGAGGGAGGGAGGGAGGGAGGGAGGGAGGGAGGGAGGCAGAAGACAAGGGTGGGGGTAGAAGAGAGGCGCGGGAGGTACAAAGAGCGATAGAGGTGGAATCGCTTCCAAACAACAATGTTGTTACCCGGAGCTATAAATTCCGGGCAACAAGGCACAATATGCCACAACGCACTAGCGGCTACAGCACGGCAGACACAGACGGGTTGAGCGCGCAGGGCTGTGCAGTGTTTGACAAATAGCTCTCCGGCTCCTTGTACGGGGGCGGCTGGGGATGACACCGTGGTCAGGGGCACGTGAGAGGGAGGGGGTAGGGGAGCGAGGGAGAGGTGGAGGGGGGAGAGAGAAGGGGAAGGGAGCCAGGACGACAGGGGGAAGAGAGACGGAGAGGGGGGGAGGGGCAGGGGGGAAAGGCCGATGACCTTTCGTCCACAGGTGCAGCAGAAACGCGTTGGCCAGGCCTTCGTTTATTCGCATGTCAATGTGCGCATGCGCAGACCATGTACTGGACGAGACAAGATCGAAGAGGAAGAAAATATGTTGTTTAAAGCAAAAAGAAAAAAACTGCGTTCTGCGCGCGTAAGGAAGCCGGAGGAGCCGGAGGAGAAAACAAGGAGCTGTCCCGGCGCGAATATCAAAGCGTGCGTCGCTGCAGTAAAACGCCTCGAGCGATGTAAATGCGAAACCTTTTCAAGTGAGTGGGCTCCACCACCGCGCCCCCACAGTTCTAAAGTTAAACCGTTTCGACGCAATATTGTAAAATAAAACGGTGGCGCAGGATCAGGATTTTGTCCAACTTGGGATGTTAAAAAAATTAAAAAAAAAAAATTGATGCGTCTGGAGGGGGTGAGGTAGGGAGGTACCGGTCCGACGGGCGCGGGCTGGGCGGGGC
Organism: Frankliniella fusca; assembly: GCA_029379305.1. NCBI lineage: Eukaryota > Metazoa > Arthropoda > Insecta > Thysanoptera > Thripidae > Frankliniella > Frankliniella fusca. The sequence goes on along the minus strand of JAHWGI010001056.1, from coordinate 1,741,540 downwards.
GGGGCGGGGCGGGGCGGGGCGGGGCGGGGGGCGGGGCGGGGCGCGGCGGGTCTGGGCGGGGCGCAGGTGCAGGTGCGCCCTGTTCGGTTATATCACTTGCAGATAGAAAGGCTCTGCTCGGGACCCCGGGCCCGGCCCAGCCCACGCGCCAGATGAGAGGCGGGCGGGCGGAGCGCACTCTCCGCGGTTTATCGTTCGGCTTTGAAGCCTCTTTGGCGAACTAGTTTTGCGATAAAACAGCAGAAGGCGACGCCAATTCGCCGACACACCGCCTTTTTCGTCCGGCCGCAAGGCTACTTTTGGGCTCCGCTCCAGCGCGGCGACGTCGGCGCGCCGCTGGAGCCGAGCGGAGCGGTCAGTTTCCTGCTGGGCAAAACCGCCACCGCCACCCCGCCCTCCTACTCGCCCGAGCTAAACGCTGCTCTATCTCCGCCAATTCAAGCCAGGCGACGTCCTTCTTCGTACGCTTTCAAAGAGGCTCGAGCAAAACCGGCCCAAACATTAAATGTCGAACGAAAAAGAATCGGGAACGGCCGTTTATCATTGACTAATCGGCGCGTCGGGGGTGGGCCAGGGTGGGCACCCTGGTGGTCCGGCTCGAAAGCCACTCACACCCGCTCCCCGCCCACCCTACCGCGCCACGCCACGCCCTGCCACCCCTTGGCACAGCGCCCCGCGCGCCTCCCCCTTGCAGCAGCCTCAGCGTTTCTTTATTTTCTGGTATATTTTCTGTACAGTGTGCCAGCCGCAGCCCCCCCCCCTCCCCCCGAAAAGTGCCACGCCACGCCAAGCCACGCCATGTTTGGCAGATTGAGGTGCGTGACCGGCGGCCGGTGGACCCGACCCGGGCCGGGCCGGACCCTCGGACAGGATGCGGCCCTTCCGAGCGACATCCGAGAGGGGCGCGGGGTCTTTGTTTGGTACCTCCTCCCCCCGGCCGAACCACCCCGCAGGCAGAGCTGAGCCTCAATACCCCCCTCCCACTCCCAACCCTCCCCGGCTCTGCCAATTTCGTGGTATCCTCTCCGAACAGGAGAGACAGCAAGGCGCTTTTCCTTTCCCCGCGGGTTTCTTTTCCCAGATTTTATTTTGTTTTTACTCCGAGAAAGACTCCCCCGGTCCGGTCCCCCTGTGCACCCCACCGCGCCCCAGCCGGCGGTGGTAGGGGGCGGGGAGGGCCTGCACCGGGCCGTGCCAGAGAAAGGCAAACACAACGTCTAGCGAGACTCACCCCGTCCGCCAGCGATCACTGACTCACCTGAAACACAAGGAAAATTAAAGTTAAAATTTAGGCAACAACAGACAACAGAGAAAATGCAGAAATTTGTGAGCTTCTTTGTATTATTCACCCGACCGCCAAAAAACGGACGTGCAGGGGAAGTGTCCGTCTTGTCTAAATTAACCCTGAATACACAAACAACCACGACTTCAATAAGCAAATCATGGGAGGAGCAGGGCGGAGTAAGGCGGTGGCAGGATAAAATTGTTAAGTCTACGTTCGACAGTTTTCCTCCTCAGCCCCCACCCCCCCCCCCCACACCCCTCCGTTTTACGAAATGAGGACACGCTTCGCCCTCCGCACGCTTGATCGCGGGTTGTCTCGGGGTTGCCGCTGTTCAATATTTTCATTTCAGCGCGATTCCTGGACCTACACACACGATCGCCCCCACACCTGCTTACATTCACATAGGGCAGGCGCGCCGATCTGTTTGCTTTCGACAAACTCCCACTCCTTCCCCCACCCCTCCCCTGCACGTCCACGGCTAAACTAACCTCCCTCCTCGCCACACCTCCTTTCTAAAAATCGCAGGACGTCGCTCGGGGCATCACCGAGCCGAAGCCGCAAACGTCAACTGAGATCAGAGTAATATTAACGTAATATTTTTTGAGGCATCATCAGCGTGTGTATGGAGGAATACAAAAGTTAAGCGACCCCTCGGGACATCATATCCCTGCACACCCGCAGACGCAAACTTGAGTTTCCGATCGGACAAGGCTCACGGGAGACTTCCACTCCAGCGGCCCTAGATGAGGTGCAAATCCCAGAGAGCGCGGGCGCGCGCGGTTTAGGTTTCACCGAGGGTGACGTAGAGTACACACGTCGGCGGCAGAGGGGGGGGGGGGCGCACTCGCGCACTGCAACGAGGGAGGAAACAAGAGAGGAAGAGAGAGGGGCGAAGGGCGGGGCGGGGCGGGGCGAAGGGCGGGGCGGGGCGGGGCGAAGGTCAGGAAAAAGATATCCAGGCTACGTACAGCAGCGCCAAGGATGCAGCTTGGGGGTGGGACTGTGTTGTGAGGTTAGTAGGTCATTGTGTCTCTCGGGCGTGGCGGGGCGAGGCGGGGTGGGGCCAGAGAGGGGTGCAGGATGGCCAGCGGAGGACCAGTGGCAGGAGCACCGTGCGCACCCCGCCCCGGTCCGCCCCGGTTCGCCGTGCGCCCAGCGGGGCACCAGGTCCCAGCCATAACAACGGGCACCAGATGTGCCAGATGCTTGCAGCGTGGAGACACGAGAAAGGGAAAAGATAAACTTGAGCCCCGCCAGCATTAAAGCATGATGGAGGGACACTCCTCGCAAAACTCGTGTTTAACATGTATTATTCACTGTTAGACCGGCACTATAGTTTTCTTAGTATTGATCTATACGTTTTTACATATTAGGGTTAGTGATCGATTTGTTGGTTACTATGAACATTTTTGTAAATAGGTAATAGTTCACTGATGAAATCAGCAATTTCATTACGTATCACTCTTTTAAAAAGTTGTCAGTAGCTCAAAAACGCTTTTATAAGCGGCGGGAATACTGACAAAAGTGTCTAAAACATCAGTTAACGGGCTGAGAGTGCAGTGGCGGTGAGCGCTAACGAAGCGGTGATAGAAAAGCAAACCTGATTTACCGAGATGATTAAGCGAGCAAATAAAATGATCGGAATAAAGGCCGGGAGGGGGGGGGGGGGGAGGCTGACGAGAGACTGCGGTGTAAAGACACGTGGCCTGTGCGACCAGTGAAAGGGGTTAGCGGGGAGGGATGGGTGGTGGGTCGGGGTTGGGCGGGGCGTGGCACTGGCCAGGCCGGCTAATTGTTTGCAGGAGCCAAACATGTACACACACTGGGATGAAGCGCACCGCCTTGAATGCCGCCCTGCCACGCCTGCCCTACGACACTATTAGTCCTCGTCCCAGCCTCGTTCATAGTTAAAACCGCTTTCAGGCCAAGTTGCATCATAGAAAATTTGCTAGCCTGCAGAGGGCGCCCCCCATGAAAACTCATTTGTTAAGATAGAACGTATAGAGATTCGCAGAATAGGGGGGATGCGGAGGACGTCGGCGAAGGTGACAGTTAAAAGGGTTAAAGGTAAAGCGAGTAGGGGGGGAGAGAGGAGAGGTCGGTGAAGGGTTCGGGTGGGTGGGTGGTCAGAGGGGCGGCTCCCCTTACGTTACCGGCCCTTTTAACGAGCGGCTAGATTAATGGGCTGCTCGCATTTCCCCTGCAGCCCTGGCCCGGAGCACAGGCAGAGGAGCGCGGCACCAACCAACGCCCCCCAACCCGCCCCCAAAAACGGACAACGCTCGAAGCCACGTATATTTCGCATTATAAGTGTCTCAGAATAAAAAACTAACTTTTATGGTACGTGTTTCCTCTTTTCCGGAGAGAAATGTGCGACTCCGCTCTTTATCCTCGCAAACGCGGCCGTAAGTGCATTTTCTCGTTTGGCTCGGACCGCAGCCACAATAAGGTGGGGCCGGCCCGCTGATACGCCCCGGCCCGGCCCGGCGCCGCGCTGCCCCGAGCCGCGTAACGGTGGCGGCGCCTCCGATAATTATGCGTCCCGCGATAGGCCGTTTTCAAAAGCGCACGAAATGAGGCAAATTCCGACCGGCGGCGCGGACACGCCGGGCACTCGGGGTAAGATATGCAGTGGCTCGGGTCCTAGACATAACAGACAGCCGGGAAGAAGACAGGACGGCGCCCCGGCAGGGCCCCTCGCGCACGGTGGCCTGGCCCCGGGAATCACCCCTACGAAATGTGTACAATGATTTTTTGCTATAATTCTTAAAAACATAATTTCAAGGAGAAATTTTTGCTCGTTTTTGCTATACTTTCTGGTAAATTTTGATCAAGTACCCCTATTCTTGAGTTTTTTTTTATTTTTATTTCGGTTCATAGTTCATTTTCTTCTTGATTTTTCTTGATTTTTTCTTGACTTTATTTATAATTTTTTTAATTTTTTAAATTATTATATTTTTTGTTTTGGTGGAGGGCGTTCACTTATTTTTGAAGAAACTCCCCGCAGGCCACGGGCTTGCTGCTGCTGCTGGCCACCTCAGCAGCCTGTCGCGCTGCCAAGGCAGAGAGTCACTCCCCCTGAATCATCTGTTCTTCCGCTTACGAGGCCGCCGCGCCGCGCCACGCCGCGCCACTCCGCTCCTCGAGGCCTCTGGCACCGGCCCGGCCCGGCCCGGCCCCGCGGCCCCCTTGGCCAGTGCACCGGTGAGCTCTTTAGCGGCGAACGCCCCCACCCCACCCCGCCGCGCCCCGCCCCACCCGCGCGGCCCGCTGCCGGCGGGGACCGGCGACAGCTTCAAAACAAAGCGCAAATCGGCACCCTTCGTGACTTTCTGGTAAAGTAGGGCCCTGTCCTGTCCGGCCCGGTCCGGTCCGGCCTGGTGCGCAGCGGGGCGAACACAATCAACGGTATAACAGAAACAGTCCTCGCCGGCCAGGCGGCCAGGCTCGTCGCGAAGAGCATTATGAGGACGCTGACAATGATAATGGGGAAAGCATCCGCATGGAATAGCAAGGAGAGGTGCGGAGCGGAGCGGGCAGGGCGAGCGAGCGCAGTGCGCAGCCTTCAATGACCCGAGCCCCTGCGGGGGTAGGCCGGCCCGCGGGGCAGCGGCGCGAGCCAGACCCGCCGGCTGCCTAACCCGCAGGCGGTCCCGAGCCTGCAACTCTCGCAGCAGGGAGTGAGCGAAAGGCAAAAAAGAGAAATAAAAAAGTACCCTGCTTATTTTTTCAGGTAACACCAAGAGGAAAACAACATTGAATTTTGGTGAACAAATTTTGTAAATTTCAGTGAATGAATTTTGACGAATGTTCGTGAAGATTTGCTGGAGCATTTTTCTTTCTAGAATTCTGTGATTTTTTTCCTCTGATATTTTCTGAATTGCGAGGTGTACAAATATTTCATATTGGTTTCCCCCTTGGACGGACAACACACACCTCTGACGATTGTGTCCTGTACTTCTTCTTTTTGAGTGCATGTATACGGTTACGGAGGATATTGAGGGGAGTTAAATATGTTCTTATGGACACGGATGTCGTTGTGCATTCCCCAGCGCCCCCGCCCCGCCCCGCCCCGCCCCTCGCTCCTTTCCAATCACAACCAGCGCGGCGCGCGAAGGCAGGCCGATGCAGCGAGAGGAGGACTCACTCCCACTCGATAAAACCAAACGGCACGCAAACATCATCTGTTGCTCAGCCAATTCATGTTCAGCGCTGGTTATATACTTTTCGCGGAGTGGCTGTGCATCGTCGCCCGGGTCGAGTCGGGTCGGGTCGGGCGTGTCCGCCCGCCAGTGCAGCGCCGAGCCAGCCATGATGAGGCAGACAACAAGTGATCCCTCCTCATGGCTGCGCTTGACACGTTGCACATGGAGTAAACAAAACGGAATATTCAAACAAGGAAAACCTTACACTGTGGAGCTTTCGGTATTTCTTGTAAAGTTTAGAGGTTTATGACGTTCAAATAGCCATCGATTTTTCTATGACACGAAATATAGGTTACCACGGCATAGGGGTGAAAAAGAGAAGAGAAGCGCACACAAAATGGACGAGGCAAAGCTGCAGTCACACACGCGAACACACATATATACGAACACACACAGCGGCAGCATCCTCTGTGTGCCCACACAGGTCCATGACCTGCACGACGGTGGCAGGCCGGGGCTGGCCAGGCCAGTGATCGCTTTGAGGGGGAAGAAGGAGGAGAAGAACAACAACTCTGCTGTCGTGGCGAACGCCGAGCATCGGGCAGGCCGCCCTAGGAGCAGTGCCGCGGTCACGCGAGAGGTATAGCAGGAAAACCGCCCCATACCACAGTCAATTGAGCCGCCCTGGCCGCAACCTACCCGCTGCCGCTGCGGTTTCAGCGTGTGGTGGTGGTGGTGATGGTGGTGGTGATGGTGGTGGTGGTGGTGCGGGGGCAGCGCGGCGGCGGCGGGCGCCAGGCTGGCCGCGCCCTTCACGTACAGGCTGAGGTCCAGCGGCTGCCGCCGCGGCGGCTTGCCGCTCCAGGGGTAGGTGTGGTAGGTGCCCATGCTGGCCGTGGGCATGGTGGTGGCGGTATGGACCCGGGCTGCTCGGCTTCACCTCTCCCTGCCTCCGTCGACGGCGGCGGCGGCCCCCGCGGGAGGCATGAGAGGTGGCGGCTCCAGGGGAGGCGATGAGGGCGCGGCCGTAGAGTGAGGGCGCGCGCCAAAACACTGGGTGACGCGGAGGGCAGGGGGCAGGGCACGGCACGGAGGCGTCCAGTCCCGCGCGGCGGAGCGGCTCGAGTGATACTGGTGGGGCTCCAGCCCCCGGCCCGGCACGGCCCCAGCTCTCCCGCCCCCCGGACCGCCCCCCGGACCGACCCCAGCCCTCCCCGCCCCTACCCTATCTGGAGCCGGGGACCGACGCCCCGTCCCACAGCTCCACCCCTAGCGGCATCCCCCTCGCAGCCCGTGAGAGCGAGAGAGACGGCGCGCCGATCAATATGGGGCAGCAGTGTGGGTTGGAGGCGGGAGGAAGGGAGATGGAGAGAGAGAGAGAGAGGGAGTGGTCGTGGGTCTCGCGCGCGCAGCGCTGCAGCATCCGACTAAGAGTGGCCTATTTCAGGGAAACTGGGCCGCGGTCAGGGGGTGGGGCAGGGCAGGGTGGGAAAGCCCTCCCGAGGTGGGCGTGGCGGGCGTGGCGCGCCAACGGGGCGTGGCGGGGCGTAAGCACTTTTCTAAGAACGGGCGACATGACCTGTGAGTAACGACTCCATACTCGGAGGTTAAGGCGCTTAAGGCGTTCGAAGAACATACTTAGGAGACCCGTGCAGTGAAACAGTTTCTATTCTTCATTGCAATCTACTAAATGGGTTGAATCACGGACGAGATATGAAAATCTGGACGCTCTGCGAAATGTTTTCATCCCTCGGGTGCAAACAACTTCCACGGGAATTCACCATGTTTAAGCAAGCGGTACGACCGCCCTACCGAGGGGGTATTTACTCCGAGAAAACTTGTGCAGAGAACTCCGTATTACACTGTATTACGCTGTATCACACCGGTATTACATAGCAAATTTTGCAATTGTAGAGCATATTTTGTTATTTTTTGGTATTACATTAAGAGTAACACCGTGTAATACCCAGTCAGGTGTGCAGGGTATTACAGAGTGAATATCCCCTCGCGGCCTACGCCCCGTCGTGAGGTGTGCCGTACTGTCGCGGTCCCGCCGGATAGGGGCTGCTCCGACCCCCGATCCCCTCAGAACCGCGCCCTTGGTGACAGCGCCGCCCCCGCGCCGCCCCTGCGCCGCCCCTGCGCCGCCCCTGCGCCGCCCTCACACACAGGGTGGTGGCTGGCACGCATGGGGCTGGCTGGGCTAGGTCGAAGGCCCGCGCCACGCCTCGCCCTCGCCCTCGCCCTGTGTCTGTGGGGGAGAAAGGATGAGCCGGGGGAGCGGGGCTGGAGAGAAAAAAGGAGCCGCCAAATGTGCACGATAATCCGGAATACAGCAGCTGTGCTCGGATTTCAGATTTGACGATGAGAGGGGATTTGTGTATGCCCCGTCCGGCCAACCCTTAATCTCTGAGAACAAAACCGCTCCACTCCACCGAACCGCCTCTCCCCCCCCCCCCTTCCCCCAAAAAATCCAGACGACCCATTCTCCCTTTAATCCCAACGCACTCCACAGTTCGCGACTTATCACGGAGCTAGGAGAGGGACCACCCCTGGCCCCCGCCCAGCCCCGCCCTGCCTCACCCCGACACGTCCCGGTGACGTCTTTCCAAATGAAGCAGAATGACAGCAAGGACCGAGTGATCAAATCGGCGCGGGACCGGCTGCGCAGAGAATTGTACGGGCGGCTGCCCTCTTCACTTCCACGCCGACTTTTGCGGACAGTTTACACAAGTCAATTTCTTTACCCTCCGCGCTCGCTCATTCCCCACGACGTCACACTCAGGCAGAGAAAGACCCGTTGTCTGCATCCGCGGCGACCCGATGCGCACGACAGGTCTCCGAGTTTCCTTCATAAATAACAATTCGGTCTACCAAACTTCAGCCGGACCGCGGGGCAGGGCAGGACACGAAGACGGGCCCAGGAAATGAGAAGTGACGCGGCGGGGCGGGGCGGGGGCGGGGCGGGGGCGAGGAACACCCCGACCTTGGCGCCCGCCGCGCCGTGCCGCACGCCACAATGCCTGACGAAGAATTTCAGACATTTCGAAGCACCCCCCGCCCGTGACCCGTAGGGTCCCCCCAGCCCATGAGGCCGGTCTTTAGGAGGGATCCCCAAGCAACTGCGCCTTCCCTTCGCTTATCGAAGCTCTTGTCCGCGCCTCCCAGCCGCACCCCCTTCTCTCTCTCTCTCCCTCTCTCTCTCTATCTCTCTCTCGAGCTCTCCGAAAACTGCGCGACAAAGGAGGGAACCGGCCGCGCAGGCCCAAAGAGCGCGCGAGCACCCGCGCGAACCCGGCCAATTAAATTACAGAAACCAGCCACGTGGACGGCTGCTCCCGGGCCCGGGGCTGCGGCACGGGGCGCGGCTAGGTCCAGGGTTCCTGGGGGTGTTCCAGGGGGTGTTCCGGTGGGGGGGGGGGGGGGGTTACCCTCCCCGCCACGCCTCCGAGCCACGTGCCGCCCGGTGCCCGAGCTATTCTGCTCGTGTAACTACGGCTCTGCGCCGTGGAGCAGGAGGCGCAACGCTTCAGAAACGGGCCGCCCCCATGCGCCGGCTCGGCCTAGAGAGGCCCATGGAGTCTCTCTCTAGCCCGTCCCGGCCCGACCACCCTGGGACCGACACCCCTCAGAAGCGGCTGGTCTTTGCTCACCCATAATGTATTTTGCAAAGCACCACGGTGGGGTTCGTTTGTGCGGCGACAAACCCCCACGGAGAGACTGGACACCGAGAGGGGCCCCGCGCTCCCATAGCTCCACCTGCTCCATGAATGAGTGAGTGCTCCGAGCGGTCCGAGAGAGAGGGAGAGAGCGGGGGGGAGGGAAGGGGGAGAGAAAGAGATAGAGGCGCGATGAGCGCGCGCTCTTCTTAATGCCCCGCCGCGGCCGGAAGTAGTCGCCTGGCCTGGCGCCGGGCCTGCACTTTGCAGCCGGGACCGGGACCTGACCCGAGTGGAACCGGAGGCGCCCGCAAAGACCGTTCCCAAAATATTCCGGTACAAGACAGGAAAAAAAAAGAAAGAAAAAGATTCGGAGCGTGCGCGGGGGCCGGCGAGCCGGGGCGGGCGTGATGACTAACATCCGTCTCTAATTGACACCGCGCGCGAGCCGGGCCCGGCCTGACCCCGCAAACTACACCACGCGGGGTGTCAATTTTGTGGATTCCGAAGCCGGTATATGTTTCATCCGTATGAACATGTATATATATATTTTTTTTCCTGATTCATTATAGCCCGACTGGCGCGGCACAGCCGGACGCTCAAGGCCCCCGGCGCGCGCCGGCCCCGCCGTGCGTTATAGGACATCCCTGCAGGTGAGGTGGGCGAACCTGACTGGAGCTAGCCGGGCCGGGCAGAGTATGCTAGGCTATGCCAGGCCAGCAGGAGGCGAGCGGAGTGGCCAGCCAGGCCCAGCTGGTCTTACAAATCGCCTATAGCCGGCCCTCAACGCTGCCCCGCGCGCCGCGCACCTGTTAGTCGGTCGAGGTGAGGCCTCTCATTGACAGCCAGGCCCCCTTTCCAAACCAACGCGACCCGCGAAGCCGTTCAAGTACGCCGCGTGTAGCGCAGAGAAAGGTTTCACTCAGCAGCGAACGCCGGTCGGGTTGTACATTCAAACGACAGCGATTTATTTGCACATCTTACTACACACAACGCTATGCGTGCTCTGCCGTCTCAATGCGTCTCAACAGCAAAATTAACAACTCTGATGGATAACACGTGGACGCGGCATCAATTTCATCGGTTCCACTCAGCGCTCTTTCGCTTCACGGCAGAGGAACGCGGTGAAGTCGAGTTGCTCGAGGGACCCACGCTGATGATAAGGTGAAATTATAAAAGGCAACAAAGAGTAAAGAGGACAATAAAATAATTGAATAACCCGCTGGGCCCCGCTGGGCCTGGGAGGCACCCGCCCCGCCCCGCCCCGCCCCGCCCCGCCCCGCCCCGCCCCGCCCCGCCCCGCCCCGCCCCGCCGCGTGACGACACGGTCGCCATCAGATAAAACCGCCATCCGCTAATCGAAGTGCCACACTCAGGACGCGCTATCGCGCGGCGATGATCGACTTTCTGACTGACGTCACGTGAACTTCCGTCCCAGTCCATCCTTTTGTCCCCCGGCTCTTCCGCTGAATCAAACCGTCACAATTAACGCACCTCTGCCAGCGGCAGCGAGGCCTTGGACGGGAATAGCAGCAACAGCTGAACCGAACCAAGCGCCACTTTGCAGCCATTACAGTCGATAGTAATTATCAACCACACGCAGACGTGCAGTGCAGCGTTTCGCACCACGCGCCCGCCAGGAGGCCTATAGGCCTGCTCACAGCGTCAATCTTTTGTGAAAAAGGATAGCAGGTCTGCCTACTGCCTAAGCAGGGATTGAACGCAATGGGCCCTTTTATTTTTCCGCCCGCAAAGACTATTTTGCGAGGGGGAAACAACCCTGAAACTTTTGTACACCTCCTTTTTCAGAAAAATTTAGAAAAATGCAGAAAAATTCATAGACATTCAGAAAAATTACGAAAATTCAGGGAGAAAAATGAAATATATCCAAGCAAAAATTGAAAAAAAAAAAATTCAACTTTAATTCAGCAAAATTCAGGAAAATTCACACTATCTGTACACATAAGTTCAGAGTTGTTTCCCCCTGGCTTTTTAGTGACTGCACGATGCATGCATACGGAATCGCCATAGGCGAGGTGTGGATTTACTTTCTAGGAAGCATGTGTCATACCTCGCACCACGGCGAGTTTTCGATCGAAAATATCCAACGTTCATGAGTCAGTGGAGAAGAGGGGCAGGGGGGGAGAGGGGTGCCACTGGTACCCGACTAGTACCCGTTCTGCAGCGCGAGGCGCGCGGGGGCGCCAGCGCACCCGCGAGCTATGCGCCGCGCGTCCCACGGGTACCACGGGTACGGTGCGGCGGGTATACAGTGAGAGAGCCCGCGGCGGAACTGTCAGCGCGCGGCGCCGCGGCAGCCGACACCAGGAAGGGAATTCCCTTAAATAGCGGGAAGGAGCGCGCCGTCTCGCCGCGCGCGTGCCTTGGGGAGCCGTGAACTTAGTTTTAGTGTCACAGTTAAGAGCGACTTAAATAACGCGTTTGTCGTACGACTTGTGTCCGTCTGTCTGTCTTGGCGCTGCTACCTGACCGGGGTACTGAGCGATGCCGCAGTGGTATGGAGAAGCGCGGCTCCGCGGCGCTCATCAATAACAAACACACGTGTCGTGTCCTGACTCACCGCTCTGCGTGTGTGACGAGATGACACACTGTACAGCTGAGGAGCGCGGCACGTCGCCATTCACGAGACGCGATGACAACAATCATGGAGTTGAATGGAGAACCAGAGTAATGCGACACTTTCCGTCGTGTCGCATTTTCTTCTTCTTCTTCTTCGTCTCTGCGCTCTTGTGACCTTTAAGCTCAGAATTGTTGATTCCACCATCCCTATTTCCCCCCTCCCCTCCTCCTTTCACTCTCTCTCTCCCTCCCAATCTCTCTCATATTTCTGTTTCTCGTGAAATTTGCAAGCCGGTCGACAGGAAAAAGCCAGCGGCTTTGTTTGGCTTTGTTTCCCTTTATGCATGGATTACAGTTATTTCGCAGCCCACGGGTCACCTGTTTCCCCCCACGTGCAGGCGGGGCACGGTCCACATATAAAATAATAATAAAGAGAGCAAAATAAAATAAAACACGACATTCGATTCGGAATGCCGAGCCAGCAGGAGCTCGACACGAGCATAGCGAGCGCCGTTTAAATCCATACCAGCAGGTACGAGCGGTGCGCCGGTGCCCCGCCGTATAAAAAGCGAGCGCATCGAGGTGCACCTGCACGGACACCTCGTGGCGCGACCCGCTGACCAAGGCCGAAGCCGGACCCGTACCCGCGGGGCAGCCAAGGTCGCACTTATCAAAGCGGCGGTTGGCGCTGCGGGGCGGGGGCGGGGCGGGGGCGGGGCGGGGCGGGGCGGGCTTTGCAGGGGCGCGCACTAGAAAGTCGTAGCTAGCAAGCCGACGAGATACCCCCGCGGGCCGCGGGTCCCTCGAGGGCGCGCGGGGTTGTAGGCCGCGCGGAAGGTCCCGGGGTCGCGACGGAAATGGAAAGCGAATTCGTCGACGTCGTCGTCGTCTAGTTTCGCTGATCGGAAGCGCCCGCGAGCAGACTTTATCCCCAACCGGTCTCTTTGATAATTCGTCACGTCGGCGCGGGCGGGCGATAGCGAACAAGAAAACTGTCGTCGTCACCCGTGTATCGTTGTTGTTTCTGTCCTGTCCCATCTCCTCTGGCCGCCCCGCGCGCCCCGCCCCGTCCGCGTTATCAATACGCGCTACGTAACGGGACGCCACGTCGGAAAGAGGGATATATACATCATTTTCCCAGGGACGTTCCTAGTGTTAATTTCACACAGTAAACGTACAATAAAATGAACGCGCATCACATAAACCAAGAGGAAGGGGGGAAGTCACTTCGAAAAATCATTGTAAGCGGCCCCCAAAATATCATTTAAGAAAACTAAAAAGAAAGATAGAAAAAAGAATAAAATTAAAATCATGAGAAATACAGAAAAATCCGAAAAATCGAGGGAAATTACCAAAATACCGAAATAATGTAGAAAAAAATTCAGAAATGCTTAATCCTAAATTCATTCCAAGTCAATTCAGAGGACATCGCTGAAATAGAGCGCTCTGTTTTGGGCGAGCAATATAACTTTGTCATTTCATTGTGGGGATATTCGAGCTGTTGGGAGCTGCAGACGCGTGCGCCTGCTGGCCGTGCACGTGTGCCCCTCTCGGGCGGCCCGCCTGCCTGAGTGATAAGCGCACGCCGCGCCTGCCACTCGATATGCAGCCAATCGCAGCGATATCGAGTGCGGCGCATCTACAGATAACCTCGATCTCGTTGGGGAGGAATTAAACCGGGCCGGTTGGGGCGGTCAAGCGGCACTGGCTGGGCACGGATGGCGCGGGACGGGAGAACTATTTTCCCTATGAGACCCTCATCGTCACCCTCCAGATAGCAATATTTTTAGAGAGAGAGAGAGAGAGAGAGAGAGAGAGAGAGAGAGAGAGAGAGAGAGAGAGAGAGAGAGAGAGAAAGAGAGAGAGAGAGAGAGAGAGAGAGAGAGAGAGAGAGAGAGAGAGAGAGAGAGAGAGAGAAGGCTCGGGCAATAATGAAAACCTGCTTGAAAAGCCAATCAACCTGTCCTATTTGTCCACACGCGTGTTTTCGTGCGAAAACGTCACGGAGAGGAGAAAATAAAATTGGGCACGAAAGTCGTTCCTCGCTGCCAAACCCAGTCGCGAATCACCCCGAGGGTTCCCTGGGATTCCTCCCAGGTGACAGGACGAGTACAAGACGTCGTCAGTAAGCGTATACAAAATGACTGTTTACTGAAATTTGAGATTAAAGTAAAATTAGCTAAGTGGAAGGAAACAATAGACCCCCCTCCCCAATTCCCGTGTCTTGCTCCCTTTTCATAACGAAAAGAAAGTTATTGATTTGAAAACTCACAACAGTCCTCTTTGTGCGGTTTTCCTCTCGCAAAGTTGATTTCATTGAAGGTGGCCACAAAGTCACGACCCACCGCGAGTTATCAGACGACATACCGCGAGGTGGCGGGTGGCCATAGAATTAATCGGGCCGAACCGCCGCGGTCGTATTATTCGACTTATTGGAGGGAATTCGTCCGAATCACTGAGCGGCCCAGAGCGACGATATAGGGCTTCGTCCATATTTCGTTCCGAAGCCTGCATTGACCCCCTCCTCCCCTCCCCGCAGATTCGCGGCGGGGCGTCCAGCGAAGCGAGCGAGCGGGGAGGGGGAGGACGGAGTGGAGGGAGGCAAAGACTATTGTGTCCTTGAGCAGGACCCGGCCCCCGGCCCCGCCCCGGCCCGGCCCGGCCGCGCGTAGGAGGGAAAGGAAAGGGTGCGACGTGCGGCAAGGGATGGTGTGGCGAGTCGCGGCGTGGCGCGGCGTGGCGCGGCGTGGCGTCGAGTGAAAGGGCGCGAAGGGTCCGCCCAGCAAAAGGTTACGGAGGTGGATTCCAATGGCTCCATCCCAATGGTCCACCATCACACATTTTCTTTCATTACTGCTGCTCTCACGTGTGGTGCGTTGCGAGGGGGAGTCACTTCAAAAAATTATTGTCAAACACAAAAAATCATTTTAAAAAAAATGAATAAAAAAACAAGAAGAAAGATACAGAAATAGGGGGAAAAGATCAAAATTCATCAAAAAGTGCCAGAACTTTTTTAAAAAATCAGAAAAAAAGATGGAAACAAAAAATAAAAAATAATCCTTTTTTTTTTTTTACATGATTGTACACACTTTGTATGAGTGATCCCCCTCGGTACATTGTACCAGATACATTTCCGTTCGTCAGAGCTCGCGCGAGCGCGGAGATATTTTGCCATTTAAATCGTTTCAGTCGGTCTGTTTCAGTTTCCTGCTGTCCCCCGTTCGTTTTATCCCCCTCACAGAATCTCTCTCGGTAAGCCGGAGTAATGAGTATAAAGGTACTTTGGGCGTACCCAACCCAACCCCACACCCCGCACCTCAGGTGTACTCACCCAGCCGCGCCTGCAATTCCGCCTTACCATAGATAGCAGTGCGCGGTCGGGCGGGAGGGACGCCGTCACAAGGGGCCGGGCCGGGGGGGAGGGGGGAGGAGGTACGCAGTTAGACGCGGAACTCTTCTCTGCGGTGAGCGCGCTGCGTCCTTGGCTGATCGTGCGTTCGAATACCCGTTTCGTTAAGCATAACACACACACAAAATAAATCCTCGCGAACGGCGGGGTCCCGGGTAACGGGTAACGGGGGCACCTAACAACATTGCGGGTCTGCCTACCCTCGCGGCACCTCACAGCAACAGCGAATAGGCAAACCCGCATCCCCTGACGTGTTCTCTGAACTGAAACACCCAGTAGTACTGACTTCCTTCTCGCATCCCTGCCTCGCTCGCCGGGCCTGGCCGGGCGGGCGGGTGCCCATTCGCGAAAAAGGCCCGCCGGAAATGAAATGGAGTCGTTGTGTCGAACGAAGCACCCCTCTTTCTGCGGCGGGGCGGCGGGAGCGGCCGCTGCGGCGCGTCCTTGCCCGGGACGCAGACTGTTAGCATACGGTCCAGCACTACTGTTGTCCACCATATCTAAAAGGGGAGTCTTTCCCCCGGGAGGATGTGGTGGCGACGTGGGCGCGGCTCGGGGAGAGGTTCGCGTCAAAGCCAAAAAAAGAAGAAGAAAGGGAGGGGAGGGGGCGGAGTGTGGCGGCTGGGCTGGGCTGGGTCCGGATCCACGCGCGGCGCCGCCCGGCAGTGAGCCCATTGTGACGAGCCTCCTCCCCTCAGAGGACGCCGTCGTCGTGGCCGCGCTGCCGCCAAGGCCGTCACAGGCAGGGCGCGCGCGGCGGGCACGTGCACGCTGTGCGCCGCGAGGTGTCGGAATACCAACCGCAAAAGTATTCGGGACGAGGGGAGCAGCAGGGAATATGATAATTCAATTTTCATTCTCCCGATCCGATTCACTCGCTGTTCCTATCTATTCTGTAGTCTGGCGCGGTGCGCACGTGCGGCCGTGCCGGGACCGGGATTAGGGAGATGGGAGATCTGATGTCCAGCCGAGGCAACTGCTCCCGTCCTCATGCTGGGGCCCGCCCTCCTCTCCGAATTGGTTCAGTATGACAAATTTGGCGGCGACCGGAGGGGGGAGACGAAACTTTGCAGTGTTTTGGTTTCTTTTCGCGGCACCGTCGTGCCCGAAACGCCTCGCGGATTCCACGTGCGGGGACTCAACAGAGTGTCCATCCCGGTTAAAAATGAGCCTCATCCGAGACCAGCCCGAGCGGGGGTCTAGTCCGGGAGAGGTTCCGCGGACTACTCCGAGTTACACCCAGAATGTTCCCAAATCGGCAACTTGGCGGGTGTGTCCGAATGCCACACTACGGGCTAAACGCGGGGTTCCGGGCTGCGGGCCCACCCCGGGGCGAGTCCGATTTACACTGTAAAAAAATATAGTAAATTTCCTATAAATGTCAGTGGCGCAATTAACATCTACGTCCATAGGAAATTTCCAATACATGCGTGTAGGGAATGTACTATTTATTTGTGGTGGTCTCACCATAAATGTATAGGAATTTTCCTATACATTAGTATAGTCCTCTTTCAAAATAGAAAACAGAGATTCCTTGCTTTCCTGTACTGCTCTCGATTACCTTTCGTTACACGTTACTTATGACAGTTTATTAACACATGTAATTACATATTGAACTAACGAAGAATTACCTTACCTGATGATGAGTTGAACCCGGACTTCTTTGCTCCGAGCCCGCCACGCTGACCACTGGACCACTGGGACGTGCTACGAAACGTGCCCCAGCGTGTCCAGGTCATCCCGAAGTCGCGCGCTCCTCCCGCCGGGCCAGCCCCGGCCAGCCCCGGATCGGGGATGGCCCGGTGAGGAGGAGTGCGCGCCCCGGAAGGCGTGGCTGGGTACCCTCCTGCCATATTTCAACTGTTTACCGTTCGTGGAATTTCCGACCAGATGTTTTGATGCTGGGTTCATTTCCCTTCGTAAAATTTTTACCACCACTAATGTACCTAGACATACATGTGACATTGCTACACTCTGAATATCTAAGAATAATATTTGTAACTAGTTTCGGACTGCTCATAACTAGATCAGATACAATTTCTTACCAAATAAAACAAAATTTGGTACTGATAATACCAAACGTGTTTAATTAGATATGCACACCCCAAAGAGGAGCGGTACGTGGATTCAACGTTGATTCTACGTGCATTCGTGGATATCTCGTGGCGGTCGAATATCCACGATATTTCAACTTATTGTCCTCTTGGACTTTTCCTCTCTTTATTGCTTTTGAAAGGCTACCGATAACATATTTTACTCAGATATGAAACTAATTTTGCATTTTGTTATATATGCTACTTTTGAACTTGAGTTCGTAGATATCACGTGGATTCCACGATTTTTCCCCTACTGTGCAGCAAACACACACTACTCGGGCAGAGGATGCAAGGCGGTTCTTCAATGCTATAATACTTAGATATTCTTTTGCATTTTCGCAAATAGACGCATTTTGTTCTGGTTTTGGGCGACTCATTTGACGCTGTGGTGATAACGTGGAATCAACGTGGTTTCCACGTTTCTGCCTAGTGAGTTTAGCGTTAAACATTAAAATTAGAGTGAGAATTTGAACTTCTGTTCTTGAAGAACGTCATTGACAAATTAAACTATCAAATAATCGGGTTATTTTTATTGACGTGTAACGCACAACGCACTTAAAGAGAGAAGTCTATAAGCCGACTGAGTTGAGCTTTGGAATGGGATCGGTAGCTGACGTTGCACCGTCAACCGTCTTGCGGTAGCGTAATGAGTAAGGTACGAGGCTTCTATCTCCAAGGTTCCAGGTTCAATTCCACACAAGGTGCGAAAAATAAAAAATATTTTCGTTGACAGAACGTTGAATCCACGCAACTTCCACGTTGAAACTTCGTGGAAAAAGGAGTCAAATCCACGTGGCTAGAATGTGGATACTCGTCGTGGACACCACGTCACACGTCCACGTAGAATCCACGTTCCTTCCACTAAAATTCCTCTTTGGGCACAGAAGTCCGGTGATCTTCAATACCACAGTCCTCGGATATTTGGAGTGTCCTCCCCCCCATGTACGACCGAGCAGTGAACAAAGACACTCACATTGTAAGCGCTATCAACTGTAATGAAGTGACCCATTTCCTTAAAACAGTGCATAGCAAAATTTCCATATAATCGTCCAGTTCACAAGTCCACCGAAGCGGGTAAAGAGCAAAAAAGCCCGCAAAGAGACCGAACTCTGACCACGGACCCTTTCCGGGCTAAGACCGGACCTCCGGACTGAAACCGGACTGTCCGAAGGTCCCGGAGCATAATTCGGACTAGTCCGACCCCGCGGCCGGACTAAATACGGAAGACCCCGAAGGCGTACGGACTCTATACGGGACAGCCCGGAGCCTCTGGGGGTCATTCGGACCGCTGGCGGACGGATTCAGGAACAATTTGTTTTTAAACGGGATAAATCACATGGAAGGGGGGGAGGGGAATGGGGAGGGAACCCACCCCTTGCGAACAGGCAGACACACTGGACGAAACTTAATTCCTTTAATCAAAACTGTCATGACGCTCTTGGGGTCATGATTACCGCGCACCCTCTTGCGAGGGCGGGTTTACCGCACACCCTCAAAGTGAGAGCGGGTTTTCAGAGTTCGGCGGGTTTAAATACCGCACGCCGGCCACCGCACGCCCATAAGGCGGGTTTAGCTTACCGCACACCCCGGAGGGCGGGTTTACTCTGATGCACCGCGCGCTCGTACCGCGCCGGCTTGGAGCCGGGGTTTTGAGCGGCGGACCGCGCTGTACCGCGCCGGCGTGAGCCGGGGTTTTAGCAGCGGGCAATACCGCGCCGGCGAAGGCCGGGGTTTACCGCACCGGCTAGGCCGGGGTTTAAGGACCGCACCGGCAGGGCCGGGGTTTCACACCGCACCGGCCGGGGGCCGGGGTTTACCACATGTTCGTAGCGGGGTCTGAGCCGGTGGCAAGAAGGAAACGTCCAGGGTTTGAAGAGAGATTCGGTATATTCTACCAAAGGACTCTAGCCTGCCCCTAGCCTACAGCGACCAGCTCCCTCGAGAGCTGGACGCTCACTGAGCTCCTGGCCTCGGCGTCGCCACCCTTTTTATAGGGGCGAGGGCTCCTACCTGAGCGGAACCAGAAACCGTACCTGAGCGGAACCAGAACCACTGCGGGGGTGCAGAAGCTTCCAGAACATTCTCGGTCCATCCGCTCAGCGCGCGCGCACAGGCGCGCCAACGGTACATCACCGGGCCGGCCAACGCAATCTACCTGCGCGGCAAATTCAAAAGCTATCTATCCTACGACTAGCATCCTCCCGCCACTGCGGTCCACTAGTACTATGTAGAGACGTGTCTCTACATCACTACCACCTTTTCTAAAAAAATAATGAAAAAAAAGATGTAAGGTACATTTTGAGAAAAATAGTTTAAGTTGATCTGAAGCTAAAGAACAAAATACAATAGATAGGTGGCGGTTAATGGCAGGTTTTGAGTATACATTTTTTTTCGTTTTACATTCGATGTCTTAAATTAAGGCTACACAAGGTTGTCGGTCGAAAATGCATATGTGACAGTTTTACTCCTTACAACTAAATTAGCTCTCGTTCTGAATTGTTGACGTGGAATACGGAGTGAAAGGCCTATATAATCAATGATTTAAAAATGATTTTTTTTTTTGAAATGACTGGAATAAGCTAAGGTCCTCATGTGGACGAGCGGCATTAGAACTGGTCAGTATGGTGCGATAAAGCTGGCATGAGATCGGACAGGCCGGAGGGCCTCAGGGGCTCCTACCGGGGCCGTTGGACACACGAGTCACAAGTCCCAACCGGTGGACAGAGTGGGTGACAAATCGTGTCACGCGTCGCAACGTAACCGAGCAGACATCTCGCAGAGTATTGTTTGTCCCTGATCGTCCGTGAGCGTTGGTCTCAAACCTTTGTCAGGGGTTTGGATTATTGACTCTTACCCTCAATAACGCACAGCTGACTGTAAACCGGGTGATTTACTAATTATTTTTTTTCCCTTCATTTTTTTTCTGTTTTTAAAGCACCAAGAGTTATGACCGTTTGCCAAAAATACGTAAGATACGCAATGTGAAATTTCAAATCATCGATTATATCTGGCTACAAACTAATTACTGACGGCAGAGAAAGTTCCTTTCAATTCAGACAATTTTTATCGAGTTGCAACGACTAACCCGAGCAGTGATAAACAGATTTTTTTTTCTTTAAATGGTAAAAACAGCGAAATTTACTTGCATCTTTAACACTGGACATAGAGAACTAACGTAAAATGCGAACAATGACAAATTGATCAGTATGAGAAGGCAAACAGAAATGTTCCACACCACAAATTAAAATATTGGTATACTGTACACAGTTAAAAACAGATTTCTTTTCTTCTTCGATATTTGAAGACCGAACCCTAACTTAAAACTTATGAATACGGAATTTCTGTTCTGATTTCTCTCCCTCTTCTTTTTTCTTCTCTTTTTTTTTTCTTAATTTAACTTTCCATTACAGCTACGATTCTGCCAAGGAAACCGAGACCTCGTGGCGAGGAGGCAGGTTCATGACGCCTGCACCCTCTATTTTATGCGTCTCGGTGTCCTGACGCCTTTTTGCGTCGCACCACCTTACATTACACACTGCACGACAAATAAATTATAGTCAGAATCTAATATTTGAACAGTTAAAAATTTGATATTTAAATTCAATGACCAAAGTGATGTTACAAAATTAAATGAAATTTTAGTTTCAACTACGAAAGACAAGATAAGTTAATAAAACTTAGTTATTTTGATTTGATCTCGCAATGAATTTTCCGTGACGTTAGGCAACGTTGTTATACCAATCAAACAGTGATGTATTTGGCGGAATAGAATCAAATACTTTTGAGCAAGCATGCACGCGAGCAATCCAAGCAACCCAAACCAAAAACAAACAGGTGCAAGAAAGTGAATGAATAGAGCGAGCGGGTTGGGGAGCGGGGAGCGGGGGAGTTGCTGCGGGAGGACCGTCGCGGGGACGGCGCATGGCTTGGAGTGGAGACGCCCCGGTCCAGGTGCTGTTTTATTACTCTTATTGTTAGGCTGTTGCACGAAAACAGCGCGGGCTACGTCGCCAGGGTCAAGGTCCGTCGCGGACTCTCCTCAATCGAATCAGTTGAAAGACAAGAAACACAATGACACCGGACCGGGTCTCCCAAACTACACTTTCTACGATTTCTCTTTTGCGTGACTATCCTCTGTACAGCACGGCTTAAAAATTTTTTACACTCTCCGAACTTTTGGTCTTTGCGACCACATCCTGCGTAGACCCTTACAGTCTCGCAGATCCCATGAAGTTTTGAGATGCTTCAAGGGCTGGTAACTATGAACATAACTAGTGATACAGTTTTGAACATTGATACCTACGGCACTTCCGATTTTTCAATAAATGCTTAACCGCGCGTGTCCGCAGCGCGGGCGACTTCAGGCCTTTCCACGGCCAAAACATACTCAATCCAGATTCGACTTGTGCGAAATACAACAACATACATGACAACATACCGATACCTTACAACACTATCCGCGAGTCGCTACGCGGCAGCTACCCGGCCGTCCGAAGCCAACGGGACGACCGCGGCGCTGACTGCCTAGGCTAGAGTGGCTTTCTCGTACTAGGGCTTTTTGGTTTTTGTCCCTTTCGGGCACTCACTCGGTCCGTCGATGGTCGTCAAACAAACTGAGTGTCGGAAGACAGGTCGGTCCTCCCACGGGCGCATTCCCGTACAAAAATTGTTCTATGAGCAGCAAGGTACTCCCTTACTGAACCACGAGCAGTACATCCCGCTAAATCAGGACACGTGGCGAATTTTTCTACGAATATTTAATTCGAGTTCACTCATTGAACAGTGAACACTGTCACTACGAACAGAGACACGATATTGTTTTGTAATTTTAGCTCCCAAATAATATTTTCTCCAGTTTCCTCACGGGCTTAATCATCCCGTACCTTGAGCGGCAAGGCGTACTTCCCTTAAACCAAACTACGCGAACCCGATATCAATCCACGGGCTGTACAACCCAGGCCAGTGGGCCCGGTTCCGTAGCCGAATCTCTACCGACTCACTCATCTGAACAGTGAACAAAATCACACACTCCATCCTTTTACATAACAAACATTTTTTTTTTTTTTCCCCGTACACATAATACTTCTACAAACTGCCTTACTACTACACTGTCTCGCAAATGGACTACATAAAGGGCTCAAGAAAAACGCGCACGCGAGTGTAAACTCACGCATGAAGGCGAACTAGTCCCCGATTTGAACACATACCGTAAGACAGACCTAACCAGCACAACGGTACTGGGCGCGAAACCGAGATTACTTCATGCATCTGCACAGTGAAATTTAATACAAATTATAACTTAACACGAACGATAATGCTAGTAACGATGAAATTACTTCTTAAGTACTTATCAAAAATTTTACTCCTAATTTGATTTTCAATTTTTTCCTTCAATTACTCAAATAATTAACCCTTAACTACATATTTACACTCAACCGAAAAATCAACCCTTACCTACATATTTACATACCACCGCAAATTTCTTTACGAGACATTTTCACCTGCGCAGCAAAACGCAAAACAATTGCTGGCGTACGTTTGAAACATTTAGCGTTATAATTAATGCATCCTTGATACTCAGCGTTGTCAGTAGACTGACGGTGCTGCCTCTCGTCGAAGGGAAACAAAGAAATTTTAACACGCGGAACAGTTATTGCCCTCGCCATATCGCAACAATTTTTTTTTCACTAACGCCATGGAGAGGGGGTGGGGAAGGCATTTGCACTCGTTTGAATTTTGGTGGGCTACTTACATGACTGCGGCGCGGAGAGACATCACAAGAAATGGCACAACACAAACACTTGCACACGTACACCAAAATTGCACTACGAGAAAAAACACTCGTCCGGCTAAGGGACACAACTCAACCCTTTCGCATCCTTCCTGCATGGCTCAAACAAATCCCACTTCTGACACCAGTTATGTCATGACGCTCTTGGGGTCATGATTACCGCGCACCCTCTTGCGAGGGCGGGTTTACCGCACACCCTCAAAGTGAGAGCGGGTTTTCAGAGTTCGGCGGGTTTAAATACCGCACGCCGGCCACCGCACGCCCATAAGGCGGGTTTAGCTTACCGCACACCCCGGAGGGCGGGTTTACTCTGATGCACCGCGCGCTCGTACCGCGCCGGCTTGGAGCCGGGGTTTTGAGCGGCGGACCGCGCTGTACCGCGCCGGCGTGAGCCGGGGTTTTAGCAGCGGGCAATACCGCGCCGGCGAAGGCCGGGGTTTACCGCACCGGCTAGGCCGGGGTTTAAGGACCGCACCGGCAGGGCCGGGGTTTCACACCGCACCGGCCGGGGGCCGGGGTTTACCACATGTTCGTAGCGGGGTCTGAGCCGGTGGCAAGAAGGAAACGTCCAGGGTTTGAAGAGAGATTCGGTATATTCTACCAAAGGACTCTAGCCTGCCCCTAGCCTACAGCGACCAGCTCCCTCGAGAGCTGGACGCTCACTGAGCTCCTGGCCTCGGCGTCGCCACCCTTTTTATAGGGGCGAGGGCTCCTACCTGAGCGGAACCAGAAACCGTACCTGAGCGGAACCAGAACCACTGCGGGGGTGCAGAAGCTTCCAGAACATTCTCGGTCCATCCGCTCAGCGCGCGCACAGGCGCGCCAACGGTACATCACCGGGCCGGCCAACGCAATCTACCTGCGCGGCAAATTCAAAAGCTATCTATCCTACGACTAGCATCCTCCCGCCACTGCGGTCCACTAGTACTATGTAGAGACGTGTCTCTACAAAAACTACAAAGCCTTTTTTTTTATTATTTTGGTCAAGTAATTTTAACTTGAATGCGGAGTGCGGAGACTCTTTCCGTGGTGAGATTTGTCCTACAAGAGAGAGAGAGGGAGAGAGAGAGAAAAGAGAAAGGGGAAGGGAGAGAGGGTGCTGTGCGCGCAAGTTAGGAGGCAGCTGCTGCTCTTTGGGGAGTCATACCTTGCAATCATCTTACCGCCCCACCCCCGCCGGCCACCCCCTCCTCGCCTCACGCCACCCTGGAGCTGGTCCAGGCGCCCTGCCCCGAGCGCAGCTCAGACTAGCGGGGGGCGCGCGAGGTCACAACGCACACGAGTCAAGGTCGTGAGTGGGCGGTGCTGGTCGGGGGAGAGGAGGGGGGGGGCAGTATAGTGAAGCCGACTGGCTTACAACTTCTTCGGCAGGTGTGCTCTGTTTCGGTCCGAGTAGCTTGTCGGCGTAATGGTACCCACCGGGCTACACGACACGGCGCGCAACGGCCGTGGCTCCAGGGGGTCGGGTCCGGGCCGAGGCGCCGGAGCCGCGCGAGATAACTTCTACCCTCGCCGCAGCGGGAAAGGTATGCGGTGGGTGGCTAAAGTTAGGCGAGGGTAAAGGTGTATGAAAGTAAAACTAAGCCGCGGACGGCTTTGAAAATGCCTCCCATTCCCCCCCCCCTTTTTTGACGTCAAAGTCACGCCCTCACGTGACTAATGCATCACGCTGCACAGTCTTTCAGAGGGCGGGCTCAGGCAGGCAGGCCGGGGCTCAAGCCCCACGAGACGAGGGCCTCTCCTCTCCTCTCCGCCGAGCCCTCCGGTCTGCTTCACTCCCGAGCCCACCCGACTGGCTCACCGGCTCCGCGAGGAAAGCCGATCTAGCAGGTGACTGCTGCCCTGACGTTACACTTCGAATGACGGCAGTAAAAAAGGACACCGTGATTTTTTTTTGATTTTTTTTTTTTTACTACTTCACGGTTTCGGTGTACAGAAATAGAGAAATTTGCAAGTTACTCCACCACTTTTTGCCGTGATTGACAAATTCTGCGACAGTTTATGCAGTTTATGGGTCTCGTCTAGAGGCAATTCTGTGGCTAAGTAGCAACGCCCCGAGCACCAGCTGCCTTAAGCGAACAGCCAATCGGGTCCGCAAAGGCTCCAAACTTTTTCATTGCACAGAAAAATACAGAAAGGACGAAAAGAGCGGCTGGGGGTAGGGGGTGAGCATGGGCAAGGTTAAACGATTTTAAAGCAGAGCGCGCTCTCCATGTACAGAGAGTCAAAGAGAGTTGGACCAATGGCAGGAGGGAGGGGGCGAATAATTGAGTCAGGGCTCTTTTATTATTTTTCTTTTCAAATCGAAATGGAATCCTACTCTGCCCGGGCGCGTGAAAGGCTCCGCCCGCCCCGGCACACTCGTGGAGGGGATGGCTTGTACAGGGGGTGGGACGCACAATAAGAGGCCAGCAGGGGCTCAACAGGTCGAAGAGCACTCCGACAGCGTTCAGCGTCCTTGATGAAGACGCCCGGATGTTTGTTTTATCACTAGTCGAACGCGCACTGATCGACTCAATGCATCAGTCATGAGGTTCGAACAACACACACAAACATCGGCACTAACTCCCCCGCGGCCCCAGCCTCCCCGACCAAATCACCCTCCCTCACAGCGTAGTAATTGTCTCCCCCCCCCCTTTTCACCTACCCCTACCACAACCCGCTCCCTCTCGGGTGCGGCCCCGGTATTCAATCCCTTTGGTGACGAGACGCGCCCGCCACTTGATTTTCAGTTTGCGCGCGTCCCGGGATGGTGTGACCCTGAGGTCCGCTGGAACTCACCTGCTGCACGCCGTGCTGGCTGTGTTCGCGGTGGCACTGCCGGCAGTGGCAGGGCCGGCGCATCCTGAGGGGCGGCGGCGGCGGCGGCACGGCGGGCGGCAGCGGCGACGACAGCTCGAGCGAGTCGGACGAGCTGGTGTTGTGGTGCGCGCCGCCGCTGCCGCCGCCGCCACCGCCGGACCCGGAGCTGGCCGCCGAGCCGCGGGCCGACGAGGTGGACGCGGGCCCGGGCCCCAGGAAGTCGTCGAGCAGGTAGAAGCTCTGCGGCGGCGGCGCCTGCGGCGCGGCGGCCGACGACGGCGTCCTGAGCAGGGCGCCCAGGCTGCGCCAGCGGCGCTGCTGGCCAGGAGCGGCCGGCAGCGGCGGCTGGGGCGGCGGCGGCTGCTGCTGCAGGTGCTGCTGCTGCTGCTGCTGCTCCTGCCCGCGGCGCTGCAGCCACCACGCGGACGGGCTAAGCAGCGAGGCAGACTTCTTGACCAGCACGTCGCGCAGGTTGTCCTTCTTGGGCGTGACGGCCACCTCGCCGTCCTCGGGCACGGGCTCGCGGACGTGCAGCTGGTGGTGGTGGTGGTGGATGTGGTTGAGGTAGTGCAGGTGGCCGCGAGGGACGCCGCCTCCGGTGCCGCGCACCACGAAGCCGTAGTCGGTCTCGACGTGCTGGTGCAGCGCGCTGGCGGCCGAGGCCGCGGGCGAGGCGGCGGGGCCGGGCCCGGGCGGCGCCGGCAGGGTGGCGGTGCGCGCGCGGTGCGGCCGCCGCGAGTACAGGCAGGAGAAGGACGCCGAGTGCCGGAGGGTGGGCGCCACGGGGTGAGGGTTGGCCACCAGCCCGGGCGGCGCCACGGGCCGGGACGCGGCCGTCGTGGCCATGCTGGGGAGCGGCGCCGGCGGCGCGGGCTGCGGCTACGGGAGGGCTAGTAGGTGGCTGCTAGGCGGGCATCTGGAAGACAACAGAGGAGAGAGGGCGGGGGTTAGGAGTTTTAGCAGCTACAGGAATAACGCACAACTACCATAATCTAGCAGCACACACAACTTGGAGCCAACAGTGGGGATCGCTGGCGACGTTTGAGAGGTAGGCGATAAGGGTGAGGCGCACGTGTGACAAGGACAAGAATAGCAGGGATGTTTCTTTGTACAAGCAAAATAATAATTACGAGAAGGTCAATACAGGGCTTTCAACCAGACCGAAAAGCTTGAGGGCGCCTTTTTCCGTACCATCACCATCACCACACCACAGACGAGAATGTTTAACCAAACGGGTCTTTTGTCGCCGGTTCTTTTCGATGGCCCTTCGGTAAAGAGAGAGAAATTGAAAAGGAATTTGAAATTGAGAGAGAGAGAGAGAGAGAGAGAGAGAGAGAGAGAGAGAGAGAGAGAGAGAGAGAGAGAGAGAGAGAGAGAGAGAGAGAGAGAGAGAGAGAGAGAGAGAGACAGGAGGGGAAAAATAATAAAAAGTCCGCCAGCCAGCGGCACGTGGCCGGTAGCGCCCTGCCCCGAGTGCGGCGCCCCCAAGAAGCTTACGGTGGGGCGGGGCGGGGCCGCCCAGCACGAGCGCAAGCGCAACGCTTATCGTCCAAGGCCGGCCCGGCACGCCCTACCGGCCCGGAGCGCCCAACGATAGCGGGATAGGCAGCCCGGCGCGCAGCCCTGCTGGACCGGGCGGCCTACCGAGCACCCCGCGCGCACCGGCCCCCACCTCACCGCGCTACGCCACGCCACGCCTTGACTCGCCTCGGGGCGCAGAGAGGAGAGAGACCGGACCTGACCGGAGCCCGAAAAAAGGGGGAACCAAAGCGTTGACGACGCGCGGCCAAGAGTGCTGATTCGATTTCGAGAAAAAGCTGAGAGGCGAAGAGGTGGCGGCCAGGCCAGACCAGACCAGGCCAGGCCGGCCAGGGTCCCGTGACTCACCGGCAGAAGTCATTAGAGCAGACCCCGCCGCGCCCGGCGCCGCCCAGCGCGCAGCACTCACCGGACGCTTCGTGGGAATAGCTTTGCAGCTGCCGCTTAGGTACTCTGGGCGACGCCCCGCAAGGAAGGCCGATACCGTACCGCTTTTACCGCCGCCACGTCGTCGCCGCCCCCTCCCCACCTCCTCCCCTCCCCTGCACTCTGCCTGTTCACAAAGCATTTTTCCGCACAGTTGTGAGTCGTGGTCTCTTTCTCTCTCCACTGCACTTGTTCGTCATTCATCCACTAGCCCTCAACGCACCACATACAATTTTTAGGAGAGCAGCTGACATTCAGTTTTCATACGCATGTTTTTTTGTTTGATTTTTGCTTTTTCTTTTTTTTGTTTGTTCTGAACTTTTTCTTTTGATTGAAAACGAATGCGGTTCAAAGCTTTTGTGGCGACATCGGCATACACCACTGCACGACCACTGCGGCTGCATTCCTCGGACCGATAGCCATCGTGTATTGGAGCGAACAAGGACGACCCCGTCCCCCTCGCGTTCTCTCTCTCTCTCTCTCTCTCTCTCTCTCTCTCTCTCTCTCTCTCTCTCTCTCTCTCTCTCTCTCTCTCTCTCTCTCTCTCTCTCTCTCTCTCTCTCTCGCAATGCGGACACACATACACACACACTCTTTGCAAGAGAGTTGAGAGAGTGGGAGGTGGGGCGGCGCACTGAACTCCAAAATGAATGAATGTGGCGAAACAAACGCGACGACGGAGCAAAGTTTTCGGAAACAGGAGAATGCATCCGAGAGGTCGGTGTGCGGGTCCGGCCGGTCCCGCCCCACCCCGGGAACATTAACCTTTCAGACGGCCGAGCTGAGAAGAGAGGCAGACGGAGGAGAGCAGGGTGGGGAGAGTGTTTTCATCGCGCGGGGGGCCGGCCGGCCCGGGCCACACGGGCCCGCCCCAGACACGTCTTCAACGCGGCGTAGTATTGTGCAATAAACTCGCGAGTCTCAGCTTCTAACCAGGATTTTACTACCACTACTTGATGTCTGCGCAGGCTTTTGAAACAAAAAACATCCTCCTTGTATCTACAACGTCTTTTGTCTCGATATAGCTACATGTTTGAGGAACAACAGCGCGCCGTGCGTTATGGCGATGGACCATGTTGTTTCTCTCTGCATAAGTAAGAGAGATGTATCTAAAAAGAGCGAGATTTTTTCTCTTACCCCATTTAAGTGAGAGTTCGGGAACCTCGCTCATATTGAGGAGAAAGAATCCATAACATATCAATCAAATGAAGTGAGATAAAGAATATAAATCCCGAGGGGGGGATCACTCATATAAAATTTGTACAATGATTTTTTTAATTTTTGATTTTTTTGATTTTTTTATTTTATTTTTGATTTTGATTTTTCTTTTGATTTTTCACGAGATAAAAAAGAAATAATATGTTACTTTTTTAAAAAAATGTGTTTTTCCTTGTTTTGTTCCAATTTTTCTCAGTTTTGGGTTAATTTGTTCTCGATTTTTCGGATTTTTATGCAACTTTCTACTTGATTTGCTTTTTTTTTAATTTTTTTTTTTTTTGAATGAATTTTTTGGGTCTGTACAATGATTTTTCGAAGTGACCCCCTCCCCCCCTCGATAAATCCTCACTCCAAAAAGGGCGAGGCTTCCCAACCCTCACTCAAGTAGGATGAGATTTTTGAGACTATTGCTCTAATCGAGCGAGGAAGCCAAACGCGAAGCCAAACCTCGTACTCAAAGAGTGAGGAAAAAATTCTCGCTCGCCTGACGAAATGTGTGCAAAATTCAGAGTTGTTTCCTCCTCCATCGGTGCCCAGCGCCGCACGTCACGGAGCCGCGCAACACGGGGCCCCCTCCGGAGTCTGGCGCTCCGGCCGCTCCAGACGGCGCGGGCGCCAAACGCCTCAGATACGATACGTGCCGCTGCTCCCACGGGAAAACCCTTTTGCGGGTGAGCCACGAGGACACTCACGTGGATACGCGCCCGGGAAACCCAAGCAAGAATGTCAATGCCTGCCTCACACATGCAGGTGACAGAACTTTCACCAGCACACTTATTGCGAAGAAGTGCATATTTTGATACAAACAAGCTCACAAATTCGTACATCACTAGAAATATACAAGTCACATTTTTCGCCCGTAATGAGCGAGGCATATTTTCATCGCGCAGTAAGGGTGACGATCGCTAAAACGACTCAAATCGAGTATTTTCTGGTATTTTGAAATCGCTCCAGTAGAGTGACGTTTGATGAATTGACTCAAAAAGAGTCATCAAAGTGACTCTAATAGAGCGGTCTTAATCCGTCTAGCTCTCCCAGGAGCATGAAAATTTTGTACAGAAAAGTCGCTCTCCCAGGAGCGACAAAGTCAACTCCTCCATTTTCAGTGATTTCTGCCCACAAATTTGTGCCAATCGAAAGGTATACGCAACTTTGTGTAAACGTTTGCACAAAAACCTACAAATACATTTAGCGTGCCATGAGAAGTGTCAATAAATTTCTAGAAAAATGGACTCACTTCTTGTTGAGGATAAGAATGAAAATCCGAGCAAGTGTGCGACATTCACGCACTTGGGTCCTCCTGCGTTTAAAACGCCGCCAAAGAAAAGAAATGTCGCGTCACGTGAAAACAAAAGCGGTCAGCGGGGCGACACCCGACCGCGCGGGCGCGGGATGCGGTCCAGACCACGACGGAGCAGAGCATGATTTCATAAAGCCAAATTAATTGGAGGGGGTTGGGTGGGTAGGGGGCGGATAGGGGGATGGGATGGGACCCGGGACCATCCGTCAGCCTCATCGGCGGGGACATCCATCAGGCGACACGCCTGTCTCGGCGGGCAAGGCGGGGCGGGGCGGGGCGGGGCGGGGCGGGGCGGGGCGGGGCGACGCCGGCGCACCGGTACCGGCGGTACCGTACGGACGGCCGGGTCAGCGCAGGCCAGGGCAGGGCGACTGACTGACCGGTCAACGAAAACAATCTCAGGTGTTTGCAGTCCAAACGGGCGGCGCATCGCGCCACCTCCAGGACCAAACGCGCGAGTCACGCGCGGCAAGCTTTCGCCCCGCGATAGCTCAAGTGTTGATTTTGGCACGGGCGTACGTATAGCGTAAGTGTCGGCAGACGAACGGAGCACCCCGAGGAGTACCTCTCTCTTAACATGGCCGTGTACACTGATTGGAAGGTGGTGCTGTATTGAGATTGGAAGGAAAACTTGCCCATGATTTAGAGAAAACGAGTTAAGTTGCCCTTCATTATTTTGCGATTTTAAGGTACTAAAACTGCAGTTTGCTCTGAAAGTTATGTAATTGCGTTACGAGGGCAAAACAACTGTGAATTGTGATGAGCAGATTTGTTAATCTGTTGATTTTCGTTAATTTCCCTGAATTTTAATTGTATTTTGTTTTGCTTGAATTTTAATTTTTTTTAATTCATCTGAATTTTCCTCAATTCCTATAAATTTTCCTGAAACCTGAATTTCTCTGAATTTTCCTGATTTTTTTTTTTTCTGACGAAGTGTACAAAAATTTCAAAATTGTTTCCCCTTGTAGCGTCAGTGATTGGAAAATTAATTGGAACACATTAATTGAGGTGAGGTATCCCTGGAATGGGAGCTCCCTTCCCCTTCCCTTGCGCCCTCTCGCTCCTGCGCCTTGCTGCCGGAAGTTGTCCCCCCTGATTTCATCCCGATCTCCACGCCAACAAGCCGGTCAGCCAGCAGCCATGCAGCCACCCCCGTGCACGCGTCCGATACGTCTGACAGCTGTCGGTGAGAGCGCGTCATATCTCACTGCCTTGTAGACTGCTGCTGCCCCTGGCCTGCCCCACTGCCCGGCCGCGGCCCGGCCCCCTCTCCCTCTCTCTTTCTGACTCTTTCTCGCTCCGCCAATTAGTCACCGTCACCTCTCACGTCGGTCTGAAACGACAAGATCAGAGCGCCGCGCGCACCCTGCCACCAACCGCATTTCATCCGCTAATCTGACTTCAAAAAAATGTCTCATACACCCGTTTCATTTGAGAGTGCTGTAACCCGACCGTGTTTTTGGTGGGCGCCCTGGCCTAAACCGATCGTCTGGGAGGGAAAGAGGGGCCTTAACGTCTGGAAGAAGGGACCACCCACGCGCCGCGCGTCACACGCGCGTGATGAGTTCGTTGCCCCGACAGACAGCTCCTGCATCATCACTCATAACTTTCAGTCACTTTCATATTCACTTTCGGTCATCTAGACGTTTCTTCGGCAGGCGCCGCGCTGCTGCCCACGCACCGGCACAAACGAGGGGCAAATATAACATAGGTCATATTCTACGGGACGAACCAACGTAATGTGGACGCACTCCTTCTAACCCTGGTGAACACTACGTTTGCAAGTTAACTTTCCAAGACTAAGACGCACAATGTTTAACTGCGTTGAGAGGAACACGGAAAAAAATGACTTCGTTGTGAGGATCAATTTTTGTCGATAGACAAAATTCGATAGCTGAAATCGAGAATCCGATACCCACAGCCAGAAGCTGGTTGTCACGACCGGACACTTGTACTATGAAAACTAAGCTGGAGTTTGTTCTCATCGTACAAGTGCCCGGTCGAGACAACCAGCTCCTGGCTGTGGGTATCGGATTCTCGATTTCAGCTAATCGAATTTTGCCTATCGACAAAAGTTGATCCTCACAACAAAGTCATTTTTTTGCCGTGAATTTTTTTTTTTTTTTTTTTTTTTTTAGTAAACTAGAAGTACTCTTTTCCTAGTGCCACAACAGTATTTAATGGGACGCACAATATTTGGTTCATCACACACTCTGTAATCTTAGAAATTTTACTTGGTCGAACCCAATCTCACAAAGCCAGTTCGCAAAAGCAGTCAAAATTTGCAGCGGACGGAACAGGGCACGAGCACAGTGGCCTCGGCCTCCGCGCGCGGTCCAAACTCCACGTGCTGTCCGTCCGCGCTGCTGTCGCTCATCGTCCGGATGACGCGCGGCTGATGACACACGGGGGCGAACGCGGCGGCGCGCACAGCGAGGCGCTCTCCGAAAGTAAAAGTCCCTCCCGAACAAAGCGGCCCGGCCCATCCCGCAGCGCCTATGGGCGGCGCCCCCTGGCAGGGCGGGGCGGGGCGGGGCGGATGTGCAAAAGTGTTTTGCAGCGCGCGCCGCTTTTGCAGGGAATTCGACGTGGGCGGCAAGCACATTCATACTCCGCGCCATCTGCGCCGCGCCACGTCGCCCCGGTGGTGGTGGTGGTGGTGGTGGTGGTGGTGGTGGTGGTGGTGGTGGAGGTGGTGGTGGTGGAGGAGGGCTTTCACTCAGGGATCAATCTCTGTTGCGCTCTAAATTGTCGGACAGACGTACAGCCGCGCTGCGCGGCCACCTCGTAGGAGGAACACATCGCTTCAACGTCACTTCACTTTCCTTTTCAGCGATTAGCCCCGCCGGCGTGGGAGTGCAACAGGACGCGGGGTGGGATCCCCCCCGGGCCGAGGTCCCCGCCTGTGCGAGGAAGGGAAGGGAAGGTCGAGGGATCCTCTACTATAAATTCAAGCGTACATCGATTTTTTTTAAATTTAATTTTTAATTGTTTTTTGTGATTTTCCTTGACTTTGACTGATTTTTTTCTCGATTTTTTCACCTGGTTTTGTCTTGATTTTTATCTTACTTTTTTACTGATTTTGTTTCAGGCTGACCATTAATTTTTTTGAGTGATTAGGACCCGCGGAAGGTACCTTTAGCTTGGAGGCTCATGCTGGAGGTCGGAGGTCAATCGAATCGCAGCGGGACCCCCTCTACTCCCGCTGTGGAACTCCCTCTCGGGATGGCGTAACCTCTGCAACACCTTTAGTTCTAGTTAGCAGTCACAAAGGCGAAAGAGAGGGACTAGAAAAATCAGCACCAAATTCATGTCGTGCAAATTTTTTCTTCCGCATGAAAAAAATTAAAAAAATCATCTAAGAATTCCTAAGGTAGTAGCATAGGCTCTGCGGTAGGCGGCCCGAGTCGGGCCCGAGTCCTGCAGTGCCTCTGCAGTCGCCTAGTCGCCTGTCGCCGTGGACCCCACCTGCCGCAGCTTTGGCTCCTTACCAAATCGCGTCACTTTCGTTTCGCCTGTTCGAAGCCAATTATTTGGCGCTCGCCGTGACGTAATGAGGATAATGCATAATAGCGCCAAGGCCAGCCGGCCGAGCTGCACCGGTAGCGCATCCGGCGCGACCGGCCAGGAAGACAAGGCGACGAGAATAACCTCCTTCTCACCGCCTGCGTGGTGTTGCACTTACACCAAATATCGTCCGCTGCCTTTCATACGATTCGAGAGAAATAAATTCCTCCAACAAGTAGTCACCTGCTGCACTCTAAAAAGTTTTTACTACCAAATTTGCTTAGTAACAATACTAAGCGTTTATGCTGTCATAAGTTATAAAGAAATTCTTTTAGTATTACTAAACTTTTTCTTGGAATACTAAACGTGTTCTGAGTACTTACTTTCACCATAATTATAATACTATAAAAACGTTTTGTAATACTAGGAAAAAGTTTAGTAATACTACGACGGGTCCTATTAACGTTGTCCGATCTCCCAGCGACGCTTCAACGTTGTCCGATCTCCCAGCGACGCTTCAACGTTGTGCGATCTCCCAGCGACGCTTCAACGTTGTCCGATCTCCTTTTCAGTCTGAGCGTGCATTGGTTTACTAAAAGCTCATTTTGGAAGTCAAATCTTGATCAAATTTGAGGTGCTTTGGTAGCTTTTGATTTGTCAGAGACCAAGGAATAAGGATATCAGTTTATATTTTACAAAACTTGAAACACCGCGACGTGGTATGATGTTAAACTTCATGTTTACGCCGCGCGCCGAAAAGGACATCGGACAACGTTGAAGCGTCGCTGGGAGATCGCACAACGTTGAAGCGTCGCTGGGAGATCGGACAACGTTGAAGCGTCGCTGGGAGATCGGACAACGTTAATAGGACCCGTCGAAAAAGAATTTCTTCAGAACTTATGACAGCACGAACGCTTAGTAGTTACTAAGCAAATTTTTGGTGGTAAAAACTTTAGAGTGTGTGCAATGCTCCACGTATTCACTAAATTTAACGCCCCTCTCAAACTGCGTTTCGTAACTTGAAAAAACATACGCCGGGATCATAAACCGTGGCGCGCATGGCGACGCAGCAGGGCGGGACGGGGAGGGGAGGGGCCTATTGTGCGATGCCTATCGTCGTCCTGCGCATAACGACGCACGTGTGACTGCGAATAGAGAAGAGTGCGGATAACGCATCGTAACGCGGCGCAGCGCAACGCCCGTGGTGCCCATAATCATAACGCCTGGTTAAGGTGCGAGGTCAGCGCACCGATATTTCTTTCCCCGTCGCACCGCTCGCGCGGGGCCCGGCGACAAGGACAGCTGGGAGCGGTGCAGTAGGGTGTTGCTCTCGGACGGAGCGGATAAGATTGAGGGGACAGCCGCAGGTTTACGCGCTGCTCTCTTGCGCCAAAGTGTATATATACACGGCGGAAAAAAAAAATTTCGTCGTGAGTAAATAAAGAAAAATCATGGGTATAGAGACACGCGCAGGGGTCGCCCGGCCTATGCACGCGGATGCTACTGCTTCTTCACACCCTCAGGTGAACGGGAAGGAAAACTCTCACATCCGCGAGCAGAGCCCAGCCGAGGCGCTTAGGTCAGTGATCCTAATCCACTTCTAAGTTCCGTTTTCTTGCTTAAGGTTTTAAAAGATATTAACTCAAGATTATTGGAATACATTACGATCCGCCGCTGGGGCAGGGTATGATAATGAGGACGCCGCCCGCCTGCTTACCTGGAACAAGAAAGAGGAAACAAGGAGGTTAGCAACAATGCTGTAGAAATAACACACTTGTTGAGAGACTAACCCTTTCGGCAATGGCAGAGTTGTAGACATACCGCAGCACTGCTTAACAACAAAGTTAATGAAAGACAACAATGGTTGTTTAAAGGTCGAGAACACGAACTTTGATGTTCCCGGACAACCATTGTCATAATTGAACAATATTTTTGTTATTGGACAACTTGAGTTGTTATTAGACGATATCTATTCTGTTGTAGCTAGACAGCTGACGTTGCTGCAAAATATAGAAGTCGTCGTTGTATTACTATAGAGACAAAACTTTGTTGTCCTTAAGACAGAACAAGTCGGCGAAAAACGAAATTTTGCCGCAAATTTTTCATAGTCAACTTTACAGGTATACTATTTCCTGCAGAGCAACGGCGTCAAATAGAGAGTAAAAACGAAAGTAGTACGCCCAGAGCAGCGCGCTGTGAGCGCGGGGCGAGCGGGGCGGGGGCCGCGAGCCATCACTGAAAAATGACATGTGCGGCGGCGGCATGCGGCGTCATGGCGCTTAGCTGCCGTTCAGTGGGTCATGAGGAGAGGAGAGGAGAGGAGAGGAGAGGAGAGGAGAGGAGAGGAGAGGAGAGGAGAGGAGAGGAGAGGAGAGGAGAGGCGCTTCGGTCCACCAGACCCGACGGGCATCACGCGACCACACCCCGCCCCGCACCACGCATAGAGGACAATTAGCGCAATAAATTCACAGCCGCACGCCGCCGCCGCCGCCGCCGGGCCGCTCGCGGACGCACTAAACCACTGCCAGTATTAGTGAACAGACGCCGCAGCGATCAGCTGTATCTGTTGGGATGTTTGTTTTTGTTAAGCCCCGTCGAGGGGAGGGGGAGGGGGAAAATCACTCATACAAAATGTGTACAATGATTTTTTTCTTTGACTCCTGATTATTGTTTTCTTTTTCTTTTGATTTTTCTTTTCTTTTTATAAGGAAAATTTCTGTCACTTTTTGATAAATTTTGATCTCTTACAACTATTTCTGTTTTCTTTTTCCCAATTTTATTTCGATTTTTGTTTTCTTGTTGTGTTCTGTTCGGATTTTTCTGTTTCTTTCTTCTTGATTTCATTTTGATCCTTTTTTGAAAGATGTTTCGGGGCCGTAGAATGATTTTTCGAAGTGACCTTCTTTCCCCCTGCCCCCTCTCGAGCTCAGGTTAAAGCCCGCGTTTGAACACGGGAATCAATCGCATGAAACTTAAGGCACGCCGCGACGGTTTAATTTATTTCCGGTAAAGAGAGGCACCACTTTCACATTTAGCGTCGCGCAGAGGAGGGAAGGGAAGTCTTTTGGAGGAAACTGTCCCTCTCCTCTGGGAGCGCGGCGCCGCGGGCTGGGCTGCGCCGGGCTGCACGCGGTTTGGTCTCGCACAATGCGCGGCGCACTCTCATTGCCGATGGACGCGGTTTAACCCAGTGCCCCTGTTACGCTGAGCAGCGGCGGCCTCGGCGGCCTCGCGAGACGCGAACGTATTGCTTCTTTCTTTGCCCAGGTGCGCGCCGTGCGCGGGGCCGCCGCGCTGCTCAGCCGCGCTGCTCAGCCGGGCTCAGCGCCACCGCATCGCCACGCTGCTGCGCACACGCTCACACACACACACACACACACACACAGCGCTCCGGATTTGCACTTCCGCAATCGGTGAACTTTACACCTTCTGTGTGTGACACGCAAGGAGGCTATTATTCTGTAAACATAGTGGTGTGCAGTGCAGCGCCGTATAACGACGCAAGTTCTTTTATTTCAGGTATTTTCTCAAGAACCTCACGGCGGTCAAGTAAGTTGGGAACACTTCCACAAGATGCAGAATGATGTGCTCCGGATCCGATTCATTTGCCATAAAAAAATATACGAAAGCGCGTCTTTGCACTGAATTTTTCGCTAAGAATCAAAACAAAAAAAAATAATTAAAAATCCGTTCTTTGCGAGTTTTGGGTTCATTACAGTCGGTGAATGGGTTAATTTCAAAGAAAGTTCTAAATGTGAAATCTTGCAGAGCACATCATTTTTTTTATTATTTATCTATGATTTTTTCCCCAAGCATTTCAAACCGGCTAGACCGTGCGTGGCGTTCATGCACATCAATTTGGAAAAGAAACGAAAAGGAGTTTAAAAGCTTCAGTTTCCATCCCTGACAGGCCTTTCCATCCCTGCTCCGCCTGCCAGTGCAAAGGTGACGCACTTCCTTTGTTTACGCGGCGCGGTCCAGCCAGCCAGCCTCCCGCGCCAAAATCTCACGGCGCCGGGTAATAAACAAGCAGCCACGATTCTCCCGCAGCTCGCGCACTGCCGTCTGATTCCGAAGAACGCTCGCGCGGCTCCGTCCTTGTCGCACTCGTGGGGCCTTGCCACCCCCGACCTTGGGCACTGCCATGAGTGCGACGAGGACGCAGGTACGAGAGCGATCTTCGGAATCAGACGGCTGGCTGGCTGGCTGGGCGCGCGGGGGGATCCATTTTCTGACCCAATATAATAACGTAAGGCGCTGACTGCTGGACGGGACGTGACGGGGCGCGGGTTACGAAACAATCGCCCTCTTCTTACGACAGAACAAGGTGAACCCCCCCTGCGACACGACAGGCGGGCCGGGCCGGGCCGGGCCAAGCAGGGGAGGAAGAAAGTGTTTCTGCCTATGAGCTTTTAAGATGGCAATCTCTGCGCGGCCCGGCGTGGCGCGGCGAGGCGCGGCGCGGGCTGCTTGCTTGTCACATGCACGCAGCCCGTGGCATGGCGGGGCGGGGCGGGGCGGGGCGGGGCGGGGCGGGGCGGGGCGGGGCGGGGCGGGGCGCTGCTGTCGAGTGTACCCCCGCCACATCAAAACACTCAAACGGATTGTGTTTTCGACAATGCGCCTTTCGGAACGCTTTCTACTTTTCCCCCCTTTTCCTCCTCAAGCGCGAGTCTGCTACTCCCGCTGCTGCTGCTGCTGCTGCTGCCATCGCGTTCCGTCCCCCTCGCGCCTCGCCCGGACACAGTTTTCGGAAGCAAAAGCCGCAAACTGCGCCGCGGCCGCGCGCTGCGTGAAACACGGTCAAAGTGGGCCTCTCTTCGGCCGTACCTCCTGGCAGCGGCGGCAGCGGCGTCTGCAACTAGAGCGGCCGGCGGGCCGGTAGCACTGCACTGCACCGGGAGAAGAGGCGAGGCAGGCTGGTGGAGGGGAGTGATTCCGAACAACGTGTGTAGTAGAGTCCTCTCTCTTGCTCCATACGGACGTACCCCATGAGAGCGACTAGGGCGGGCGAGCGCACCACCACCACCAGCCCCATCACATCCGGGTGCTGGACCGGGCCGGACCAGCCGTGACCGCCCACACGCCGCCCGCCGCGCACCGAGTGTCCTGGCCCAGTTAGGGTCATGAGTGTGTGTGTTCTTCATGACGGTGCGAGACATGTCACAGGTGCTAATCGCGAAACTGGGCCGAGCGTGTCATGAGTTGTCATGAGCAATGAGCACAAGCGTCGCGTACACGGCGCCCTGGCGCCCTGGCGCCCTGGTTCACCGGGGCGACAGGAAGGCGACCCGTTAGGCTAAATCACTCCCTCATGAGGCGTCGTCGCGTCGTCGCGACGATCGCCGTAGTGAAGTCTGCCGTCTGATTCCGGAGATCGCGCTCTCGTACCTCCGTCCTTGTCGCACTCATGGGGGGTGCCCAGCCATCCCCATCATAGGGCAACGCGATAAGAGCGACAAGGATGGATAAGTACGAAAGCGATCTTCGGGACCAGTCGGCTGCGTCGCGCGCGCTCGAGCGCTGCGGGTGGGAATTTTATATTGCGCAGAGGAGACGACGCGCCGCTGAGCGTCCGGCCGCCTCTTCCGACCGACGAAGGACATGATCCGTCATTTGATCGAATAAAGGGGAAAAAAACATAAAATAAAATGACAATATTTTCTAATGTGGATAGTATTTTTAAGGGTTACACTCGACTGAGAACAATACTCGTTCTCGAGGGAAGATGCACTACTCTCCCGCTCATTAGATATGAGAACCCAACGCGCGCGCGGTGACACGTAGAGTGCTATGGGTACTGTACCGCGTGTGGTGTAATGTTTGGGGGCAGACACGACACGTTTCGCCGCAGAACAAAGAATGTCCCCGGCGCGGCGCAGTGAAAGCAAGCAGCGCGCAACCCACCCGGCCCGAGCGACGCCTTCTAAAGGCCGCCCCGCCCCGCCGGCACTGAGCATCCTCCATTACTAGCCGGCTATCAACCTAGACACACACACATCCACCCACCCACCCACACACACACACACTCAAGGTGAGAGATAGAGAGGCGCCCTTATAAAGAGGCATACCGACAGAGACGGACGAACGACGAGACGGGTTGCCCTTCAGTCGCTGACGTCACCGCAGGCCGGACTGGAGGAGGAGGAGGAGGTGGTTGGCGTGACGATGGCGCGCTGCTGCGGCCGGCGGGACAAAGACTCGCACTCCATGGAGCAGCAGGCGCGAGGGCTTTACAGCTGCAGGAGCCCCTCTCTATCGCGCAGCCTTTAAAGCGCCCAGTTTGTGATACACGTAAGTGTCGGAGGAGTATCCATCCCAAGTCCTGGCAGCAGCACCAGCCGCACGATGACGGTTAGTTCCAGGCGTTCCAGCCAGTATAGTACTTTATCGTCCGTGCGGCGGGGGGGTACGCAGCGCGAGTTCTTCGAGGAGCTCCGATGATACACCATGGATACACCATCGAGGCAGTTAAGCCGTGTCTATTGTTCCTCTCGGAACATGAGGTCTGTCATGCACTTGACGAAGATTTTACAACAAAATTCCTGAACAGTTTTTTTTTAAAAAAAATTTTTCAAATTTATTCTGTGATAATCATGCCTCATGCGCCGATTTGCATTTTTTGCGTGACGCGGGAAAAGTAAAGCAAATGTAGCAGTTGTCGTATGACATGACACCGATCCCCTCATACATTATGCGCCGGCATAAATATGAGTCAGAAATAAAACAGGATAGTGCGAGGAGGTGCGAACTTCCCGCTGATCGATCAATCCAGGGGAACCCCCCGCGCCGCACTAGTGAGCCGCCGAGATGGGGTCAAATCAACAGGTTCGACCTCATCATGCCCTGCTCCACACGATCACGCTCATGGCTGGCCGATACGACTTGAGGACGACGTCGACAAATCGTGTGAAATGACAAATTGTGCGCTGTTATCCGGACACGACTTCACCCGCCTAACGGAGCGCGCGCGCGGCGCCATTTTCAGGATTAAAACATCGCCCCGGGGAACAGCATGGCACGTTCTGTCGCGTCGTGCTCCCCCGGCCCCAGCCCCGGCCCGGACTGACACTTCATTCCCACGACGGGCTGCCCAGCCCGGCCCGGCCCGGCCCGGCGACGCCTGGCAGCTCAGGGTCGTGGCTTGCCAATGGCCTGCCAATGGCTTCGAGGAGACACTCCACCAGACGACACCCGCCCCGCCGCATAAGCGCGTCGCCTGGCCTGCCTGGCCTCTCAGTCAGCTGTCGAGCGTCGCGCCTCGCCGAGTAGTCGCACTGGGGCGACGTGCAGCTCCGTTAGATATATATACAGGCGCGAGAGGCGGAATCGGCTTGGCCTTCTTTTCTAGCAGCCCTCTGGACTGGACAGGTACATCTCCCTTTTACACTTCTTCGCCACGGCCTCTCTCGCGGGCTCACGAGAGGGTCATCACCCTACTATCTCCTCGCTGACCCCGCCCCCGCCGCCGCCCCGCCTCGTCCGGAAGGAGCAGGGCGCTGCCCCTTTGCTCGGCTCACATCTCGAGAGGCGCGCGCGCCCCAAAGCCCCGCGGCACCCGCCGGCCCGGCCCGGCTCGGCCCCGCGCCATCGAGACGGCGGTGGAGGAGGCGAATTTCGCAAATAAAATAAAAAGGATGCCTCGCGGAGGTCCACCAGGCCCGGCCCGGCCCGGCCAGGCCGAGGGTGAAAGGGTCTCGACCCCCTTGACCCGCTGACCGCCGTGGCGGCCGGCCCAAAGCATAGGCCGGGCTGGGCCAGGACTCGCCCTTGTCAGCCCTTGGGCTAAGCAGCGACGTACTGGGCGGACAAACCCCGCCCCGCCCCGCCCCGCCTCGCCAGCGCCCCTGGGCTTCGGCGCCACCGGCGGGCGGGGCCGGGCGGGGCCGGGCGGGGCCGGGCGGGGCGACGGGCGACCGACCACTCGCCTCGAAACCTGGCGATAACGCACGCGGCAACAAATCGGGAGCCATCCTGGCGCGCATTTTCGAAGCAAGCGCTATGGTCCCCTCACCCTTCCCCTCACCCCCAACCCCGCCGCATGGACGACCTGAGAAAGTGCTTCTGTCACGGCGGCCCGAATGCTTTTAACGTCATGCCGTCCGGGTCCAGTCCCCGGTCCGGCATGGGAGCTCCCGGAGGTCCACCCGCCCCGCCCCGCCCCGCCCCGTCCCCCTGCTACCGCAACACGCACACTTTCAGAGCTCAGACGCACGTGTGCGTACGTACAACCACGGGCACGTGCGCTCCGCTCTCTCTCTCTCTCTCTCTCTCTCTCTCTCTCTCTCTCTCTCTCTCTCTCTCTCTCTCTCTCTCTCTCTCTCACTCACTCACACACACACACACACACACACACACACACACACACACGTACACACACAGTAACTTGCAGTTGATGGCAAACAGTAGCGCGAGAGTTGCATTCACCACGGTCCGGCCTCTGGAACATGAGCACGATACCGACCCAGGCGGTTTAGCGTTTAGCGTTTAGCCGGGTAAGGCCGGCAGAGGAGAGGCAGGACAGCTCGCAGGGCAGTGCTGCACGTTAAAAATCGTTTCTTGTATTTCAAGATCTGTCTTGGATGTCCATTGGTATTCTCCATAAGATCCAAGAAAGATCTTGAAACACAAGACACTATGTTTACCGCGTGGACCGACACGCGCCACGCGCCAGCGAATAAATGACCTTTCCGCGTTTGTATTCTGTTTGAACAGGGAGACGCCGCCCGGAGCGGGAGCACTGTTAAAAGCTTACGGTGAAACCTGCACCACTGTAAGTTACGGTGCATATTCACCGTAACTTACAGTGAATATACACCGTAACTTACAGTGGTGCAGGCTATTCGCCGTAGCTTACGGTGAAAATGCACCGTAACTTACAGTGGTGCAGGCTGCTCACCGTAGCTTACGGTGCATATTCACTGTAAGTTACGGCGAATATGCACCGTAACTTACAGTGGTGCAGGTTTCACTGTAACTTACAGTCAAATTCACCGTAAGCTTTTAACAGTGAGCGGGAACTCGGAGGGCGGTTCCAGGAAAACCTACAAGCGGGTTGCTGCTGTTGTGCGAACCGCCCAGACCGCGTTGAGTGCTGCGTAATAGAACCGTTTATGAAATGGACTGTGCTGCTACTGCCGCTGTCGCTGTCGATCTGGTACGTCAAAGAGAACGCTGGTCGCAAAGAACATAAATTAGAACATCTCTGCAGGGGGCACGGAACGAGTCTTACCTCGGGGAATTCAGGGAAACGTCTACCTTTAAGGGTTTAAGCACGCGCAGCGCATAGGGCTCGCCAGCTTGGTCGTGCTTCTCCCTCTGCTGACGCCGGGTTATTACTCAAGGGGATCAAGGCATTTACTACAACTGCGCCTCGGACAGCGAGCGCGCAAATGAAAGAGAAGGGACTTCTCAAAAAGGAGCAGCAGCGCCGAGTTGGGGCGCTTTGCGAATATCGTTGGTTGCAAATATGAGATGAGGCGCGACAGGCAGACACAGAGGGAGAAAGACAAAGGTCGTGGCGGGGCGGGGTGAAGAAGGGTAGGGCGGGGAGGGGGCGGGGAGGGGGCGGGGCGGGGGCGGGACGAGTGACCCTGGTCTTATGGCGGCCGCCCGGCGCCCGGCCGCCAGTGCTTGCTCAGAGGCTCTAGTTTCGTTTCTCGTGGCTCAAACTTGGACCTCG
The DNA here is from genome assembly GCA_029379305.1 of Frankliniella fusca. Taxonomy (NCBI): domain Eukaryota; kingdom Metazoa; phylum Arthropoda; class Insecta; order Thysanoptera; family Thripidae; genus Frankliniella; species Frankliniella fusca. The sequence continues at coordinate 1,698,101 of JAHWGI010001056.1, read as the reverse complement.
TTCCTCCTGCCGTCTGACAGTCAGTCTAGTCCTTTGCTCCGCCCCCTCAGTTTTACACCAACATTGAGCGGGCGTGGTAGATGAGGGCACATCGTGGGTGGGGGGAGGGAGGGGGGGGGGGGGAGCGAAGCATAGAACAGGCCTTTCGCTGACGGCTGGAGGCTCCAGATTGACGCAATCAGCAGCAGCAGTGGAGGGCGGGGCAGGGCGGGGCAGGGCGGGGCTGGGCGGGGCAGGAGGCAGGGTGGGGTAGGGCGTGGCTGGTGGAGAGGGCAGGGGAATAATAGGACTAGTGTTTACTGTTCCGTGCGTCCCCCGAGGGGCTTATGGGCGACCGTGGGACAAGGGCGGCATTGGGGAAGGGTTGTATGTGTGTGTGTGTGTGCGCGCGCTCGCTGCGTCTACAGAGCACTCCGCCCCGCCACGCGTCGCTTGCGGATCGCTCCTATAGCGCTGGCGGGGAGGGGATGGGCTCGCAGCGAAGTGGATTAACCCCTCCCCCCCCCCTTTTCCCTCTCTCTGGACTCTACATGGAACACAAGAAGTACGGCAGTTTTGGAACGGTGCGTGGCCCGCCGGGCTGGACTGCGGGTGAAGAAAGAGGGGAGTGTAGGGCCGCGGCGACAGGGCAGAGTGAGCGGGGTAAGTTACCGCCGGCCCAGACGAGGGGGGAAGGGGGGTCGCGGGGACGGCACAGGTGAGTGAAAGGGAGGGGGGAGGGGGAGGTATTTGGCATGCATTGGCTGACGGAAGGGCTGCGCGCTGCATTCGCAAACATACACGCCAGACGGCTCAAGAGGAAGAGCAAGAGAAGAAGCTCCGCGCCCTTTCTCTACTACTGTATAGTTCGGCTATGCACACCGCGCGAGTGTCGAGCGGCTGTTCTATATGTGAACCTCCCCGTCGCCGCAACGCACAGGTCCGCCCGCAACGTGCAGTATAACTCGCATCGTCTTTCCGGCTCGCATTACCGTCGCGAGTTTGATAAAGTGAAAAGATTTGACGAGCACACATTACATTCACCTCCTTACGTACCCCTCGCGATTCAGTACAGTACTTACGAGTACATTTCTTTTAAATTACGCGTGGACAGAAATGGTGGTGGTGCAGGGGGAGGGGTGGTAGGGGACGGGGGGGAGGAGTGTGTACTTCCGCGAGAGAAAAGACGCGACGCGTCCTCCACATCCATCATGAGGCCGGGCATGGCCGGGCCGGGCCGAGGAGGGAGGTGCCATCAAAAAGAAACCGAAAGCGGACAGTAAACACACGGCGAGGCGGGGCGGGGCGGGGGGCGGGGCACCGCGCGCGCCACATGGATGTCACCGGCAGAGGCAGAGGTGAGGAGGGAGATTTCGGAGGCGCGGCCATAGACATAGCAGGCGCGCTGCTCGCTCCTCTCGCTCGCAGGCAAACACTTTCCCGGTCGCAAACAGCGCCTGCCTTTCCCCCCCAGTGAGTCATAACGGGAAGCACAATAATAATCGTTGTTTCACCATCTCTTTGCTCACCGGGCGGGGCGGGGCGGGGCGGGGCGCCCCCAGGGAGGTGGGGGAGTGGCAGTGCGGGGGTGGGTGGAGGGGGATCTGGGTCTTCCCTCTCGCCCGCCCGCGCCCGCGGCGCGCCCCCTCGCGAGGCCAGCTATGGGATCTAATTGATCTGTTAGCGCGGGGCCGGGGCAGGGCGAGGGCCCTGTCCTGACCTGACACCCCCAAGTGCTGGTGGCTGGCGGCCGCCACAGGAGAACCATGAGAATAAATGAAAACTAACTCGAGCACACTGGCCTACTGGGGGAAGGGGGTGGGGGTCACTTTGAAAAATCATACGTGCACCCCAAAAACTCATTTAAATTTTTTTGAAAATAATCAAAAATTAGAATAAAATCAAAAATAAAAATGCAAAAAAAAATCCGAAAAATAGAAGAAAAATACACAAAAATCAAAAGAAAATTCAAAATAATAATAGTAAAACAAAACAATAAGTCTACTCGAGGCTACTTCGTGCCTAAGAAAATTCAAAAAATCGTTGAGCACATTTTTGTATAAGTGATTTCCCCCTCGTGCCCCACTGACGCCGCTCGACGGGTCAATCGAAAAGTGCGGCCGACTAATCGAAGCCAATAAACGGGGGGCTCGCTTTCGTTTGACCCCTCCAGTCTCAGCCGTCGCGAGGGATGCAGAAAAACAGAGAACAGTGTTGGGCTGGGGGAAGGGGGAGAGCGACGGCGGAAGAGGGAGAGGCAGGGGGAGAATAAAAAGGCGAGCACTCCCCCGACCTCGTGGCGCCTCGTGGCCATCCCGATGTTCTTTTTGCTCGGCTGATTGGGGATCGTTAAGAAAACTCAGCATTATGAATAGTAAACATTGTTACAGGTACTACAACTGCTACAACGTCTCCGGCAAGCTATCGCACCCCCCCCCCTTTCTCTCTCTCTCTCTCTTTCCCCCTCTCTCACTCCCGTCAGCCGTCAGGTACAAAGACAAGCCATTTATTCCTCGCTTGGAAGGTGCTAAGTGAGGGGCGTTTGTACAGCGAGAAAACTAATCGCGCCAATCCCACGCATCAACGTAACGCCGCTGGGTCGCGCCGAGGCCCGCGGGGTGAGAAAACATGACGGCCTGCGAGCCGAGTAATGCGGCTTTCGCAGAGCTCGCCTCCCAGGTAGGGTGGTAGGGTCCGATACCCGCACCCGCACCAGACAACCCGCCCCACCTCGGCTCCCCGCCACGCCCCGCCACGCCCCGCCACGCCCCGCCACGCCCCGCGACCGTCAGGAAGGTCGCAGGAGGTCACGTTTGTCGGGGAACCAATCTCTAAGCCTCACGCTCCAACTCACCCCCCTCCCTCAATACAACCTCTACCCCCCTCCCCTTTTCCTCACCAAATCTCTCTCTCTCTCTCTCTCTCTCTCTCTCTCTCTCTCTCTCTCTCTCTCTCTCTCTCTCTCTCTCTCTCTCTCTCTCTCCATTCCCCTACACCGGTGGGAGAAGGTCGAGAGGGGGATGGATGACAATGCAGCCGGCAGTAAATCCCAACCGCTATGAAATGGTAACATTCCCTCCCGCCGTCGCGACGCGCCCGCTGCAGCAGCGCGCTTTGCTGCCCGCGCCCGCCCCGCGCTTGTTGCATAACGGCGCAATAGGCAAAGGGCTCGGGACGGGAGCGTTATCGTGCTGCGGCGCGTCGGTTACAAATGCACCTTGCATTTCAGAGCGGGACCGAGGGGTACCGAGGGGGGAACAACACTCTGAAATTTTGGGATACCTCGTAATTCAGAATCTTTTTTTTACAAAATTTCACAAAAACTTTAAAAAAGTTCTCAAAAATTTCGGTGAACTCAAAGTAAAATTTCACACATATCCTATAAAAAATCACAAAAAAATCACAAAAATTTCACGAAAATTCTCAAAAATTCACGAAAATTCTCAAAATGTCCGAAACACGGTGAAATAAATGTCTCTACCGACCACACCACACCGCGCGTCAGGCCACCACCGTAGGCAACCGCTGGACCCGCGGCGCGTGCAGGTTGCCTACACAGGTGCTGAGCGGACCCGCTGCTAGCTGTGCCTGCCTGGTTTTCTCTGCCGACACCTGTCATGCTCGTGGCGTGGCGGGGCGGGGCGGGCCGGGCAGCACGCGGCTATTTGCCGCAGTGTGCCGCGCCAGGTGCCAAGTGGAGCACGCACGGGGCGTCCGTGACGGATTTAACTCCGCGCGCGGCGGGGCGAGGCGGGGCCGGCAGAGATACGCACCCATCCATCCAACACACACTGCCTCGCCCCGCCCGACACCTCTGACCGATATAACATTCAGCACCACAGCAGCGCAGCGCGAGCGCCTCGTGAAAAATGCAGTGCAGCCTCGTGAGCTGATCGCATCGCAGAGGCCGGGAGTACGGCGGCCGGCGGCGGCGGCTCCCCGACACTCGCTCTCGCACCTGGCAGCGCATGCATTTAGAGGGAGGCCCCCCTGCCTGCCCTGCTCGACATACCCCACGCGGCGGCCGCGGCAGCATGGGGTACGGCGGCCATGGGCCGGTTGAGGGCGGCTCCTCATGCGGCTATACCCCGCGCTTCAGGGTTAGAGATGGCGCCACCGTCGGGATACGCGCGGCGGTCGCCAGAGCGCGCAAGGAGCAGCTCGCAGCGCAGCGTGTAGCGCCACCGGAGCCGGACCGGACTGATCCCACATCCCACCGACGAGCAACAGTTAGCCAAGCCATCCGTACGCCATACTCCCTTTGATCACCTTCTTACCTTCCTCACCTCTACCTATCCCATCTAATCCGGAAACCGAAATATACTTCGCGCAGCCTTCGTGCTGCTGGTGCGAGCAGCATACCACTCGGCGGTTGCTACGAACAGACCCACAGGAATCAGCTGCGTCCGGCAGCACACTTGCGAGACCAAGAAATGGCACACGAGATCCTCGGCGGCGTCCTCGTCGGGCTCGGCAGCAGGATCAGGGCCTTCCCCGCCCCGCCCGGCCCTCTCCTCTCCCGCTGCGGCGCGGCGGCGGCAGATCGCACCCTGCTCCACCTGAACTCGGCAGCGCACGCATGCAGTAGCGCACGGTACCCGCACCCGCACACCGTACAGGTACTGGCGAGTGCGCGCGCAGCTGACACGCAGCTGGCGGGGCCGCGGCCGGCCGCCCAGGTGTCACGTCCAGATGGTGCGGAAGCGCCAGAAGGGGTGGCGCGGCGGCGCGTAGACGAGCATCACCCCGACCAGACCGGACCGACACCGCCCCGCGGCAGGAGCCACACCGGTAATGTTTCTGACCGTAGCGGGGACGGGGCGGGGGCGAGACGAGACCGACGAGTGTGAAGTTGGCCACCAAAAAGTTGGCCACCAATCTGAGCGTATATTGCATTGGCTATAGTCAACGGCCAGCCACCAATTAGCCACCAAACAGCCAACTCCAGCCACCGGTCAAGGGCTGACCGGAAATGCATAGTGGGCCCTAGTAGGGTCATAGGACAACCCATTTCCGACCGAAAATGTTCGAATTTGAACCCTGGCGCAAATCGGCACGCGTACAAAGTCTGCCGATTTCACGACGCGTTCTCGCCGGGGCCTACTTTGGGGCCGTGCCGATTTGCGCCATTGCGTCTCCCAGACCGAAAACGCACTCCGGGCGGTAGTCCTGTCATAGGACAACCCATTTCCGACCGAAAATGTTCGAATTTGAACCCTGGCGCAAATCGGCACGCGTACAAAGTCTGCCGATTTCACGACGCATTCTCGCCGGGGCCTATTTTGGGGCCGTGCCGATTTGCGCCATTGCGTCTCCCAGACCGGAAAAGCACTCCGGGCCGTAGTCCTGTCATAGGACAACCCATTTCCGACCGAAAATGTTCGAATTTGAACCCTGGCGCAAATCGGCACGTGTACAAAGTCTGCCGATTTCACGACGCATTCTCGCCGGGGCCTACTTTGGGGCCGTGCCGATTTGCGCCATTGCGTCTCCCAGGCCAAAAACGCACTCCGGGCCGTAGTCCTTTCATGGGACAACCCATTTCCGACAGAAAATGTTCAAATTTGAACCCTGGCGCAAATCGGCACGCGTACAAAGTCTGCCGATTTCACGACGCGTTCTCGCCGGGGCCTACTTTGGGGCCGTGCCGATTTGCGCCATTGCGTCTCCCAGACCGAAAACGCACTCCGGGCGGTAGTCCTGTCATAGGACTACCCATTTCCGACCGAAAATGTTCGAATTTGAACCCTGGCGCAAATCGGCACGCGTACAAAGTCTGCCGATTTCACGACGCATTCTCGCCGGGGCCTATTTTGGGGCCGTGCCGATTTGCGCCATTGCGTCTCCCAGACCGGAAAAGCACTCCGGGCCGTAGTCCTGTCATAGGACAACCCATTTCCGACCGAAAATGTTCGAATTTGAACCCTGGCGCAAATCGGCACGTGTACAAAGTCTGCCGATTTCACGACGCATTCTCGCCGGGGCCTACTTTGGGGCCGTGCCGATTTGCGCCATTGCGTCTCCCAGGCCAAAAACGCACTCCGGGCCGTAGTCCTTTCATGGGACAACCCATTTCCGACAGAAAATGTTCAAATTTGAACCCTGGCGCAAATCGGCACGCGTACAAAGTCTGCCGATTTCACGACGCATTCTCGCAGGGGCCTACTTTAGGGCCGTGCCGATTTGCGCCATTGCGTCTCCCAGACCGGAAAAGCACTCTGGGCCGTAGTCCTGTCATAGGACAACGCATTTCCGACCGAAAATGTTCGAATTTGAACTCTGGCGCAAATCGGCACGCGTACAAAGTCTGCCGATTTCACGACGCATTCTCGCCGGGGCCTACTTTTGGGCCGTGCCGATTTGCGCCATTGCGTCTCCCAGACCGGAAACGCACTCCGGGCCGTAGTCCTGTCATAGGACAACCCATTTCTTACCGAAAATGTTCGAATTTGAACCCTGGCGCAAATCGGCACGCGTACAAAGTCTGCCGATTTCACGACGCATTCTAGCCGGGGCCTACTTTGGGGCCGTGCCGATTTGCGCCATTGCGTCTCCCAGACCGGAAACGCACTCCGGGCGGTAGTCCTGTCATAGGAAAACCCATTTCCGACCGAAAATGTTCGAATTTGAACCCTGGCGCAAATCGGCACGCGTTCAAAGTCTGCCGATTTCACGACGCATATTCGCAGGGGCCTACTTTGGGGCCGTGCCGATTTGCGCCATTGCGTCTCCCAGACCGGAAAAGCACTCCGGGCCGTAGTCCTGTCATAGGACAACCGATTCCCGACCAAAAATGTTCGAATTTGAACCCTGGCGCAAATCGGCACGCGTACAAAGTCTGCCGATTTCACGACGCATTCTCGCCAGGGCCTACTTTTGGGCTGTGTCGATTTGCGCCAATGCGTCTCCCAGACCGGAAACGCACTCCGGGCCGTAGTCCTGTCATGGGACAACCCATTTTTAACCGAAAATGTTCGAATTTGAACCCTGGCGCAAATCGGCACGCGTACAAAGTCTGCCGATTTCACGACGCATTCTCGCCGGGGCCTATTTTGGGGCCGTGCCGATTTGCGCCATTGCGTCTCCCAGACCGGAAACGCACTCCGGGCCGTAGTCCTGTCATAGGACAACCCATTTCCGACCGAAAATGTTCGAATTTGAACCCTGGCGCAAATCGGCACGCGTACAAAGTCTGCCGATTTCACGACGCATTCTCGCAGGGGCCTACTTTAGGGCCGTGCCGATTTGCGCCATTGCGTCTCCCAGACCGGAAAAGCACTCTGGGCCGTAGTCCTGTCATAGTACAGCCCATTTCCGACCGAAAATGTTCGAATTTGAACCCTGGCGCAAATCGGCACACGTTCAAAGTCTGCCGATTTCACGACGCATATTCGCAGGGGCCTACTTTGGGGCCGTGCCGATTTGCGCCATTGCGTCTTCCAGACCGGAAAAGCACTCCGGGCCGTAGTCCTGTCATAGGACAACCGATTCCCGACCAAAAATGTTTGAATTTGAACCCTGGCGCAAATCGGCACGCGTACAAAGTCTGCCGATTTCACGACGCATTCTCGCCAGGGCCTACTTTTGGGCTGTGTCGATTTGCGCCATTGCGTCTCCCAGACCGGAAACGCACTCCGGGCCGTAGTCCTGTCATAGGACAACCCATTTCCGACCGAAAATGTTCGAATTTGAACCCTGGCGCAAATCGGCACGCGTACAAAGTCTGCCGATTTCACGACGCATTCTCGCCAGGGCCTACTTTTGGGCCGTGCCGATTTGCGCCATTGCGTCTCCCAGACCGGAAACGCACTCCGGGCCGTAGTCCTGTCATAGGACAACCCATTTCCGACCGAAAATGTTCGAATTTGAACCCTGGCGCAAATCGGCACGCGTACAAAGTCTGCCGATTTCACGACGCATTCTCGCCGGGGCCTACTTTGGGGCCGTGCCGATTTGCGCCATTGCGTCTCCTAGACCGGAAACGCACTCCGGGCCGTAGTCCTGTCATAGTACAACCCATTTCCGACCGAAAATGTTCGAATTTGAACCCTGGCGCAAATCGGCACGCGTACAAAGTCTGCCGATTTCACGACGCATTCTCGCAGGGGCCTACTTTAGGGCCGTGCCGATTTGCGCCATTGCGTCTCCCAGACCGGAAAAGCACTCTGGGCCGTAGTCCTGTCATAGTACAACCCATTTCCGACCGAAAATGTTCGAATTTGAACCCTGGCGCAAATCGGCACACGTTCAAAGTCTGCCGATTTCACGACGCATATTCGCAGGGGCCTACTTTGGGGCCGTGCCGATTTGCGCCATTGCGTCTTCCAGACCGGAAAAGCACTCCGGGCCGTAGTCCTGTCATAGGACAACCGATTCCCGACCAAAAATGTTCGAATTTGAACCCTGGCGCAAATCGGCACGCGTACAAAGTCTGCCGATTTCACGACGCATTCTCGCCAGGGGCCTACTTTTGGGCTGTGTCGATTTGCGCCATTGCGTCTCCCAGACCGGAAACGCACTCCGGGCCGTAGTCCTGTCATGGGACAACCCATTTTTAACCGAAAATGTTCGAATTTGAACCCTGGCGCAAATCGGCACGCGTACAAAGTCTGCCGATTTCACGACGCATTCTCGCCGGGGCCTATTTTGGGGCCGTGCCGATTTGCGCCATTGCGTCTCCCAGACCGGAAACGCACTCCGGGCCGTAGTCCTGTCATAGGACAACCCATTTCCGACCGAAAATGTTCGAATTTGAACCCTGGCGCAAATCGGCACGCGTACAAAGTCTGCCGATTTCACGACGCATTCTCGCAGGGGCCTACTTTAGGGGCCGTGCCGATTTGCGCCATTGCGTCTCCCAGACCGGAAAAGCACTCTGGGCCGTAGTCCTGTCATAGTACAGCCCATTTCCGACCGAAAATGTTCGAATTTGAACCCTGGCGCAAATCGGCACACGTTCAAAGTCTGCCGATTTCACGACGCATATTCGCAGGGGCCTACTTTGGGGCCGTGCCGATTTGCGCCATTGCGTCTTCCCAGACCGGAAAAGCACTCCGGGCCGTAGTCCTGTCATAGGACAACCCGATTTCCCGACCAAAAATGTTTGAATTTGAACCCTGGCGCAAATCGGCACGCGTACAAAGTCTGCCGATTTCACGACGCATTCTCGCCAGGGGCCTACTTTTGGGGCTGTGCCGATTTGCGCCATTGCGTCTCCCAGACCGGAAACGCACTCCGGGCCGTAGTCCTGTCATGGGACAACCCATTTCCGACCGAAAATGTTCGAATTTGAACCCTGGCGCAAATCGGCACGCGTACAAAGTCTGCCGATTTCACGACGCATTCTCGCCGGGGCCTATTTTGGGGCCGTGCCGATTTGCGCCATTGCGTCTCCCAGACCGGAAACGCACTCCGGGCCGTAGTCCTGTCATAGGACAACCCATTTCCGACCGAAAATGTTCGAATTTGAACCCTGGCGCAAATCGGCACGCGTACAAAGTCTGCCGATTTCACGACGCATTCTCGCCGGGGCCTACTTTGGGGCCGTGCCGATTTGCGCCATTGCGTCTCCCAGACCGGAAACGCACTCCGGGCCGTAGTCCTGTCATAGGACAACCCATTTCCGACCGAAAATGTTCGAATTTGAACCCTGGCGCAAATCGGCACGCGTACAAAGTCTGCCGATTTCACGACGCATTCTCGCAGGGGCCTACTTTGGGGCCGTGCCGATTTGCGCCATTGCGTCTCCCAGACCGGAAAAGCACTCTGGGCCGTAGTCCTGTCATAGGACAACCCATTTCCGACCGAAAATGTTCGAATTTGAACCCTGGCGCAAATCGGCACACGTTCAAAGTCTGCCGATTTCACGACGCATATTCGCAGGGGCCTACTTTGGGGCCGTGCCGATTTGCGCCATTGCGTCTTCCAGACCGGAAAAGCACTCCGGGCCGTAGTCCTGTCATAGGACAACCGATTCCCGACCAAAAATGTTCGAATTTGAACCCTGGCGCAAATCGGCACGCGTACAAAGTCTGCCGATTTCACGACGCATTCTCGCCGGGGCCTACTTTTGGGCCGTGCCGATTTGCGCCATTGCGTCTCCTAGACCGGAAACGCACTCCGGGCCGTAGTCCTGTCATAGGACAACCCATTTCCGACCGAAAATGTTCGAATTTGAACCCTGGCGCAAATCGGCACGCGTACAAAGTCTGCCGATTTCACGACGCATTCTCGCCAGGGCCTACTTTTGGGCCGTGCCGATTTGCGCCATTGCGTCTCCCAGACCGGAAACGCACTCCGGGCCGTAGTCCTGTCATAGGACAACCCATTTCCGACCGAAAATGTTCGAATTTGAACCCTGGCGCAAATCGGCACGCGTACAAAGTCTGCCGATTTCACGACGCATTCTCGCCAGGGCCTACTTTTGGGCCGTGCCGATTTGCGCCATTGCGTCTCCCAGACCGGAAACGCACTCCGGGCCGTAGTCCTGTCATGGGACAACCCATTTCCAACCGAAAATGTTCGAATTTGAACCCTGGCGCAAATCGGCACGCGTACAAAGTCTGCCGATTTCACGACGCATTCTCGCAGGGGCCTATTTTGGGGCCGTGCCGATTTGCGCCATTGCGTCTCCCAGACCGGAAACGCACTCCGGGCCGTAGTCCTGTCATAGGACAACCCATTTCCGACCGAAAATGTTCGAATTTGAACCCTGGCGCAAATCGGCACGCGTACAAAGTCTGCCGATTTCACAGCGCATTCTTGCCGGGGCCTACTTTGGCGCCGTGCAGATTTGTGCCATTGCGTTTCCCAGACCGGAAACGCACTCCAGGCCGTAGTCCTGTTACAGGACAACCCATTTCCGACCGAAAATGTTCGAATTTGAACCCTGGCGTAAGGTGCTATGCAGGACTTATGAGGTTTTCCTCCAAAACTAATAGCTATTTTTCACGGGTTTGCAATGCTGAACGCGAGGGGTCGACCACTTGGATATTCCATGTATACATTGAAAAATATTCCAAAAATATTCTAAATATTCCAAAAATATTCCAGATATTCCAAATATTCCAAAAATATTCCAAATATTCCAAAATTATTCCAAATATTCCAAAAATATTCCAAATATTCCAGAAATATTCCACATATTCCTGCTAATCCACATACTCCTGATTATCCGAATTCTATATAATCCAACAGTATTCCAGGTATTCCAATATAATCTTTGGTGGTTGCATATCATGCAGAGGTGGTAGTCATAACATTCTCCCTAGTAGACCCCTGCGGGTATGGACATGGACATGATGTTCGAACGCTCGGCGACCAGCAGCAACAGAATCGTGACCTAGAGCATAGTTGCCAGTAGTGCTGTGCGAATCGAGGTTTTTGGGTCCGAATGGATTCGAATTTCTTCAAATCTCTTTCGAATCGAATCGAATCCGACTAAATAATTACGAATCGAATCGAATCTTCCTTAATTCGCGGGCGAATCGAATCCAATTTTTAGCCCTTACCAATTAGATTTTCTAAAACAAATTAAAATTATGCTTTAAAATTAAGTCTAGTAGGCCCACACATCTTTTGAAAGGCGCGCTTTCACCCTCTTCTTGTTGGAAAGCATGTTTTTAAACTTTAAGATTCGGTGGCGAATCTTAGCAGATTCGAAATTTCGAACCTTTCGGTACCGAATCGAATCGAATCCAGGCAGATTCGATTCGATTCGATTTCGAACCATTCGCAGAGCACTAGTTCACTGAAAATCTACGAGTCATAATTCTCGCCCCCTTACGAGTGAGAATTTGAGGGCAATTTTATTACTCTCTGGAGAGTAAGATTTCAGGGTGTCGAGCGTCGACCGGAAAACAAATTCCCGAACTTTTCCCGTATTTCCAGAGTGAAATCTGACGAAATTCCAGAGTATTTTGACCGTTTGAGACGCAAATTTCCTCTTTATAAGAGGGGTAAAATGAAATGAGAGCTATAAAATGATTGGTTTTACTGAACTTTGTCGTGATAGACAGAACAGTAGGGAGTATAGTGGCTGTAGGAATGAAAATTAGCACAAGAACACGAACATTATTTATTTTTACGAAATTATACAGCGTAAATATAGGAGGTAAATAAAGTAAAGTATACTTTGGCTTCAAATTAAACATTATTTAACTGAGCTAGAATGAGACTGACTAGGAACATGTCAACAAATAAATAAAAAATCTAGAAAAGACAAAAAGACAAAAAGAATTCATGCTCAAATAAAGTGAGGTTAAAAAATCCTTACTCAAATAGAGCGAGGCTCAGAAAAATCTCGCTCGAAAAGAGTGAGGTTAAAATTTCTCACTCTAATTTAGTATGGAAAAGTGTCCTCTCCCATTTTGGGTGAGAAATTGGATTCCAGGGTTTGCAGTGAATTGCCAGTGTCGTGAAAGCGTCAATGGTGACGCTGAAATTGGACTGATTTTTGTAGCCTGTGCGTGCCCAAAATGAGGCCGGCTGGAGCTTCCGAACCCAGCAATATACGAGCTTAGCTGAGGCTGAGCAGCATGGAACATAGGGATATGAGGCGAGCATGAGCGGGCGGCTTGCAAATGCAAAATGCAGCCCATGGGCTAGGCCGGCCGGTTGCTTTACCCCGCAGTCGGCAGCTCGGGCGCCGGGCGGGAGGCTCGTTTCTGATAGACTTATAAAGCCAACAGAACCAACCCATGGTTCACGATAGCGAGATCAGGAAAGTCGAGCTCGCTGCCGTAAACGATCGTCAAAGTAGGGTATTTGACCGTCTTTGAAGATTGTGTTCCACCAGAGAAGCTTTCTGGGTTGAAAAATTGTTCCGGTCATTTTAATATTGAATTTTTTTGCAGATATTCCAACGTATTCCAGATATTCCAACGTATATTCCAGATATTCCAAAAATATTCCAAAAATTTCAAATATTCCAAAAATATTCCAAATATTCCAAATATTCCAAAAATATTCCAAATATTCCATAAATATTCCAAATATTCCAAAAGTATTCCAAATATTCCAAAAGTATTCCAAATATTCCAAAAGTATTCCAAATATTCCAAAATTTTCCAAATATTTCACCCTGATTTTCCGAATTATATATAATCCAACAGCATTCCAGGTATTCCAACAAAATATACGGTTGATAACATCATTCAGAGGTGGTAGTCATAACACACTCCCTAGTAGACCCCTGGGTATGGACATTGGACATGGACATGATGTTCGAACGCTCGGCGACCAGCAGCAACAGAATCGTGACCTAGAGCATAGTTGTCAGTGTCGTGAAAGCGTCAATGGGGACGCTGGTTGCTTTACCCCGCAGTCAGCATCTCGGGTGCCGGCCACCGGGCGGGAGGCTCGTTACTGATAGACTTTTAAAACCAACAGAACCAACCCATGGTTCACGAGAAGCTTTCTGGGTTGAAAAGTTGTTCCGGTCATTTAAATATTCCATTTTTTTTTTTTTTAGGCACGAAGTAGCCTTATGGTTTCGTCTCAGGATCCGATTATTTTTTTTAGGCCCCCGTTAGGGGTGCCTTTTCAATTCGCTAGAATGTCTTCTTATTCCTCCTCGACAATAGCCCTTCATGGAAGTAGACGATTGTTTCTATACGATTTTTACGTAAGAAAACTGAAAAATAGTTTGAAAAATTAGAAAATTTTCAAGGTGTATTTCGATACCTACAAGGAAGACACACGTAGTTCTGGGGCCCGAGGCAAGACTAACGTAGTTCTGGGACCCGAGGCAAAACTCACGTACTTCTGGACCCCTCGGAAAGACTCACGTAGTTCCTATCTTATAACAAAGAAAGTACGTGAGTCTTTCCGAGGGGTCCAGAAGTACGTGAGTTTTGCCTCGGGTCCCTGAACTACGTTAGTCTTGCCTTGGGTGCCGAAACTACGTGTGTCTTCCTTGTAGGTATCGATTTGATGTTAATTTGTCTATACGTTTTTGAGCAATTTTAGTTTGCATCCTTAGTTTCTATAGCGATTGCGAGCCGAGCACCCTGTGCCGAGCCGGCTGGGTGGCTCGGTATTGTTTGAGAGGCTCGACGCCTCGGCGCGCAGGGGAGGACCGCGGCTGGGGGAGGGGGGGGGGGACCTGTTGATTTAACTTATGCACAGTAGTTCAAAGACTAAAATTTTGAAGGACATGTTAGAATAAAATTGTTAACGCAGTTTTCGAATAACCATTGCATTACGAGCCTACAGTTCAAAAATCAAGCTAATCGGACAGATTTTACTGACAGACTAATTTCTTAGTCGTTTGAGCTAGACAGCTGAAATTTGGCAACTAACCCGCTGTACTAGTGACGCTGATCAAACACTGAGGTGAAACATGTTTTTTTTACTTAACAAAAAAAGTAGATTTTATTTTCTTATTCACCTAGACCATCCACGAAAGTCTCTAATGAAGCCAAAAAGTTAACGAACTTCGTGCCTAACAGATTTTCGTAAATTCGATTATTTGTTTATATATAATTGTCGATTCAGCTCGCATCTTTGGGTTTATGGTGGTGATGACATTTTATGTGGAAAATGTGAGGCAGATGAAATTCACGCTTTGGTTTGATAACTTTTTGACTGAAAATCATTTAAGTCTTTCTCATTCTCCAGTTAGTGTTAAAACCTTGGGGGCCGTTTAACGCGTTAGCGTTAGAATTTTTTTAGGCACGAAGTAGCCTTATGGTTTTGTCTCAGGATCCGATTTTTATTAGCACGGCCCCTTACCTAAATCACTGTAAACTGGTTGGCGTCTTTAGACGCCAAAATATTGGCGTCCTCTGAGAACGCCAAATCTTGGCGTTCAAAGACGCCAATATTTGGCGTTCTGAGAAGAAGAACGCCAAATATTGGCGTCTTTCAACACCAAAATTTGGCGTTCTCAGAGGACGCCAAAATTTTGGCGTCTAAAGACGCCAACCAATTTACAGTGATCCTGATTTTTCTATAGGATTTTGATAAGACTTGGCAGAGAGGTAGAACTCAATCTCCTTAGTTCACTGCTGAATTGCCAGCCCAAAGTTGGTGGCCAATTTTGAGAAATTTCGATCTAAAATCTCCGTTTCTATGGTAATACTCGACTTGTCTCGGGAAAACAGCGTGGAAAGGGGAGCCGAGCCGAGTCGCCATTGTTGAGGCAGCTCGACCCCTCGGCGCGGCGCGCAGGGGATGAGGACCGGCGGGGCCGGGGACTTGTTGGTTCTACTCATGCACAGTAGTTCAAAAAATAAAATTTCGAACGACATTTTAGAATAAATATGTGAAAGCAGTGTTCGAATGCCCACTGCACAACGAGCCTACAGCTCAAAAATCAAGCTGATCGGACGATTTTTACTGAGAGACTAACTTCTAAATCGTTTCAGCTAGAAAGCTAGAATTTGGCATGTGACCCTGAGATAAAAGAAATTCAGTAACATGACCCATAAGGCAAGAATTTTTTAAGTAAATTTCTATATAAACCATCTTATACCGAAGAATTTAGTGAAACAAAAACATTAATTTACTTCGTGCCTACCAGGATTTCCTGAAATCGTATTTTTTTTTTATCAGTGTGGCCCCTTACCTAAATCCAGATTTTTCTATACGATTTTCATAAGATTTGGCAGAGAGGTAGAACTCAATTTCCTGAGTTCACTGCTGAAATGGCAGCCCAAAGTTAGCGGCCAATCTTGAGAAATTTCGATCTAAAATCTCCGTTTCTATGGTTATACTCGACTTGTCACGGGAAAACAGCGTGGAAAGGGGAGCCGAGCCGAGTCGCCATTATTGTTGAGGCTGCTCGACCCCTCGGCGCGGCGCACAGGGGATGAGGACCGGCGGGGCCGGGGACTTGTTGATTCTACTCATGCACAGTAGTTAAAAAAATAAAATTTCGAACGACACGTTAGAATAAAAATGTAAAAGCAGAGTTCGAATGCCCATTGCACAACGAGCCAACAGTTCAAAAATCAAGCTGATCGGACGATTTTTACTGACAGACTAACTTCAAAATCGTTTGAGCTAGAAATCTAAAATTTGGCATGTGACCCGCTGAACTAGTGACCCTGAGATAAAAGAAATTCAGTAACATGACCCATAAGGCTAGAATTTTTAAAGTAAATTTCTATATAAACCTTCTTCTACCGAAGAATTTAGTGAAACAAAAACATTAATTAACTTCGTGCCTACCAGGATTTCCTGAAATCGTATTTTTTTTTATCAGTGTGGCCCCTTACCTAAATCCTGATTTTTCTATACGATTTTCATAAGACTTGGCAGAGAGGTAGAACTCAATCTCCTTAGTTCACTGCTGAAGTGCCAGCCCAAACTTAGTGGCCAATTTTGAGAAATTTCGATCTAAAATCTCTGTTTCTATGGTAATACTCGGCTTGTCACGGGAAAGCAGCGTGGAAAGGGGAGCCGAGCCGAGTCGCCATTGTCGTGGCAGCTCGACCCCTCGGCGCGGCGCGCAGGGGATGAGGACCGGCGGGGCCGGGGACTTGTTGATTCTACTCATGCACAGTAGTTCAAAAAATAAAATTTCGAACGACATGTTAGAATGAAAATGTAAAAGCAGTGTTCAAATGCATATTGCAGAACGAGCCTACAGTTCAAAAATCAAGCTGATCGGATGATTTTTACTGAGGGACTAACTTCTAAATCTTTTTAGCTAGAAAGGTAAACTTTGGCATGTGACCCACTGAACTAGTGACCTTGATATTAAAGAAATTTAGTAACATGACCCATAAGGCTAGAATTTTTAAAGTAAATTTATGTATAAACCATCTTCTAGCGAAGAATTTAGTGAAACAAAAACATTAATTAACTTCGTGCCTACCAGGATTTCCTGAAATCGTATTCTTTTTTTGCAGATATTCCAAAAATATTCCAGACATTCCAAAAATATTCACTCTTAAAAGCTTACGGTAAATTTCACTGTAAGCTACGGTGAACTTGGCATCACCGTAACGTAGGGTGGATTTCACCGTAAGCTACGGTGAATCAGGGGGCATGACCGTAATCTACGGTGACATTCACCGTAGCTTACGGAGAAAATTCACCGTAAGTTACGGTGATGCCAAGTTCACCGTAGCTTAGGGTAAAAGTACCAAACATGGATCAGGTACCAAACATGGATCATTTCTGTTTGGCGGGTTCTAACGGCTGATTGGGTCGACTGAATTAAAAATTTCAAAGTTCCTCAGGTAGACGACTACTTGTGCAACAATATGTGTATGTGACATTTTATTGTCTGCTCGCTCCTCTGCCCGCTGGAGCTCGCCGAAAAACAGTCTGCACAACAGACCTCGTCAAAGCGCGCAAAAAGACAAGGCAAGATACATGGCTCTACTTATTTCCTATTTGTAGGAAAACTAACCGGAGGAAATACTTGGTACTCGATGAGAAGACACTTTAAGATATGCCTTTTAAGACTCTGAAGGTTTTGATCCTTTACCTTAAGTATTTTGAAAATGCCGGTAGGGGTAAAAACATAGAATTCGACCCGTCCTCAAGTAACTTCGTTAGTTTGCGCCTCAATATCAGTCATTAAAAATCGTTCATTCGTGATGCCACTTTGCACACGGCAAAATATGTCCAAAATAAAGGGATTGACGCAAACAAACAGCACAAATTTCCAATAGGAAACTTTTTACAAGCGTTTACATCTTCCATTGCGCCTTACGAGAGGTCCGGGTAGGCAACCTGGCGTACACATCAGATCTCTTTCCACTCTTAGCGCCTTAAGGATCACGTGACTGAGCAAGAAAATACAATAATTTCAAAAGCGTATGTTTTAAGTTTATAGCACAGGTTTCAGGCAACATTTCTACCACGAATCGGAGGGTCTATGTCACGTGGTTAGTTAGGATATATAGAAAAGAATCGAATTTCTCGTTAAAAAAATGCCACTTTCCCAGGCCCTATATCAGCCCCGAAGATGCAAATGGGCGGAAGCAAGTTGTAATTTCGTGAGTAGAATAGTGAGAGAAACACGTTGGTATGAGAAACTATTTATTTCGTAGACAGACGAGCCTGCAAAACGTATCCAAACAAGCCTAAGTTTTGATCCATGTTTGGGTCAGCGTCCAAACATGGATCACAACCCCTAAAAGGGGGAAGGGGTTGTTTTGGGATAAAACAAAAAAAGTTGCCTTCCCCTGACACTGTTGTGTATCACATATGTGAAGGGCAACAGTCTAGCTTGGTGATCCATGTTTGGCAGGGTTGTTACAGGTCATGGAAAACCTGGAAGTCATGGAAAAGTCATGGAAAAAAATTCGAGTCATGGAAGTCATGAAAAAGTCAGGGAAATCAAGCGCCGAGTCATGGAAGTTTGTTAAATTGCAGTATCTCCCGTGTTCTCTGCCTGCCGCGCCGTAACAAAGGTTTTGCTCGAGGGGGTGCTGTCTTCTAAAATCATTGAACAAAGCCAAAAAAAATCACGAAAAAAATAAAAAAAATAAAAATCACAATCAAAAAAGATAAAAAAAAATCACAGGTTTTTTAGAAATCCTCCTGGCTGGAGGCTGGGGGATAGGGCAAATACGACGCGAACCCGTCGCACTAGGCAGTCATCGAAACGTCGTGGCTCAGTTGGTAGAGCGCGCAACACTGAATCGGGTGGTCCCAAGTTCGACTCCCACTCGGGAAAGTGTTTTTCGCGCTTGGCATTTCATTTGGCAGCTGCTCCAGGGCAGGTCAAGTAGAAATTAAACACGTCTCACCTCCGTTGGCTCGGTGGCTCTGGGCGTTGGGTCGCTTCCTGTTCAGGCTACGTGTCGGCACTCGGGGTTGTGGGTTCGAATCCCGCGTACCCCTCTGAGGTAAGGCCTCTGAAACTGGGATCAGGAAGTCTAACGCCCTTGACACCGCTCGTACCTCTAGGGGTAGGCCAATGGTGGTACGGGGATCAAATCTGTCGAATTGCGCGATAGGATCGCAGTCAGCAAAGCGCCGGTTCCCATGGAACACCAAAACAGTTGGCTGCCACAGGGGGTCAAAGCCCTGTGCCTGGCGGGAACCGCAACCTCCTTCGGGAGGTTTACTGCCGCAAAAATTTTCTATGTTTTCACGTCACCCTTTCAATTGCAGAGCAAAATTTGTTCCTGAAAAGTTTTAAAAATTATTTGAAATAATTGTGATTATTTTGCATTATTGCAAGTTAATTTCCAATAATTTGGAATAAATCGAAATAATTCACCGTAATTTACTAAAAATCCTATTTAATCATGTAATTGAGAGAATAATTTGGATCAGATGTGCGTGTATTTTCTGAGGTCATCCCGAACAATCAAGAAAAATATCGAAAGATCGAAAGATCAGAAAAAAGATCAAAAATCAACAGAAAAATTAAAAAGTCATTTTGAAATCAAAAAAATCAATCCAAAATAAAAAAAAACCGTTTGATTTTTTTGTAATGTAAATCATTGAACAACTGCTAACTTACTTGAGACAGCACCCCCTCGGTTTTGCTCTTTTATTTTATGTCGAATGGGTGCCTCAGAGGGCTTTAAAATGGATAAATAAATTGTGCAAGTGCAAGTATTGCTTTACATCGTTTTCTTTTTAAAAACCTAGTCGTATATATGTCTGGGGGAAGGTCATGGAAAACCTCGAATTCAGTCATGGAAAAGTCATGGAAAAGTCAGGGAAATAAAAATTCCCGACTCTGTAACAACCCTGTTTGGGTACCCCCACCCAAACATGGATCAAAATTGGAGGTCACGGAAATTCCCTATAACTCCGAAAGTATTGGAGCTAGGAACTTTATTCCCTCAGGATATCTTCTCTGGGGGTTCAAACTACACACCGATGAAAAAAAATTATGCTCATCGCACCTTTATCGATCCCAAAACTGTGGTTTTCCGAAAAATGATCC
Organism: Frankliniella fusca; assembly: GCA_029379305.1. Lineage (NCBI taxonomy): Eukaryota > Metazoa > Arthropoda > Insecta > Thysanoptera > Thripidae > Frankliniella > Frankliniella fusca. The sequence goes on along the minus strand of JAHWGI010001056.1, from coordinate 1,678,258 downwards.
ATGTTTGGTACTTTTACCCTACTGTGAAATTCACCGTAAGCTTTAAAGAGTGTTCCAGATATTCCAACATATTCCCGATATTCCGAAAATATTCCATATATTCCAACATATTCCCGATATTCCAAAAATATTCCACATATTCCAAAAATATTCCAGATATTCCAGATATTCCAAAAATATTCCAGATATTCCAGATATTCCAACTGGAATATATTCCATATACTCAAAAATTTCAAGTGGTCGACCCCTCGGCTGAAAGCTTATTAATTTGACTGTTGGAAGGAGCCCGTCGACGTCCTCTTCCCCTCCTTGCCTGTCCCTGGCTGGGAGTGTTCACAGTGCATGTTGTGTACTATACTTAGTGGAGCATAGTTACGATAACGCTCTATACTGTGCGCTCTACCAGCGCCACCTATGGGTTGTCGTGCGAACCCGCCCACTGCCGGAGCTCTCCGCTCGCACTTCGGTCAGAACTGTCAGCCGGTGATCATGCCTCATTGTCAGTAAATAAATCCTGATGTGCTTCAACTTCGTGTCCGGCCTTTTCCACCTTAGTCCGGGACACTACAGTGGCGACGAGAATGCAAGTTAGAACATCACCATCATTGAAGCCATCAAGGGAAATGCAAGATCAACACCGGTCCAGCGCCAGCCCGTTCCCCCAGCAGCAGACGACGCGGCTGTAGCAGCTGGAGCCAACACGCCGACACAGGTAGCCCGGCCAGCAGGCGCCGGCGCCAAACGGAGGTACTGTACCAGTTTGGTTTTGTTTGACGCTCACTTACGCCCCCGTGCCCATCACGCGGCGGCGCGAGCTTGACACCTGGAACACTCGCACGGTCAACCATGGCGTCGAGTCGGTTTCCTAGTTTTGACCCGAATGGCACGCAGAAGTGGACTCTGTACTACCAGAAATTTCTATTTCACTGTCAACGGCATGGGCTCAACAACGAGGAGCAGAAGAAAGCCGAGCTGCTGAGCATAGCGAGTGACGAATTTTTTGAGTTTTGCCAAGCGGTGTGCCGGCGCGAGCTCCATGACGAGACGCTCACGTTCGCGCGCATCTGTACTTCTGTCGAGGAGCACTTGTGCCCTCAGCCAAATGAGATCGTAGCTGCGGGGAAATTTCATGCGCGCAAACAACAACAAGGCGAGACGGTCTCTGAATTTATGGCCGATCTCCGCAAGTTGGCGCGTCCCGCGAATTTCGGTGCTTCGCTAGATCGCATGATCCGCGATCGTCTTGTTTTGGGTCTGGCCAACCAGGAGGCCCAAGCATGGCTGTTCAGATTGCCCGACTTGACCTTGGACAAGGCAGTCGAGACCGCGCTGTCGGTGGAGGCATCGAACAACCACGTCGCGGAGTCAGCCGAACCAACGGTCAACTTGGTGTCAAAACAAAACAAAGGGAAACCTTCTGGTACTGGTACGAAACCTAACGTTCGTTTATGCTTCAGGTGTGACGGAGAACATTCCCCGGATGACTGCCGCCATGGAAATAGCCGTTGCAATTTTTGTGGATTTCTTGGACACATTGAACGAGCGTGTCAAAAGAAGAAGAGGGGAGAGCCACGAACGAATTTCCCGGGCGGAAATCAGCAAGGTCAGAAACCCAACGGGAAAGGCAAGCAGCAGAAGAAACCCCGTGCCCAGGCAAACGCCGTCAACTCGACACCGGAGCAGCAAGGGTTGCCTAACCAGCAGGGGCCTCAGACGTCAGGTGGGTTGCCTAACCAGCAGGCGAACCCGCAGCTTGCCAACGCTAACTTCGTACAGCAGCAGCCCCTCTCGAGCAGCTGGGGCGGGTACGAATGTTTTGCCATCACACCGCAAGTCGAGGTAACCACTGCACCTGCAGCAACGGTGAGTGAATGGGACTTACCCAAACCTCGTTATATTGAATTGAACATTAATGGAACTAGGCAGAGATTCCAAGTAGATTCAGCGTGCCCTGTCACAATGATGGGCGAGCAGGTTTTTTCTAGGATTTTCCCTAGAAATGTTGCAATTCACAAATCAGAATTAGCTCTTGGGATGTGGGACAATGCCCCGGTGAAAGACCTAGGTTTTGTGTGGATCAAATTGACCCATGATGGGGAAGAACACACACTTCGGCTCTACATAGGAAAGGGCCAAGGTGCCTGTCTTCTTGGACGCCAGTGGTTCAATGCTTTGAAAATCCGCCTGGATACGGATGCAGTGTGTAACGTGGTCCCGAGTATCCAGCCTGCAGTACAACCTACGTTGGAAATCCCTGCTAACTTTTCTGGTTTTGAATGTTTCAGACCCGGGTTAGGGTGCTATAGAGGCCCGCCTGTCACCCTGAGGATCCAGCCCGGCGCCAAGCCGCGCCGCTTGAAGGCAAGAAGAGTGGCTTTTGCAAGGATGCAGGCCGTGGAGCTGGAGATCCGACGGATGGTAGAAGAACAGGTATGGAGGGGGCCCCTGGAGACGGCTGAGTGGTCCACGCCCGTGGTGCCCGTCTTCAAGGAGGACCGCCCGCGGCCGCGCCTGTGCATTGATTACCGCTCCACCCTTAACCCTGTGGTCGAAATGGATGAGTACCCTATGCCTACCATCGAGGAAGCGTTCTCGAGACACGCAGGATGTACCGTGTTCTCTAAGCTGGACCTTACGGAGGCATACACTCAACTGCCCGTGGATGGAGAAACTGCAAAGGTTTTAACGGTGTGTACACACATGGGTTTATTTTCTGTTCACCGACTGCCCTTTGGTATTTGTTCAGGACCTGCGATTTTCCAACGGCGGATGTGTGACTTACTGGCCGATGTGGAGGGAGTTATCGTCTGGCTCGACGACATCCTCGTCGCAGGACCCTCGCAGGACATCCACGACGCGCGGCTCAGGGAGGTGCTGAAGAGACTCAGCGAGGCAGGACTGCGGCTTCACCCAACGAAGTGCGAGTTCAGCCGAGACAGCCTCGAGTACTTGGGATTCAGGATGGACAAGGATGGCAGGACACCACTCAGGAAACGAGTCGCCGCCATCTTGGATGCTCCATCTCCAAAGAACGTGAGTGAACTCCAGTCGTTCAATGGGAAACTAGTCTTCTACGACAAGTTTTTGCCCAATCGAGCGACTGTCTTCGAACCCCTGTACAGGCTGCTTGAACGCGACACTCCATGGCACTGGGACAATAGTCACGAATTGGCTTTCCGTCGAGCAAAGGAGATGTTGGCGTCAAGCGAGCTATTAGTTCACTATGACCTAAGAAAAGACCTGGTTCTGAGTTGCGACGCGTCCCCGGTGGGACTGGGAGCCGTGATTTCTCACGTATTTCCCGACGGTTCAGAAAGGCCTATCGAGTATGCTTCTCGGGCCTTGAACAAGGCCGAACGGAATTACAGCCAAACTGACCGTGAAGCGTTAGCCATTGTATTTGCCGTGAAGAAATGGCATAGATTTCTTGCAGGCCGTCGTTTTTCAATTTACACTGACCACAAGCCCTTGTTGGGGATATTTGGGCCCCAGAGGCCGATGCCAGAGGTGGTAAGCCCCAGGGTAGAGAGATGGTTGGTCACGATGGGTTGCTACGCCTATGATCTGAAATACAGGCCCGGCAAACAACATGGAAATGCAGACGCTTTAAGTCGTTTATGTGCCCCAGGTTCAGAGCCACAGGACGTGCCAGAGCCACCAGGACTTTTTCTGATCACTGGACTCCACAGCCCGCACTTGTCAGCCGAGCAGGTCGCCGCGGAGACGGCTAAGGACCCTGTCCTGCTGCACGTCATGAAGTGGACAGTGGAAGGATGGCCTACTCGGAGTCCTGAAGGAGAATTCACCGAGTACTTCAAGAAAAAGGACGCCATCACCACGTCCCGCGGCTGTCTCTTGTGGGGCTGCAGGATCATTGTTCCAAGGACTCTCCAGGACGCCGCCATGCGACACCTGCACGCGGCGCACATGGGAGTGGTAAGGACCAAAGCTCTGGCAAGGATTTTAATGTGGTGGCCTAACATTACAGCGGAGATCGAGAGGAGAATCGCCGTGTGTCCTGGCTGCCAAGCTACACGCACAAAGGATCCTCAACTTCCGCACACTCCTTGGCCGGAGCCTACAGGACCCTGGCAACGACTGCATGTGGACTTCGCAGGACCTTTCCTGGGGAAGCACTTTTTCGTCGTGGTCGACGCTTACTCTGGATGGATGGACGTACAGTGGGTGACAGGACCTACAACAGAGGCTGCCATCGAATCACTTGGTATGTCCTTCCAGTTCAATGGTTTTCCTTTCACAATTGTCTCGGACAACGGCACAGCATTCAGGTCCCACTTGTTCAACAAGTTTTGTATTCTGAGAGGAATACGCCAGTTATTTACCGCGCCTCAGCATCCATCCTCGAATGGAAGGGCTAAACGCTGCGTTAGGACCGTGAAGGAGCACCTCAAGCGTCTGACTGGGAACGACTGGAAGGGAAAGCTCTGTGCCATCCTGGACGCCCTAAGGACGACGCCAGGACCGGACGGCATGTCCCCCAACCAGAAACTCTTCAAAAGGGAAATCAGAAATTTTTTCAGTCTTTGTTTGCCAAAACCACTAATCTGTGTTGATGGGCCCGATCTGGACCCGAAATTTTCAGCTGGAGACCCGGTGTGGTTCAAGTCCTTCAACGCCAAGACCTGGACGCCCGCCGCCGTCACCAACCTTGAGGGGAACAGAATGGCTGTCCTGGACAGCGGGCACCACCGCCACTTTGACCAGATGAGGCGCAGGGCGGCTCTGGACCCACCAAGGACTCCGCCGAGCCCGCCCGCCGCACGGCCCGTGCCCAGCATCAGAGTCCTGGGCGACTTGCCGGCGCGCACCCCCATGACGACTCCACCACAGTCCCCGCCACACTCTTCCCCGGAGACGACCCCGCCGAACAACGGGTTGCATGAATCACGATCAACCAATGGAAGGAAGAGAGGAGTCGCCAGGGGAAAAGTAGCCCCCGAGTACCTGAGGCGGTCTGAAAGGCTCAGAAACAAGCAGCCTGGCCGCCAGCCCTAGGGCAGATGAACTATCATTTTTTGCTCTTTTTTCTTAGGGTTAGTGTTAGCTTAAGTCTCTAGGTTTAAGTCTTTTTCTTTTTTTTTCATTTGGGTTGTTTTTCCCATTTTCCCATTTTTTTAACACTGCCATTTTTTTTATTGAGAGTGTACCTTTGTGTAGATTTTTTTTACGTGCTGCCCTCCCACTGTGTGCTCTTTTATATCACTATTGCTTATACATTGTGCATTTTTCCTCGCACAGGTGCAGTAGTCTTTTCTTATTGTGAGCTTGCATACAACGCAACACAAGGCTGTTGCAACAAAAAATTGTAGCCGTTTTAGCATTGTATTAAATTTTTAAATGGGCTTCTTTGGCACGACATTGTTAATCTATTTAAAATCTTGCTAACACTCTCATTTCTCTTAAATTCATTTGGCAGCTATTTTTTTTTACTTAGCGTTAAGTTTTTATAATTGCTTCGCTTATTGGCAATTATTTTTTTCTCATGCTTATTTATGGGGGAATTTACTTATTCTCTCATGCTTTAAGTGGGAACATTGTTTGCATACTTATTTTAAATTCTTTTAAAATCAAGCTATGTTTTTCTCTCCATTTCTATGCTTTCTCTGTATTATTTTTTAGAGGCATAATTTCATTCAAGGGGGGAAAAGTGTTGTGTACTATACTTAGTGGAGCATAGTTACGATAACGCTCTATACTGTGCGCTCTACCAGCGCCACCTATGGGTTGTCGTGCGAACCCGCCCACTGCCGGAGCTCTCCGCTCGCACTTCGGTCAGAACTGTCAGCCGGTGATCATGCCTCATTGTCAGTAAATAAATCCTGATGTGCTTCAACTTCGTGTCCGGCCTTTTCCACCTTAGTCCGGGACACTACAGTGCACCAGATGAATTTGAGACTCCATAGCTAAACCATCAGCGAACCGCCCTGCTACTTCACCCGCTGAGGGCAATCCCTCCCGCATACCAGTGCCGAGGGTACAGACACATTCTTTGAGTGACCAGCACCAATATTTCAACTCTCAAAATATTGTCGATCAAATAGTTTTGCGGGCTACTTAGGAAAACCAAATGTGTGAATGTCTCCCAATTTTAGGTGTCTGAATCTTCACTATTTCTTTAACTTTTCTAGAAATTCTTCTCATTTAAGGGTGAAAGTTCACGAGAAGAAAAATTATGCACCTACAATTGCGCGACATTCGCAAAGTCGAGTTACTACACTCTAACTGGCAGTGTGCTTTTTTGTACATGTGTAATTATAAACATGCAGATTTTTGACCAAAATTGTACAGAATTACGTAGAATAATGCGCATATATCTGCATATATTACATGAATAAAAATGCACAAATATTAACAGATTTATGTACAATATTCCACATAATTCAGCATGAGTTTTTACATAAATCTGCATGTTTTTATAGTTATATTTCCCATTTAAGAAAAAGTACATTGCCAGTTAGCGTGTAGTCTACAAGTTGGCAATTTATTTGTTGCATATAGTTGGGTCGTGGCAGGGATCGACCCAGAGCCCTGCAACGGTCGGATCGCTCGATCCGAGAGTGAGTGAGACAGCGCGACATCACCTGTCTCTCTCCCACCATCTCAGCGCTAGATTCGCCTGTCCGCCCGCTCCGGCTCGTCGGGTCACTCTCGGACCCGCCAGAAGCTCGCCCCCACCTACTCCCCTCCTCACCTCTCACCCAGCGTCTTGCCTGCCGGGTTCACGGGCGACCCGACAACCCGACAAAAATTTCGCGGTCGGTCGGGCGAGACGCTGCGTTTCGCGGGCGGTCGGGCTCGGGTCAGAGCGCCAGAACGTTGTCGGGTCAGAATCGGGACTTGGTCCGACCGTTGCAGGGCTCTGGATCGACCAGGTCGCCCCGTCCATGACGGCAAAATGGCGGCGTTTGAGAGGCTGTGCCATCAGCTCGAGATGCACGACGAGTGCCAGTTCACCATGGCCGATCTCGTCGCTATGATGCCGTCTGAGGACTCGTACTCGGAGAGGTACTTGCCCCAGGTCTTGAAGGACAAGTACACTCTAAATGACCATGGACTTGTATTGTTACCAGCTCCTGGACTTTTTTAAGCATGCCTATTGCCTAAGCCGGATACATAATTGTGTATAGTTAGTTACATTTATGAAAATTTTGTTACTAGCTGAGACACCCGGTAGAAACGGAGATTTTAGATCGAAATTTCTCAAAATTGGTCGCTAACTTTGGGCTGGCTTTTCAGCGGTGAACTAAGGAGATCGAGTTCTCCTCTCTGCCAAGTCTTATGAAAATCGTATAGAAAAATCAGGATTTAGGTAGGGGCCGTGCTGATAAAAAAAATCTAACGCTAACGCGTTAAACGGCCCCCTAGGTTAACACTAACTCGAGAATGAGAAAAACTTTAATTATTTTCAGTCAAAACGTTATCAAACCAAAGCGCGAATTTCATCTGCCTCACATTTTCCACATAAAATGTCATCAACCCCTGGGCCAGCAATCAACAACGCTGCCGCAAGCAATCACCACAAATAACCCAAAGATGCGAGCTGAATTACAACTGTAGTTCGGACTGTAGTAGTGAACTCCGCCAAACTGTGCAAAACTATAGTTTCAACTGTGAACCTGCGAAATTGATGTAGAAAAACTACAGTTTAGGTACAGTTTTTATACAGTGTTCTGCAGTTAGATTACAGTTTAACTATAGAAAACTCAGAAAAACTCGACTTGAACTGTAGTTGGTGAACTACACTTAAACTGAATATTTATTAGACACCGAACTACTTTTAGAAATATACTTCAGTCTGCAATTAAAGCGCTTCTGAACTTCACATGTAATACATTATAACTGCATATATGAATAAAGTTAAACTTTGGTTGAAAAGACGAGTCCCAACTACAGATCCTTTCGCGCGGGTGGTAGGCACGAAGTTCATTAACTTTTTGGCTTCATTAGTGACTTTCGTGGATGGTCTAGGTAAATAAGAAAATAAAATATACTTGTTTTTGTTAAGTAAAAAAAAAAGTTTAACCTTACTGTTTGATCAGTGTCACTAGTACAGCGGGTGACATGCCAAATTTCGGATTTCTAGCTTAAGCGATTAAGAAATTGTCTGTCAGTAAAATTTGTCCGATGAGCTTGATTTTAGAACTGTAGGCTCGTAATGCAATGGTCATTCGCACACTGCATTGACATTTGAAATCTAACGTGTTCCTCAAAATTTTATTTTTTGAACTACTGTGCATAAGTTCAATCAACAGGTCCTCTCCCCCCCTCCCTCCCTCCCCAGCCACTGTCCTCCTCCCCTTCGCGCCGAGGCCTCGAGCGTCCCCAACAATACCAAGCCACCGAGCCGGCTCGGCACAGGGTGCTCGGCTCACAATTACCATAGAAACTGACGATGCAAACTAATTTTAAGCAAAAACGTAGAGACAGCTTAACTTTCAGACCTACCTCCAAAAATTCTAATTTTTCGTAGTATTTTTCACTATAATTTTGTATGAATCGCTTGGGCCGGATCGGCTGCGTCCATAAGGGGCCATCCTCAGGAATAATAATAAAAGTAACAAACTCACGGGCGTAAGCAATAGGCTCCCCTAACGGGGGCCTAAAAAACTCACGGGCGTGAGCAATAGGCCCCCCTAACGGGGGCCTTATAATCGCATTCTGACAAAAAACCAAAACACTGTTAAAAAAACTACAGCAAATAGCTACGGTGAGCGTTGTCAATTTTTTGCCTGGTCCACTGTTATTCAATTACTGTAACGTCACGTTTTTTTAAAATGTAATGTCACATTCTTTTAAATGTGAATAGGCCAGAAATTGCGGGCTAAATTCTATTGTCACATCGCGTGTCACATTTAAAAGAATGTGACATTAAATCAAAAGGAATGTGACAGTTTTCACATGAAAAAGAATGTGACGTCACAGTAATTGAATAACAGTGTCCACACGCAATTTCTGGTTACGGTCCACGTCGTACGGGACGCGCTGTAGCTCTGAAAAATATAGGGAAAGTCCAATACAACTCTCACACCACATATTAAGGTACGGTGGTTTCGTGAACGGTGTGACCGTATGCTAAAGGTATGGCACGGGCCGTAGGAAAACCGTAAATACCTACGGCATTTCTTACAAAGAAGGCTACTTCGTGCCTATGAATATTGTGATCAGTATTCGAACCTGTGCCCACCCAGTACCCCTAACAGTGCCGATGTATATACCAATGTCGCCACAAAACAGTAACGAACTTCGTGCCTACCAGGATTTCCTGAAATCGTATTTCTTTTTCGAAGTAGCAAGTCTCTTTCAGTTGCCCGAGGCACAAGGACAGTGGATAAAAATAAGGATAAAGTAGTAAAAAAATAAACCAAAACAAATCCGCACTCGACATTGATGTCGTCGCCGGTGAAAGCACGAGTTGGACAGAGGTTCTAATGCCACCCCTATCTGTAACTTCTTTTTCTTTTCTTTTTTAAGTTGGTAGCTTAGCTTTGCTACGCAGTGAATTAAAAAAATAATAATAAAAAAACATATTTTTTATGCCTCGGGCAACACCAAATAGGCAAAACACTGTACTGATAAAAAGAAATAAAAAGAAGTACAAACAGGGTAGTTTTAGAACCCCTGTCCTGTCCAGCTCGTGCTTTCACCGGCGACGACTTCAATGTCGAGTGCGGATTTGTTTTGATTTATTTTTTACCTACTTTATCCTTTTTATCCACTGTCCTTGTGCCTCGGGCAACTGAAAGAGACAAAGCTACTTCGAAAAAAAATATTGTGATCGGTATTCGAAACTGTGCCCACCCAGTACTCCTAACAGAGCCGATGTGGATACCAATGTCGCCACGCGGCTGGGCTGTCCCGGCAAGGAGAGCAGGCGAACTGATGACGCCACCGGTACAGGTTCGTCGGCGACTACGGCTCTTCGCAGCGTCACCCCTAGTGGAAAGACGACTTGTACCATGGCGTCGTAGCCGTGCCGGCATAGTGATGTTTCGGGGGCGGCAGAACCCGGGTTCAAATCTTGCTATAAAATATAAATTTTTCCGAGGACAGCAGCTTGGCCTGGAATTCAAACCCCCCATTTCAACGAAGCTTCCTCGTGGAATCGCCGACGGTCTAGTGGTTTAAGTACCACGAAAGCCGCGGGGTGTCATGAGACTCGGCACTTGGGGCCTGGGTTCAATTGCCAGGTAGGTTCTTCACTGGCAGCGAAAGCGAGTTGTCAGGAAGTTCCGTCCCATGCCACGGGGTGGTCCCTCGTGAGGAAGTAAGGCCTATGAATCTGGCTAAGGCATGAGATTTTCCCCGCCAACCGAATTCGGAAATTTTTTCAGGCCGACCTGCGTATTGTCTAAGGAGCATTTTAAGCCCAAGCGGGGTGTTCTAGCTCACTTGGTTTGGAAGATATGAATGTTGTATACAAACAACTTCATGCCTTAGGGGTCAATCGGCAAAATTTCATAAAGTTTTTCCGAATCGAATGAAATTTTTATGGCTTGTGCGTATGAATGATGTTACTTGATTCCAAGTGAAAAAATGCTATGTATCAAAAGTTGAGTGGCCAAAATAACCCAAAAACTGTGTTTTGGGGGAAATATTTCAGGTAAATTTTGCAAATGACACTGTCAACGTCAAAATGTCTTGAAAAATGCAGGTATCTGAATGGAATCGAGTGTAGGGTTATATGAGGATCAAGATTCAAAGCTCGGAAGTTCATTTTTCTCAAGGACAGCGGCTACAGAGCCGTCCAAAGTAAGTGTTGTATACATACAACGCCATGCCTTCCCCAGAGATCTATGTAACAAAAACTGCATTTTTGCGGATTTACAACACAAAGTACGTTTATCAGCTTTCCGCATTACACATTCAATCGATTAGCGCTAAAAACATGTTGAATACTTCAAAACACGAGTAGCAACAGCTGCTGAAAACCCGCTTTGGCACGACCTTTGTTGTACACAAACAACATATGTTGTTTGTGTACAACAAAGGGTGTTCAAAGGGGCTTTTTCACAGGCCCTTTTTACCTGAAACCAGGGGTTCGGAATGTGACCAGTTACTCGTAAATTCATCTCAGCCTGGAATTCGTTTCCGGTCTAGGAAACGCAATGGCGCAAATCGGCACGGCCCCAAAGTAGGCCCCGGCGAGAATACGTCGTGAAATCGGCAGACTTTGTACGCGTGCCGATTTGCGCCAGGGTTCAAATTCGAACATTTTCGGTCGGAAATGGGTTGTCCTAAGACAGAACTACGGCCCAGAGTGCGTTTCCGGTCTGGGAGACGCAATGGCGCAAATCGGCACGGCCCCAAAGTAGGCCCCGGCGAGAATGCGTCGTGAAATCGGCAGACTTTGTACGCTTTCCGATTTGCACCAGGGTTCAAATTCGAACATTTTCGGTCGGAAATGGGTTGTCCTATGACAGGACTACGGCTTGAAGTGCGTTTCCAGTCTAGGACACGCAATGGCGCAAATCGGCACGGCCCCAAAGTAGGCCCCGGCGAGAATGCGCTGTGAAATCGGCAGACTTTGTACGCGTGCCGATTTGCGCCAGGGTTCAAATTCGAACATTTTCGGTCGGAAATGGGTTGTCCTATGACAGGACTACGGCCTGGAGTGCGTTTCCAGTCTAGGAGAGGCAATGGCGCAAATCGGCACGGCCCCAAAGTAGGCCCCTGCGAGAATGCTCAGTGAAATCGGCAGACTTTGTACGCGTGCCGATTTGCGCCAGGGTTGAAATTCGAACATTTTCAGTCGGAAATGGGTTGTCCTATGACAGGACTACGGCCCGGAGTGCGTTTCCGGTCTGGGAGACGCAATGGCGCAAATCGGCACGGCGCCAAAGTAGGCACCGGCGAGAATGCGTCGTGAAATCTGCAGACTTTGCACGCGTGCCGATTTGCGCCAGGGTTTAAATTCGAACATTTTCGGTCGGAAATGGGTTGTCCTATGACAGGACTACGGCCCGGAGTGCGTTTCCGGTCTAGGACACGCAATGGCGCAAATCGGCACGGCCCCAAAGTAGGCCCCGGCGAGAATGCGCTGTGAAATCGGCAGACTTTGTACGCGTGCCGATTTGCGCCAGGGTTCAAATTCGAACATTTTCGGTCGGAAATGGGTTGTCCTATGACAGGACTACGGCCCGGAGTGCGTTTCCAGTCTGGGAGACGCAATGGCGCAAATCGGCACGGCCCCAAAGTAGGCCCCTGCGAGAATGCTCAGTGAAATCGGCAGACTTTGTACGCGTGCCGATTTGCGCCAAGGTTGAAATTCGAACATTTTCAGTCGGAAATGGGTTGTCCTATGACAGGACTACGGCCCGGAGTGCGTTTCCGGTCTGGGAGACGCAATGGCGCAAATCGGCACGGCGCCAAAGTAGGCACCGGCGAGAATGCGTCGTGAAATCTGCAGACTTTGCACGCGTGCCGATTTGCGCCAGGGTTCAAATTCGAACATTTTCGGTCGGAAATGGGTTGTCCTATGACAGGACTACGGCCCGGAGTGCGTTTCCAGTCTAGGAGACGCAATGGCGCAAATCGGCACGGCCCCAAAGTAGGCCCCGGCGAGAATGCTCAGTGAAATCGGCAGACTTTGTACGCGTGCCGATTTGCGCCAGGGTTCAAATTCGAACATTTTCGGTCGGAAATGGGTTGTCCTATGACAGGACTACGGCCCGGAGTGCGTTTCCGGTCTGGGAGACGCAATGGCGCAAATCGGCAAGGCCCATTACTAGGCCCCGGCGAGAATGCGTTGTGAAATCGGCAGACTTTGTACGCGTGCCGATTTGCACCAGGGTTCAAATTCGAACATTTTCGGTCGGAAATGGGTTGTCCTATGACAGGACTACGGCTTGAAGTGCGTTTCCAGTCTAGGACACGCAATGGCGCAAATCGGCACGGCCCCAAAGTAGGCCCCGGCGAGAATGCGCTGTGAAATCGGCAGACTTTGTACGCGTGCCGATTTGCGCCAGGGTTCAAATTCGAACATTTTCGGTCGGAAATGGGTTGTCCTATGACAGGACTACGGCCTGGAGTGCGTTTCCAGTCTAGGAGAGGCAATGGCGCAAATCGGCACGGCCCCAAAGTAGGCCCCTGCGAGAATGCTCAGTGAAATCGGCAGACTTTGTACGCGTGCCGATTTGCGCCAGGGTTGAAATTCGAACATTTTCAGTCGGAAATGGGTTGTCCTATGACAGGACTACGGCCCGGAGTGCGTTTCCGGTCTGGGAGACGCAATGGCGCAAATCGGCACGGCGCCAAAGTAGGCACCGGCGAGAATGCGTCGTGAAATCTGCAGACTTTGCACGCGTGCCGATTTGCGCCAGGGTTTAAATTCGAACATTTTCGGTCGGAAATGGGTTGTCCTATGACAGGACTACGGCCCGGAGTGCGTTTCCGGTCTAGGACACGCAATGGCGCAAATCGGCACGGCCCCAAAGTAGGCCCCGGCGAGAATGCGCTGTGAAATCGGCAGACTTTGTACGCGTGCCGATTTGCGCCAGGGTTCAAATTCGAACATTTTCGGTCGGAAATGGGTTGTCCTATGACAGGACTACGGCCCGGAGTGCGTTTCCAGTCTGGGAGACGCAATGGCGCAAATCGGCACGGCCCCAAAGTAGGCCCCTGCGAGAATGCTCAGTGAAATCGGCAGACTTTGTACGCGTGCCGATTTGCGCCAAGGTTGAAATTCGAACATTTTCAGTCGGAAATGGGTTGTCCTATGACAGGACTACGGCCCGGAGTGCGTTTCCGGTCTGGGAGACGCAATGGCGCAAATCGGCACGGCGCCAAAGTAGGCACCCGGCGAGAATGCGTCGTGAAATCTGCAGACTTTGCACGCGTGCCGATTTGCGCCAGGGTTCAAATTCGAACATTTTCGGTCGGAAATGGGTTGTCCTATGACAGGACTACGGCCCGGAGTGCGTTTCCAGTCTAGGAGACGCAATGGCGCAAATCGGCACGGCCCCAAAGTAGGCCCCGGCGAGAATGCTCAGTGAAATCGGCAGACTTTGTACGCGTGCCGATTTGCGCCAGGGTTCAAATTCGAACATTTTCGGTCGGAAATGGGTTGTCCTATGACAGGACTACGGCCCGGAGTGCGTTTCCGGTCTGGGAGACGCAATGGCGCAAATCGGCAAGGCCCATTACTAGGCCCCGGCGAGAATGCGTTGTGAAATCGGCAGACTTTGTACGCGTGCCGATTTGCGCAAGGGTTCAAATTCGAACAATTTTGGTCGGAAATGGGTTGTCCTATGACAGAACTACGGCCCAGAATGCGTTTCTGGTCTGGGAGACGCAGTGGCGCAAATCGGCACGGCCCTAAAGTAGGCCCCGGCGAGAATGCGCTGTGAAATCGGCAGACTTTGTACGCGTGCCGATTTGCGCCAGGGTTCAAATTCGAACATTTTCGGTCGGAAATGGGTTGTCCAATGACAGGACTACGGCCCGGAGTGCGTTTCCGGTCTGGGAGACGCAATGGCGCAAATCGGCACGGCCCCAAAGTAGGCCCCGGCGAGAATGCGCTGTGAAATCGGCAGACTTTGTACGCGTGCCGATTTGCGCCAGGGTTCAAATTCGAACATTTTCGGTCGGAAATGGGTTGTCCTATGACAGGACTACGGCCCGGAGTGCGTTTCCGGTCTAGGAAACGCAATGGCGCAAATCGGCACGGCCCCAAAGTAGGCCCCGGCGAGAATGCGCTGTGTAATCGGCAGACTTTGTACGCGTGCCGATTTGCGCCAGGGTTCAAATTCGAACATTTTCGGTCGGAAATGGGTTGTCCTATGACAGGACTACGGCCCGGAGTGCGTTTCCGGTCTGGGAGACGCAATGGCGCAAATCGGCACGGCCCCAAAGTAGGCCCCGGCGAGAATGCGTCGTGAAATCGGCAGACTTTGTACGCGTGCCGATTTGCGCCAGGGTTGAAATTCGAACATTTGCGGTCGGAAATGGGTTGTCCTATGACAGGACTACGGCCTGGAGTGCGTTTCCGGTCTGGGAGACGCAATGGCGCAAATCGGCACGGCCCCAAAGTAGGCCCCTGCGAGAATGCGTCGTGAAATCGGCAGACTTTGTACGCGTGCCGATTTGCGCCAGGGTTGAAATTCGAACATTTGCGGTCAGAAATGGGTTGTCCTATGACAGGACTACGGCCTGGAGTGCGTTTCCGGTCTGGGAGACGCAATGGCGCAAATCGGCACGGCCCCAAATTAGGCCCCGGCGAGAATGCGTTGTGAAATCGGCAGACTTTGTATGCTTGCCGATTTGCGCCAGGGTTCAAATTCGAACAATTTCGGTCGGAAATGGGTTGTCCTATGACAGGACTACGGCCTGGAGTGCATTTCCAGTCTGGGAGACGCAATGGCGCAAATCGGCACGGCCCCAAAGTAGGCCCCTGCGAGAATGCTCAGTGAAATCGGCAGACTTTGTACGCGTGCCGATTTGCGCCAGGGTTCAAATTCGAACATTTTCGGTCGGAAATGGGTTGTCCTTTGACAGGACTACGGCCCGGAGTGCGTTTCCGGTCTGGGAGACGCAATGGCGCAAATCGGCACGGCCCCAAAGTAGGCCCCGGCGAGAATGCGTCGTGAAATCGGCAGACTTTGTACGCGTGCCGATTTGCGCCAGGGTTCAAATTCGAACATTTTCGGTCGGAAATGGGTTGTCCTATGACAGGACTACGGCCTGGAGTGCGTTTCCAGTCTGGGAGACGCAATGGCGCAAATCGGCACGGCCCCAAAGTAGGCCCCTGCGAGAATGCTCAGCGAAATCGGCAGACTTTGTACGCGTGCCGATTTGCGCCAGGGTTCAAATTCGAACATTTTCGGTCGGAAATGGGTTGTCCTTTGACAGGACTACGGCCCGGAGTGCGTTTCCGGTCTGGGAGACGCAATAGCGCAAATCGGCACGGCCCAAAAGTAGGCCCCGGCGAGAATGCGTCGTGAAATCGGCAGACTTTGTATTCGTGCCGATTTGCGCCAGGGTTCAAATTCTAACATTTTTGGTCGGAAATGGGTTGTCCTATGACAGGACTACGGCCCGGAGTGCGTTTCCGGCCTGGGAGACGCAATGGCGCAAATCGGCACGGCCTCAAAGTAGGCCCCGGCGAGAATGCGTCGTGAAATCGGCAGACTTTGTACGCGTGCCGATTTGCGCCAGGGTTCAAATTCGAACATTTTCGGTCGGAAATGGGTTGTCCTATGACCCTACTATGGCCCACTATGCATTTCCGGTCAGCCCTTGACCGGTGGCTGGAGTTGGCTGTTTGGTGGCTAATTGGTGGCTGGCCGTTGACTATAGCCAATGCAATATACGCTCAGATTGGTGGCCAACTTTTTGGTGGCCAACTTCACACTCGTACGAGACCGGAGGGGGTATGCACTCGCGTAATAGTCGGATCGCTCCATCCGTAATAAAGGCGTAATCGTATGCGTAAAAGCAGCGTATTAGGAGCGTACCAGCCGAAATTCTCCGCATTTTACTCATGTTTTTTTTTTGTCGTTTTCGGCTGTTTTCGGCCAATTCTATGAAATTTCGGGGCGTAAAGCTGCGTAACAGTCGTGATAGTCGGGTCACAAAATTTTAAGAGTGAAGTCCCCCTCGGACGAAACGCTCACAGGACGGTCCCCACAGAGTCACGGTCCGCGCGCGGCAGCGGGGCTGAGCCCGCTGGGCGGGGAGCAGGAGGGAGAGGGGGTCATGCAGGAGGGCCCACCGCCCGCCGCACCGCGCGGCGCACGCATACGGTCCCGGCGGGTCCCGGGCCGGGCCGCGGCAGGGTCCCCATGATGGCACACTGTTTAAAACAGCTCGGCTCTCACGCGCTCGCTCACACACACACGCGCGCGCGCGCACCGGTGCGCGAGGTGCGAGGGAGAGGGGGGATCAGCACCGTTTGGGAAGGATCAGAAGAGCAGTGCGCGCTCTCCTGCCCTGCCCCCCTCTCCACTCCTCTCCCGCCGTCCCTTTCGCTCGGATCGGCAACCAGGCCATCTATCTTGCCTCAGCAGCAGCCCCGCGGGCCAGGTCGGGCCGGGCCGGGCGGGGCGGGGCCCAGAGGAGCGGGGCTGGCAAGGGGGGGGGGGGGTGTATCCTCGATATCGGATGTCTCCTGCACGCACGGCCCAGATGCAATCAGGACTTCAACTGGTTACCGTGTCCTGCTCGGGGGCTGCAGCTGCCGCCGCCACGCCGCTCTATTCGGCCCCCTCCCCCGCCCCCCGCCCCCCGCCCCCCGGTCCGGTCGCTACACTGCGCCCAACAAAACGCGAGCGCTCGCATCCGCACAACAGCAGCCGTGTGCGCATTGCGCACCCGACCAGACCCGACCCGGACCCGCCGGCGGCTCGCAACGTGCCCGCGTAGGGCTTCAGCTCGAGCGCTAGCCGATGAAGGAGTGTAGGCAACCCTTTATACACGGTGCCGCCGGCGAGTTGAAGTGGAGCGGCAGAATAAGGGCGGTCCGGTCTAGCTCACGTCCAGCAGGCAGTCAAAGACTGTCTCAGCAGGGTCTCTCTCTACAGGTGTGGACGTCTCCCGCGGGGCTAGGGATTTAAGTCCGGTAATTTGACATGTAAAATTACCTGTAATCACGGGCAAAATACCGGTAGTTTGAATTGTTTTTTTCTTACATCGGTAAAATTAAAATTTATTGGTTTAATTATATCCCAGGCAAATATATATCTATTCATGGGGGCACAGAAGGGAAAACTTGAGACAATCTTGCAGAACAATGGAACTCTGCTAGAGTTCGTTTTAAGTAAGGGCCAGTAGGTAAATAGGTAAACGAACTAAAATCATAATTTTATTTTTAGCATTTGTAGGCATTAAATACTATTTTGCCAATCTTCTTACGCAAAGGAAATAAAGTACATATACAAATTTAAAACCCTAAACCGGGACTTGAGTCCTGCGCGGGGCGGGGCAGGGCGGGCCCGACGCCCCCGCCGCGCCAGAACTCTGACGCAACGCGGCGTGCCGTCACCCGGTCCCGGACCGTCACGACCAAACAGACGAGAGCACACGCGAACTGATTCCGCACGGCCGTGTCGCCGGGCTGGGCCGCGCCGGGCGTGAAGGACGCCGATCATGGCGATATGAAAAATTGCAGTCACAATGAGAACAAAAACCGTCCGGGAGGGGCGGGCGGCGCGACGCTTTGCAAACTACCGCGCGAGGTGCCCGACAACTCGAAAAATCAATAACGAACACATATCACAGGAAATATTTGTGAAGTCGGTATGGAAAACACGTTGATATATAATCGGATTCATTAATTAAAATCTAAAAGAAATCATTCAAATGGAGGTGTACAAATTTCTTTAGCGATTTGGGCCCTTCGGCAGGGCATGGGCAGGGCAGGACACAATTATGAGGGCCGCGCGCAGTGGGCACGATACGACCATACACACACACGTGCGCGCGCGCGCGCACTCACGTGGTGTAAGCCACGACAAAGATCTCTTTTCCATCTTGTGTGTTCGATAATGGCGCGGTAGTCACGCTGGTCAGCGGCGCTGCCCGAGGCGTATCGCGACGCCCTTGCAACAGGACGACGCCACCCGGGACCCGGGCCAGGGGCCAGGCAGGGCGTCGGTCTGGATTATGATTGACTAGTCAGGCGCGTCCGAGCGGGCGGGGCGGGGCGGGGCGGGGCGGGGCCGCGTGTGGTCGCGCCAGCACCGGTCAGTCAGCACCGGAGCGGAGCTCGGCTCCGGGGCCCCGCCCCGCCCGGACCAGCCCGCGGAGTTACGTGGGTTCGAGACGCGCGATGCTTATCATGTCGCTTCCGGGAGGTCGATGTTCGCCGCGCCGTATTACAGCAGCGCGGCGCGGCGTGGCGGGGCGGGGCGTCGCTCGTCGCGTCGTCGCGACGTGCCTCTGGCAGCCGGAGGAGCCTCCGGCGGGAGACGAGACGCGCAGCGCCTCCGGCCTCCGGGGGCGAGCCCGGAGGCTGCCAAACAGGATCAGAGATCAGCCGAGTAACGAAAAAATTCTCACGCTGACGCGTTAAACGGCCACCTAGATTTAAACAAATGAGAATAAGAAATACTTCGATCATAGTGTCATTAGTTAAAGTCACGTAACAATTTTCATTCTTGTAGATCAAAAGAATTGGAAATTAGCTTTTCAGTAAAGATATGCCCGATCAGCTTGATTTTTGAGCTGTAGGCTCATTGTGGAATGATCATTCGAACGCTGAAGTGACATTTTTACTCCAACGTGTTCTTTTAATTTTTAGGTTTTGAACTATAGTATGCATGAGTTGAACCAACAGGTCCCTCCTCCACCTTCCCCAGCCACGCTCCTCCACCCCTGCCCGCCGAGGCGCCGAGGCGCCGAGCCTCTCCAACAATAACGACCCGGCTGCTTTGGCTCGCAACCACCATAGAAACATGAGATGCAGCAAACGCGTTTTATAAAGTTTATCTTCGAACATACGTCGGTAATTTTCTAATTTTTCGTTGTATTTTTCATGAGAATTTCGTGAAGATTGGTTCGACAGGATCGGCTGCGCCCATAAGAGGCCATCGTCAAGAATAAATAATAAACTCACGGGCGAGAGCAATAGGCTCCCCCATCGGGGGCCTAAAAAAAATCGACTAGAAGTGAATTTACTCCTAGCTTTCAGTGGGAAATAACTACATAAAGCTGCCTGAAAACCGTCAAAACTGATATGTATACCAGCAGCTTTGCAAAACTCGCACATAAGATATATACTTTGAAATCGCAAGAGTCCTCCGACACGTGCTGTGAGCCATTGCGTCAGACTGTACCCAGCGATACGCGCGCCCAAACAACCGTGTCGGAGACAACGGCCTCACCGTGACCAGAATTTCGGCGACATGAAAGACGATGGCCGTACTGGAGCGAGGTCTCCCCCCACCCGCCGACCCCTCTGCCCACAGGTGGAAGAACACGAATCGACGAGTCATCTCCGTTCTCAGCTTCGCACCCAAATTAAGAGGCATACAAGGGCAAATTTATGACATTGGCATACTGGAAAAACTAATTACGTGACATCCAGTGTATTTCCTATCAGGTATTCTGATTGACAAAAGTATTCAAAAATAGCAATATTTGATTTATTGTATAGATGCCACTAAAAGTTTAAAGCAAATATTTCTGTCTGTGTGCGGGATGAATAAAGTCCGTGCCGGGCTGGGTCGGGCGGCTTGTCCCAACCTGCACAGGTTGACTCAGCAGGGTTTCGGCTCCTTCGTCCTTTTTTCTCGGCTTGGACCGGCGGGGCGGGGCGGGGCGGGGCTGCGCGGGACGGGGCGGAGAGGAGACCAGAGTCAAAGCACTTCATCTTTGAGATTCAAGCCCGGCCTCCATCGAATCCCCGAACCCCGAAGTTTACTCGCAAAAACGCGCCGATGCAAGGGACGCTGTTTCTGACTCCTTGGTTTCCGAGCATTGCAAATCGTTAAGTTACCTTCGCCAAAAATGTACTTTTATAATGAGAGTTTTTGGAAAAGAAAATAAGCTTATAATTGTTTCGGAAACTTGTATTTTTGCCTCACCTCTGTTTGGTGTCTGTTTGGAGCAGGCCCGATACCCTCTCGTTCTGACGCCGCTTGTCCCTTTCAAGGTCCGAAAGGTGGCGTGCAGGTTGCGCAATGAGCTTCGAACGGGGGAAAATAAAAAGGGACCCTTGCACGCCCCACCCCGCCCCGCACTCCACCGGTTTGACAGCATCGCGACAAAAGTAAAGAGGGCCCTCCCGCCCGCCTTCCCTTCCCTGCTCACCGGGCGAAGGGCGCCCTCTACGGACTGGTCAGGTGGCTGTACCGCAGTTGTTACTGCGCGCCGCGTTCAAGGACGCGCACTTGTTGTTCAGCGATCAGAATGCCCAAAGCAGGGCCTAAGTGACCGCAAGGGAACGGGACGGGGTGGAGTGGGGCGGGGCGGGGCGAGGCGGCGGGGTGGGGCGGGGTCGACAGGCGACACCGCAGACGGTCGTCGTCCGATTCACACGACAATGCCTCGCGAGAAAGTGGCGTGGAGAGGGAGTACGCCCCACCCCCGCCCCGCCCCGCCCCCGCCCCGTCAGTGTATACATAGCGCGCGGCACGCAGTCTGCAGTATGAATTGGCTAAATGCGCCGTCGCGACCACTTCCTCCCTCCAATATATCCGGCTTTTATCCGGAACGCTGCGCGAATAATAGTACAACGCACGAACACATTGCTCTTAAACATTCACTTAAAATCAAAAGGTTATGTCCGCTGATCTGATAAAGGGAAGAAAACAAAGAATTTGAGAAAGGGCAGAGCGTCAAATTTATCGGGAGGACATCGTGCGCCATACACCCTCAATAAATGAGTGATGTGATATGCGTTCGCGCGTAGCGTTTTCTTTTGTGCACTTTTCGCACAGAGGCTACCTCTAATAATGGCGCCGCGCAAAGATTCGGCCAAAACCCACACAATGCGACACCTTGGCACACCGGCGGGGCAGGGCGGGGCGCGGCATCCCATAAGGCACTGGGTGCCGCGCCGCCGTCCGCAGAGCCTCTCTTTCCATTATCCGGGCAAACATCGGCTCTATGAAGCGAGTTGGCGCTGCACAGCGAGGCGGGGCGTGGCGGGACAATGTACAGAGTAATAGGGGGCGCTTTCATACGGGAAAAGGAGATGGAACCCACTGATCTACCTCCTCCTCCCGGGCCCGACACACACTCACACAGTAACATGCGCGCTCGCTCGCTCGCACGAACCGCAAGGTGTCCACGCTTGCACGCTGATCTGTGTCACTTTTACCTTGACACCGAATCACCTTTCTCAAATGACAAGAAAGCGGCGCAAAGTGCAACATACACATGCTCAGCATCCTGCCAGCCTAAATTTAAAGAAAGAAAAAAAAGGGAGGAAAAAACAAACCTATGCCGTCATTCTTACAAATATTTCTTCCCCGCGGCCTCCTCCAAAAAAATAAAAAAACGCAACATGACTGTATAAGAAATAAAAATAACAACAACATCACCTTGCACTGCAGCAGCAGCACAGCGGTAATAACAGTGATGAGCACGCCAAGTCATCAGGACGACAGTTGTCAGGCAGACGTAACCCGCACCGCGCCGTGCAGGGCACATCACACCAAAGAGTGAGAGGGAAGAGAGAGAACGGCACGCTGCAGCAGCTCACCCCAATCCCCGACGACGTGGAGAAGTAGTAAGCAAGACGACGAGTCGAAGACAGTGGAGTAGGCCGAGGGGTCCTTCACCACATATTCAAGCGTACAACAATTTTTCTGATTTCTCTTGTTTTTTTTTTGTATGATTTTCCTTCATTTTTACTGATTTTTTCTGACTTTTTCTTGATGTTTTCTGATTATTTTTTTTACTGATTTTGATTTAGGTATTGATTTTTTGTAGTGAAGGACCCCAGGGTGTAGGCCCAAGAAAGAGTACGCGGCTACCTCCGGGAAAATCTTTTATACTTCAAAAAGACATTCCACCCAAGTCATGGTTACAGACACCGAATAAGGGTAACTCATGTAAGAAGAATAAAGTTTTATGCCATATTATTTCACGCTAAAGCTACGATTCTAGACAGTTATCCGTTAAGGTTATGGTAATTTATTTTAGGTTGGCACCACCTTCTTCCACTCTCCCTCTCACTACTAAGTGACTCCCTCGGCCGGGAGGCTTCTACCTGCCACAAGTAGTACCTCCCTGTCGAGGTCACCACCCTCTCCCTGCTGCTGCGGCTGACGCTGCTGACGCGGGTTGCTGATGCTGATGGGTACCGGCGATAACAGCTGGCGTCGTCGCCCCCTCCCCCCCCCCTTTCCCCAGCTCAACCTTACCCCTCTCTGCCTTTACCCCCCAAAACACCAGTCCCAGACAGTAAATAGAAATATGGGCGTTTAGGAGAGATAATTACAAGCAGCTCGCTGCCGCTGAGAGACGGACTGCCCCGCCCCGCCCCGCCCCGCCGCGACGGGACCACCTGCGCGACGCCCGGGCCGGGCTTGGTGGTGGAGCCGCCGCCGGCCGCCGGGAGTAGAGCGCGGGGTGCGCTGTAGTCGGTATAGGCTCGGCTCGGCCGTGCCCCGCGGCAAGCACACCAACCAGCGCAGTGCACGAGGAATTGTTTTAGGTACGATTTAAAGAAAACGGCGTGTATAACCCTTCCTCTTCTCACTGCCCCTTGCCCCCTACTCCCTAACAGTACAGCACGCGGTTCCCTGCGGCCCGCTCGCCCCAAGCCGCCGCCGGGGCTGGGCTGGGACTCTTTTCTGAGAAAGACGCGGTCCGCAGCGATATCACCAGGGCCACTTCCGGTCGGGGCGGGGCGAGGCGGGAGAGGCCCCCGGGAGCAGCACAGCACAGCTCTATGCGGTTGAGGTCAACACATCTGCCTGCAGACCCCTGCAGTGTCAGCAAAGAGGAGCTACGCCATGCTAATGCCGCTCCACCGCAAGGAGTGCACCACCGCCCCCCAGCCCACGATTTAATTTAAAAACATGGACAGAAAAAAACGAGGGGGAGAACACGAACTCATACATACTTTTCTGCACTTTCCCCACCCTCTCCTCTTGTTTTACAGTGCCGCGGGGCTGCGAACCACCCCACAAGGGAAAAAAAATAAAAAGTACGGCCCGTCCGTCGTCACGCAGCACCGCGTCGAGGGTGTGTGACGTCACGGCACCACCCACCCCGTGACGTCACAGCGCCACCCCTCGGCGTGCGTGACGATAAGGGTGTAATGAGGGGGCGCTTTAGGCCCGGGGCGCGCCCGCCCGGGACCGTGACCTTCAGCCCCGCGGCCGTGCTCCGGCCCAGACCGGAAGAAGCCGAATGGCCAAGACGGCAGTACATTACTTTGCTCTCGCCGCAAAATAATAATAATAAAAAATCTCAATCAAGATCGGACTTGGAAGCTCGTAATACTTCAAGAGATGTCGTATATTCTCTGGAGTAGCGTCCTGTGCTCGGTCCTGTGCACTGCAAAACTCAAGTTAGTGCAGTAATGCAGTTAATTATGTGAGACCATCAGTAAAAAGTGTGAGACCCATTGGGTCCTACGTTAAAAAGTGTAAGACACATCGTGCCCTACAGTTTTTAGTGTAGGACGCCCACTTTTTTACTGAAGGAGGATTGGTCTCACATTTTATTAACTGCCGTATACTGCAGCTTGCGACAATGTCGTGGGTGTTTGAAGATGGTATCGTTTGTACAGTTTTTATTTATAGCCTAAGTTAGGGTCAGCAGGAAAGAAGCCGAGGGGGAAAGCAGTCTCGAAAATGGTGTACGAGTGATTACGCGATTACGCCCGTTATTACGCATGCTAACTTCTTATTTTCTGTTATTTTGGTTATTTTACTGTGTAACATACATTATAAGTTTATTACAATTGATATTTTATCGATAATAACCCTTAATAATAGGTTATTACGCCTAGATTACAAGTGATTACGCATTGATTACCGGCCAGGGTGTACGAGTGATTACGCGAGTGCTTTCCCCCTCGAAAGAAGCGAAAAACGTTTACAGGATACAACAGAGATATTTTCTTTTTTTATTTTTCTATTTTTATTTGCTGTGCCAAAACCTATTACTCCTGGGAGCGCGGAGCGGGTCCCGCGCCGGGGTCTACGCCAAGTTCAAAGTTGGGAACGTGGCCTTGT
Source organism: Frankliniella fusca (assembly GCA_029379305.1). NCBI lineage: Eukaryota > Metazoa > Arthropoda > Insecta > Thysanoptera > Thripidae > Frankliniella > Frankliniella fusca. Next base: position 1,653,608 of record JAHWGI010001056.1, on the reverse strand, counting down.
ACGGTCTTGGCGAAACACCCTCTCCATCCGGGGGGCGCTGCCCTGCCCTGCCCGGCCCCGGCGGCCGGCGCCTGGCTCGGCCCGTCCAGCGCGTGAAAGTGCAAGGCGTGACCTGCACGCTGGACGCGGCCCAGAGCGCGCCGGGCACGCGCGGCACGGCACGGCGCGGCGTGGCGTGGCGAGTTGAGGTTCCGGTAGCCGGCAAGGTGCCTTGCCCCCGAGCGACCCTCCACCCCTGCTGGGAAGTTTCCCACATTCACTTGTCCCTATACCCACCCCGCGGCCCCGGCCCCGGCCCGGCGCGTGCACTTTGCAAAACGAACTCGGCTGGCCGCAAGCACCGCCGCCGGCGCCCCGCCCCGCCCCGCCAGGACAGCCGGGATGGCAAAAGAATATTCTTGCAACGCAAACTGGAAGCAGAACAAGGCGGTGATGCAACTTCCCAAAGCCGAGCACGGCCAGCCTGCTACCCTGCGCCTGCGCAGTGCGCTGACCGACGAGCAATACAAAAACGCCGCAAGGGCCTGTCGCTGGCTGAAACTTGGCCTCCCGCCTTCTAGTCCCAAAAATGCTTGCAAAAACGTCATCGGTATTCAAATTTTGGAGGTCTACACTGTTAAAAAAAATTACTGTATTTTTACGACAAATCAGTAGCTAATTTTTGAGGCGACAGGTGTCGCAAACTGCTTTTACGACAAGGTTGTAAAATTACAACTTTTGTTGTTAAGCAAAAGAGACGGTGACTTCATACTTTAACAGTTCAGTTGTATTGAAGCTTCACGAGTGAACCTGTACAACTACAGCTCGAACGTCAAAATACGAATCAAGCTGTCAGACCACGACTTCAACCGTAAAGGGTGCTCCCACAATGTCTATACGTCATTTGGCTTCACTTGGTCTTCAGTAAGGTCTTCACTTTAATTTAAGTCAGTTTGACATCATATAGTGAAATTAAAGTGAAGACCAAGTGGGGTCAAGTGAAGCGAAAACATTTTGTGAGCACCCAAAATTGTTCCATCAATTGATCTTTTGTAAATTTGAAGATTTTTTTTCTTATGGTATGAGTTCTGTGAGTCTTGTCTTATAAGGTGTTCCGCTTCCTACAAATAAGTTTGATTTGTATGCATTGGGCTAAAATTACGACTTAGTCATCATTACACAATGGCACAATTATTTTACGGTTTATTAATTAAATTACGGGTCAGCCATATTTTTACAAGATATTATGAATTGTCAAATTACGGCTCCAGAACCATAGCTTTGTTTTACAGGTTGACCCGGGCGGAAGGAAGTTAACTTAAACTTTACTTCTAGGTATACATGGCAAAGTGTACTTCGGAGTTAAGTTGGAAAGTACACCAAAAGTTATCTGAAAGTATGCTATATGTTGAGTCTACCTTATAGCCATGAGTATACCTTTGTCATGACTTATCGGGAAGTTTTCGCTAACTTAAAGTTCACTTTTAAAGTTAATTTATGATAACAGATTTTTTGCACTAAATTGTTATCTCTTGTTTATGTCTGAGTTCGTTTAACAGTTAAGAGTCGTCGAGTCGTCGTTGTTGGCACACAAAAGCCGTACAATAGTTGGTTGTAAAATTACAGTGGATTTTTAACAGTGTACCCTGGAAATAAGTTCCTTTCATTGTCAAAACACAAAACACCAAAGATTAATACTAAAATAATAATAATATGGAATTCGGGGGTTGCACAAGATAAAAAATAAAATACGCCGAACCATGTCTTGGGTATCGGAGAGTAACCTAGTAACCTTCAGGACCAGTCGTTCGATATTGGTTAAGCATTCAGAACGCACTACTACGCCACCCCATATTGACAGTCCCAGTCTCTTCCCCCCCCCCCCCTATCGGTACCTCTCCGCAACACACCAGACCAGACTGCTCTCCCCCCCCCCCCCCCCCGCGCCCTCTCCCGCCCAGGTCATCTCGGGCGCGAATCTCCCGTTATAGGAAGCGCTCCTGCACAGCACTGTGCGGCGGTACACTCGCATGCAGAGCCGCGCTGCCCGCTGTGCGAAGGAAGGCGACAGTCGCCGAGGAAAAAACAACTCTGAAATTTTTGCACACCTCGCACTCGCAATTTAGAAAAAAAAATCAGGAAAATTCCGGAAAATTTGAAGATATTCAGGAAAATTCAGCAAAAATTACAAAAATTCAGAAGAAAAAAAATCACAAAAATTCAGCAACTTTTTAAAAATTCAGAACATTTGTACACCAAAATTCAGAGTTGTTTCCCCCTCAGCACACGCACCCTTCCAGGTGCGGTCACCTGGTCACCTAAATATCGTGATCTAGCCCTGACCGTCTGCTCGCAACCTCCCTCCCTCCCTCCCTCCCTCCCTCCCTCCCTCCCTCCCTCCCTCTCTCTCTCTCTCTGGTCAGCCTTCGTCTATCTGTCTGTCTGTCTTGCTTCCGCGGGTGGGTGGCCGATGGGCCTATTGTCCTAGATCCGACTAGACGAGTTTCTAGTCACGCTCGGCCCGTTATGGGAGTTTGCAGACGGGATTGACCAATTCGTAAAAGTGAAATGGTGGGAGTGGGAGTGAGATGGGAGGGGAAGGGAAAGGAGGGGACGCGCGGTTGGGAGGAGAGGGGCGGGTGAAGCATACAGAACACCCTCCTCCTTATCAACAACGCGAAAAACACACGACAATACAGTCACATAAATCCACATCATGGCAAATTTAATTCGAAGACTCGGAGGCGTGCAGCTGTAAGGGATACGGCAGTGGCGATTAGAGGCTGTCTTTTTTTTTCCCGTGCCCGGCCCAATTTATTCTTCATCTCGATTGCATGATTCATGCTCTCACACGCACCCGCATACGCACGCGGTGGGGCCCGGCCGCCACGATGCGGGCGGGCGAGCTGGCCTGCAGCAGGGCCAGGCGTCTCATTCAGAATACATCGCTTTCGTACCTCCGTCCTTGTCGCACGTATGGCGGTGGCCTATGTTGGGGGTGCCATGGCCCCATGAGTGCGACAAAGCCGAGGAGATTTTCGGATTCAGACGGCAGCTGCGCGCGGGGGCGGCACGGGCGCGAGGCACCAGCAGCAGGGCGCGAGGCACCAGCAGCAGGGCGCGCCGCGCTGCACGACAGATGCGCAAATTTGCGACAAAATCATTTACCGGCCGCCAAGTCCTGCCCCCCCCCCCCTCCACCGCCTTACCCGCCTTGGAGAGCGCATCTGGGCGCAGCGCGGGACGGCAGCGCAACGACGGCGCCAATAGCTGCTGCTACGGGTCGCTCTGGGAGAGGGAGCGGGGGAGGGCAGAGAGAGAGAGAGAGAGAGAGAGAGAGAGAGAGAGAGAGAGGCGGGAGAGGAGAGGAGAGGGGTGAGACGACCCATCCCATCCTCGCTCCCACGGCGCGGCCGCGCTGCCGCGCTGCTGCACTGCGGCAGTATAGACAGCGCAGAGCGGCCAGGCCAGGCAGCGCTAGTTACTCTAGTTGAGAGAAAAAGAGGATGGCCCCGCGCCGCGCCGCACCACGCCCCCTGTACCTGGCAGAGTGAAAAAAATAAAAAGACGAGTTTGTTTTGGCGGAGGTTGGAACGCCATGGCGCGCCAGGCCACGCCAGGCCGCGGCGAGCGGTACCTCATTGTGGTCGTGCCCGTGGTACCCGCGCCGTACCGCGTATACCGTTTGGCGGGGCGGCCGCCGCCGCGGCGCGTCCCGTCCCGTCCCGCGGTCTGCACAGATCTCACTAAGCTGCCCAACTGAGCCGCGGAGCAGGAGGAGGTGAAAAGGGACGCGGAAGATGCAGGAGAGGAAAAAAAAAAGAAAGAGAAAGAGAGACGTCTTCTTGGGATGTCATCAGCAGCAATGGCGCATAGGGTACCGAATCCCACGCGGCAGCGGCAGAAGAACGCGGGGCGGGGTGGGAGTGGGCGGGGGCGGCGGGAGCCGCCAGCAGGAAATAAGAAATCCGCGGTCTCCAATAAAGCATTTGTAATCAAGGAAATCGCCTCTATGGGGTGGGATGGGCTCGGCTCTGCCCGCGCTCCTCATCCGCACTACTTGAGGATGCAGCAGAGTAGCCTGAAGCGAGCCATCCGTGTGAACCTCCCCGCGGCGCGCGCCGGCCACGCGCCGCCCCGCCCCGCCCCTCCCCGCCCCTCCCCGCCCCGCCCCGCCCCGCCCCGCCCCGCCCCGCCCCACCCCGCCCCGCCCCACCCCGCCCCGCTCCGCCGCGCGCCACCCCCACACCCCTACGGCGGCGCCTCGCAGACTCGTTAGAGCGCCATTCAGGCAAATGCACACAGGACAGCATCACGTTCGGCCCGGGGTCCTATCCACCGCCCACCAGCCACCGCTTCTACAACTCTCGTTTATCTTTCTATTTTTAACGTCTATGTATTTTTGAAAAGGGAAAAAAGAATTCTCTTTCATTTTGAAACGTTGGACACATCGGGACAAATCCTGTCATTAATAAAGGTGAATCGAACAAAATTTGACGGTGAAAAACGTCTCCAATTGCTCGAGTACACGGTGGAGTGGCAGGCTATCAGACGGTTGCGACCCTCCCGACTTAGCCCTTAGCCCGCTCCTAAGTTTTTTCGAAGCAGAAGTGAAGTGAAGGCTGAAAATCAATCAGCGTCGACGACAGCGCTACGCGTTACGAACGACTGCTGCGTGTTGTTGCACACTCATCTCATGCGGCGTTGCTTTCTCGCAATAAGTCCGTCCGTCTACCCGCGTCCGTCTGGGCGTCTGTCGGCCGCAGAGCAGCAGAAGAAGGGCCTTGGACTTGCAAATGAGGGAAAAGTGCAAGTTATGGAGTGCAGCAGCAGCGCCGCGCCGCTTGCAAAATCGGAAATAAAAGTGCGCCGGTCGGAGGAAGCGTGGGTGTGCGTGGGTGGAGGGCGAATCTCATGTTTTCGCGTTTTCAGCAAAGAATGAGCGACGCCGATTGTGAGGCGGGAAGGGGGGGGGGGGAGGGGGCGAAGCAGCTCATCATACTCGGGGTAACCCTGATCAGCCTGGCTGCCTCGCGAGCGGCCCAGAGCAGAGAGGCGCAATGTCGCTTCATGGAAATGCATTGTAATATTTAAGAGTGGCTAGTGCACGTTGGCAGCGAGCTGGGGTGCAGCGAGCAGCCAGGCACCCCCTGCCGGAGGCCAGGAGGGAGGGTTGAGGAGGGTTTGCCCTTTCTCTCTGGACCTCCTCGCCTCGCCACACCCCGCCGTGGACCTCGATCAATGCACATGACTCATACACACCCTCGAGAGGCCTTTCCTCCCCTCGCTCGCGGCGAGGAGTCGTTAGCGCCAGGGATGCAAGCGATGCTGCTGCTGCTGCATAGCAGGGTTGGCCGACAGAGTGTCCTGCGAGGGGCAGCACAACAAGGCAAGCAGCTAAGCTGAAGAACCTCAGGCCTCAAAAGACCTCTGGTCTTCGCGCATAGCTTAGCAGATCACAGTAATTGAGAATAACCGTTTTAGCAACAATATGTAGCGGAAAATTCTGAACCAACGTTTGCCTTCTCAAGTAATTTAAAACATTGAACACGATTTTGAAAAACATAAAATAAAATAGACTCAGCATTGTACGCGAAAATCTTAAATCTTCCCCCGATTTTAACCGAGTGCGCTTCACCAGACAGACGGCCTGGGCGGGGCGGGGCGGGGCGGGGCGGGGCGGGGCGGGGCGGGGCGGCACCCACTTTAACAAGTTCTGATCCGCTTTGTAATAATGTCGCATGGGAACTCCGCCCACCCTCCCCCCTCCTCCTCTTTTCACACACCCCTGAGCAAACACGGAGGGGATGTTGACCCCGCCGCCCCGCGCGCGAGAAGGGGAGGGCGGGGCGGGAGGGGAGGTGAAGGGAGGGGGAAGTGGAGGGGGAAGGGGAAGGAGCGGGTAATGTCGTGATCGGCTCGACGCAACAGGGCCGGCCCGACCCGTAACCATCCCCAGAGCCAACAGGGGTCGTGTCGGGCCGGGGCCGGGGCGCCGCCCGCCTAGGGCTGTGCGATATCTGGATCCCAGTATCGCGATACGATATGGAGGTAATATCGAAAGGTCGCTCGATATATCGGGTTGTCGATATTATCGATAAATATCGAGGAATATCGTGATATCGGAGGATATCGAAATATCGAGGAATATCGTGATATCGGAGGATATCGAAATATCGGGGGATATCGTGATACCGATAAGATATCGTGATATCGAGGACATCGTAATGTCAAGATATCGTGGCATAGAAAAATCGAAAATGAGTAGTAAAACAAACTATTCTTTATTAATGAGAAAATACGTGACTTTTCTCTTCTCTATATTTTAAAAATATTAGGAATTCACACTAAAATACTAGGGACAATTTTGTTCCTAATTGAGCACGAATCCGTGCATACGCAAGATGTGTACGATTTCTTTCCTAAATAAAGAAGTAAAAGTGCACTATTGTGCAGTTTTACTCCGTAATTAGGCACGAAATCGTACTCATCTTGCGTATGCACGGATTCGTGCTCAATTAGTAACAAAAATTGTCCCTAGTATTTTAGAGTGAACTTTCCAATAAATCAATATTAAAACGAAAATATTACTGATATTGTTATCTTTGGCTAATGGTAATGGTCACTAGTTTAATGAATGGTCACTGAACTGTCACTACTTCAGCCCGGGCGTTGATTTCGGTACATATGTAAATCTCTTATTCATGAACAAAAAACCAATTGGCTTACATGTTCCCCAGTGAGACAGGTGCTGTAATCATCGACCACGTTCCCGCCCTTACTAAACATCCGTTCTGAGGGCACACTTAGGCCCTGTCTGTTTACCGATCTTTATTGCGCCGTAATAACTGAAAATATGCCGATACCACGATATTGCGATATCTCTCGATATCGCGATATGTCTCGATACCACGATATGCATTCGATATCGATATATGCCGATATCGATATTTTGATATTGGGCACATATCGAGGGGCCCGATATCGACCTGATATCGTATCGTTTTCGATATATCGGAATATCGCACAGCCCTACGCCCGCCTCCCCTCGCCCTCATCATCGACAGGCAGGCGCAGGCAGGCGCAGCACGCACAGCCATCGGCAAGAAGTGATATCGCCGTGTCATCGCCGCAGGGGAAAAAAACAACAGGAGAAATCGAAAAGAGGATTTCGCATGAATTATATACGTCCATCCCGGCCGTGTTGGTTCAACAAGTAATCCCCGCGCGCGCAGCTGCTGCCCTGCGCCGCGGCGCCTACAAGTAGTCCGGCCCCGGCCCAGTCCGGCCCCCGCCCCAGCGGCCCCGGCCAACACGCAGCGCGGCAGACGCAGCGGCGCGTAAAAGAGGATTTCCTGGCCGTTGTTTTTGTTGCCATGACGACACGTTCGCAGCTGCACAAGCCGCATAAGACGCGGCGGTGTGTTGTTCGTTGGCGCCCTCCTAGCTTATTCTCACTTTCCTGGTGCAAACACGGAACACGCCTTTACATACATATCGACCCGGTGGCCGGGTATAAGTGTAGCAGAGCAGCTGGACCGTGGCGGTATGGCGATACAGTATACCTCCTCGCCTCGCCGCGCCTCGGTCGGCTGTATTACTATTGCCTCTTTGTTGCCCAACAGGCCGCTGCGCCGCTGCACCGCTACCCGTTGTCATATCGCCCCCCCCCCCTCCCCCCCTGCACTCCCTCTCGGCGCGACACACGGACATCGATTAATGCAAACCGCTTAACACATTCGTTCCCCACGAGCGCGCGAAACACGCCGGCTGACCCAGAAACACGCGGCAGCTGGGCCACACGGCGGGGCCGAGCCCTCAGGTGCCAGCAGCCACCGTGGAGACATTATGCACCGCGCCTAGCAGGGACTTTGGCATCCCTGCAGGACTGCAACGCGCCGCGCTCGCTGAGGGTCGCTGCATCCTCATTTTCCAGGAGTCGTTGAACCATCAGTTGAACTCTAAAGATTTCATTCAAGCATATCTATATTAAACGGCGAATTTCACTTCTATGGTGCCAGCAGAATATATCGGAGCCGATGAAAAGGGCCTGCTGCCAAACAATGGTTTCGAAAAAGCTTTTATAAAATCGCATGGAAAACATGTTTTAAAAAACTAGTTTTATCTGCATCTGACTGGGGCAAGATGACTTATTGACAAAGAGCGCTTTTCTACTACGCAGTACTTTTCTGACGTCTGTTGAAGTCCTGCGTTGAGTCTGCGTCTCCCTCTCTCTCCTCTCACAAAACATGCTGCAGCCCCCGGGGGCGCAACGACTGGAGCGAGGGAGTGAGGGGGAGTGAATTTGAATTTGAATTTATTTAAAGAGAAGTACATAGGACTAAACAGTCCCGTTTGTGTACAAACTCTGGCCAGTGAGAGAGAGAGAGAGGGAGAGAGAGAGACGGGTAGACAAGACAAGACTGGCTCTCTCGGCGCAAAATGACTTACTTTCCAGGCCTTTATTAATTTGCAGAGCAGAGCCGGGGGCAAAGAGCAGGGGGTGCATGGGCGCGGCGCGCGAGCGCGGCGCGGGGGGACAAACTGGGTCGGCGCGCGGGGGGCGGGGCGGGGTGGGGCGGAGCGTTTAATAGACAGGTGACGCCGTGGGCCCCGGCCCTCCCCGCCCCGCCCCGCCCCGCCTCGCCTCGCCCAATCCCGGCCAACCCCTATTAGAGTTTAGTAACGGCAATAATGATGTCGCTCCATCAAACAAAGGCAGTCTCCCCGGTGCGGAGTGGAGCCGGGGCGCTCCCCCCCTTCCCCCCTCAAACCTGCCCGCCCTACAGGGAGGGCCTGGATAAGCCCAGGCGAGGCGCCTCAGCGCGGCAGGTCCGGGAGGTCCGGGGTCGGACAGGATCGCCACGGCGATTGGAACTTGATTAGAACAACCCGAACAGGTGGCGGCGGAAAACGTACCGGCAAAATCAATAACGCCATCGACAGAGCGCCCAGTTGTTGCTTACATTCAGCCCGTCGGCAAAGTGTGCTTTAAGGGGCAGAGATTGATTGGGCAGGGTCAGATAGTGAGAACGAAAGACAGAGAAGGAGAGAGCGAGGAGTGAGTGAGTGAGAGAGTGAGAGACAGAGAGAGAGAGAGAGAGAGAGAGAGAGAGAGAGAGAGAGAGAGAGAGAGAGAGAGAGAGAGAGAGAGAGAGAGAGAGAGAGAGAGAGAGAGAGAGAGAGAGAATTGAATTGAATTGAATTTATTTTATGGATCATATACAGTAGGACTGGAAAGTCCCATTGGGGTATACAACCCGCTCTCTTTCTTACAAATAAATTAAACAAAATAACAAGCATTATGTTGTCTCCTTAATAAAGGAAAAGTAAAAGTTCATTGAGACAAAATTATTTTTTTAAGTTTGATTTTGAATGTACAGTAGGAATAGTGGATATATTCATAAAGTTTAAACTTATTATAAATTTTACATGAGTTAACAAAAAAAGATGATGCATACTTTTCAGTTCTGTGACTAGGTACCTGCAGTAGATTATTTGAACTTCTCAAGGATCTTTCATTGACAGTGGCTCTATAAACGTATTTTTCTGACAGGTGTAGTGGTTTCTGATTTCTCAAAATATTCCACATCATTAGACAAGTGCTTAAAATTCTTTTCTCCTCTATCTTCATCCAGTTTAACATTGTGTAATATTGTGATATTCTAACATCTTTTGACAAATTAAAAATATATCTAAGACAGGCATTTTGAAGCCTTTGCAATCTATTTTTGTAGATAACGTTCATGTCAAACATAATTACTGACCCATATTCTAAATGAGGAAATACAAGGCTACAGATGAGTTGCTTCTTAACAGGTATAGGAAGGTGATATACATCCCTCCTTAGTTGTGCAATGATAGAAAAGACTTTTTTACATACATGGTCAACATGGGCACCCCAAGTAAGTGTTGGGTCCATTACTACTCCAAGATTTACCACAGTATCGCAGTATTGAACTATCTCACCATTTATAACAATATGTCGAAGAGAGTCTTTATCAATCATGTTCAAAAACCTTCTGCTACCAAAAATAATAGGTTGTGTTTTACCCGCATTTAAAAATAAATTATGCTGAGCAGCATACTGCAACAACCGTACAATCTCACTTTCAGCTTTTTCTACAGCCTCATTATGACCACCACTGGGAAAAGAAATGTACAGCTGGAGGTCATCAGCATAGAGACGAACCTTACCATGAACAAATATTGAGGATATATCAGAGAGAGAGAGAGAGAGAGAGAGAGAGAGAGAGAGAGAGAGAGAGAGAGAGAGAGAGAGAGAGAGAGAGAAATTACAGCAAGGACACAGGGCTGATCCTTTCCCTCGGAACATCCGGTCGGCTCGGCGCGCGGTACAAGGCAGCTCAGCCCGCGTCCGGCCCTGCCAGGGGCAGCAGGAGGAAGAGGAGGTCACCGAGATGCCGGGAGAGGAGAGAAGAGGACCCTCAGGTGCCGCACTGCACCAAAACATTGTTTCCGGTGTTGGGTTTCGCGCCATGGCTCGATATCGAGTGTCCTGCCCTCGCTCCCCTCACCTCCCCGCACGGCTCTACTCATGCACCTCACTGCCGATGGACGTCAATTTCGCTCAAGGGCGGTAAGGCGCAACACGCCGCGCCGGACGGGACGCCGCGGATCTTGCGTACGCCACTACGCTTCGCAAAAGGGATAGAATTTTTTTTTCCGAAACTTGCAAAAAGTAGTTCTCGATTTAACAGTCACCATTATAACAAGTGGTGTAGCAATTTTCACAATCATCATGACTTTGGCGTGATGAGTTCTTTGCAGCAGCCAGACACAATCTAGTGTGGCAGCTGGTCCGGACGCTCCCGACCTCGACTCGAGCGCTGGACTCTTCCTCCACCCTTCTTTTTCCCCACTTATCGTTTAGCAGGCGGCGCGGGCCGGGCGGCGGGGCGGGGTCCCGGCGGGCAGGTGCAAGCGACGCCCTGGCCTGGTCCAGACCCACACACTCACACACACATGCTCCCAGACACACTGTTTTACCACAAAACTAAAACCGCAGCCAAAACAAAGAGCTCACAGTGCTGCAGCATGCACAGCCTGTCTGCGGCCGCGGGCCGGCTGACACCCGGGAGCGACACTGCTACCGTACTTCATGCTTGCGCTGCGTATGGTCCTTTGCCGCTCCCGCTACCCAGCCCGCCCTGCCCCACCCCGCCCCGCCCCGCCCCGCCCCACCTGTCGCTATCTTTTTGCTGCCTCCTTGACGCGACGCGGACGATAAGCGAATGTCAGCGATTGCCTAGATTGCCTAGATGGCCCGGCCCGGCCGCCAGGTGCGCGAGTAATACAATAGAAAATGCGTTTCGTTACCTTTCGCACAACACCTGTCAGGCAGTACCAGGACCTCCCTCGCGATCTCGAAGCACTCGGCTTACCTGCAAAAAAACAAAAGCCGAAAATAAAGTTATGGCAGAGCAGGCGCCCGAAAACTCTTAGCAGAACGGCGGAAAAAAAGGAAAAAACAAAGGCAGGCGAACTTAATTTCCGTTGCGAGCGCAAAGTGCGTCTGCGCGACGCTCGTGTGGCCGTCATGAAACGCCTCCTGGCAAGGTGGCGGTTAACGGCCTGTACAGACATACGGTACCTGTGCCGCAGTGCCGCGGAACCATTCGGTCGCTCACCCACACCTCCACATACAGGACTCTGTCTCTCTGACTCTGTCTCTCTCTCTCTCTCTCTCTCTCTCTCTCTCTCTCTCTCTCTCTCTCTCTCTCTCTCTCTCTCTCTCACACACACACACACACACACACACACACACACGTCATACGCTTGCAGCTCGGTCGGAAAACACGCGGGTCACAACACAAAAGCCTTTATACAAACAGCCAATCAGCGTGATTCGGCTGACTGAACACACCTTTCCCGCGCTCGTGATCAAATTGCTCACCGTGTGTGCGATTCCCTCTCCCCTCCATCGGCTCCTCTCGGTACGTCTCTCCTCCTTCACTTTAATTCAAAGAAGCCGTTAAGTAAGACCGAAGGAGCAACAGTAATAATACTACAATCCCAAACAGTTATAAAACGCAATTTCGGAAAGGATTATTACTGATTTCCGGCCGTGCGCGCGGAGCGGCACCTCGCGCGGCGTAATTATTCCAGCCGGGTTCGTTCGCCTTCCCCAAATTGAATCCCGCGCCCCGCGCGACAAGGCGCCGGCCTGACCGGGCAAAGCGTGAAGCTCTACTCTGCGCTCCCAGGCTCAGCCGCAGCCGGGCCGCTAGTGCTCGTACACAGTAGCGGAGTGTTTCGGAGAACACGCAACAGTCTGCGGGTTGCCTATATTATATTCTCTGGTAACCCAAGTGTGTGGAAGGTGGAAGGTCGCACACTTGTTGGTGTGCGGCCCTTGACTTCCCTTCCCTACGAGGGAGAGTAACTTCGAAAAATCATTGTACGGCCACAAAAATAAAATCACTTAAAAAAAATTTAAAATTCACTTAAAAATGTTAAAAAATACATTTAAAAAATCAAGAGAAAAGGATACAAAAAATCCGGCAAATTGAGAAAATATTAACAATAAACCGTAATGAATTAGAAAAATTGTAAAATTGGGGTAAAAGATCAAAACCAAAAAAGACATAATTTTTTTGAAAAATCGAAAGAAAAAAAAATTCAAAACAAATTCAAAAAATCAACAGTCAAAAAAATGACTGTACACATGTTATCTGAGTGATCCCGCCCTCGTCCCTACGCTCCCCCGGGCAAACCGCTGACCATTCTCAGCACGGCGCTGCACGCTCTCATTGTATGGCTGTGGATCCATGGCGGTCCAGGGCGCACGCAGAAGCTGCTGCAGCCGCTCCGGGCGCGACACGTGGGGAAAATTTAGAATGTTGCTGCTGGTACCCGCGCCACGACGAGGAATTCTTTCTGTAACGAAGAGGCACTTTATGCGCGCGGGACTGGCTTTATTTCGGCGTTAGACATCTTATAGGAGCGAGTGAGCAGCGCGCTCGAGATAGCCGAGGCCGGGTTTATTCCCGCAATCGACTAAACGTTTTCGCTGTATACTCTCCAGCAGGACACGCAGTCGCCTCGCCTGCTGCGCCTACACGCTCGCAGCCCCCGCGCCCGGAGTGATGCCTCGCGTCCAACAGGTTTCCAGAGATAAAGCAGCAGGAATAACGCTCGAAAAGCGGGGAGCCCTCCTGATCACGCTAATAACAGTGCGGCTCTGGCGTGCTCAGCCACCGGCTCGACTCTCAGCCGTTCCGGGCTCAGCCGCCCCCGCGGCCCGCGGCCCCGCGCGAGCGCTGCTCAGCATTTCTCTCATTACAAAATTAAACGTGACCCGGGCGGGCGGCTGACCCAGCGCCCCGGCCCGGTCCCGCACGGCAGCGGCCGAGTCCAATAAGAGAGAGAGAGAGAGAGAGAGAGAGAGAGAGAGAGAGAGAGAGAGAGAGAGAGAGAGAGAGAGAGAGAGAGAGAGAGACGTAAGGGACAGCCAATCACAGGCCTTTATCCACTTGGCGCAGGTAGGCGGTGCCGGTTGAGTCATCGGAGAATCGCCCATGTGGGGCTTAACGGGCCTAAGTGTGCATCTCGCTGCGTCTCTGTTGGACGCGTAGCGAGCGCGCGCGCGCTCTCGCTCGCTCTCAGGGCCGAGCCTGGCCGGCCGGGGACAGAGGAACGGCACCTGGTCGAGACAGCCCAGCCCAGCCCAGCCGGGCTCAGCCCAGCCCGGGCCGGGCGTTCTTACATCACAGCGTGCGCGGGTCCCGCCCCGCCGCACGACCCATGCGTCGTGTCGCACCCGCCTGTGCAGTGCAGACGGTCCCTCAGTTCGGCTCGTTTTTTGTTGTTTTTGTTTTTGCAGTCTGCTGCTCGTCCTCTTAGTTTTACTTTTGCTGCGGTGTAGTACTCGCCTCGCGGTAACTCTCTTTGTGCCCTTCCCCTTTCGGCACTGAAAGAAAAATATCGCAGCAAGTCACGAGCTTTTACGCGCCGCGACGCGCCCATCAGATCCCCCAGCCAGACAACCCTTTTAAAACGACCATGAACATGGAGTATTTTCTGTTGTCACCTGGCGAGAAAATGATTCTCATTGCGCGGCCTTGTTGGGCGTTACGCCGCGAAGGAGGGAGAAAGAGAGAAAAAAGACGCTTCTCCTCGATTTTCCGGTGTTCTACAATACAGAAAAGCTTTTGAAGAATCGAGAGGACGCTATTTTCTGGCGTGCACCGGCGAACAACATCCCCCGTGAGACCGCGGGCAGCGCGGGGCCCGGCCCGGCCCGGAGGAGGCGCGCTTCAATTAGCAGTAAATTTCACCGACGCGCTAAAATTTTCATGATTGCCGAGGGCGGGCTGAACGAGCTTCAGTCCCGCCACCATACGCCATACACCTCGCCCATAGGGGCTCCCCGCAGCCTTCTCCTCACTCGACAGCCCCTGCTTTGAACCGAGACCGGAAATTCGCCCTCGTTCCCTCGAGGGGGTATTCACTCACAAAATCTGTGACCCGACTATTACGCGTATCACGCTCCGAAATTGTAAGGAATGGGCCGAAAACAGGCAAAACAGCCCAAAAAGACACAAAAATAAGGCAAATAAGGAGAATTTTGGCTATTACGCTCCTATTACGCTTCTATTACGCATACTATTACGCCTTTATTACGGATAGAGTGACCCGACTATTACGCGAGTGCATACCCCCTCGCGTTCCCTCGACCACAAGGTGCAAAAGCTTTGATTCGACGACGCGAAGCCAGCCAAGTGTCCACCCAACAACAACAACAACAAAACACTGGCCCACGGCACGGAGGCCACCGCAGGCAGGCCGGCGCTGCAGTGTAACGCGCCCCTTTCACTTTTACGGACGAAAACCTTCAATGGACAAAGTGTGGTCGATAGAGATGAGTTGCGTGACGCCCTGCTTGCCCTGCTGGACGGCGCGGGGCGGCGAGACGGATCCGGACGGACCGGGGATGAGTCGATCTCACCAAGTGTCCCGTCCCGATCACGACCCTGCCCGCCCCGCCCGGCCCGGCCCGGCCCGACACGACCCCCGCGATTATCCCGTTTTCAGACCAATTTAGACGGTCGCTGTTTTGAAAAGAAATATTTTCAGAGCAGACAGACGGATGCCACTAGTTGGTCGCAGGAAGGGAGAGAGGGAAAGGGGACCGCGCCGGCTCGGTCGTCCTTCGCGCTGACGCGTACCATGCCGCGTACACCGAAATAAAAGAAGAAAAAAAGAACATCTTCACCTTCCGTGAAACAATTCATAATATTCCTATTTCGTGGCGTCAATATAACTTACTTAATACGAAGGGACTTACATCACTAATTAATGCCTTAACAATCAGTTTATGTACTCGGATTATTTTTTTTTTCTATTTACAGTGTTGGCGACGCGTGTCCGAGTACTTAGACTAACCTCTTCATAACGGTTATTAACCAATCGAACGCGTTGATTGGCGTCGCGTGACAAGCGAGACAGACGCTCACACACACACACACACACACACACACACACACACACACGGCCCAGGCCCCAGCTCCCCCCGGCCCGGCGGCAGACAACAAATGACTGTCATCTTCCATCCTGCATTTGCATGCGAGTCTACAAAAAGCGACTTCGTCGGCCGCCTTGCGCATAAAACGCGGGCAACCTTGAAAAACCCGTGGAAAAGTCGGAAAACGTTTTAGCAGTGCTCCCCCAGCAAATAGGGGGAGGGGAAAAGGGGCGGGGGGCAAAGGGACGCGGCGGCAGCCAAGCACAAGCGGTACAGTAGGAAAACAAACGGTGTTTGAAGGGCGCAGGCTGCGCAGGCTGGCTGCAGCGGGGCGGCGGGGCCTAACCCTGGCCCCGACAGGGGCGGGAGGAGGAAAGGGAAGGAGGCGGCCTGCCAAGTGGAGCAGGGGGGGGGGGGGGTCACAATGCCAACCTGAATCACCCGCCGACGAGGAAACCACCCCAAAAAAATTTGTGCACCTAAAAATTTAGAAAAATTTAAAAGACATCTAATTTTTTGAAAAAATCCATAAAGATTTTAATAAATTCTGAAACATTAAACACCGCAAAAAATATCTTTGTAGATTTACGATGTATTTTGTAAATGACGTCTTACGAATACGACGACCCATTCCTCCTCGTATTTGAATTTCGAGTTGATAGGTAGTGCTTTTGATTTTACGATTTTAAAATATGATTTTACAACTTCGTTTCGCGGAAAATTTTCCCGTAAACCTGCGATTATTTTTCACGGTCAAAATTCAGAAAATTCCGAAAAATTCAGGTGAATTTACGACGTTTGCTCTTGAATATTATTAAGAATTGCAATCATCTCCACGCCCGACGCAAAAAGATTTGTGTGCTTTTAGTACTCTTTCAGTTCGCTATCGATTCGCGGAGGTTCGCGCCGGGTACGCCAACGGGTCGCTGAGGTTCGCCAGGCTTCCGGGCGAGCGCCACGAAGGTTCGTCGGCGGTTCGCCAGTGGTCCCCCTCTGGGCGAACTGAGTACGCCATCGAGTCGCTCTAGTAGCGAACACAGCGACTTAATTTCGCCATCGAGTCGCTCTGGTGGCGAACACAGCGACTTGAGTTCACGATCGAGTCGCTCTGGAAGCGAACACAGCGACTTGGGTTCGCCATCGGTTCACGAGGGGAGGGGGAGGGTTGCGCTGCACAAGCCACGGGGATTAACAAAGCGGCGGTGTCATCGGCTACCTGCTCCGGCCCGGGGCCCCCGGGCCATCCCATCCCGTCTCCCGTCCCGTCTCCTCTCCTCAGTCCGACGCCAGCTGTCGTTGTGTGAGGATGTGTCGCTTACGCTGAGCGCGTGATGGCTTTGAAGCTCACATGCACTGGTTTGTACCGGGTGTTTCTGTGAGTACGTAACAGTGTTGCGGGATTACATACTCGCAAGCGCTGCAGGGGCCATGGTGCCTTAGAGTCCTCTAGGACTCTATGGTTTTTTTTACGGGTGAATTGGGTTGGCAAACCCACAACACTCTTACGCATTCAAAGAAACACCCGGTACTTGTTGTGTTTCTTATTTTTTCAGTAAGTGACTCGTGCGGACCGTATGGAGAGATGTATAGTTGTGTATGGCAGGACAAGTTAGCGCAGTTTGGGTAGCAGCAGTCACTACGGAGCACGCGGAAAGTGCAGGCTTCTCTCGCACGGCATCAGGCGGGCGGAGGGACTTCTGGTGCACGGCTGCGGTTTCGAGCTGGCGCAGAGCACTCCACGGCGTGCTCCAGGAAGGGCAGGTCTCATTTGGGCAAACCCGCTCGTGGAAAGCCCGGCATTGGCCCGAATAGTGCTTTCGGCCACATCCAGACCAGAGGTTGGCGTTTTTTGTAACATTACGGGTGCATCTCAGGGCTGGCCGTTGGGCGAGAGCCCGTGAAGAGTTCGGCTGACCGGACTGAATTCGGGGCTGCACATTTTTAAACGTGCCCCCCCCCCCTCCCCTTTCCACGCCCCCCTCCCCCCTTTCTACCCGCAACCCCTCCCGTACCCAAATGCGCACTAAAAGCGTACATTTAGCGAACCAAAAGCGAACTGAAAGCATACAGCAGGCGAACTGAAAGCTTACCGAAACTGAAAGCGGACCGCAGGCTATCTCAAAGCGTACCGCAAGCGAACTAATGGCGAACTGAAAGCGTACCGCAGGCGAACAGATTATGGGTCGCTCTGATGGCGAAGGAGTAGCGACCCCGGTACGTCGCCGCAAAAACGAACTATGTTCGCTCTGAGTTCGGAATAGGGTGCAAAGTGAAACATCTGCGCACTTTTGACGCACCTTGACGAACATGCTGCGACCTACGAAGCGAACCTCAGCGAACCACTTGCAGATGGTCGCAACCTGTACGTCTCTGTTCGTCAGAACGAAGTTAAAACCACCTGATAGCGTACAGATCTTTTCGCGTCGGGCGGTACAAACGATGTCTGATTTTTTTGGGGGAAAAAGGGAAAACTTTAAAGACCTTGGATACTTTGAGGAAAACTCCTTAGATTTTGAGGAAGTCTCTCAAAATTTGTGGAGATTTCCTTTATTTTTTGAGGAGCCTTCCTCAAAATCTGAGGGGTTTCCCTCAAATTACTGAAGTTCCTCAAAGTTTTCCCCTTTTCCTCAAAAAATCAGACATTGCTTTTACCGTGTCGGAAATCAAACCTGCACCATTCGGTCCCCTCCGCACCGATCTCAGATTCACGGCGGGGAAGTGCAGACGCAGAGCACCTGTTCAGAGGAGAACTAGTTCACTAAGACCGCGCGCACTATGTGAGGAGGGAAGCAGGGCGGGGTGGGGCGGCGACTATTTCAAAAACTGAGGCACGGCTTCTATTTTTACTCGGCAGGCACTTTGTAGTGGCCAACGCATCGTCGCACAAAACCACCTCTTCATCTCTTCTCTATCGCCCCTCCCCCCCCCCTTTCCTCCTCCCCACTGTGGTCTTCCCCCATCTCCCCATCTATCTATCTCTCTCTCTTTCTCTCCCTTTTCCCCCCTGTGACCGCGCCTGGCGCTGCGGGTACAGAGCTTTGATTGCTGCAGCGCCACTGCCCGCTCCCCCATTGATAACATCCTCAGTGGAGTCAGGATGGCCGAGCGGTCTAAGGCGCTGCGTTCAGGTCGCAGTCCACTTCTGTGGGCGTGGGTTCGAATCCCACTTCTGACAGAATTCATTTTGATGGATTACGTTATCATGACAGTCGGCTCGATAAAATCCTGATCCCTTGACGGTCAATAAGGAAAATATTAAAAAAGTATACGTACACGTACATCACAGCAGTCGAAGTCGCACTTTCCAGCCACATTTTTTTCTTAAGTTTTGATGTCTGACGAGCGCATCCACTGCTGCAGCCAGGGAATTTCAAGGACAGGAAGATGGCCATTAACACAGGCTCATTGTGGACTCCACATGGCACCCGCAGCACTCACGCAACCGGCGGAACCGACTTAAATCCAACCTTCACAGAGTCAGCCAGCCCGCCAATTAGAGCTTCATAGTTGAGTCATATCGTTAACACGTACTTTTGTAAACGAATCCCGCTCAAGTGTGACTCTTATTACCCGCACGTTTACAGTACAAAATATTTCGGCAGTGCATGTGCATGAGAAACGAAAAGGAGCGGCAACGACCTTAGAACTCATTCAGTGCAATAACAGGATCACTACTCCTCGGACAAAGCACAAACACTGCAACTATGGAATTTCTTTTCATTCAGGAGGTCCCGGTTACGTCGTCGGTCTGCCCCACCTGTCAATGGCACCTTCCGCCGCAGTGGAGCTCGCCCCCCCCCCTAACCCTCGCCCACCTTCGGTCAACGTTCTCACGTTAGTTTGTTTCTGCTTCCGCTCATTGAGTGCAGTTGACCCACATCGGTGCCCGCGCTATGGGGCCGCGGCGGCCGCCGCGCGCGAGGCTTGGGCCGGCACACTACAGCGCACAGCGCGTTCCGAAAATACCCCCTCCCTCCCCGCTGTTGTCGTCCAGCCGAGCCGGCACAGCGCCAGGTGACCCGACCCGCCGGGTCAGCGGCCCAGCTCAGCCGGGAGGCGAGCAAATGCTGGACCGACCAGCCGTCTGATTCCGAATAAGACCCACTCTCGCACCACCGTCTTTGTCGGACTCATGGGGCCGTGCCATTCCCAACAAGGGGTGCACCACCATAGGTGCGACGAGGACGGAGATACGAGATGATCCTCGGAATCGGACGGCTGAGGGAACCGCACATGCATTCAGCGGGCTGAGTTCAGCAGGCGGGTTCCGTAGGCAAGGCCCACCTTCAGCATCCACTTCAGAAAATTATTCCTTCTGGAGCAGTCACCAGCACCAGCCATGAATTTTTTTTTCGTAAATTTACGAAAGAGCCATATGTATAAAATTTGCGATTTACAAATAATTTTAAGTTTACGACACTATTACCGAAGCCCAATAGGGTATTTCACTCCGTTCAAACCGGATCCAAAGAAGAAAAGTATTGCTTCCTGATTTGTTTCCTCCTTGACGCTGATTGGCTGATGCCGTCGAAGTTCTCGGACCGACCGCCAGGTCTGCGACCGCCCTAGTGGCGTGCCCGAGAACTTCGTTGGCATAAGCCAATCGGCGTACAGGAGGAAACAATTCAGGAAGCAACACTTTTCTTCTTTGGATCCGGTTTGAACGGAGTGAAATACCCTATTACGCTCCATAACTCATGACAACAAGGAGAGAACGACGATTTGATTTAAAGCAGTTTCGATAACAAACCGAAAGCATACCCAAAGCGAACAAATCTTTTTGCGTCAGGAAGCCAAGCAGCTCTTGTGAGGAAAAAAAAACACAGGGTTCATTTCCGGGGCTGCTTGAAAATCAAGACGAACAGGACGAAATTTCTCCGTGAATTCGATAGCAAGGGTCATATTTTTTCTTTTTTTGTAATTTCACGGGTTTGGATCGTAGCTTCACGACAATTTCATGGAAATTTTTCCCGCAAGTTACAAAACATTTTCTCACAGTGCGGCCGAGTGCGGCGTACAGCGTCAGCAGCACACTGTGAGAAAAAACTACCCATCCAACTATCCAGTTAATTCTGATGACAGCCTTTACCGTACTTTATTTTACTGGATTTTCTGTACTTTCTCACAGGATTCGCTGTACTTCTAGATACAGTGTACGGTAAACGCTGTACACTGCCTCGGAGAGTACAGCAAATCTCATCAGAAAGTACAGTAAATCCAGTAAAATAAACTACAGTTGGCTAAAGGCTGGCATGAAAATTAACTGGATTTGCTGTAGTTTCTTAGGCCCCTGTAGGGGGCCTTCTACCTTTCGCCCGAAAGTTTTATTTTTCTCGACAATGGATTATTAAGACCACAGCAATTTCTGTCGTACAGATTCTAACGAGATTACACTAGAAAATAGTTTGTAAAATTAGAAAATTTTGAAACTGTGTCTGATTGCCAACTGTCTTACCAGATCCGAGTAATTTTTTCGACATTGAAGCAGGTACGTCTCGAACCAATAAGTCGAGCCGAGGCGAGCCCAAGATGACCAGAAGCAGGCTGCTGAGTGCGACCTGTGCGGCGGCCCCGGCCCGGCCAATGCAGTATGCTAACAGGGGATGAATATTAAAGCGGTGCAACGGCTGGCGCCCTGGCGGCCGGCCTTGCGCGCACACGCCGCTGGCAGCCTGCCTGCGCTTGCGTACGCCGCACTGCTAAACCGGTACCTACGGCCGTCCTTTGCATTGAGCTGCACAATGCTCCACCGCCACCACCTCCACCGCGGCCGTCGCCAGGGTGAGCGCCCGGCCCCGCGCCAGCGATTAGCTCACCCGCGACACACCCTATCCCTATCCCGTCCCAAACCCTCCGACTATAGCGAAAACGTTTCAGGATACAACTTTAGAAAAGACCCCATACCCCGCCCGCCCGCCCGCTCGTTAGCAGCGCTAAAAATAGCCATCAGGCCCGGCGAGGCGGACGCGCGGGACGTGAAACGTGCGGGGGCGTGTCCCTCCCGCTCCTGTCCTCTTGTCCAGGTCCCGCGCGCCGCGCCCCGGCCCAGAGCTGCCCGTCCGCCATCTGATTTAGCTCAAGTGGGGAGACACGGCCGCAGCATCACACGCGAGGCCCTTTGAGTCACGGCCCTGGCCTGTAGACTGCGCTGTTCTCGCTCTGTCTCTCTCGCACTCATGGTTCGCGCCACATAGGTGCGAGAGAGAGAGAGAGAGGGAGCGAGGAGAGCGCGCTCTTCTGAATCAGTGTGCTGAGCTGCACGGCGGCGCATCCCCGACGGCCGTTCGAAGTCGTGCGCTCCACAACGAGGGAGCAAACGTAACCATCACCGTAACCAATGAGACGACGACGAGGCGTTACGTTATGAATGAATCAGAGCAAGGCTTTCGGGCGTTTCCGGAGGTTCTCTCGATCCTGTACAGTGCGAAAGCGTCTTCGCAGAACACGAAGGCGCGCAGAGGAAGTGGGCCTCGCGTCACGTGGGTAGCTGGTCTCTCTCTCTCTCCCTCCCTCCCTCTCTCTCTCTCTCTCTCTCTCTCTCTCTCTCTCTCTCTCGTGCCTGTTACTGCAGGCGGAAGAACGGTCGTTACTTGTCATCGCGTATGAGCGCATGTAGGACGTTGGACCTCGACTCGAAAGGGGACCTTGATCTCCATACAGTACTGGGGGATTACGCGGCCGCCGTTTGGCGTAGGTCATGAAGCCGCACACGGCCGCCGGCCGCCGGGCGCGCTGCTGACGAGCACGTCTCGCGCTCTGGGCATCGGCATCATTCATCCATCCGGGAACCACCGAATTTTCCCCCACACGGTAAAAACAATGTCTGATTTTTTGAGGAAAAGGGGAAAACTTTCAGGGCTTTGGATACTTTGAGGAAAACGCCTTAGATTTTGAGGAAGTTTCCTCAAAATTTGTGGGGATTTCCCTTATTTTTTGAGGAGCCTTCCTCAAAATCTATGGCGTTTTCCTCAAAGTATCCAAGGTCCTCAAAGTTTTCCCTTTTTCCTCAAAAAATCAGACATTGTTTTTACCGTGCAAGTCGTAACAGGCCTACCGAGAATCAATAATTCAGCATTTTCTTTATAAATTATTCGCGTTTTTCCGAGGGGAGGGGCACTTCAAAAAAATCATGGTACGTCCCCCCCAACCCCCCGAACAAAAACAAAAATTTGAAATAGGGAAAAAAATTCAAGCAAAAAGATACAGAGAAATCCGAAAAATCGAGGAAAATGAACAAACACCCTAAATAACACTTAAAAAAACAGAAATCTAAACATGCAAAGTTACAAACGTCATTGCATATGCACATTTTGGACGAGTGGATCTCCCCCTCGCGTTTTTCTACACAATAGATCTAAATCTGTAAGTCCACCCGCCTGGGCCTGGGCCCTGCCCTGCCGCCACCGCCGCCGTGGCCGCGATGTCGTGGGCGTGATGCTTCGACTTGAGTGTCGTACGGCACCGTCGCGACGGGGGCGGGGGCGGGGCCGAGCAGCCTTTGAACCGGCCGGGCCGCGGGCCGCCCAGCAGTTGCACAACGGTCACGTGGGCTGCCACGGTGCTAAGGACTGGCTTCATTAGTGGGAGAGGCACACACAAGAGCGAGAGAGACAGAGAGACAAAGGCAGCAGGGCCCAATAGAGAGATGGAAAGAGAGTGAACGCGCGATAGGTCTGCTTTGAGGTGATCCAATCCCTTTAGTGCCTGCACGACTGCGCTGCTGTGCGCTGTGCACGGCGGCGGTGCAGCTGGGGCGGGGCGGGGCGGGGCGGGGCGGGGCCTTGTCTGCACCCCGCCTATAGGCAACGAGGTTGTTGGTTTAATTTGGTCTGTAGCATCGCGCGGACGGACGGAACACGGCAGCAGCGTATCTGTACGTCCAAGCAGCGGTCGCGTCAATGCGCTCGCACGAGTAGATAGAAACAGAGCGTTGGGCAACGCGAGGCGCCACCTGGACTCGAACCCCTTGCTCGCCGCGCGCAGCCCCGGGAAGGTGAGGGCAGTTGAAGGATGCGCGGGGCTGCACTCAGTCGTGACTGGGTTGGTCCGTGCAGCCGCGCCCCGCCCCGCCACAAACGCGCCGTGACCTTACGAACCCCTCGCGGAGCGCGGCGAGGCGGCTCTACACATTTTCAAGCTTACATTTAAAACACAATTTTATCGCCATCAGCCAAGGGCCAATTTTCCGCAGAACCAATTTCTAAATATGAGCATGGTGTACTCTACTTCCTTTACGACGGCAGATCCCGTTAAACTGGACACCTCAGCGAGAGCAACGTCTGCTCACAAATTCCGCCTTGGCGCTGCTAGCTCGCAGAAAGAGAGAGAGAGAGAGAGAGAGAGAGAGAGAGAGAGAGAGAGAGAGAGAGAGAGAAGAGAGAGAGAGAGAGAGAGAGAGAGAGAGAGAGAGAGAGAGAGAGGAGCCGGGGCAGAGCGCCCACGTAACGTAATCGTACAGCGTGGCGGGGCGCAGCACGTAGGCGCCATCATGCTACCTGCAGAGACACGGGCCTCCTGCCTGCACACCGTGAACAGCAGCACAGCTGCCCCGCCGGCCCGCGAGCCCCTCACCGCCGGATACCCGCGGAGTGGGTTCGTGTAAGGCGAGTTTTACAAGGCAACATGCAACAGTTTTAAATCAGCATCAACAAAAGCTCCAGAGAAATGAATTTGTTTTTACGGGAAACGGTTGTTTTCTTAGAAACAGTCTGCAGTGCACAAAGCACACATGGCGCAATGTCTTCCCTAAATAAAGACTAGGAGTACGTGCGGCAGGCACGTAGTTGCTGAGCGAAGTGTAAATGGAAAAATGGGGGACGGTTTCAACCCAACCGCCGTTTTGGTAGGCAACCTTCAAGTCAGTCAGTCAATTACGGAGGAAAAGGGGGGGGGATAGAGAGCAGAGGGAGGGACATGGAAGTAGGGAGACAGGAAACATCTTTGTAGGAGGAGGGGGGGCAAGCCACAATTACCCTTGCCGGTTCGGTGTGAAGTGGTATAGGTGTCGAAAGACGCCAAATTTTTGGCATTCATGAAAAACACAGTAATTGGCGAAAAACGCCAAAATTTGACATCGAACGATGCCATTTTTTGGCGTCTCGTGAACACCAGAAATTTGGCGTCTTTTGATGCTAACAGTTTACAGTACTGGTCCCCGAACCCACTGAAAGACATTCTAGGCGCAGCACCACTATAGCACAGGTATGATAAGCACCCCCTCGGAGAGTCCTCCTGAAGTCAGAAGTCCAATACAACCCGATGGGATCGCCTCCAAAATGCGGTTGTCCTGTGCGGGGACATCTGGACACCCATCCAACCTAACCTAAACCAACTGTCCATGCAAATTATTATACTTGATATTGTTTTGAAAGAAATAAAATAAAGTAATAAGCGCGAGGGAAATTTGGTGCTGGTGTTGCCCTACAGGAGATAGCGTTTTTTTTTTCCTGCGCCGAGGCGGGTAGGCAACCTATTGCGCACTGCGCCGTAATTCGGGCAGAACTCCCCGCCCCCTCCCCAGACCGCTGCAGTCTTGGTGGAATCCCCTTCGCGACGCGCGCCGCTGTTCAAGCAACTGCATTTACTGGCCGGCCCCGGCCCTGCAGATAGGCGCTGTCGCGCTGGCCAGGTAGCGCCGCAATTCGGAGTGGTGCCCCCCCCCCTCTCACCCCCTCTATTTTACCCTGCCTGCGACCCATCCGAGATCAGGGGCTAAGTATCATTTACATGTTTAGAAAGAAAGCACCTGCATCACATGCTGACAGTCCCCACCTCTCTCTCCTCCACTACCTCTCATTCCTTATCCTTCTGAATTAAGTTTGCCCTCAAACCAACTCACATCAATCCATAGTTAGCCAGCGATGGGTCACTTAAAATACGCTGCAAACCTAACAGTCAACTTAGTACACTGTTCCTAATATGTACTTCAAGGCACGCATTAGAAAGTGCATGCCTTGCCATGCAGTTGGAAATGTGTACTTACTATAGCACTATGCCACAGCAGCCATGTACTTCCAAGTGCATACCATGGCAGGCATGCACTTCCTAATGCATACTTTGAAGTGCACATTAGGATCAGTGTACAAAGTTGACTGTTGGTTTTGCAGTGTATGATTTAAAAAGACATTGCAAGTAATATTGTAACAGAGGCCAGTAACTTTAAAATACAAGCAAGACATTCACAAAGATACTCGGGACCTTTAAATGATGAGGCGTATTTATTTTGAAATGAATGTCAACTATTAAGGATAGAATCAAAACAATTGTGCCATTTCAATGGTTATATGGCTACATAGTAATAATAAGTATGCACTTCAATGTTTTAGAAAGGCTGTTTTAACGTTAACACTCCTGGCATAACTAATATATTACAAGTTCGGTCTCTCACCTAAATCCTATCAACAGTATCGCCCCTAATATTTGTAAGAGTCAAATCTCATTAAAATAACCATGTTTTCAAAACAATTTTTTTCTCTATCAATAACTTTGTGGAGTGACCTTTCTTCAATCTGAATTCATAGGCATAACGGATCAATGAGTAAGTTTTGGTTAACACATAATGTAGCTTGATCAGAAATCATATCATTGGGAAATACGGAGTAGGTTAAGAACAAAATGATACAAAATTCACCAAAGTAATACCCAAACTCTTTTCTTGTTTCTTGTTAGGTTTAAACCACACTTTTATATATTATCTTTAGTAGAATGATGAGACACCAAATATTCAGTTTACGATTAACAAACTTATTATTCTTTTTTATTACAAATGCCTATTGTTGTACGTCAAAAATGGGCACACTTCCACTAATACAATTAAACATCCACACCGCACTAAAGAAATCGTTGAGCTGGGGTTAACTTGTGGTGACTCAATAACAAATCAATACGCTGGGGAATCAAGCAAGGATTCAAAATGGAATTAAACGAAAGATAAGGAAATCATACTGCTGTTAGTAACTCACACTTGTCAGGCCATGGGATTACCTAATTTCAATACTCAGACCATACTCTAATGTTCACCGAACAGTTTCACAGCTTCAGTGTAAACAACATTGTCTATGTTATTTGGTTATGTCACTCACTCACCTAGGAAGAACACAACAAAGTTTCATCGATACTGGCTATCATTTCAGTAGTCCGTGACGTTCATTTCACAAATCCAACGCAATAAAAAGTATTTTGAGGCACTACCCATCTCACTCCTCCCCAACCCACAGACGTAAACAAACAACAAATCACTCGAACCCACACTTCTACACAATGACGACACTTGATACTTCGTGCAGCGACGTCCGCATCCTTAAAAGCGACTTCAGACTGCATATTACGTGAAAAGACTATTAATGATCATTTAATCATTTGTTTGAATGCTGTAAAAAACTGAAGTGGGATTCGGCTGGGCTGGGCGGCTGGCGGTTGATGTAGTTCCGCGCCCTGCTGGAGGGGCATCACGGAGCTCCCGGCCGTTTACTTCCGGTTAGCATCTCGGCTCAACTCCACACGAAAGCTCACTTTTGAGTAGTAAAGTTGTCATCTTTGACTTACTCCTTTGACTTGACTGTCGAATTCGGAAAGTGAACGTACCTCGCTTCGGTTCTCGTAGCAGAAGTGTATAGTTACAGGGTTGCCAGAAGTGGCGATTTTGCGCCAAATTGGCGATTTGAGAGGCCGATTGGCGATTTTGAGAAGGGACGAAATCGCCAGGCGATTTTTTGGCGATTTGGGAACGGCCGTGGCGATTTCTGGCGATTCAGTGGGAAGGTTGGCGTTTGTTGGCGACTCGAGCTACCGGACGGCACCAAACAGCGGATTAGGGAGGGATTTAGTACTTTCCGGTACTATCCCGGGTCGGAGGAGGCGGATTTCCAAGAAAACGCCCAGTTGATTCCTGTATTGACTTACTGGGAGGCTCACACCTCAACTGTTTCGTACGGCGACTTTTCAGGCTATCTTAGTGAAAAGCTGGCGATTTTTGGCGATTTGAATTTCTGGCGGGCGATTTCTGGCGATTGAGGCCTTTGGCGATTTTTGGCGACTCGAGCGCCCTCTCCTGGCGATTTGACTGACTCGGCATCTGGCAACCCTGTATAGTTATAGCAGAAGTTTTTCGCGGTTCTTCGTTGACGTCTATCGGTTTCTTGGTGAGTTTGTAAGTCAATTTGTCGCTTTTGCTCATTTAATGTGACAGAAGAAAATTCTGATGAGCTTTGCCTCGATATTCTGGTCAATGAAACGAAAAACATCATTTTAACAACGGTCAGGAGGCAGTTATCTCATGGTACCCGGCTATTTCGTGACCTTCTTGACAGTTGTCAAAATACTGTTGATGTTTTCACTGAGTAAAGAATGTTGCTCTGAAGTTCATGGAAGGAAATTAGTTGTATTGCTTAGAATGTTAACACTGTTAAATATTTAAATTTCGTGTACATCTTCTTGAGGAAATAAACATAATAATTGTTTAAAAGTTGAGGTAGTCATTTAGTAGATATGCAGTGTCATATATATTACTCTCTATTTTTCAGGGCAAGTATGGATCAAGATTTGGCTCATTGGCATGAGGAGTTTAACAATGAAAGACGTAGACAAATTTATAGGTTGATTATCACTCGTCGACACATAAGGGATACTTGTAATGCCTTTGATGTAACTGAGGAGGCTTTTACAGCAAGTTACAGGCTCACCAGAGACCTTGCTTTTTCAGTCATTGAACTGATCCGTCCATTCATGAGGAGAACAGTCAGTGCATTAGCTGTGCCCCTCCATTTGCAGGTGACCTATCTTTTCTTTATTAACTGGAAAAACAAATGTTACTTGTGTCACATGTTATCCTGCATTCTCTGGAGAAAACATTTTCTGATGCATTCCTCTCCATGCAAAAGGATAGGGGCATCACAAAGAGAATGCATCACGAAACGTTTTCTCCGGAGAGTGCAGCAAGAAACGTGACACATGTAACGTTAGTTTTTCCAGTGTTATTGCTATTCTTATGAAAGAATGATTACTACAAAGCATACTGATAAGAACAATTTCAGTTGAGAGGACATTAAATTCAAACTGAACACCTGCACTTCTAGGCTGCAAATCCACCCCACTGTTCAGATATAAATCTAGTTTAGACTTATTTTAGATGTAGTGGTACTGGTTGTATTCTCTCCATTCTTAACAGTTCCATTCTTTCAACAAATTTCTTTTTTGTTGCATTTACATAGAAACCTGGATAGTGAGAATCTATAATTTAAATAACTAGCTTTTCTGAGGAGCAAATTTAGATCTGTTGTATCACAGTACTTTATTTTAAACAAAATCTGGATACAACAAATCGCAGTCATCAGAATTTTGTCAAAATGATTTCATTTGATGTCATCGTCAAATTTTAGTTATTTTGGTGGCCATTGAATAAATTTTAACAGTGATATCAAATGATGGCAATTTGATAAAATTCTGTTGACTGGGACTCAGACCCGAGCCCTAGGCATTCTTACCATCCACATTTCACTTAATTATCCTTTATTTCACTAATATTTTTCTTGAGGTTTTCTCTTTTCAGTTTCTATGTGCTCTTTACTTCTATGCAAATGGGTCGTATCAGATGCCAGTTGGTCGAAACCATGACATTTCCATTGCGCAGCCCACTGTATGCAAATTCATAGAGAGTGTTACAGATGCTCTGAATAGGCCTGAGGTGGTAGGTCGACTCATCAAATTCCCAAGGACTCAACAAGAGGTTGATGATACTATTGAGAGGTAAGTAATAGATTTTTATAACTCATTTTTGTCTGCTGATTTTTAATTTATGCACTGTTTTATTGGTTTCAGGAATCGGTTGATGGGTGGAAGGCTACCCAATACACTAGGCTACACGGATGGGAGTCTTATTAAGATTAAGAAGCCCTCCGTAGACCAAAATAGGCGTGCATTCATTGGGCGCAAAAATTTTGCCAGTGTCAATGTGCTATTTGTAAGTCAGTAGTAAAAAATCCTATATAATCTGTGACAATATCTTATCAGTTGAAAGCAATCATTTCTGCTTGTATTATAATTGCATAAGCATTATATGTAATCCTTAGCTGTTAAACTGTGTTTTTTTATTATGTATAAAATGAGCACAGGACCTGGTATGAAATTCAGAACTGGAATAAATTTCAGGACAGTTTTTTTTTTTATTAATCTATTAACTTTCTTTGTTGCAGACGTGTGATAGAAGGCTCTACATTCAAAATGTAGTTGCTCGCCACCCAGGGTCAACACATGATTCCCACATTTTTGCTTTGAGTGCATTGAGGGACCAGATGATCCACATAAACACCAACATCCGGAATTGTGTGTTAATAGGTAGTTTAGTTATAAGTTAGGCTTGTTAAGCCACAAAATCATTGAAAGATTAATTTATAGTAACAGCAAAGATTGAAAATTTTCAATTATTTTGTTGGCTGTTTTGGTCACACAAAGTATTACATTTAAGCATATGTCATGGTTCAAGGTCTAAAAAATGCATAAACGTGACATTAACTTGACAAAATTAATTAAAATTAGAGTTAAAATAGCATTGTAAGAAATAGTTAAAGTATAGTTCAGGTCTGCCATCTACGTGGTAAAAAGTCATCAAAGTCCATAAAATTCACTACTATGATTTATTTGAATTTTATTTTTTTCTTTTTTCTCAGGAGACTCAGGATTTGCATTGGAGCCATGGCTTATTGTGCCATTTGCAAGGGGAGATGAGCCAGAGGAAGACACACCTGAAGCTCGTTTTAACAAGGCTCTATGCTTTGACAGGTGTCACATTGAAAGAGCAATTGGTTGCATGAAGGAGAGGTTCAGGTGAA
This sequence comes from Frankliniella fusca, assembly GCA_029379305.1. Lineage (NCBI taxonomy): Eukaryota > Metazoa > Arthropoda > Insecta > Thysanoptera > Thripidae > Frankliniella > Frankliniella fusca. Next base: position 1,623,317 of record JAHWGI010001056.1, on the reverse strand, counting down.
TTTCAATACACCTTATTTGTGAGTTACCTTTGAGAAAGAGATAGTACAGGCTCTGACACTTGAATCCCCAGTGGCAGGAATAATGACAAAAATGTATTTTCATGTTTATTTTTTATTTCAGAGCTATAAACAATGAAAGGGTTCTACATTATGACCCTGTCAAGGCATGTCGTATTGTGATTGCAATAACTGTCTTACACAATTTGTGTATACTTGCTCGGGTTCCACAATATGTTGCACAAAATGCTAATAATCCTGTTGTAAATGATGAAAATGATCATGTTGCAGCTGAGGACGATATCTTAGCCAGGGGACGTTTGGTGCGCAACCAAATGGTCCAGCAACTGGAGCGAATGAGGTAGGTAAAGTTAATGATCAAAAAATACTAGTAATAAATATTTTGGTAATTATGAGGATAGTAATTTTTGTCATTTGTTCCAGGTAAGTGACAGTAAGTATAGAGAAGCAGATAAACAAAGGCATATATATTCAGAGGTATAGAAAATTTGTATCCTCAACATTAATAAAAATTATACAATATTTCAGAAGAAAATTTAAGTCATTTCTAAGTGAAAAAGGCCTTTCATAATTTAGATTAATTTTTGAACTTATGCCATGCTAATTTTTATTTTCCTACTGGATTTTTGATTGTTGTTGAACTTTGCATTTACCTGTGGCTGAATAATTCGCTCAGTTTTGTGCCGTCAAAATGAAATTGCAAATAAAAAAATAAAAGCTCATAGACATCAGCTGTATTTTGCTTCGTACAAATTAAATCGTTTGATCACAATTTGATCAGGAAAAAAACCTTACAGAAGTAAATATCACATCATGAAAATCTGAGTTAATACAAATAACATTTAAGTAGTTGCTTCTTCATTTCATACAAATTAAATTTATCACAACTTGATCACAAAAAAAATTTTACACGATGTTATGCATTAACATTGTGTAAATATTCAATAAAAAATAACATCAATTTATCACACATTGATCACAGAAAAAAAAGAAAATTGAATTCACATAGTGTAAATTTTCAATAAAAAAAAAAAAAAAGCACAATCATTTATGACACAATAATCGATCACAGAAAAGAAAATTTTATCACTTCAGTTGAATTTTGCGTACCCAAGGGCCACAAGACGATCCCATGGAGTATCATCAGTTACTCGCTTTGCTGGCGGACGTTCAGGAGGAGGTCTAACATACGGAGCCTGTAGGAAAGGAAAGTAGATTACGAATGGAAATAGAGAAAACAAAACAGGAATTGCATAGTAAATAGTGAAACACCTTCCTCAATAACTACAACTACAATACTCACACTGGCTACTTTCCTAGCAACTTTAACAGCAGAGGATGTTCTCTTCTAGAATAAAAAGTAAGATAAATTTTCACCATAAAACTGACGCAAAATAGGGAAGAAGTCGATTGATGCAAATGAAAAATACGGTTACTCACGCTGCCAGACTGCCCAGAGTCGGAAGCAAGGAATGGTCCATGAAGGGGAGGTGAAACAGATGTATCCTGGAACAAATAAACAAAAAATGCAATTTTAAAGAGTTATATTGTCTCTGCAATATTATAAAAACTGTACTGTGCAATACTCACCAAAACATGTGGCGATGCAGTGCAGTAGTCATGGTCACGAAGCTGGAAAAGAAAAATGCTAGTACTCTACTACTACACTATCAAAATTTTAAAAAAGTCCAAACACTCACTGATTTACAAGACGAGACGTTAGGTGGAGTTTGGGATGCTGACTTTCCTCCTGTGTTTTCAGTCACATGAGATTGTTGTACCGATTTGGGTTTATTCTTAAAGGTATCCAACGAAACACATAGCTGAAAGAGACAGTGAACTTTAGAATAAGAAATATGTAGTGTTTATACTAAGCAGAGAGACATTCACAAAGAATACTTACAGGTTTGGATGAGCCTTGTGCCTCTGATCTGTGATGAGAGGTAGGCTGAAACAAAATAACCAATTAGACATTCAGTGTTGAAGCATTAGAGACTGTTATTGCAAGAAACCAACCAAAAACAAACCTTCAGTGATTCAGAAATTCCAAGGTTCATATTATCATCAAAAGCATCCAAACGAACATTAAGCTGAAAGAAACAGTAAACTTAAGAATTACAATGAGAAGGATATAGATTTGTTATTATGCAGTGAGAGACTTACAAAGAAAACTTACAGGCTTGAAAGCGGCTTGTGCCTCTGAACTCTGATGAGAGGTAGGCTGAAACAAGATAAACAATTAGACATTTAGTGTTGTGGCATCATAGACTATGTTATAGTAAGAAACCAAAGGAAAACAAACCTTCACTGATTCTGAGATTGCAGGGTTCATATTTTCATCAAAAGCATACAAAGGAACATTTAGCTGAAAGAAACAGTGAACTTTAGAATTAGATCCTGAATTAAAAATATGCTAGTAGTCTACTATTACACAAGCGAAATTTTAAAAAAGCTCATACACTCACTGATTTACAAGATGGGATGTTAGATAGAGTTTGGGTTGCTGACTTTCCTCCTGTGTTTTCAGTCACATGAGATTGTTCCACCAATTTGGGTTTATTTTTATGAGTATCCAAAGAATAACATAGCTGAAAGAGACAGTGAACTTTAGAATAAGAAATATGTAGTGGTTTCATTAAGCAGAGAGAGATTCACAAAGAAAACTTACAGGTTTCGATGAGCCTTGTGCCTCCGATCTCTGATGAGAGGTAGGCTGAAACAAATTAACCAATTAGACATGTAGTGTCGTAGCATTAGCGACTGTCATTACAAGAAACCAACCAGAAACAAACCTTCAGTGATTCAGAAATTGCAAGGTTCATATTATCATCAAAATCATCCAAAGGAACATTTAGCTGAAAGAAAAAGACTTTAGAATTAGAACCTGAATAAAAAAATTGCTAGTTGTCTAGTACCACACTACTAAAATTTTTAAGAAGCCCAAACACTCACTGATTTACAAGATGAGATGGTAGATAGAGTTTGGGATGCAGACTTTCCTCGTTTGTTTTCAATCACATGAGATTGTTGTACCAATTTAGGTTTATTCTTAAAGGTATCCAACGAAACACATAGCTGAAAGAGACAGTGAACTTTAGAATAAGAAATGTGTAGTGTTTATACTAAGCAGAGAGAGATTCACAAAGAAGACTTACAGGTTTGGATGAGCCTTGTGCCTCCGATCTGTGTTGAGAGGTAGGCTGAAACAAAATAACCAATTAGACATTCAGTGTTGTAGCATTAGAGATTGTTATTGCAGGAAACCAACCAGAAACAAACCTTCAGTGATTCAGAAATTGCAAGGTTCATATTATCATCAAAATCATCCAAATAAGGAACATTTAGCTGAAAGAAAGAGTGAACTTTAAAATACGGAATATGTAGTGTTGTTTTTAAGAGGAGAGGAGAGACAAGCAAGAAACAAACCTTTAGTGATGCAGAGATTGCGCAATTTATCTCCCGATCGAATGTATCGTTGGGAACAGATGTCTGAATGACAAAAATAAAATTTTAAAATTTATCCAAGCAAGTGAGTGCATAATGCTGTTAATATAAGATTGAATTTTAAACCTCTTGCCACATGTGTCAGAACTTACCGCTAGCGAATTTCTCACTGCTTCTTCTAAATCCTTGTCAGCAGACAGTGTAGATGAGATCTTTAAATTGGGGTGGGGTGGGGGGACAGAAGAAACTTATTAGACAAATATTTCTGATAATAATTGCATCTAGTTGAAGTGCCAAAAGGCACGTAAATTATTTACCCTTAGGGATTCATTAATGGCCCATTCCAAATCCCTATCCTGAACTGCAACACTTGAATGCTAGAATAAGTAGAAATATGCTAAACAGATTAGTACTGAAAACCAACTTGTCAGTGATAAGACACAGATAGAATTTCCACATGATAACCTGTTAATATTACAGGAAAACAAAGAGGCTAAATATTGCTGCCAGCCAAAAGCTATGCATTGAGAAGAAACATTAGATTATAATGCACAAATGTCTTACCGAAACAAAACCATCCTCATCATCAGAGATGACAACAACCTCTTCTTGCTGCTTTAACCTCTTCCGACAGGATTCATTCTGGACACGCTCTCTACTGCTTATGAGAATTGGATCAACCTGTAATTAAACAGAGATAAATTTTGAGCATCGAAATGGTATAGAACTTACTACACTAAACTACAATCCAAATGCACTTGGCCCATAGGAATCAAACCCATGAGTTACAACTGCCCGAATGGGTTGCAACAGGCCATCGACCATTTTTATTGTGCAAAAGAAAATAATTAAGTGGAGATGAAGAAATGGTTTATAGGCAGGGGACTGCAATTTTGACAAAATTGTGAAGGTAAGGTGAAACCTCTTGGAAATGGAACCAGAAGATATTTGTAATAATTTTCAGTTTCCCAATTGAGCAGTTTGTCAAAATGAGTGATTTTCTGCCTTTTTTGCATCAAATGTCACAAAAGCGAGTAACACCAGAGTGATTACAAATCACGAGGGTGGTGTGAAGTGTAATGAGCCCGGCGACGAATTCTTGGGGCAGCGTAAAACCAACAGGCAGAAAGGTAATGCAGTCAAAGTTGCACAGAGGGGTGCTCTGAAACCAGATTTAGCTGAAATACTGACATTACAAACATAACAAAAATACAAACTGTCTCATTATTAAAAAAATTAGAATTAAAATAAATGATAACATGGCAACTTCTTCACCATGTAATCAAATCCAGCCTGTTACACTTGCCTCTGCAGTTCACTTCAAATGATACTTGAAAGCAACTTTCCTATTGAAACTAAGGCTATAATTTTAAAACAATAGTAAAGTAAAGTGCCATTAACAAAACTCAGCTTTGCCACTCGCATATAATACCCTGCCAATAGACCTATTGGAAAGGTTTCAATTCACATGATAACAATCTGAGTTAAGACAAAAATGCAGAATGTTATCTAGAAAAGCAGCCTATGAAATATTGAGGCATTAGAGACAAATTGGTCAGCATTCCTCCAGGTATCTGGTCTCTGAATATTTCCAATTCCCCATTCAGTACTGGTCAAGAGTGCAATAAATACATATTTAAATTTAAGAACTTACTCTGATCTTTCTCTTAGATGTACTGTATATTATTGAAATGATCCTTTACAGTCAGAAAAATATTGTACTAAATACACAATAATTAATTTAAAATGCTCACTTTACACAGCAAACCATGATACCAGCCAATATTTCTTGCAAGAAGTTGCTACCATCCCAAGAGAGTGAACATTTCAAGAGTTAAGATAGGGGGGGATAGATATCTAATTACCAAGACCTAAGGAACTTCAGTACCACAAGAAAACTACAAGCAAGCTACCACAAGCAAAAGCATTCCTAAAATGCATTCCATTCTACAAGTGAAATAGTAAATCAACATAATTACCTCAAGTGGATCTATAACCTGCCTGAAGCCCACCACTGATTCGATGCCCCCCATCAGGGCCAGGACACGGTTCTGGTAGTCTGATAGCAGTGCTGCAGCTCTGCCACCCCCTGTGCCATTAACTGCCTTAGAGTAACGGGTGGCAAGCTTCCGCACATGTTTCTTCTGGTCACTCCAAACCTGCAAAATAACAAGGAGCCATTACAATTCAATGAGGTACCGTTTTTTCAAAAAGTGTAACTTAAAAATGTATAATCCATGCTAAACTGAAAGCTGTGATAGTATCAAAACCACTATAGGGGATGCTTTTGAAGGTCCTATGTGAAGTAATTTTAACAAAAGATGTCAGTTAAAAGTAGAAGCCTTTACTAATATCAAATATGTTTGATATTAAAACTGCAAGCTCGTTCTTTACATGTAAACTTTCAAGAGAAATTGTGTTCGGAAAGTAATATATGGAAACCAATGTGATAATTAGAAAGGCCATGATGAACCTAGGACAAATAATTTGCTTTAGGATCAAAATTTTGAAAACCTAAAACTTCAGGTTGAAGGCAGCGGCTCAACATACCTCTGTTTGCTTGAAATGCCTATAAAAATAACCACTTGATGCGCGAATACCCTCAAAGCAATTTAACACTCACGCATTCATCAACAAATTCAACACAAAACTTCAGCAAGGTAAGAAAAGAAATATTAAGAAAATCCAGTTTCAAGTGAAGCAGTAACGGGTGGCTGTTGTCATAGTAACCCAAACATGTTCACTTAAAAATTTGATTTTCTTCAAATTTTCTTGATAAAATGAACTTTGTTGTTTTAGAATGTTGTTTATACCGGGTGTCCCAGAGAACACACGGCAGTGTTGCGGGATTGCATACTCGCCAGAGCTGCAGGGGTTATAGCTGGCTATAGCGCCTTACGGCCGGAGTGGGTAGGCAGACCCGCAACACTGCCGTGTGTTCTCTGGGACACCCGGTATTAGAGTGAATAATTGGTATCTGAATGCACGCTGAAAAACATTTTGTTTTTAGTACATATCTTCTAACCTATGACCTCCAACTTAAAATTATAATTTTCTCAGAAATTTTAAGATAGTGTTTCTACTAGGTATATTGCGGCCTTTCTAAATATCACATTGATTTTGGTGTACGTGCTGTACATTCTGAGATCAACCCTATCACGCCGTTACAGTCGTGAGCACAATATTCGTTCTGAACACAGTAGCTTTTAGAAGTTAGTGTGTAAAGAAAGAGTAAAAATAAATAAAACTATCCATGGGCTGAGAGTTTAGTCTTTCCAACTTACTTGGCACCACTGCTCTCCACTTTTGATGGAACCAGGCCTAATTTTGTTTAAGTGGTTTTTGGCAAAGTAGTCCCATCTTTTTATGATGGACTTACGGCCCATAGGGCTCGCCCACTCGCCCTGAGACATCCTCTTGTCTGCCTCCATCAGCGACACAAGGTGGTGCAGCTGCTCCTGGGTGGCAGGCCGGCTAGGGCCTACGTACTCCATCTGTCAATAAAATAAGATTCTCACACTACGCACTAAATATCAATCTTCTTGTAAGGTGGAAAATGTCCAATAAAACCATTAATTTTTGATTAATATAATTTGGAAAACTTAGTTGCAAGGGACAAATTTGACAAAAAAGGCATCAATTGACGTCATTTGTCATATGGCTATCCCAAGTGGCACCAAGAGGATGCCATTTGACACCCTCTTCTGACTGCCATAATGATGATAATATTGATATACTGTATGATGTGAATTGATATCTTTGGAACTGAGATTTGAAAGCAGTGTCAGCTACAGCACGAACATTCGTCGCACAATTTATTAATTAGAAAGAAATCGAAGCAATAATATCGATTCAAATGTGATTTAGACGGTGCAAATTTAAGTTCTTCTTATTGAAGGGCTGCTCCGGTACTAAGTTTTTAGATTTTACCTCTTCGCCAAAGTTTGATTGAGGGTGCTCCCACAGAGGGACCCATCCTTGGGACCATCACGCCCCATCACTGATTAATCGAGTGTTTACCGGTGCAGTACGTGCTGTGGATGGCACATTGTGTATTTCAAAGCAGGAAAGAAACACACACAGAAAAAAAAACAGCTTTCCAGCGGCTTGATTTATATTTTTGCTACTTATTGTGCCGTTATACACACAAAATGTTAACGGAGCAGCTAGAAATGTTCCATTATTGTTGCGAAACACCGAAACACACTAAATGTCATCCACGACCCGGCTTGTCCCCGTACATACTCATTTATGATAGGTGATGGGTCGTGAAGAGCCCGTCTGTGGGAGCACCTTTAAGGTGCCCGTGACAGAGTACAATCAGACCTTAACTTACCTTGCAACAATATCTCAATGCCTGTATTCCACTCTGGTCTGAGGTTGGAGGAGGCTGGGTCCACGTGCTTCGAGGGTTATAATGTGTGAAGGTACGTTCGTCTAGTTCACCTTCTGTCTAACCAATTCTGACCGCTGAGCAAGTCAAAGATGAAAATTTTACTACTCAAAAGTTAGCTCTCGTGGAGAGTTGAGCCTGGTTGCGCCGAGATGCGAACCGGAAGTAAACGGCCGGGAGCTCCGTGATGCCCCTCCTGCTAGATGGCGCCAGCCAAAGACGGCAGCTGCAGCCAACATACTAATATTGAAACTTCCAATTCAAATAATTCGTTCCAAAATTTCAAACTCAATCGATCAGAAAACCATGGTCAGATTAAGTTGCGCCGTAATTAGTAGATCACGGAAAACTATATCTTTTAACGAAACCTGTTGGTGTGTCAGAGGAGAAGAGGTGAGGATGCACAGACAGACAGACAGACAGACAGACAGACAGACAGACAGACGGACTCACGACCGACTACATCCCTGGTCCCAATGCAGGGGATAGCTTCGCTTCGCTCAGCGACAAAGCACGACTCTGTGTTGACGTGCATCCCAGTCTCTACCACAGTTCTCCTCAACCGTCTGCGTCTGACACACACACGCGCACACAAACACCAACACACGCACTCACACACACACACACGCTTCTCTCGCTCTGCACAGACCGCCCCGGATTGATAAGAACCCTCTCACCAGGCCGTAAAACGTCACTTAATTGCCATCCGCGGTCTGATCGTAAAATCGGAAAAGCTTCCAAATTGAGCGGGCGGGACGCACTTGGGCCGATATGAGCGCGGAGCAACGCCCCCGCGAGACCATATCATTCCCACGAACACCCTCTCCCTCCTCCCCCTTTCCCGCTCGGACGTTATTACTTGAAAATTCAACATCCCTTTTTGAGTTGTTTCATTTTATTATTTGCAATTGGATTTTTACACCGCATTTTTTTTTAACGGATTTTGTTTACGTGTCATCAATGTTGACTAAAATAAATATAAAAACGGTGTGTGTTTTAGTGTCTGGTGGATCTCAAAATTTTCTTTCGAGGCCGGAGAAAAGTTCACGAGTACTATTTTTTATTTTCTTCAAAAGACTAATTCGGAGACGAAATAACGACGCTTCGCGGTACTGTTTACCTTGCTCGGGCACGTCATCGCAGGCGCACAGCCCAATGCCACGCAGCCGCCACAGAGAGAGGAGAGAACACTGTCCGCCTGGGGCGCACTGGAGCGCGCTGGAGCACGCCGAAAGGGAAGAGAGAGAGGGAGAGGGGAGAGAAAAAGAGAGATAGAGAGAGAGAGTAGGGGGGAGGGAGCGCCATGTTTTGAGCAGCCCGTCACGACCTCATTAGAGCAGCCAAATGAAGCACTGGACACGTGGACCGGACCGCTACGCGGGGACTTATGGGCCCGGTCCGCTCCATAGCAGCAGCCCCGCTTCAGTGCGAGAAGGAAGGAGGGAGAGAACAGAGATCGCGCGCCTCAATACACATTTCCAGGTCGAAATGTCCGTCCGCGCCGCCAGACCGTAAGCGAACACATTGGAAGAAACGCGCGGCGCAGGGCGTACGGGAAGAGTGGCCAAGGGGATAAAGGCGGGAGGGGACGACGACGGTATGGAGAAGACTGAAGAGCAGCGAGAGGAGGGGGAGGAGGAGGGGAGAGGGTCCGTGAGAGGGGAGACGGGAGATACGGAAGCGTGGGCACCGCGGGGGGATCAGGCCCGGCCCCGGCCCCGGCCGGCGAGAAGCAAATTGGATGGACCCCGGCGAAATGATGACTCCTAACCGATCCCCAGCGAAGAGGCACGCGCGGCGCGGGGCGCGGGGTCGCTGCAGCAGCAAAGGGAGAGGAGGCGCAGGCCTGTGAACTCGTGCCTCCCCGTCCTTGTCACACTCATGGGGCACCACCCCTGGGAGAGAGAGAGAGGACCGCGTCTAAATCCCCTTGACCGATGTGCGGAAGCAGTCTACTGGCCTGAAAGGACTACTCTGGCTAAACCTCATCCTTGTCTGGTCGATGCCCAATGGCCGCCATCTGCGTATCTGCGTGGTTGCCTTTTAGGCCGTCTGCAGTTCGTCCGGGCCGAGCCGAGCAGCGCGCCTTTAGCCCCCCAGGCCCCTGCCCGGCTGCCCGCCCTGACCCCGCCCTGCCCCGCCCCGCCCCGCCCCGTACAGCCCTTTGCCTTCACCAATCTCTTTGGGTCAAGTCCGCGTCACACCGGCTACGAGCTCCGTTCGAAGTGGGCCACCAGCTGCCCTGCCGCCGGGCCAGGCCGGCCCGGCCCGGCCGCCGCTCGGAGAATGGCGACTCTGCTGAAAGTTTGCGACGCTATCGGGCCGTACCGTCCCGTCCCGGTGCGCTGACCGGCCGGCCACGCCGGGTGGGCGACTTCAATATAGACACAAAACGCAAGGAGGCGATTCTGGAGCTGGAGCGTTCAAAAAGAGGAGAAACCAATACGATCGGTTCAAATCTTAAAAACGAGGAGGGGAAAATTAAGCCGAAAAGCGCAGGACGCGCGCTTTGTCCGCACAAAATAATTTTAAGCCGGCAGGCTGGCAGGCAGGCAGGCACCTCGCGGGTACCAAACGGGTACCTCGGCCGGTGCCCCGGTGTGCCTGTACCGTCGGTAGGTACCAAGGCTGCCGACGAAGCGCCTGCCCCCCCCCCTCTCTCTCTCTCACACACACGCTCGCTCGCTCGCTCTCGCAGCGACGTGGCGGCAGCGGCAGCAGCGCGCGCGGGAGAGAGAGAGCGCGGGCGAAATGAAAAAACCGCAGTCGCGGACGCGGCCCGGCGGCGCAGAGCGGCAGAGCGGCCAGCCGTGCGTAAAGGTCATCACTCCGAGACGAGCCGCGGTGGGGGAAGGGGAAGGGGCAAAGGGGGCTCCATGTAGTGCAGTCGGACCAGCGAGTCTGTCCTGAGAGAGCGGAGCGCGCCCCGCCCCGCCCCGCCCCATCCCACCTCACCACGCCCCGCGAGCTGAAAGCGTTAGGTAGACCACGAGGCGCACTCTGGTGCACCGCAGCCCAGCCCACGGCGCAGGAGGTTCAACACGGCAAAAACGAGGTAAACACAAACACTGGCTATATGAATACGGGAGCACCCTGACCCACTAATGCGGGGAGGGGAGGGGCGGGGCGGGGCGGGGCGGGGCCTGCGGCCGAGGGGAGAAAAACGGAGGGAAAGACGCTCGCGTGATGCACTCTCCTCGCTTATTATTCAATATCTTCACCTGCAAGCAGCAAGGAGATCCACCTTTCCGGCGCTTCGGCCACCAAATTAGAGGCCTCCCGGAATGACGTCACGCGCGTCCAATTAGAGTGGGGTTCCTCCAATCTCTCTCTGTCTCTATCTTGCTCTCTCGCCCTCTCAGTCGCACTCACACACTCGCCCGCGTCCTACGTGAGCAGCATGCGAGATGGAGATTATTTCACCGCGCAGCAGTCCGCTGCTGCGCCTAAGTGACACAATAAATGCAGTCAGCTGCGCCGGGCTGCCGGGCTGTCACCCCCGGACTTTACCGCGGCGGCGGTGCACCTGAGAGCACGAAATAGGAGAGTTCCGTACAGAGACGTCACGCGGGTGACTTGTCCGTCCGCGGAGCCGAGAGGTATGTTAGTCACCTTGAGTCACGTAAGCTGCGCGGCGCGTAATGCACGGGAATAGTCTCTCGAGCGCCGCGGCCGGCCGCTCCGCGCACGTCGAGTGTGTATGTTGTTTTTAAAACAAATCCCCTTCGGCGGGGAGGAGGATGGCTCCCGACCGTGCCCGAGGCAACAACACGCAACGCAAGTCTACTAACTTCATATACACACATACGAGTCGGCGGCAAGGTGCTTTCGGGGCGATTCTTACCTGAAACAGAAAAGATGAGCACATTTCACTGCGATGACCTCTCTCGACAACGTTTGCGACTCCACATCCTCAACCACCAGGTAAATGTTGACATTCTTTTCCTCGTGCCCCCCCCCTCCTCTCTCTCTCTCTCTCTCTCTCTCTCTCTCTCTCTCTCTCTCTCTCTCTCTCTCTCTCTGGCTGAATGTGGTCTGCTCTGCTGCTGTCTGTTTTAGTCCACCTGTCACTTTCCCCGTCCCCGTAGTTTCTGCACAGCGCTACCACAGTGCCTCACCGCGCAGGGCAGCACATTTTAGCTAATTCGCTCTCGAGTCTGGTCCATACTCTCCACTCTCCTACTGAAGCTTGGACCCGCGCGTCCACCAGTCCAGCCTCCAGTTTAGTCAGAGCTCTGACTGCACCGGGTCAAGTCGTGGTCGTGCCCATCGTAGGTTCCCCGCAGTCCAACAGGGCGGATGGACTTGCAGGTCAGAGAGAGAGAGCGCCGGGGCCGGGAAGCAGGAGGGGAGGAAGGAGAGGGGGACTTGCCACGCCAAATAAACGTGATCCGCGTATCGGGACGTGGACAATCAGACCAGCGTTCAAAATCGCGATGTATCGCATCGGTATTGGCCAATTCCACGCACATCTTCTGTGAGATTATTTCCCCCGCTGACAGCTCGTCAAGTAAGGTGCAATGCTTTGAAATACACCTCGGTGATCATTACACTGGAAAAACAAAGGTGCTATCTAATGCCTTTTTAAAGGCGTTAGTGAAATAGTGCCTTTAGAAAGGCGCTATCGCCTTCCAAAGGTGCTATTTTTGGCCCTAATCGTGCCTTTACAAAGGCATTAGTGCAGTAACACCCCAAAAAATGCAATAGCACCCCAAAAAGGGTGCTATACAGCACCTTTGTTTTTCCAGTGTAATATATATATATATATATATATATATATATATATATATATATATATATATATATATATATAAAAGATTTGTGCGGGGAAAGGGGAAATCCAGCCTCATTAGCCGCGCGGTTTTCGGAGTGTAGGAGAACCCACACGGCGCGTGATGGTCACGCTGGGTGACGCCGGCGTGGCACGCGCGTGACTGCACACTGTGAAAGTCTCGTAACGCAACGCTCCGCTACGGACACTTTTACCAACATTCCAAGGCGAAATATTTGTGTTTTTTCCCCTTCTTCTCCACATGCTCCCTCTCCAGAAGGCGGGGGAAAAAAAAAGAAAAAAATTGTATCGACACGCGAGATGGATTTTTTAAAGTAAAAGTTGTTGTTCCTCCCGGCCGAGAGGCAGGAGGGCTTCGACACCTATCCCCCTTATCAAGTGGTAATTGATGATCACAGGAAACGAGCCGGGGCCAGGCCGGGCCCGGTCGACCTGAGAGGGAAATACTATTCTCTGATCCACGCACCTCCTACAGTACACACTCACACAGGTGCGCGTGCGTGCGTGTGCGTGCGCGCGCGCTCGCACTTGTGTGTGTGTGTGTGTGTGTGCCTTGGCAACCTCCAGTCCACTGGTCGCGTAATCAGCGATTGTTTTCCAAATGAATGTACGGACCGGCCGCGGACGGGCGCGGCGAGACTTGGCGGCCGAGCCGAGACGAGGTCGGAGTAAGCCTCTCTCTGTAAATAAAGCAGAAGGCCGGCGGAGCGAGCACCGCGCGCACGCTGCAGCAGCAAGGCTCGGACCGCGGACAGCACTGATATGGAAAAAATTTACAACGATATGCAACAAAAAGATATAACATCGCTTCGATGACACACACACACACACTCACTCTCTCTCTCTCTCTCTCTCTCTCTCTCTCTCTCTCTCTCTCTCACACACACACACACAGTGCGAGGACATTTCCCCCCCTCCCCCTTTTCTCCTCCCGGCCTTTCCCACTTGCATGAAGCACAATGGAGCCCACAGAAGCAGAGATTTACTGCAGAGCATTGGCAGATTCAGCGGAAGTCGCCGTGAGAAGACAAAACATAGCCGAGGCTCTGCTCGACCCGGCCCGGCCCAGCCTCAGGGCGCGCCTAAGAATTGAACTTGTTCCGTTCGTGCAGCGAGCTGAGCTGCACACTGCAAACCCTGGAATCCAATTTCTCACCCAAAATGGGAGAGGACACTTTTCCATGCTAAATTGGAGTGAGAATTTTAAACCTCACTCTTTACGAGCGAGATATTTTTTAGCCTCGCACTATTTGAGTGAGTAAGGATTTTTTAACCTCACTTAATTTGAGCATAATAGCACGAATTCTCACTTTATTTGGGCGAGGTCTCAAAATTCTTTCTCAAAAAGGGCGAGGAAAAAAAATTCTTACTCTCCAGAGAGTAATAAAATTGCCCTCAAATTCTCACTCGTATGGGGGCGAGAATTATGACTCGTAGATTTTCAGTGCAGGAGTTCACAGGCAGTCAGGGTCGCACGACGTTTTGGGGAGTGTTACACCTACTGGTGGAGGAGGCCCCTCGGCCCCTCACACCATTCCTGAATAGTTAGCATGCTCAGCGCAAGACCCACTCCTGGCTCCCTCCCTCTCTCTGAAACTCCCTGTCCACGCCTTCAGACAAGTTTGTGACATCGACGATGAACACTGCATGATTACTTTTAAAATGTCAACGTAATGAGGATAGTTTCCTGCAAGTAATTTAATGTGAGCACTACTCCTGCTTGGCGGAGCTTAACTTAAATTAAAATTTTGATAATTAGTCGCGTCATAACATGCCACACGGGAGGCTAACGTGAAGCTAGTGTGATGCTTCTAGTTGGGCTGGCTGTGACTAAGTCAGGCAAGACGGCTCAACGTAACTGGAGGTATGAAGCAGCGTGCATTACAGATTGAACGCGCCGCAGACTATAGGTAACTCGCCGCTTTAGCTCAAGCTTTACTCGGTTTTAACATACGTCATGCGTCAACCTTGTTAAGTTCTGAGGGAATCTGCGCCACTCACAATTAATGTCAGTCACGGGCGCGAAAGGAGATGAATGAAGGTGCACGAGATGATCAGCGCTCTAACAGGCAAAGTCTAAAGCGGGGCGACGCAAACCAGTGCAGCAGCCTACTCACAGACTACTTATCCGCTTTTACCACAGTGTACGAGTGAAACTAAAGCTCACACAGCTCACTCGGGGTCAGGGTGGTGCGCTGCAAGAGCCGGAGGGTCCTTTTGTGCCTACCTGGACGGCAGATGCGGCACACTGCCATAAAACTGCACCCATTCCCACGTCCTAAAGCAGAGTTCAGCGGGAATATTAGACTTGCCGGGTAATCGAGAGTTTTGCACCATTGCCTCTTTTGCACGAAATATATCTTTACCCCAAAGTTGTGAAACTTTTCCACTTTTCTTTTTCAGACGCGTTTAGCAGGAGCTTGCCACCCAGCAGCAGCTCTTTTGCCTCACCGGCCAAACTTATTTTTTCGAGGACGCAACGAGCAAGAGGCTTGGCTGCTTGGCCCACAAGCAGCAGCACGGCACACCGCCCACGCGTGTCACACCGTGCGCGCACACACACACACAATGCTTTGACGAATAGTCGACGTTTCGAAACTTTGGCGGCGTAAAGCACGCGTCTCTCCCGTCCGCGTTGCTCAGGCTGCTGGCTGCAGCCCCCTACGGCCGCCAAACCCGGGCAGGCAGGCAGGCAGGACCGGCCGTGTTCCCGCCGCGCAGCGCCGCGCCGCTGTTTCGCCAGGAGGAGGTTGCCCACGATACGCCGATGGCAGATAACGCGGCCGCGGGCAGGGCAGGGGCGAGCCAGTAGGCGGTGACGTCACGTCAGACTCCAATTGCATTAAATTCGATTCACATTTGTCATCGTGCGCGGAGCGGTTTTTCTTCTCTCTTTTCCGCCCCGCGGTGTGTGTATGTAAGCCGGCCCACCCGAGGGGGGAAAAACCTCTGAATTTAGGTGTGCAAATTTTGTGAATTTTTTGTTAATTTTGAGTGAATTCTTGTTAACACTGTTATTCAATTACTGTGACGTCAAATTCTTTTTCATGTGAAAACTGTCACATTCCTTTTAATATTAATGTCACATTCTTTTGAATAGAACAATAAAATTTAGCCCGCATATTCTTCTGGCCGATTCACATGGAAAAGAATGTGACATTACATTTTAAACAATGTGACACATTTCATATGAAAAAGAACGTGACGTCACAGTAGTTGAATATCAGTGAATTTTGAGTAAATTTGTGTAATTTTTAAAAAGTTGATTTTTCCTAGAATTTTGAGAATTTCTCTGATTTTTTCTGAATTACGAGGTGTACAAAAATTTCAGAGTTGGTTGCCTCTTTGGGCCCGCCTCGGCTCACCCTGCCCCGCCCTGCCCTGCCCCGCCCGGCGGCGGCTCGCTTTTGTGTGCAATATTTCGGAAGGGACGCTCCACCACCACGCGGCGGCGACGACTTTCGCCCCGCGGCCGCCGTGCGGCCCTGCTCTGCTGATAACCGCCCGGCCCGGCCCACACGGGATGATGGAAAGCTTTCACCGAAATTCACAATAAAGCGCGGCGCACAGTGGACGAGGCGGGGGCGTGGCGGGGCGTGGCGTGGCGGGGCCCATCACCTCACGTAAGCAGGGCGGGACTTAGCGCGCCGCGTCCGTCTTCTTCCTGTCCTCGCCAGCAGGCGCCACGCCCCGCCACGCCCCGCCACGCCCGCTGGGATCATCGCTTTCGTTTTCACGCTGAAAAGAGGTCATCAGATCAAACGGGGGTGGCACGGCACTTCCTATAGGTGAACAGAACCGTGCGGGCGGGGTGGAGCCGACCCTATATAACCGGGGGGCCCCGCCCCGCCCCGCCCCGCCCCGCCCCGCCCCGCGCGGCTAGGTCCAGCCCGCGCCTCCCCCAACGCGTATTTCACGCCGATTCGAGTTACGGGTACCAAATCCGAGACCCCGTTCCCACTGACAGTGCCCCAACCTGACCCGACCTAATAGGATTTCAAGTAAATACTTCCAGACTTTTATCTACTGCCCAGAGCTCCCCTATTGAGCCACGATGAATAGGGTTAATTTTCCCCCCGGGTCGTGTGACATTGACGGAGGTCCTGAGACTGGCCCCGTTCTGTCTTTGTCAGCGTGGCCTCTAATGAATATAAGCGAGGGGAGAGAGGGAGATAGACGCAATGCACCGGGAAGTGACATTGACGCTAATGCAGCGGGACGCGACGGGACGCCACGCCGCGGGGCCCACGCGCTCCAGGGCCAAGGGAAACATCGGAGGCTCTCAGGTTGCCATCGGCACAAGTTTAGAAAATTGCTATCTTCTGTCTACAGTGCGCAGGAGGAGGGAAAAAAATACGACGCATTTTTCCCACAGTTATGCCCTCCGGGCAAGACTTATGCGATGCATAATTGGCGAAAGATATATCCGCGTATGGCGTACGGTTCGTCCCGAAGCATGGTACGGCGGTGATGACGATGATGATGATGGAGATCGTGTCGTCGTTGTCCTGTCCCGACGTTTTCCATAACTGTAACTGTTTGCTCCGTGGTTTTGCAGGCACCGCTAGGTCTGGGTGGCGGCCGGGCCGGGCTCAGGGCGCTGTGCGGTCGGCGTGATGCCTGATACACTGTTACAAATTTGCTTCCAGCAAGAAGAGCCGTGAAAAAAAATAATCATAAATACAAGTATCCCTTCTGCGTCGTCTGCAAAGACTCCTCACACGGGCCATACACGCGCATGCGACCTAATAAAGCAAAATTAATACAACTGTTGAAGTAGTGTTTCCAGCAAAACAATAGCGCGGAAGAAAGTAAGTACCTCCCTTCCGTTATCAAGATCGGAGGAAGGCAGGCCCTAGGAAGGCCTCCCCGCCCCGCCCCGCCCCGCCCCGCCCCGCCCCGCCCCGCCCCACGAGGAGGCAAATACTTCGCGTCCCTCTCCCACGCTCACGGCGCCGCGGAGAACGATTCGCCTCACGGCCGGCCGGTTTGAAACGATTGAAGAAAGCGCAAGTATGGGATTTGGGACGATTTAGTGGGACTCACGGAGAAGGGAGAAGGCGGAATCAGAGGGGTTAGCAATAAGGGAAAGGAGGAAGGAACCAAAGGGACGTAAGAAAAGAAGGAAGACGATGCGGACAGGTACGGAGGAGAGAGACAGAAAGAGAGAGAGAGAGAGAGAGAGAGAGAGAGAGAGAGAGAGAGAGAGAGAGAGAGAGAGAGAGCAGTGTGGGCGTTCGTTACCCGTTCTCGTCCGCGGCGCATGCACCTTGGTGCCGCCGCCTGCCCCCCCCCCTACCCTCCCCCACCCCCCTCACCCACCGGTCCCGACCGCCACCCGCACGAAGACCCTTTCCACAGTGTACACGTTCGTGTTCTTCTATTTCTTTTTGTGTAGCCTCGGCTCCGCTCCGCTCCGCTCCGCTCGGCTCGACCTGGACCCGAAGCACCTGAGCCTGCCTGGCTCGCGGCCCGCCCGCTCACGGGTGCCTCCCCCCAACCTACCTATCTACCTACACAGTACTCCTCTGAACAAACGTTAAGTATTATTTTTCGCAGGACTAATTTCTCCCGAGGGCTTGATGGGCGCCGACGAAAATATACCCCGGGCGGTGCTGATCCCCCTCTACAACATTCTCCGAGTGGCCCCGCGCCGCCCCGCGCGCTCCTCACAGCGGACATGGTTCTGTCAGAGGGGCCCGGCAGGGCGTTCGGCGTGGTCTCTTCACGCTACATTAGACTCGTATGCACCCCACATGGTGTAACGGTACGTGGAATACACACACCACACGCGCGGGCGGGCGAGGCCCGCGACACATATATACCAACGCTACATGCAGTATATATATACACTTCTGCTATGGGAGAGATAGATAGATGGGTAGATAAGGCCAGGCCAAGGCGACCCACGCGCGTCCTGAGGGAAAACGCAGCTGAAGGCAAGGTAAAGAGCGCTGCAGCAGCAGCAGCTAGCGCAGCGCGGCGGCCTTAGAGCACCCACCCGTGCGAGCGGCGCGAGCGGCGAAATAAGTGAATTTACCTCCCAGCCCAGTCCAGCGGCCGGGCGAGGCTGTCGCCACGTGCTGCCCTCTCCCACTGCAGCGCACTGCTGCATAACCGTCGCGCCTTGACACACACACACTCACTCACCAACACGCACACACACACGCGCGCGCGCGCTGCTTAATTTGCGTACACTGCAAATTCGGGGTGCTCCGAGATCGGACGCCGAGCCGGACAATAATTGTGTGCGACGCACAACTATACACCAGGCACACCTTCTTCAGACTTTGGATAGAGGTGTGCTGCGCGCGCGAGGTGTCTTCATTGTAAATTCAAAGCGTACCTACACAGCCATTTTTCTGAATGTTCGTGATTTTTGTTGGTTCTTACTGATTTGTTCCCTGATTTTTTTAAAGGGCTGTACACTGATAATTTTTTTTTCTCCTTGTTCAAGGACCACACGGTGTAATATGTCATCGTACACCAGCAGGGCGTGCCATTTTGCGTGCTGCAAGCTTCTGGCGTGTGATCACTATGGACGCCTTTGCGTACAATTATTACTCCAACTTGGGTTATAACGGCGAGCACCCCAAATGTAAGAATGCAGCAGAAAGACAGCAGTGCGCTTCACGTCAGCGCCCCGCCGCCGCCCCAGCCAGCTCCAGCTGCCCATGATCCGCCCCGTCCATTACCTAAAACGCCGCGCGTCGAGATGCTCAAATTATCTTCGGGGCGCGGCGGCGTGGCGTGGCGGGGCGGGGCCGAGGCACGAAACAGAAGCCCAGTCGTCATCGCGGTGCCCCCGCTCCGCTGTTTCCTCCTTATTCCGGAAACGCGTTGAAACAGCCGCCGCGTTTGTTTACTTGAACCGGCTCGCCCCGGGCCCCGGGCTCCCCCCAAACCCCTTTCGACTCCCCCCCCCCTTCCTCCCCATCCCAGCGAACAAACTCGACGAGTAGCAGTATTGTCGCGGTGAGTTTGCCGCGGCGATAATGTTGAGTCCGCGTGACTCTCGAACAAGTGACAAGAGCAAGAGGTGCGGCAGGGAGTCGCGTCGCTCGGGCGACGGGGGGAAGGGGCGCGGGGGTCGACTTTTGGCCGGGATGGCAGAGTGGTCTTGAGCAAAATATTAATTTGTCAATACCAGGCCCGCACAAGAACACGGAAAAAAACTTGCAGACAGTATTTTTGTTTCGATTAATAATATTTTCATCACCACGCGCGCGCGCGCGCGCGCACACACACACACTCACTTTGGCGACGAAAAGCCCCTATGGCCCTTGTAGACTGACAGCCCTCGGCAATCGAGTAGACGAGACGCCGCTGACCAGCCAGCGAGCCTCACGGAGTCAGTAAGTCACCAAGTCGACAGACGTACGCGACTGTACATACCGCACCGACCGACTGCATACGCGTTTCGGCGAGCCAGGGATCAACACATGTGTCAACCGACCGCGTCCGAACCGAAAGGTAGAAAGAGTAAAAGCACGCAGCAGCCTCGTTCGGCGACGGGGCGCTCTCTGTCGCACTCCCAGCCGCGGCGCAGCGGCGCGCACACACTCCCGATGCAGTCGGTGCACCATTGTGTGTAAATGTCTTTCCTGTTGGGCCCCACGCGACGAGCGCCGCCCGGGGGAGGAGCAGGGGCGGTGAGGGGCGGGGGTGCAGCAGGACAGGTACCGCACCGCGCACCCACAGGTCAGACTAGCGAGGGGGAAACAACTGGGAAATTTTTGTGCACCTCACCATTAAGGAAAATTCAGAAAAATTCAGAAAAATTAAAAAAAACTCAGGAAAATTCGGGAAAATTCACATAAAAAATTAGATAAAATTCAAGTAAAAATTTTCAGAAATTCTGTAATCCACGAAAATTCACAAACTGTGTACACCAAAATTTAGGTTTGTTTCCCCCTCAAAGGCTGGCCAGTGTGTGTAAATTCTTTTCGAGAACCAATTTTCAACATTCTTTTATATTGATACCTCTTCTTGAATTGAAATTGGAATATTTGCAACACAGTATTGGTTCGAAAATTGTGTACTACTTCCAATGGTATTTTTTTTAATCTGAATGAGAGCCCCAATATGTTTTGTAAGTATTTGGTATTGGTGAATGGGATACCTCCCACTTCCCACCGCCAGGTCAGACTGTCACGAGACAGTCAGTCACAAGAGCTGACCTGACACGATCCCGCCCTCCCATTTTTCCCCCGTATAGCGCTGCATCCACGAGTATCTCTCATCCCTGATCTCGATGTAATCGCACCGCGCTCATTACTCTTGAGAGGTCAGGTTGTTGCGCCGAGGGGCCACGCTCGGGTCGGGTCGGCCAGGACAGCGCCGGACAGGGAAATGAATGCATTACAATTCAGAGTGTCGTGCGCGGTGCCGCTAGGCCGCGGCCGCGTCCCCTATCCTGTCCTGTGCGACCGCGCCCGACCCGAGAGAGTGCCTCTATGAAACTCGCACTCACTCTAGACTTAAGAATGAAAATTACTACAGGATCTAATCCTAAGAAAAAATAACCTTTAAAACATAAAAAGTTAAAAAAAAAAAATAGAAAAAAAGGAATCTGTCAGAAGTGGGATTCGAACCCACGCCCACAGAAGTAGACTGCGACCTGAACGCAGCGCCTTAGACCGCTCGGCCATCCTGACGGGATGCAAGACGCAAAGACGGGAGGGCGGCGGGAAGCCCGCTATCTCTCCCCTCGACGGCAGCGCCTAGTGTGTGCATACCGCTGTCATCAGCTGATACAACATGAAGGGCGGCGATGGTATAAGGGGAGGAGGGGGGCAATGCACTGTACTAGCGGCAGCCCCCGCCGCGCCTCACAGACAGATCCCTTCTCTCGTCAGGGTACACCGCGAGGGGGAAGTCACTTCGAAAAATCATACTTCAGCCAAAAAAAAATCAGTGACGAATTTTTTTTTAAAAAAAAAAAGATGAAATCGAGAAGAAATATACAGAGAAATTCGAAAAATCGAGAACAAATGAACTAAAGCTAGAAAAATACTTCAAAAAGATAGAAATAGGGGGAAAAGATAAAAATTGATCAAAAAGTTACAGAAATTTTCCTCGAAAAATCATAAGAAAAACCGAAATCCAAAAATCAAAACAAACAAACAAACAAACAAACAAACAAACAAACAAACAAACAAACAAACAAAAACGTCAATTAAACTAAACTATTGTACGCATTTTGTTTGAATGATCTCCTCTCTCCCCCTCGGTATACCGTACCGCATGCACGAGTGCACGTGGGTTGCCTACTTGGACGGGGCCGACAAGTTGTGCAGATGGAAGGCAACAGGGCGACAGAAGGCAACTTGTGCACAGGAGCGGCTGAGCGCGTCACGCTGTATTTTTTTTTTTTTAACCGTTCTTTTACAGACTTGCGCGATCAAAACTGCAAGCTCATCAAATGTCCAGAGCACGACTGGATTGCCCGCCTTGCCTCGCCTCGGGCTTTCAACCCGAACCCGTCTCCAGGTTTACGGGAGCCCCGGGCCCGGCCCGGCCCCGCGCCGCCCCGCCGGGCCCGCCACGCGCTCCAGTTGCGTACCAGTGCGGTAATCGTGCGCCCCACCATGTCGATTACGGGGCGGAGCGAGCAGGAGCGCGACAGAGAGAGAGAGAGAGAGAGAGAGAGAGAGAGAGAGAGAGAGAGAGAGAGAGAGAGAGAGAAAGAGAGAGGGGATGAGGGAGAGAGAGAGAGAAAACGACGTCCGTCCCACGTCCGTTTGTCCATCCATCCATGCGCATGCGGCGAGGCGTGGCGGAGTTGGGGCGTGGCGGGGGTGTTCCCATTCAGTACGGGAGCCTCCCGCGCCCGCCCCGACACCGCGGTGTCGTCCCCACGGTCCCTATCTAGTGCACCGGCACCGGCTGAGCCCCACAGCCCGCCCAGAGGGGAACAACATCGCTCTGCAATAACACTACAACACCTTACCGAACCACGCCAGCCTGCACCACCCCGCTTACAGGGGCTTAATTCATAAGACTACATTGCAAAACTGCGCGTAGCGGCTCGGCGCGGGGCGGGGCGGGCAGCTGCTGCGCTGGTCCGGAGCCCCGGCCCGCACAGCCTCCTGAATGAACGGCAGCAGTTCAGCAGGCGCACCCCGGCCCCGGCCCAGCACTGGCGGTGCCCCCCCCCCTCCACCTCCCCCATCCCTTTTCTCCACCCGGGAGACCGACAGCTGCAGCGCAGCTTTGCGCCGCCTCGAGGAGCGAGGAGCCCTCCTCTCAGTGGAGCCTCTAGGCGGCCAGAGGCGGCCTGGCCCACAGCTGCATTGTCTGCCAGAGGATGAAAGAACCTGGACGGGGGACGGGGGCCCGGGCGCGGGGCTCCGTGGCAGGGGACGGTCCGCAAAGCAGGTGGGCGGCATGACGGCAGGGCACGGCAGCAGGGCGCGCGCAAAGTGCATAGCAAACTTTCCTATCCCCCTCTCTTACGAGTTTGATTCGACTACAATAAGACACATGTTCGGTCGTGCCAGCGCAAACAGATGTATAAGGAAAACGGGACCTGCCGGCGGCGGACTTCCCCCGCACCGCACCGCACCGCGCTGCTGCTGCACCACCGTCCGCCGCGCTGCGCTCCTCGGACCAGAGCGCGTCCCTCCTCCTCCTCACCTCCACCACCCTTGCCGTTGTTTGCCTTTGCTTTTACTTGGAGCGGAGACCGCCGCCGGAGCCTCCCGCCGGAGCCTCCGCGCCGCCCCTGCAGCAGGGCCCTCTTTAGGGCCCTCTGCTCCTGCTGGCAGGTGGTCTCTCCCTGATCACGTCCAGCCTGGACCGTACCGCCCGACGCCTCCCTTATACCGCGCTGCGCTAGGACCTAGCGGTCTTTCACTATAAATTCAAGCGTACAACAATTTATCTGATTTTTCGTTATTTTCGTAGTTTTTTGCTGATTTTTTCCTGAATTTTTTTACTTTTTTATCCTGATATTGTTGTAGGGTGCACACTGATCTTTTTATGATTTTTTTTTTTAATCAAGGACCCCTCGACTCGGACGCGAGGGCCAGGGCGACACTCGCGCTACCGCAGGCCGCAGGACCTCGCCTCGCCTCGCGCCACTTACCATTCTAATCCGAAGGCTTGGCGATGCAGCGTGCGCTCCTTGCACTTCACGGGGCCAGTAATCCCTCAGGTGGCGGTATAAGTAATCCACATTCACGTCCACATCTGTGGGGCTGCTGCGGCGGCGGCGGCGAGGGGCTGTGACCTTCTCCCTCGCTCACACGCGCACGCACGCACACACTCACTCACACACACACACGCACGCGCGCGGGCGCGCACGGGCCGACAGCACGCGGCTCGCACGGCAGCCAACGGCAAGCACCCGAACCCACCGGCAGAGTTGAGTTCACTAAACTGCTGACTGCCTTCCCAGACTGCTGCTGCGCCGCCCCGCGCCGCCCCGCGCCGCCCCGCGCCGCCCCGCGCCGCCCCGCCCCCTGCTCCTTCTCCGGCTCGGCTCGGCTCGCTTCGGCTGGGCTCGGCAGGCACGACTCGGCTCGGCTCCGCTGGGCCGGGCCCGGCTCGGCTCGGCAGGCACGACTCGGGACGGCTCGGCTGACTCACCCACAACAAAGGCGTGACGAGCCGAGCAGAGCCGAGCCGCTCAGCTGGAACACCGAGTCGAGCCAGGGCCGAGCCGAGCCGAGCCGAAGTCGAGCCGAAGTCGAGCCGAAGTCGAGCCGAACAGGCTTTGCACGTCTCGACCGGCGCCCGGCCGACAGCAGGTCAAATCAAATGCAGCCGAGGTGCATTCAACTCGGCATCAATTACCCGAATCCGGTGGTGGAAAATTCGACGTCTTTGTGCGCCGTTCCGTTCAAGCAAGCCCCGCGCACTGCAGCGAAAAACTAGACTTACAGAAGGGAGGTGGGCGAATACTCACTGCAAGTGAGGCCACGGTGAAAGGACTTCCTTTTGATACAAATAAAAACCCCGTCTACTTTGGAAAGAGATGTCCTTCGATAGACGAAAACTATGTTTCATGCAGAGGTGAGCTTAATGACTTCTATGGTGATTAAGATACCTGCCGCTGCACGGCAAAATAAGCAATCCCATTATATATTGCAAAAGCCGAGTGAACGATTATAATAGCTTTGTTATTGCGAACTAATTGCAAGCGAATTTCTTTGAACGCGTACAAATCCAAATCCTTCTCAATGGCGAAAAATCGTTCTCAAGTAGTATTCATTATAGTGGGTCCTCTCAAGAGTGAAGCTCCATCAACCAAACCTGCAAACCATTACGGCGAGTAAAAAGCGGCAGATATTTTGGAAACTTCCACACTACGGCAATGAAAGCATGTTATACTTTCTCTGATTAACCGAAGGCGGATAGGCCCTTCCCTTCCACTGCGGCACGTGTGCCCGCCCGGCGCGATCGTGCGTCAATAGCCACGGAATATAGACCGCGACCAACAGGCGAAGAAAGCACCACCTATGGGTCTCGGGGAGGGGAGGGGGGGGGGCCTTCATCAAGATGCCGCTCACAATCATCACGCGACAATAATAACGTTCGCAGGAGTGCGGTAACGCTTCCACCGCACCTGTAAAGATGGAAATAGACCCCGCAGATGCTGGTGACGACGGCCCGCTTCCCAGAGCTGTATACACCTCTAGGCCTGTGTCCCCGGCGCGGCGGCCTAGACCCAAACTGCCCCATATAAATCGTGGGGCTTCCCTCATCTGGTCACGTTGCGTCTCAATATGCACGCCCCTCCCCAGGCCCGCCCGTCACGTGGCGATCAATGGCGCACCTCACCACGCGACATGAAGGCCATCGCCAGGGTGGGTGACGACGTCGCGCCCGCCGGCTATGGGCGGGGGTGGAGCTGCCGTGGGCCTCCGGCCTTAGGTAGGCCTCCGGGGAGGCGGTGAGATACGTCATCGGCAGTTGTATAGTGAGATCGGAGTCACCCGAAGGAGAAACAACTCTGAAATTTTTGGACACCTCGTAATTCAGAAAAAAAAATCAGGATTATTCAGAGAAATTCAGGAAAATTCAGAAAAATTTAGGAAAATTCAGGAAAAATTCAAGCAAAAATTCAGAAAAATTCAATAAACATTGACAAAACAATTACTAAATTTTCACACTGAGTTGTTTCCTTCGGAGTCACCCCTCCGGGCCCGCCCCGTGCCAGTAGGCAGCCCTGCCACAGGCATGCATTGCGGTACGGTATAACCTGGACCCGAGAGAGCGTGGAGGATAGGCCCACCACCGCCCCGGCAGGCGGCAGGGCCATCGGACTAACCTACCTACGACTACGCTCTACGCACCTATCAGCCGACCTCACTACCTTAAGCCTTTGAGGAGAAAGACGCCTACAGTGACACTCAAGGGGAATGAGAAGGGTTGAATGGGGTCCGTTCGGGCCGGGCGGGGCAGGGGAACCATACAGTCAAAAATGTCAAGGGAAAGACCCATTACCGTGCCGCACGGAGAGCGTCACTCCAAGAAATGTTTGAAGTAAAAATTTTCTGAGATGAGAAATGTTACGCTTTCAAATTGTAAAGTAATTAAATAATAATAAATAATAATAATAAAGTTTAAAGTACACTGTAACTCAAAAGGTGACAAATTTGTGACCTTTTGTGGCGACACATCGAAAAAGGAAACATCCCCTTTTTGTTTCCCTTTCTTCGGAAACACATAAATGTGTGACCTTTTTCGGCGACAAATTTGTTTCCAAAACCTCCGTGTGTTACCGAAAAAGGTCACATGCGTGTTCGTTTCGGTAACACACGGAGATTTTGGAAACAAAATTGTCGCCGAAAAAGGTCACACATTTATGTGTTTCCGAAAAAAGGAAACACATTTATGTGTCGCCGATTTAAGGCAACATGTGTTTCCTTTAAAATTCCAGTGTAATTGAATTTTTAATGAACAAATCAAGAAAAGTGTTGTAAATTTAAGCGAAGTTTTTTTTTTTTTTCAGTGGTACCGACTTTTATCCAGCACACGTCCTGCTTGCCCATCCTCTTTATCTCTCCTCATTACGTATACAAAGTACACTGTTGGGGAAGGCGCACACCCCACGGTGCCACTGGCAGGACGAATATAGGAATAAACTATGAATTATTTATTTACATCTTCACTACGTGGCCGCGGCGACAGGAGAGTTTACGCACGATTCCCATACATTTCCGCCTCCTCCCCACGAGGTAAATCTAATCCACACCCTCTCTCTGCTCTTGGCAGGGTAACCGCTGCAGACAGAGAAACCTCAAGGAGGCGCTGGAAGGGCATCTTATCAGCAGGGCGTCATCAGAAGCAGCGCCTATGGCAGCGGGTTGGGGAGGGAGGAGGGGGGTGGGGGCATGGCTCGTGTAGGACCAACACACGAGGGTGACGCGACGGCGACAAGGGCTCAACAACACCATCGCGAAAACAGCAACAAAAAACGACCTTAAAGGGGCGCCATCTCATAAGAGTTTAGAGAAAGTTAAAATGTGCTTGGTAATCTTAACGTAAGACAGCCATTCAGAGACTGGGCACGGCACCTGATGAAGGGAGGGGCGCCTGGATTGATTCCCCTCTAGAAAACATAAGTAACTCCACTCCGGAATGAAAGCCCTTTATGTGAGAAGGAAGGGCAGTCTTTGATAGTGCGCGGCGCGGGCCGGGGCGTCCGGGGCGAGCTTGATGGAGCAGGAGCAGCCAGCCTGCCGGCCCCGCCCCGCCCCGCCCCGCCCCGCCCCGCCGGCGCGGCGCTGACGAGACGAGACGGGGACAGTTTAAAAATAATAATACGAAGGCGCATCACACAGCCTCTTAGCGGCGGGGCGTCGTTATCTGGAAAGTGAGCGGGGCGACGGGGCGACTGACATCTCTCTGGCGGGGAGCACCCCCCTGCGCGGCGCCACCACGAGCAACGCAGGAAATGTGTGCTGCCGGAGCGCTAAACTTGACAGAAATCTTTACACGGTCGCGCAATTTGGGAGCGCTGAGCGACACGTTGCCCCGAGGGGGAAAACACTCCCCATCCCCATCCAAGGGTACACAGGATTTTTATACTACGATGGGAGATTTATGTGGACTGCACGTAAGATTTCACCGGATTTTGAGAAGATTTCGGGTGATAAGATTTCACAAAATTCTAAAAGATTTGACAATGTGTCAGGGGATTTCAAAAGGTTTCTTGAGATTTCAAAAGATTTCTCTGAGTTTTTGAGACATTTCTATGATATTTCATAGGATTTCTTAGTTGGATTTACAATGATTTTATTGAGATTCCCCGATCTCCGGATCTCTGATCAGTCACATTTCCAGTCACATATATCAAGTCAGTTTTCCAGTCACATCCAGTCACGGAGAAATAACTCAAAGCATTCGCGAAATTCTGTTAAATACTCCAAATTGTGTGAAAATTGCTCAAAAGCTCATACTTTATAGACCCACATCTGTTTGTTTGTTTTTTTCATTTTTTTTTCGTAGAGAACCTGTCGTTAGTTAAATCCAGTCCAGACATATCCTTTCCACATCCAAATCTTTCGATTTCACACCCCTCGCGGGCACAACGAGACTAATTATTTTCGGCGCCGATTGGGCTTCCGGCCGGCGGCGGCCCACCGTGATCACATCAACAGCTCGGACAAAGAGGGGTTGTTGTTGGTGTTTACGACAAGGCTTCGGATCGTGCCTAGAGCGGCCGCCGAGGGCCTAAAGTCTAAGCGGCGGGGCGCGAGCGCTCCGGTGGCGCGCTCGCTCGCTCACATACACACACCGAGAGACGGACAGATAGACAGACGGGGGCGCACAGTGACGCCCCACCCGTTTTAGACAACAAGGCCCACGCCGTCGTCGTGGACGGGCCTCGTCCGGGGTGTACACGGCACAGCGTGTTTGTTTGCGCACTGCTAGCGAGATACAAAGCGGAGAGGAGACGGAGAGGGAGGGAGAGCGGGGCGGAGAGGCTCCAACGGGCTTTAGGACGAGGTAACATCAATACGAGGGTGGCCCGGGGCCGGGGGCGGGGGCGGGGGCCCACAGGGCACGAGGCACGAGCCACGAGCCGCGCGTCTGTGTCCGTCCACTCTAGATCTCGTGGGGCGGGGCCGGGCCGGGGGCCGGGCCGCTGCGCTGGGGCGCCAGAGAAAGAGAATCAGGAGCCTGGTGCATGCCGAGGGGTCCTTTACTTAGGGGGGGAAAAAAACGGTTTGCATCCCAAAATAAATCACTAAAAAATCAGAAGAAAAAAAAATAGAAAAATATAATTTTACAAAAATCAGAAAAAAAAGCAGTAAAAACCAAAGAAAACCAGAAAAAATAGTGAAAATCAAGAAAAATCACACAAAAACCGAAAATTGCTAAAATCGGAAAAATCGGTGTACGCTTGAAATTTTAGTGAGGGACCCCTCGGTGCATGCAGCACAGAAGCCGACTTATACGAAAGAGCATTTCCCTTGCTCTTTCTCTCTCGCACCGAACAGGTGCGAGAGAGAGACAGACAGAGCGAGGAGAGTGCTCTTCTGAATAAGTCTGCAGAGGCGCGCGGGCACTGCCGATACACGGCGGTGAGTTTGAAAGCGCCAGTCAAGTACCGCCCCCGCCGCCACCGGCCCCGCCAAGCACCGCACCGGCCACATACCTCTTCATGTGGAGCAATTTTGTGCTGCAACTTTCCTGTCGTAGAGCGTTGAGGCGGAATACAGTGAAGCAGCGCGCGCGGGCTTGTGTTGTCCGACACATCCTGCAGCCGGGCCGCGCGCCCCGCATCCGCCCCCAGCCACCGCCCCCGCCCCGCACACTGTCACTACCACTACGCACGCGACAATCACTGGGCACCGCCGATACCCTCCGCCCAGACTACTGCTGACCTCGCGCCCCCGCGGCGGCGGCGGCATGGCGGCGATACCCCGCGCTGCGCGCGACAGATGCCGCGCGGCGCGGCGAGGAGGCAGGTAGGCTGGGTACGAGACACGGCTGTCGTATGGGCTGCCTAACTACCGGGCGGCCGGGCCGAGCGGGGACGTGGGACAGGGCAGGGCCAGGGTCGCGGGTCGTGTCGTTCCGACAGAACCAGGTCAGCCTGTGATCTAGAGGGCGTCGCGGCCGGGCGGGCGAAACAAACCCGCTTACAGCAGCAGCGGGAGGAGGGGTGTGGGGGAGGGGCACTCCATCGTGTGCAATAACTGAGGCTGCGGCCCGGGAGAAAGAGGAGAGCAGCAGCGCGAGGCGCGCGAGGCCCAGGATGCACGCAGACCCGCGGCCTGGGGCCCAGCCCGGGCGCAGCGCAACGCGGCGGAGAGCAACCAGAGCTTGAAGGAAGACATCCCGGCACGCTCTCCCGCACCATCTCCCTCGGAGCGGTGCGGGGAGGGGGGGGAGGAGGAGGAGACCTCCGTGAGCATTTTCACTCGGACATGGCGCGCCGCTCGGAAAGCGTGAGCAGCGCGCGAACAGAACAGGCTCATCAGCGCTTCGGTTCGAAAGTGAAGTGACGGCGGCGGGCGCGCGATGTCCAGGGGGAGCATGGGGCGTAGCCGGGTGTACTCACCTCTGAAAGCGCTCGGTACCCGGCCCAGGAGGACTCCGTCCACGGCCCGGGCTCGCCGCCGGGGCTGCCGGAGCCCGGGGACGCATCCGAGGAGGAGGAGGAGGCCGACGACTCGGACGAGGATGGTGACGACGAAGATGAGGAGGAGGTCGACGACACGGAGACGAGTGAGGCCGACGTGCTTGAGCGGCGGTGGTGGACGAAGGCCTGCAGCGGCACGGCCAGGGTGGCCGGCGGGGCGGCCGGCGGGGGCGGGCCCGTGGCCTGCTGCGCCCGGTGCTGCGGCGTCCTGTTCCTCCTCGTCATGCTGGAGCTGCGACAGGAGAGGAAGTTGGGCGTCATACACATACACACAGCGCCAGGGGGCCATCCAGCGGCACCCGGAAGGACGGAGACTTCCCGAGAATCTCGTGAAAGACAATAAAAAATCCGTCAAGTCCACATTATCCAATGTGGCCGAAAAAGGCTTCGCGTGCTTGATGTGGGCAATGGCAAGCTCAACCCCTTGACTTACACATTAACGGCATCTTTGATCAAGCAGTCGTCAAGAAACGTTCATAGAAATTACAAGCTGAGCGGGTACCTACTGCGAGGCCTGCCGCTCCTCTCATTTCCACATTTCCACCACCCGCTGTTTCCTCCGACGGTCCAAACAGCGTCAAAACAGCTGAGTTTGAATCCAAAATATTCACCCAGGAGAGGGTAAGAGAGGGAAAGGAGAGAGGGGAAGAGTTTGATTTCGATTTAGTGACGGATTCATAAAGGAGAGAGGGGGGAGAGGGAGAGAGGGGTAGGAGTGGTACGAGAGATAGAGAGGCCGGCAGCCCTTAAATTTAAACGAGTGGAATTTAAGACACATATTAGCACTTTTAATCGCGGAGGAGAGCGCACGGAATGCGTAGTTGGTCAACATTGTCTTAAATCAACCCCTTAAAAAAATAAAATAGATTTTTGAGGTCAGCGCCGATCTAAACGCGCACCAATATTTTACGTCAGACAAATCCGAACTGATTTTTCACCTTGGACTCAAGTTAAGACTCATATTGTAAAGATAGCGAGCTTCAGTCAGAGGCCCCGATTCATCCCGCCACGCTCCGCCACGCACCCTGCTCTGCGGGGGCGCGCCACATGTGACACCCCGACTGGGTTGCGAAAATTTTGAACGTAGCGTCAAAATACCCTGATTACTATGCCAATTTTTAATAATTTCACCCCTCTTTAAACAAAATATTCAGAGTTGTAGGACAATTTTGAGGAGAGGGGACTTTCCCCAACCTCCACTTCCTCGACAGTCAAAATTGTCGTAGAAGCACCTGACTTTTTTTAAAAAGAGGGGTGAAAGGCTGATGCTTGATCCAAAACTCTGTTTTGTTTGTTGCTAGTTTCAAAATTTCAGAAAACTTGCGTCAAGACTTTCTATTCATTCATTGCACCTTTCGTCCGCTGCCGATAATATATGCGCAAGCTGAGTCGGGCGGCCGGGCGGACCCCCGCAAGGAAGGACCCCCGGTCCCCGGCCCCGCCCCCGACCCGAACCTTTTTCTTTTGTGTGTTGGTGTGGGAGGGTCATCTCCAGAGGGGAGCAGGTAGCGCACACGAAAATCTTGGCGAGAAACAGAACCCGTGTCTATAGGCTTCGCGTTTTGCGCTTTAGCGCACGCGAAGCCTAAAAAGCAGTGGCATTCTCACCCTGCATGCACCCTGACAATCTACTGAACGGGGGAGGGAAGGGGGGGGGGAGAAAGGCAGGAGCCATGGCATGTCTGCACCGGGTAGGGAATCCCAATAGCGCTGCTGCTGGAACGCGATGGGCAAAAGTCAAAAGGCATCGGATGAAGGAGGAATGCGACTGATGAGAAATTTCTTCTCTGCACTCACTGGGAAAAAAACAATACTGAGCTCGGGTAGGAAGCGAAACGGAAACGCGACTATGGACTGCGGGGTGCGAGTCCACGGGCGGCCCTACCCGCTCACCGAGGGGAAGCAGCAGGGAGATGAGCCGGCCCGGGCGCGATGTCTCCTAGGTGCTCGTCCCGCACTACCCTAGGGCTACAGGCGCACGACCTACGTTGCGTAGCACGCACTACAGCAGTCCTACGCACTCTAAACTAAGCTCGAGTCGCGACAAACTTGCGAGGCGGGGGCGGCCCGCCCTGCCCGTGGCCGTAGGGCACCCCGACGAGGAGGGCGGCGCGGCCCTGGGCGCGGGCGGGGCGTAACGAGACGTCGTCGCGCGGGTGCGGAGGCGGGCCTCGCGGGGGAGGCGCTGGACGCGGGCGCGCGTGCATTTATAGCGTGTCCGAACGGCGCAACCCCCCCGGTCCGGACGGCGCGCGGGGGCGGAGCTGGACTGGGCGGGGCGGGGGGCGGTCCGGCGGTCCGCAGCACTGCGAGTGACAGCACAAAGTGGCCGGTCCGGTCCGGCCGGCGCGGCTGTCCTGTCCTGTCAGGCCGGGCGGGGCGGGGCGGCAGAGCTGGCGCTGGCGATGACGTACTAGACGCCCCCGGGCCGGGCAGGGCGGGAGAGGGGCTGGGCCCTCCACCCCTCGGCCTCGGCAGCGCAAGCCCACGAGACTGGGCGGGGCGTGGGGCGCGAAGCCGCGGGGCACACGTGACACGTGACCGAGCTCGACCCCGCGCCCACCGGGGTATCGGGCAGGGTCATTGCGCCAATGTGACTCACCACCGATCGTATCGCTTAGGCAAATACAATTTAAAAATTGTGACATTGATAATGACGCGGCCGCCTTCTTAGGAATACTTTTCATCAAATCGGCGCATTGCCGCAGGATTTGGGGGGGGGGGGGGGGCAGTCAAAATGAGCAGCCGCCCAGGACGCAGGTTATGCAATGCAGACACGGAGCTCACCGCCTAGAAGAAACAACGCAATTACGATTTCCGTTATTTACTTTAGGGCCCGTCAGGGGGCCGCGTTATTATTTGCATACGGTTCTAGCGGTGCATAGGGGGATTACCCTCACTCTACCCTGGCACCTAGCCTCGAGGACGATCCGCCTAACTGAGCCCTGAACCCCCTCTCTCCTCTTCCACTACCCCCGTCGCACCGCCCCCACACACCCCTCCGCCCGGCGTCAACGAACACAAGAGCAAAACAACGTCTGGCCGCCCCCTTGCCTCCCCTCGCCGAGTAAGTGGATTTGCAGTCAAGGACAGGACAGGAAGCCATGGGCATGGTGCTGGGCTGCCGTCTGATTCCGAAGATCGCTCCCGTGTCTCCCTCCTCGTCGCACTCATGTGGCCCAGCCATCCGCAGCATAGGGCACAGCCATAGGTGCGACAAGGACGGAGCAGACGGAGGTACGAGAGCGATCTTCGGAATCAGACGGCTATAGGGCCGGCGCGACGAGAGCGGCCGGCCCACGCTCTCATGGGAGCTGGGAAGGGACGGGGCGGGGCGGGGCGGAGTGCACAGAGAAAGGGGCCGGGGGACAACTTTGCATACTTGAGGGTTGCAGGGAAAAGGACAGAGAGTACTAATCAGGTAAGAGCAGGGACTACAGTGGGAGGGAGAACTTCACTCTTACTGAATCATAGGTGAAAACAACTGCAGCAACTAAACAAGAATTACGAGACAATATGGATGAACAAAACTAGATAAACTTTGAACTGATAGAGAACACAGAATGAACATAAAAGTCTGCTTGAATTATAGAGGAAAGCTGCTGACATACAAAGTTGTAAATTTTACGTTCATAGTTTCCGCAGAAAGATTTTTTAATTCTATTCAATACAGACACACACTTAAGCTTAAATGAGGCATATCAATTCTTTTAAATGGTCAATTGTGACTGAATTTGAAGTTAAAACACAACTAGCAAATGTCATCCAAATGAAAATACCAGTTTCTCTCTCAGGCTTAAGCAAGTATATTCACCCATCAAATTAAATATTGTGGGAAGCCAAATCTGAGCTCTCCTCTGCCACCTACCGACGGATCCCGACTAGAGAAGCCCCTCTCGCGATAAGCGAGATGTCAAAGAATGACACTGACCTACCACAAATATAAATGGCACCAGTGCACTAGAAAACTGGTCAAGTGAGTGAAATTTTTGTACACCTTATAATTCAGAAAATTTCAGAGAAATTCAGAAAAATTCATGTCAAAAAAATTCAGCAAAATTCAAAACAAAAAATCAGAAAAATCTGGAAAATTCACTAAAATTCACAACATACTAGAAAACTTTAGCAATACTTACAAAATTTGCACACGAAAATTCAGAGTAGTTTCCCTCTCTAAACTGGGACTTGAATTTCAAAGAAAACCCCGAATACACAGACTAGCAGAAATTTTGTGAGTAGGAAAAAATACAGAAACGATAGTGATATATGAATGCTCAAAGCCTTGAAGCACGTATTAATTGGCTGAGTGCCTCCTATACTATTTTAACTCAACCCTTCATTTCAGCACTAATGGCGCCCCCACAATGGCCGTAACCGAGGCGGAACGCCTGCGACAAACTGGATAGGCCAACCCGCCAAGCACTCGTGTGAAGGTGGCGGCCCAAACGGAGAGCACAAGCGCAGGGGGAAGCAGGAATTAAATTCCTGGTACCCAAAATTTCGTTCAGTCACCTCCCGATGAGTTGATTGTGGGGGCACCTGCCTGTCATGGCGGCTGTGCCAGAGGTGATGCAACGCAAGAAACGAAATCCCGAAATATAAATTATTTTAAAGAAAACTAATCTATATATTTTTAAAATGATACCTGTGTCGTGCATATAATTCACAAATTTAACAAGAAAATGTCCATTAAAAACAGAGAAAATGAAATGAAACAATTGTTTGCTTTTGCCAAGTGTCATGGCGGCCGTCACGCCAGTGTTTCAACTTAAGAAACAAAATGTCTTATCATCAAAATTCTACTATAGCGCTGAAATGACATGATTGAAAACCAAGTTTATGCACACAGCCATCTTTTAAGATGTTATCTTCCGCTAGTTACTATTATGTGAGAACCTTTTACCATTAACAAATAAGCTGTTTTGCAAAACTTGCGGCAGCAGCTCACGGCCCACGGACGTTCGGACGATGAAGGTCTAATGTTCAACTGTTCAACTATCAACTGTTCGTCGCACGCAGAGATCAAACTGCGAATAATGCGCAAGATGAACCTTCCCGCCCTTCCCGCCGTGCGCAGCGGCTATACTCTGTCCAAGCCTGAGTGTTGCTGCGGTGGTAGAGCCACCCGCACAATGGGGCGGGTTCGGGACGGTCCCCGGGAGGGTCTGCGAGGGCCTCGCCTGCTGGAGGTCAGAATGTTGCAGTGGTAGCTGGTGAAGAGGGTGCGCTCCATAGAGATAGGCGCGGACCCTCACCAGGCTTCTTCCCAGTTGGGACAGAGTATAGGCTGCGCCAGGAGGGTCATTAGTATCCTGCGATAGTATCGAACGGCTAACTTCCGGGTCGACTCTCAATGGTTCGAGTTCGAGACTCATTGGAAACTATATCTATATATACGGGATTTTGGACTCGAACCAGCGAGAGTCGACCCGGAAGTTAGCCGTTCGCGACTATCGCGGGGAGCTCCCTAATGACCCTCCTGGGCGGCCAGCGGCCAGCCGTCACGTTCAGAAGAGCGCTTTCTTTGTCACACGCTTGGGTCACGCGGCCACTAGAAGTGAGTGAGAGGGTCTTACAAGACGATCTTATTCTGAATCTAAGGGCGGGGCGGGGGGCGCGTCGCGACAGAGGCGCCGGCGCCGGGTCAGCAACCCTCACAGGAGGCAGCAGCGCGCGATCTGCCGGGCGCCCCTGAGAACTCTCTCTCTCTCTCTCTCTCTCTCTCTCTCTCTCTCTCTCTCCCTCTCCCTCTCCCTCCCGACCCCCCCCCCCCTCTCTCCCTCTTGCTCCCTCCCTCCCACCCTCTCTCTCTCTCCCCTCTCTCCCCCCCCCCCCCTTCTCTCTTTCTCTCTCCCTCTCTCTTGTCGAACAGGATTACTAATGTAAACCTATTCCTTAATCATTCTTGATAATGGTCATATCAAATCTCACTCTTCACCTCCGTAGTCGAGGGGAGAACAACTCTGAATTTTGACGTACAAATGTAGTAAATCTTGGTTAATTTTCGGGAATTTTTGTGATTTTTTAAAAGTTAAATTTTTGTAATTTGTATCTCAATAAAACTTTTGTAATTTGTGAATTTTTCCCGAAATTTTCTGAATTGCGGGGTATACAAAAATTTCAGAGCTTTTCCCCCTCGTTCGTAATCCGTATGATATGATGTGTACCGTTTGCACACCTGATCCATTCATTCCGCGAGGTAAGAATATCCGAAATGACGTACGTAATACCGAAAAAAATGGGGAGAGTGTGCATAATGGTGATCAAATCTTGTGTGCAACGCCAATATAACACCATCTCTTGAGCAGCGTCCTTGCTGTTACAAAAATGTCGCTATTTTTATTTATATTTTATTTACGACTTGGTCGTAACTTAACGATGATTTTTTTTTTTTTTTTGCGACATTGCCAGATATTTTTTTAACGCTGCGGGGTTAAAAAGTGTGTAAAACGTACTTAGGTTGAAAGTTTACGACTGAAGTCGTAAAATGACGAATGAAGTTGTGTTTGACATCCTGTGCCAGAAATTTACGATCGGTCTTAAAATTTGAATCTAAGTCGTAAATTTACGACTTGATTCGTTTTAAAACAAACTATCTGGATGAAAAAAATTAGCGACAAATTAGTCTTCTACGAACGACAAAAGTCGTGAGTAGAAAGTATTGCTTGAAAACGAAATTGTTCTCGAAAATGTCGTAAATTTACAACCATTTTTCACAGTGATGACGCTAAAAAAAAAATGTTGGTTTAGTGAACTAAATTTTGATTCCAATAACCCCGATTTTTACGGGTCGTATCAACAAATTGGTTCTCTGGGAGTGAATAAACTATCTCACAACTTAGATATCCTAAATGGAAAATTTTTACACCTGGAAGTGTGTGGCTCACAACTTGGCTTTCCCTTGTACTGGAAGAAGATTCAAAAGGGGGCGATATATTGATCAGTATTATTTTCTGTGGGCGTGTCGCTTTCGAACCAGTGGCACGGAATGATGCAAATAAGAGCGGTAAATGAATGTACGCGCGCCATATAGAGCAGAAAAATAGAAGACATAAATAGAATGCATATCCGTCGGACCGCGATCATCACTGTGTCGCAACGCCCCGAGTCCCAGCCGCTGCCGCCGTACTGTCAGAAAAATCGTACCAAAGTGCACTAAAGGCACGATAATGTACTGGTCGAGTCCTTGCCTGCTCTGAGTGTACATGGCTAGTACGGTCTTTTGGGGTACGAAGTATACCATGGCTTTATCTTATGATTACTGTACTCGTACCTCATGAAAGACCGTACTAGCAAAGTACACGCAGAGCAGGCAAGGACTCGACCAGTAAATGATCGTACTTTTAGCGCACTTTATTCTGACAATGCGTGCCCCGACGACCTGTCACCTGCACTCTAAACTTTTTACAAAGAATTTCTTTGTATAGACCCCTTCTAATACAAAGAATTTTGTACTGTCGTAGGATATAGGAAATTTCCTTGTATTACAAAAGAAAATTCTTTGTATTACAAAGGTCTGTCTTTGTATTACAAATATTTTTGTCTTTGTAAAATACGACAGCACAAAATCCTTTGTAATACAATGAGGTTTCTTGGTAAGAAGTTTAGAGTGTGTCCCCGCCCCCGCCCCGCCCCCACCCCTGTCCCTCAGACGCTCCGTGGGTCAGACCCTCCGCTTCCATTGCACATGGAGATTGCACCACTTCCTCTGACTTCGAAAAGAGAGCGCACTGGTCAAACACCCACCACTGCACCCAAGGGGCGGCCAACTCATGTATTTCTGTGTACACTTGCCTTGTATTTCTTGTATTTCTAATATATTTTTTGGAATTTCCTTGTATTTTTAGTGTATTTCTAGAAATACACAGGTATTTC
Organism: Frankliniella fusca; assembly: GCA_029379305.1. NCBI lineage: Eukaryota > Metazoa > Arthropoda > Insecta > Thysanoptera > Thripidae > Frankliniella > Frankliniella fusca. The sequence goes on along the minus strand of JAHWGI010001056.1, from coordinate 1,585,193 downwards.
TGTGTACACGTTTTTTTCGAGTTGGCCGCCCCTCGACTGCGCCTTTTTAACATCTTAGGCCAGACTTCCAGAGGTTTCCGCAGGTTTTTGATGTCTCCATAGGTACCCTGGGTACCCTCAGGTTTCTTCCGGTCTGGATACCTCTGGACACCCGAGCAATCCTTTGGAAACCCCTGGAAACCTGGCCCAGGGGTTGAAATGGGGGCGGCTGGGCGCGCTGGTGTTAGTTCGACCAGTGTGCTTTAAATTTTGTCGATTTTTTTTGGGGGGGTGGGGGGGGGTGGGGGGAGGGGGGGCTTTGAGGTGCAGTTAGGATGGTTAGGGGAGCCTAGGAAGAACTCTCCCTACCCCTAGCGAGAGCGAGGGGATAACTCAAAAAAATTGCTTAAACCGGTAAAAAAAAAATATTCAAAGTTTTTTTTTTAAACATTCTTAGTTGCTTGAACCAAGAATTATTTTTCTTACTATAAGAATCTGTTTTATTGGTTTAAGCAAGTTTTTATTGGCCGCAGCCAAGGGTCTACCACTTTCAAAAATCGCGTACGAGGAGTATAGTCAGTCACGATTAAGGTGATTATCAATGATTATTTGAGTTAATCTTCAACATAATTATTGATAATGGGCCAATAATCACGCAACTTTTGGTCAAATTTGATAATATTTCTCCAAATTTGTCAAAATTTGTCAATATTTGGAAATTTTACATGATTATGTGATTATCAATAATCATGTAGAGGGGTGTACGAGGGTTATGGAAGTGGAAGACCCTTGGATAACACCCGGTAAAGTTACACGGGCAACAATGGCGAGGGATATCCCTTAAGACTGATGACCTGCGCAAGTGAGAGGCGTAGTCTTCAAAACTCCGTTTCAAATTACAAATCCAGGTTTAGAATATAAATTTAATTATCAATGGATTGTATACAAATGAGATGTCCCTTCAGAAAAATATTTTTAACAAAAAGGGCGAGAAGGCACAATATTGTATTGCTGGTAGGACAGCGTGCCGGCTGCTGAATAAAGCGTGCCGCGCCGGGCCGGGCCGGGCCAACAGTCCCCAGACCCACCTCAACAGACACGGCAGTACTGCAGCCCCCGGCGCGGCCGCTAGGGCTCCTCGTCCGGCACAGAGTCACACTGGCCGCACAGTACCTGCACCCCCGGCAGCGCGGCCCGCACCGCCGCGAGCTGCTCCCTGCAGCCCGTGACTGTGTGGGTGCAGTCCGACCTCTCCCTCTCCAGCACGAGCCTCCTGAGCGCCCGCAGCCCGCACCGCCCCAGCAGGGAGTGTAGGTCGCTGCAGCAGACTGGCCACTCCTCCTCCCCCGGCGTGCCCACCCCCAGCTCCAGCTCCTCCAGAGTGCCGCTGTGGGCCCGCAGCAGGGACTGCAGGGTGGCTCGGGGGAGGTCCCTCACGCTGAGCCACCGCAGGCCGCTGTGTCCCGGCGGCAGCGCGCCCAGCTCGGGGGGCGCAGCGTCCAGGACATCATCACAGTACAGGCGCAGCCTCCGCTGCCGCGGTATCGCGTGCACGGCGCGCAGGTGGGGCTCGTCGGGCCAGAGCACCTCCAGCCGCTCCAGCGTGGGGGCGGCGCGCTGCAGCAGCTCCAGGCACCAGTCGTGGTCTCTTTCGCACCGCACCCCGACCAGCCGCTCCACCTGCAGCAGGACACAGAGTCACTCGGGGCGCAAGGGCGCGCAGCACAGCGGGGCAAGGACTGAGGATGCAGGCGCGCAGCCGAGGGGGGGGGGGACCCCTTCCCCCACAATGAAACTAGGCAACGTAATGAAAAATGGGATTTAGGAAGGAGTAGGGATTTAAAATTATCGGTAATATACAATTGTTTGGTAATTTACCGTGAATTTACCGTAAATTACGGTAATTTTAGGTAACATTTGATAATATTCAAAACACAGCAAATATATCTACAACTGTTGGTCTGAAGTATGCGAGGTATTGTGTTAAGACCTTTGACTATGTCAATCATTTTAGCACCAAATTAGTATAGTGAATTCAGATGTTGATGGATTCTTAGTTTTAACTCTGTAAAATCCTTCACATTTTAGAAGAAATGCTCTTTTGCAGTTAAAGACATTTTCAAAATATTTCGGAAAAACAATTCGAGGGTTGCGGTATGAATCAGGGAACGACCGCGGAATCGCCATCGCCGGTAGGTTAGGTTAGGGGGCTTGTATGCGGGGGAGGCTGACATTCAGACCATTACGGTAGATACTGCACATAAGAAAATCTTCAACTGAAAATGATACTCACCAAATTATTAACACCTTTTCATACCTAATTATTCTTTATGCTTATTAAAATGAATCCATGTTTCTAAATTAAGTGACACCACAGCCATATTCTTGATTTTTATCTCCTACTTTTGGTAAAGAACGAGTTAAATGTTTATATACCAAAGCACTTTGGTATATACTTGGCTTCTTTTTTTTCCTGAGTTCTCCAGGTTTACAAGGTTTCCCTGAGTTGTGGCAGCCCTGGACGCAGACCTGGCCACCATGGCGAGTGGCGAGTGTTCGCCGCTGGGCTGTCACAATTCGCGAAACGTGCGGCGCGCGCCCGAGAGGCGGCTGGCGGCTGGTGCTGGACACTCACCCCCTGCGCCTCCTGCAGCGCGGCTGCCTTCTGCTCCTCCATCTCGCCGGGGTCACGAAGGGCTAGTTGAACGACATCCATCTCCCGCGGGGGCGGCGCCTCGGCAGGTGGGGGGTCCAGGGCTGCAGCGGGAGATCGCGCAGCTGCAGGTGGGAGGTCCAGGGCTGCAGTTGGAGGGCGCGCAGCTGCAGGAGGGGGGTCCTGGGCTGCAGCGGGAGGGCGCGCAGCTGCAGGTCCGGGGCCATCTCCTGAGGGACCATCTGCTCCGCTCTGCACACACACATTGCGCTCATTTAACAATTAATCTCTCTATGCATTGTGCCACACAAATCTTGACACTTCGAAGGTTTTATCTGGATACGTGATTTGAAGACAGCCAATATCGGTGCGGAAGCAACCCTTTCGTGAGCCTTGCCTACCTCAGTGAGTGCGGCCCTACTGGCCACCAAGACCCAGAGGGCATTGATCAGGGGGTCCTCGTTGTTGGCCAGGTTGCCGTTGAGCTGACGGCCGCCGGCGCGCAGGGTGAGGGCCCAGGACGGTGCGGAGAGCAGCGTGAGGGCGTGCAGGGCCTCCTCGCCCCGGCACTGCACGTCCGGGAGCAGCGCGGCCGCCTCCTGCAGCGCGCCCGCGGGCACCTGCTCCCTGAGCCTCCTCTCGGCGGCCGTGGCGTTGAGCACGGCGTGCTCGTCCCAGCAGCGGCGCGCGGCGGCGGCGCAGCAGTCTGAGCACCAGCCGCGGCGGAGCCTGCGGGGGCAGAGTTGTCGGTGAGCAGCAGGGCAGCAGCTAGAGTTCGCAATCGGGCGGACAAGAGCTTCGCGTCTCTCTCACTCTGGTTCGCGTCAGATAAGAGGGACAGGGATGAAAGATGGCGGGTGCAGGGGATCTTTCTCACCCGATTGCAAACACTATATAAGCAGCTCAAGGAAACCATCGCAGCAGGCTGTCAAAACATATTTCACTCGCAAAGAAACTTCAATATCAAATAATACTCACCTTTTGCTGTCCTGTTTCTCCATTAGCCGCAGGACAAAGAAGTTGTTGGGGAGGTGTTTCGGGTCGACGTTGAAGACCTATAAGAACATAGGCTGATTTAGCTCGAAGCACTAATCTGCGCTACAAATTTGTGGCAATATTCATGACAGCAAGTGCTTGGTGCATTCAGGCAAGATGGAAGGTCGGACTCACCGTGCGGCACGTCGGGCACTCCCTCCTTTCGCACCGCTGCAGGCATTGCAGGCACGCCGTGTGCCCGCACGGCAAGGTCTTGGGGACTCGAGCGGCCTGGTCGAGCGCCTCGCAGCAGATGTCGCACTCCATGGATGGCGACGGGCACAACTGGCTACAGGGGTACAGCCGCGAACAGCTGAGGGCTCCTCTGTTCCGTGGACACTTTACGCGCGGCAGCAAGTCATTAGCTGTTTAGGAGCTCGGCCAGCGAATCCTCTTCCTCGGAGCGCTCTTGTCAGGGACATGGGGCGCGCAGCCCGGCCTGAAAGCAAAGGCACGCTCAGACACCGGACAGGGACGGTGGGGAAGGGTTATGCGGATGGAAATAATTGGAATGGTTTCCTGAAAATTGCCTTTTAGCTTAACATAAAATGTCAGTAATAGATGGACAACTTCAAAAAATAATTATGGTTGTGGCACTGCAATATTACGGAAAGAAAACAAAAGAGTGGCTGGGTCCGCAGATATTATTTTAAAAGATGAAAATGACTAAGAAATTACTTGGCAATGATTGTTATATTAATTTTGACCTTTACAAAATAAGGAGACACTGCACAGAACTTTCAAAGAAAATGAGCGTACACAAGCGGACCTCTTCAGCTTATCCAGAAGGATATTACGAGCACTTGTTATTCAGGGTATTTTCTTACAATTATGAGCTTTGTGGTTACATTTCAGTACATGTGTTACTAGTTTACTTATATAGAAAAAAAGGGGGAAAAACAAAACAAAACAAGGAGCTAAGTATACACCAAAGTGCTTTGAATAATAAGCATTTAACTCATTCTTTACCAAAAGCAGGAGATAGAAATCATGTAAAAGGCATTGACTGTCTATTTATTTACAATCATGGATTCAGTCTCATCAAGTAACATGAAAAAAGGTACAAATAAAATCAATAATGAGATACTAAGAATAATTCCTGTTTCAGTAACCCAGAGCAAGTTTCCTACATGTTCCAAGTAGACAATGCTAGCGGCAACACATCTACACTATTTCAAAAATACTTTCCTCTCTTGCCGATATAGCACTTCCATTCCACCCCTCCTTACATACCGGCAATACCGAGGTCGTACCCTCATGCAAACTGCAACCCTTAAATTATTTTGTCTGAAATTTTTTTCTACATCTTTGACAGCAAAAAAACATTTCTTAAAAAAATATGCAAATTTTCACAGAGTTTAAAATAGTACAGTTAAAAAAGTAAGATGACGATAAAGTGTACAGCAGAAGCCCACTGTTCTAACACTTAGAATTTTTAACTGATAAATTTCTGTTCTCTTTCAACCTCAAAGCAGAAAAAAATAACCTTTTCTTGTAGAAAATTCAGTTTGCCATGCACTTTAAAATAAGTATAGTCATGAATGTGCATAGTATGCTCATAGAGATTCATCCACCTTCTAACTTAGGTATGACCAAAAAAATCCCCGTTCATTTTACCTCACAAATCTAAGAATAAACGGGACATGGTAAAGAGCATGTAAAATTACTTTTACATTAGAAATACTGCAAAAGATTCTGTGGAGTTCAATTAAATCCGAATTTCATCTCACCACCCGTCACATCCCTACTCACATTTTGGTGTCATTTTAGTGTCAAGCTCACAGATTAACCAAAGGTTTCAAAAGAATTTCTAGAAAGAAAGAAATGACTTTGAGCCGAGCTGTGATTTCCAAATGGAAATGCAGAACGTTTGGGAATACATTTATGATCATCCAAGAAATGACCAGGCCCAAAAACCCTGTCTGACAATATGATAGAAAAATGACTTCCAAAACTTGATGAATTAGTACGTCTGTTGTACAATAATGAGATGTCATGGCATATGACAGTCGGTGAATGCTTGGACATTGAACGTAGACATATAGATAATAGAAAGTGATCAACAGGCCTTGCAGCACTTTGAAAGGTAACCAAATCTCTACTTGCATATGGACGACACTTTACCTGCATCACGTTTACTAAAAACTTGGCCCACGGCGAATTCCAAAAATGTCTCTTATCAATCCTGACAGGCAGTATGCACTACGTCCGTCTAGGTTGAACAGAAACTCCAACGTGCTCCAGCGACTATAACCTATCGTGGTCCCACCGGAAGAATAGCCTATCTCTCTCTGTCGCACTCATGGGCTAGCCTATCCTTCCTAGTCATTTGGTGTGCTAAACTCACGGTGGTCGGACAATATTCCCCTGTGGCAAGGTGGATGTGTGGGAGGAGTCGGCTGGCTGGAGTCCACTGGAGTCGGCACCGGCACTCCGCCTGATACGGCCGCTCTGCGCAGCTCTGCGCGTGCGCGTCTCCAAACGTGTCGCCAGTCGCCTTCGGCGTCGGCGCTGCGCGCGGCGCTGCCGCCCGGGGTTTGCCTACTGCCCGGGCGGATAGGCCGACCGCGCGCCTCGCGCGCAGCGGCACATGGACGGCGGCATCTTACCCCTTTCCAAAATGTGGTGGGTTTATCTACTTTCAAGGCGATTAGGGAATGCGGCAGCAGATTTCCTGCATATCTGCGCTCGACGCCGTGCGCCGCTCGCTCGCTCGCTCGCTCGCCCCGCCGCTCGACTTTTCTTATCCGAACGCGCCCTTTCTTGATCCTACGTACCCAGCTCCGTGGAGTGGCTCGAGAATTTTGCCAGTTCGGCCAGATATATAACCATAACCCGTGTGGGGACCTGTGGTGACACTCATGGCATGGCTTTCCCTCTAGTTTAACTCCTCAACTTTTGAAGTTAGATGTGGGGTCAACGCAAGGCGGTTGTAGGTAAAAGTCCAAGCTTTCCACGCTATTTTTCCTGAGGCATTTATATGGCGGAGCCGGGGATGGCAGCAGCAGCCGTCTGGAGGGTCATTAGGGAGCTCCCCGCGATAGTCTCGAACGGCTAACTTCCGGGTCGACTCTCGCTGGTTCGAGTCCAAAACCCCGTATGTATAGATATATACCCTTCCCAGCCAAAGAATGATGCATCTCTCCTTGTTGCTCTCGAGAGATCTCCTTTGGGTGCGAGAGAGAAGCTACATCATTCTTTGGCTGGGAAGACTATAGTTTCCAATGAGTCTTGAACTCGAACCATTGAGAGTCGACCCGGAAGTTAGCCGTTCGATACTATCGCAGGAAGCTCCCTAATGACCCTCGTGCCCTCGTGGCGAAAACTATTTATGTAATTTATTTAATCGAAATCAATGGAAAAGTTTGGGTAAGTCGTACTATGAGACTTCAAAATTTTAGCTTCAACCATTTGCTTCGGTATTTTGTACGTCATACCTAGTTAGAAGAAGAAAAGAGGGAGAGGCGTGGGCGAAAGCGAAGTATAGTTGTGACCCATATCAAAGCAACATAACCTCAGTGGAACCATCCTTCGTTTTCAAGAAAAGTTTTAGGTCGAGGTCATCATCGGTCTGTCCAAAGTTCATAATTTGGTGGTTGGTGGGTGCCAGCCAATTTTTAAACTATATCAACGTCGTAATGTTCAACTTTGTAAACCTGCAGAGTTTAGGTTGCCCGAAGATTTTTGTTCTACTTCAGGGATGGTCAGCCACGGGTACCCTACGTGCCTAGGCCTATTTTAAAGCACCCATTGGAGGATGATTCCTATCTTTCTGAGTAAATAGGATCGGATAATGGATATTGAGTCAGTTTGTCTTCCTAACAAGCACTATTTCGGTTACCGTGCACTTTCCCGAAGTCGCAAGTCGCCTCCTTCGGTACTGCCGCTACCCCGCGACACAAACCCTCGGACGCGGAGTAGATCATAAGGGCCGGGGTAGCCGCACTTGTCAGGGGTAGCGAAAAACACCGGAGCGATTCTTCGGCGATTTGATAATCGTTATCAATAGTAAGAAGTGATTACGCATAGCATGCTAATTCCATGCAGAACAGAGCACCGCTGTGCAGGCCAATTACACATTGCACCGCGCCAGTGGCATCGCCACTTTCTGGTGTAAATTAAATTGTCATATAAAATCTTGGGTAGATTGTCCTAGGGAAATCCTTGAAACTTTCCTAGTTGTGGTCTCAAATATTTCCTTACTTAAAATTAAAAAGGTTTTATTTGAAATTTTATTGGAAAGATGGCAGGGATGACATTTCACGAAAGTGTTCGTAAAGTTGAAGGAGTATGAAGATGACACATTCTTTCAGAAGTGGCAGGCTAAGGGGAGGTGCGGAGGGGGTTGGTGCGGTGCGGCCTCAGCCTCCCGACCAGGCCCGACGGGGAACAAAATAAGAAGCCGCGCTGCGTTTGCGGCCCCGCCCCGCCCCTGCCCCTGCCCCGCCCGCGACGTCGGTCTCCTGCTCCTGCTCCGCTCCGTGACGCTATTCCCACCTCGCAGTTGCATCCTCGGGCCTCAAGCCCCACGTCGCCGTCGTCGCACGTCGCACACGTGTCCCCCGCGGTGCTCCCGCCGCGCGGTGCGTGCGTCGCGTACGTGCACGTGCACGAGTCGTTGACCAGCGCGCCGAGGTTGGGTCCGGTCAGGCCGCCAGGGCCGCCGCCGCTCTGCAGAGCGAGCGAGTGAGCGTGCACAGTGTGTTTAGTGTTTGGTCGGCGATAAGTCGTGGGAGCGAGCTAGCTCGTGGATAAGCGAAACGAGAGCTTTTGGAGAGAGAGAGAGAGAGAGAGTCCGTGGCGTTCATCCGCCGTCCAGCATGTGACGTGTGTGACAGTGTGGTGGTTCGCGACCTCGGCCTCGCCGGCCTCGCCTCGCACCAGTGACCACCGCGACGCGCGCCATGGCGGGACGCCTGCCCATGCCCGTCGCCTGCCCCTGCTCGCCGAGCCCCTGCCCGTGCCCGTGCGCGTGCCAGGCGGAGCCCTGCCAGGCCGCGGACCTGCAGCCGCAGGAACTGCCCACCTGCCAGGTGCAGCTGCAGGAGGAGGCAGTGGCCGAGGACGGGGCCGGGGCCGCAGGTGGCGGCCAGCTGCACCTGCCACAGTGCGCGGGCTGTACGGGCCGAGCCACCGCTCCCAGACACCCGGGTGTCCAGCTGCTGCTGCCGCCTCCCCCCGCAGCGCCGCAGCCGCAGGTGGGGTACTTCCTGCCCCTGGTCTGCCCCTGCCAGGGCCTTCCACAGACCAGGTGAGGTCACAGGCGCCCTTGCAGCATCCACTAGAGTGAAATGAATGACCCACGGCGCGCAGGTCAGCAGATTTTTGCTTTCGATTCGACAGACTGTACCGTAATTTTTGTTGTAACTATTTAATGAATAACAGCGTGGTAGCACGTGTACGGAGGGGAAGGCGCGCTCGCGCAGGAGATCCATCCCCGGGACGCTGGCCGACGCGGCGCGGTGCGGCTGTGTCACGGAGAACCAAAATAACTCTCTTTTCCCCACCTCGTTGTATCATGTCGCGCTGGGGAGGGGGGGGGGCGCAGGGGCATCGGCACTGCGCCCCACAGCACACCGCGTTCTTTTGTTCCTTCGTTTCTCGCGGCATACTATTTTCGGTCCATTCTCAGGCAGCAGCGAGCGGGGTCGGGGTTACCATTGTGGCTGACCTGACCTGCGCGCCGTCAGCTGTCACCCGGGTGGACCCCACTTACCGCACCCCGCTCGGCTCGGGCTCACGGGGCTCCCTAGCCGGTGGGATCTTGTGTATTCCTACGGTTGTCAGGATGGCCGAGCGGTCTAAGGCGCTGCGTTCAGGTCGCAGTCCACTTCTGTGGGCGTGGGTTCGAATCCCACTTCTGACAGACTTTATTTTAAATTTCTTATATGTTTTCAGAACCAGCGCCGTCTTCTCGTCACCGCCGTGCTCGGGGAGGTCCGGGCGGTCGTCCGTGTCCTCGGCGCAGCACTTGTTCTCGTCCGTCGTGGGGCGGGCTGCAGCGTGCTGTCCGGAGGCCCCGCCACCTCCGCCGCCGTGCGCCTCGCCGGACCCTGTCTACTTCGCCGACACCGTGGACGAGAACATCTACGAGCAGGTAGGCTGTGACTGACTCCCCTCCGCGGAAACAACCGGTGTGCTGGTGTGCTCGAGCTATGAGGAGAGCGTTGCCGTCAGACGACGCGCCCCTCCCTGCGCGCCCCAGCCAGCCACCCCTACAGTCCCCTAGCGCGGCGAGTGCCACTTTGTCGCCCTTCTCGCCCCTAAATCCTTTCGCTCCCGAGACGTTCACTTTTCAGTAGCGCATGGCGGGGTGGGGCGGGGCGTAGCGTAGGTGCGGTGTGGCGTTTCCACACGGCGGGGCGGGGCGGGGCTGGGACGCGCGGGGGTAGGGCAGCCCGTGGCCCGGGCTACGCCCCCTACGATTATCGGTGTCTGCCGGTCCCTTCCCCCTCGGTGGTGCGGGGGGTGGGGCAGGGGCGGGGGCGGGGCGGGGCGGCCTGTGCAGCCCGGGCCGTGCAGCGCCAGGCGGGAGGCGGGAGGCATATAGTCGTCCGTAGTGCTTCCTTCCGAGGGCCCCTGCCCGGCCCGGCGCGGCCCAGCACAGCCTAGCCCGGCCTGCACGGCGCGTCCTTCCCTCCCCTGCGCTCGCGCCGCGACACCAGTCCACCCCGTCCTGCCGTCTGGGGATGGCGCGCCCGTAGCTCAGCCAGGTGTAGGTGCGGGCGTGCTTGCGTGCGCCCCGCGGTATGGGCATCTTCTCTCGCCTGCTCGGCCGCGGGCCGCGGTCCAGCAACAACGGCGCCCCCTCATCGCCGACCTCGTCGCCGCGGCGCCGCCGCCACTCGAGCCGCGCGGGCAGCAGGACCTCCAGCAGGAGCCGCAGGAAGATCAAGGTACGGCGCGGCAAGTGCAGCTGAGAGAGTCCTGTGGCCTGCTGCTGACGTGCGGGTAGCGGGGAGGACGCGGCCCCGTGCATAGGCGTCTTCATGCCACCCGACCTCCTTGCATGACGGCCCGACGCCCCCGCGGATCGAGGCTCTGCTGTGTCAGCGTGTTTCTCGCCCCGTCCGCGGCCGGCCCCCTCCCAACCCCCTCGCTAACCCCCTCAGCGCGGCGGAGCGGAGTCTCCCTTTCCTTCTCTTTCTCCCTCAGCCCGCCGCGCGGCGCCAGACTTCTTTCCCTTGCAGCCCATCCCTTGCTCCTCCCATGCACTTCTCTCTCACCCTGGTATCCTCATCGCGCCCTGTGCCCCCCCCCCCTCCCCCGCCCCCGGATGAAACTAATCTTGTTTAAGTCTTGCCTCCCCCGCATTGGTTGCCAACTCTCCCTAATTGGATCTCTGTGCGTACGGCCGGGCAGGGCCGGGCCCGCCTTCTCCGGTACGACATGCAGCGCTTGGCTAGCGCCGCCCCCCGCCGCCCCTGCCCCTGCCTCGCCTCGCCTCAGGCGAGGTTCCACGACCGGTCTATTCTGCCCCTAGGATGCACAAAGCTCGCCGCCCTTCCCCTGCTCCGCCCCGCCCTGCTCGCACTGCAACCCTCCCCCTTGGGGCCGTCTTCTCCGCCCCGCCCCGCCCGCGGCTCCGAGCGTGATCCCCGCTAACAACGAGGGGAAAAAAATATCCCTGCTGGGCATATAGGGGATCCGGCAGCGCCAGCCGCCCCCATCCGCCCCGCTAGTGGCCAAATATTTGACTGGGCGGCAGCAGCCGCCTCCCGTTAACGAGGAGCTGGGAGCAGTGGATCTGAGCTCGTGATGCTGAGCGCGAGCGCGAGCGAGACCAGGCGCCGCATCCATCAGGCCTATCAACGCCACGCCACGCCACTCTCCTCCGCCGCCGAACCAGGCCTTTCTGCCAGGAGATAAGTACCAGAGGCAGGACTTATGTTAGCGGAGGCACGGCTTTTAGTGGCGCATGACAATATTTACGAAAACGCATCTCCACACGAGGGTGAAACAACTCACTGACTATTAGTTAACAAATTTTGTGAATTTTCGTGAATTTTTAATTGATTTTATGTGAATTTTACACAAATTTTTGCTAATTTTCCAGAACCTTTCTTAATTTTTCTGATATTTTTCTGAATTTTCCTGAACTTTTTGGAATTTTGAGGTGTACAAAACTTCCAGTATAGTTTTCCCCTCGTCCTCACATCGCGGTGTACTGGGCACGTTCTAGGACTTGGAATTATATCCGACCGCCGCGCGTTTGGCTTGTCCTATCTCGCATAACACCTCTCGCTCGGCCGCTGAAGCGCCCGCGGTGGCGCGGGTAGGCATCCCGCTGCGCGCTGCCGCCGGATGGGCGGCCCTGGCGTGGACGCACGGCGCGCTGCGCTGAGCCGCGCCGAGCCGAGCCGAGCTGAGCCAGCTGAGCCGAGCCCTGCAGCGCAGGAGGACGTCCAGGGGCCAATCCTGGATTGCACTCGTAGGGCGTCGCGGCTCAATGGATTCGGGCTGCACCAGACTGCGCTTCGCGCACTGTCTACCGGCGGACCATCATATACACCTGACCTGCTTACACTTGAAAAACTAATGTGACATGCGTGAACGCCAGATCCATGGTATTCGCCTTTACACATATGAGGGCGCAATTCAAAACTACGGTACATCATCACCATTCATGCGCCCTCCTCAGGAAGTCACACTAGTATGTGCGTTACAAGTGTCGCATTATTTTTGTCCCCTGTGTGTGCTTAACCTCGCTTAACCGCATTCACTAACGCTTGGTCTAAAATTTGACGTCCAATTTCCAAAGCGACTATAAGCGGCTCCCCATTCGGATTCATTTTACTCCAGCAGACTCCAGGAGCGTCCGGCAGTGCACGGCGCGGCAGTCCCAGCGCCCCCTGCCGTTGGAGCCGCCAGCACCGCGGGACTGACTGGACTGGACTCGGTGGACGCGGGCCGCGACGGCGCGTCGGTGTATAAGTGTCTGTGAGAGAGAAAGAGATGAGCAATGCGGGACTGAGCGTGAGCGAGTGAGACACAGGGAAGGAGAGGCGGAGGGGGGACGGAGGGAGGGATATAAAAATCCACGGGGACCCGACCCGGCGAGCTGAGCCGACGCCGCCGACTACGCGGACCCGAAGCGGTGACGAGTCGAGCCCTTCGACTGTCAAGCGTGCCCCGGCCGGGCCGAGTCGAGGCGGGCCGAACGGAGCCGCAGCCGGGCCCGGCCGCCGCGCCGGCCGGTCGACGAACGCCGCCGCGGGGCCGAGGGAGGCGGGGCGGGGCGGGGCGGGGCGGGGCGGGGCGGGGCGGGGCGGGGGGCGCAAGTCGAGCCGGCCGGCCTGCCTATGCAGCCTCAAGCAAGCAACAAGTTGGAGTCGGGAGTCGCCTCCGTGTGCGCTGCGCGTCGCGTCGTGTCGCGAGCTCGTGTGGATGCGTGCGCGCGCGCCCGCAGGACTACAGTGTATGTGTGTGTGAGTGTGTGTGTGTGCAAGTGTCTGTGAGTGTGTGTCAGAGTGATAGTGACACGTGGGCCGTGCAGTGCCAGTGATGTGTCGGAGATGAGTGCAGTGATTCCCACCGCCGCCGTCAGGAGGACCTAACCGACAACAACAAGAGGACCGACGCAATGGATAGAGGCGAGGCAGCGCCGCCCTCCGTCATGAGCGACGGCGCGACCGAGCAGGTGAGGTCCTTGAGCACGTCGCGGAGCGGGGCTGTGACACCCGCAGGGGATGACCTGCAGCGGCCTGTTGGTCTGGGCCTGCGACTGCGACCTGCCGTGACCTGCCGGGACCTGCTGTGGCCTCCCTGGCCTGGCCACCTCCTGCCTGCCGCTGCTGCTGCTGCTACCGGCTGCGGTCTGACAACCCCGGGCCCGGCCCGCGGAAAAACACGCGGCTTTTGGTCTTGTGGGAGCGCGGCTCCGCCCTGGAGGGTGATTCCGCACAGTGGTCTTGTCTCTGTTCTCCTCGCACTCACGGGTCACGGCCATAAGGAGCGAGAGAGAGGACATCAGTCTGCTTCTCCGCGCCGCCCTGCCCTGCCCACCCCTGTCGAGCCCTCCAAGACCCCACCTCCGACCCCCGACAGGTGACGTCATTCCGCCCGGGCGAGCAAAGACTTTCGCTCCGGAAACTCAAATGCACGACGCGGCTCGAGACGCGGGTCCTGCGGGACGGGGGTCCTCTCCTCCTCGGTGCACACCGCTACCGCTGCTGATGAGCGCGGTGTTGTTGTCTTCGTTGTTCATTTTCTTTTCTGGGAGGGTATTGATTCTGACAGTAAGACCTGTACGTCGGGATCGGGCCGGGCAGGTGGGAGGAGGAGGGATGGGAGGGGAGGGGGATCAAGAGCTCCCCTCTCTGCCATCCCCGCCCCGCCGCGCCCCGCCGCGCCCCGCCGCGCCCCGCGCAGGTAGGATCTCCCAGGCCCGCCGCGCCGCAGCCAGCCCGGCCTGGGCCCGGCTCTGGTATGGCTGCGGGCGCTGCGAGCTGCTCCCCCGGCCTTACGGCCTCCAAGGCGATCCGGCAACGCAGCGGCCGGCCGGCCGGGGGCGGGGCGGGGAGGGCACGGCATGGGCACGGCTGGGCCCCCGCCACGCCCCGCCCCGCCCGGTACCCTGTCCGAAGACTTGATGCTCCAGCAGGGCTCCAGGCCGGTCTGGACTGGACAGGCTACGCGATCAGCCCGCCCCGTGCCCGTGCGGGTGCGCGCGCGCGTTTGTGTGTGTGTTTTTGCTGAACCACACCCATTTCATCGCCTGGCCCGTGTGCGTGGTGTGGCGAGCTGTAAGAGCTGATTGCTCCTCCCCGCCCCAGGACCCATTCATGGGCGAGCAGGGGCCACGGCACGGCGGCCACCCCTGCAGGGGCCAGGTGCAGCCCGGCCCGGCCCGGCCCGTCCGGGACATTTAAACCCTTGGCCGTCCGGGCGGGCGGGCTGGTCGGGGAGGGCAGATCAGAGCAGGGTCACCTGCTGCCACCGGCCTGCTGTCCCTGTCCTGCAGGAGGAGGAGCAGTCCTTACAGGGCATGTCCGCGCCGTAGGCCGCCTGGACAGGGCAGGGCGAGGTGGGGCGGCCGCCGCACCGGGCCGCACCGGCCACCAGGCTGAAGCTGCGGCTCTTGACATTTACAAGAAGGCCGCCCGCCCTCCCCCCACCCCGCCGTGTTGGTCAGCTCGGCGGCGATTGTCTCCGATATACGTGCCGTACGTACGCTGCTCACGCGCGCCCCCGCCCCGCCCCGCCTGTAAGGAGCGTCAGGCGTTGTGTAGTACGGACGGCACGTACGGAGTATGGTCGAGGAGGGACGCACTCGTCCGTAACAAGCGCAGCGTGTCCAGTGCTCGACGCGCGACAATACGATGTCCCGACGTCCCACGCACAACGCACTGTGCGTGTGTGACATCGCTTACTGTGAAGCATAAGGCTTTCCGCGGCGTACAGACGCTTACGTGCAGTGTTGTGGGGGAAACAACTCTGATTTTGGTGTTCACATTTTGTGAATTTTTACTTTAATTTTACCTCTAAATTTTGTAAAGTTTCCTGAATTTTTCTAAATTTTACTGATTCTTTTCTGAATTTTCCTGAATTACAATGTGCACAAAAATTTCTGAGTTGTTTCCCCCTCGTGCAGTGTGCAGTATTTTCTCTCCGCGGCGTAGTGCAATGTGACGCACTCCACGGCCTACGGACGCGTAAGTGCAGTGTGCAGTATGACGCTCTCGCCTCGCCAGGCCCATTTGCTCGTTGCGCGGGCACTTGTGTGTGGTTATCCGGCTCACGCCCCGCGCCCGCTCGCCGCCACGCCGCGGACCCACTTTCATTGGCGGAATGCGAGCGTTTTCTGCTGGTGTCAGGGACTCATTGGAGCGCAATTATAATTTATCGCGGCTAATGCTAATAGATTGAGCCATTAGATAGCGGGTTGGCCGATCCTATCTCACGGGGATAGGAAACAATCTGTCAGACTAATTGAGATGAAAATATTGCATGATTTTCGCATTCGTTTTGACCACGCGTGCAGTTAGTCAGCGGAGCACCATCATGGGAGGGCCGATTTTTATCCACTTTTTTCCCCTAGGTCTCGTTAATCTGTGGCAGTGTCGACGACTTGTCATTAGCGTCTCAATAAGTGGTGCCACAGGACGCTTTGTAGCCGTCTGGGCTGCTATTTGAAATGCTTCGCCCCCGTTAACCTCAAGCGTCTCCACATCCAAGCTCGCTCCATGTTTCCCACGTGATTAATCGTCGAGACCCAAAACTGTTCGATCCTGTTCAGCCACGGAGAGGTGAACAAGGAGGCGGTGTCGGAGGAAGGGGAGGAGGGGGGGGGGGGGAACTGACGGACAGACAGACAGACAGACAGTCGGACATACGCGCTGCGACGGGCCGTGATGGAGAACAAGCAAACAATCGGGATGGAACCCGTAAAAAATTAACTTCCTCTGTCCTGATATCTGACCAGAGGCCAGACTGGGCAATTTGTTGGCACAGCAAGAGAGAGTAGGGGGGGGGGGGGGTGTCCTGAGACGTCCCGGTGGTGTCTCGGGCGGGGTGTTTGTCCGGCGCTGCTCGGCTCGGTTGATATCCATCTCAATCGGACGGGACGGGCTCGGGCGGTAGTGGTATCACTTTTGCATATTCCTCGGGCAGTGGCGCGGGAAACAGCATTTTGATGAATCGATCCAAAGACGCGTATTGATAATAATCAAACCAGGGGATGGGAGGAGGAGGTCCACCGTGTTTCTGGCGAGGGGGAAGCAACTCTGAAAATTTTGTGCACCTCGCTCGTAATTCAGAAAAATTTTAAAAATTCAGCAAAATTTAGGAAAAATTAAAGAAAATTCTTAATAATCGAGGTAAATGGGATGACCTCTGAGAATACATGCACATCTGATCCAAATTATTCTCTCAATTACATGTTAAATAGGATTTTTAGTAAATTATTGTGAATGATTTCTGTTTATTCCAAATTATTGGAAATTAACTTGCAATAATGCAAAATAATCAAAATTATTTCAATTATTTTTTAAAACTTTTCAGAAACAAATTTTGCTCTGCAATTGAAAGGGTGGCGTGCGTGAAAACATAGTATATGTGTCGGCACTCGGGGTTGTGGGTTCGAATCCCGCGTACCCCTCTGAGGTAAGGCCTCTGAAACTCGGATCAGGAAGTCTAACGCCCTTGACACCGCTCGTACCTCTAGGGGTGGGCCAATGGTGGTACGGGGATCAAATCTGTCGAATTGCGCGATAGGATTGCAGTCAGCAAAGCGCCGGTTCCCATGGAACACCGAAGCAGTTGGCTGCCACTGGGGGTTAAAGCCCTGTGCCTGGAGGGAACCGCAACCTCCTTCGGGAGGTTTACTGCCGCAAAAATTTTCTATGTTTTCACGCCACCCTTTCAATTGCAGAGCAAAATTTGTCTCTGAAAAGTTTCCAAAAATAATTGAAATAATTGTGATTATTTTGCATTATTGCAAGTTAATTTCCAATAATTTGGAATAAATAGAAATCATTCACAATAATTTAATAAAAATCCTATTTAATCATGTAATTGAGGGAATAATTTGGATCAGATGTGCGTGTATTTTCTGGGGCATCCCCGCAAAAATTCACAAATACTGTGAAAAAATCACCAAAATGTAAAAAATTACGAAACTTTACGAAAATTTTGAGAAATTCACCAAAATTCAAGACATGGGTAACACAAAAATTCATAGTTGTTTTCCTCTCCGTTTCTGGCGTCGGCGTATTTTAACGAAGCCGTCGGGGCGCGCGTTGTTTTGTCAGTTCACGCAACCTCTTTTCTACTGTGGACTCACGCGGCCGCAAGTACAAATACTAGTCAGCGTGGTGGGTCCGAATGAAAAAGCTCATGCCGACAAAAAACACACACAGACACAATCGCGGGCGGGCACGCACACACACGCACACACTCAGTCCTCATTGTTTATCCGTTGTCTGTTGTCTAATCAGAGGTAGTCCCCCGTGACCCCAGGGTCGGGTCGGGCAGCAGGCCCACTCCCTCCCCGCCGGCCCTGCGTCTGTCTCTCTCGCACTCGCTGTCGTGTCGCGCGGGCGCCCGGGACTGTTTGGCAGGCGGCCGTATTGGCGCTTGCTCCTGCTCCGTGGGAGGTGACGGGGTGGGGCTCCTGTCCCTGTCCCCGTCCCCGTCCTGGAGACGTTTCGTCCCGCGCGCAACACGAGCCGTCGGCGTCCAGCCAGTCCAATCACTCTGGAAACCGAGGGGTCACGGTAGCGTTAACGTTTATTTGGCTTTTCACTTTTGATATTTTTTTCGTTTTTTAAATTTTTTTTTGTGTTGACTTTTCTTTTGATTTTTCAAGGCAAATTGAAGTAATTTTTAGATAAATTTTGATATTTTTCCCCCTATTTTGCCTTTTTCTATCCCCCCCCTTTTTTTAAAGTGTTCTCGGTTTTTTGGATTT
Organism: Frankliniella fusca; assembly: GCA_029379305.1. NCBI lineage: Eukaryota > Metazoa > Arthropoda > Insecta > Thysanoptera > Thripidae > Frankliniella > Frankliniella fusca. The sequence goes on along the minus strand of JAHWGI010001056.1, from coordinate 1,567,116 downwards.
CTTGTGTAGCTCTCTTCTGGAGTTTATTTTGGTATTTGTGATTTAAGAAAAAACATTATATGATTTTGGGGGCAGTGTGTGTCTCTGTGTGTGTGTGTGTGTGTGAGTGAGAGAGAGAGAGAGAGAGAGAGAGAGAGAGAGAGAGAGAGAGAGAGAGAGAGAGAGAGAGAGAGAGAGAGAGAGAGAGAGAGAGAGAGGGAATATTGCGTGCTCTTGTTGTAGGTGTCTTAAATTTCCATTCGCACTCTCGATCTAGCGCAGAATAGGGAGTTTCCCAATCGGAATTTATTCACACAAGTTTACTAATGGAAGCGTTGCCTTCACTGACTCTTGAATTTCCATTAATCGCCGGCAACGCCTGTGCGTTGCGCCGATAACGCTGATGTTTTAGACGCCTATATGTGCCTCTTTCCTCCCCTCTCCATGTGGACGCCGCCGTCTTGACAGATGATTCGTCTCTCTCGTACGCATGTCCTCGTCTTCGTGCATCTCCATTGATCAGGGAAGAGCAGGTCCCACGCGTTGCCGCGCCCCGCGCCGCACCCGTCGACAGTCGCTCTCGTCGGCTCGGCTCGGAGCGCCCCCGCCAACACATTTTCATCGGTGATTACCCTCGCCTCACTTTTCGCCTCCAATTACCCTCCTATCACCTTCATCCCATCTCCTCGCGCTGAGCCGAGCTGGAGCTGAGCTGAGCGCGCCGCTGACCTTGGGCTTCACACCTTCATAAAGTTCAGCGACCCATTGAGGCGCGCGGCCGCGGCGCAGCGTGCGGTGCGGGCTCTGCTCTGCCGTCTGATCTGATTTAGAACATCGCGCGCTCTCGTGCCTCCGTCCTTGTCGCACCTATGGCGGTGCCCTATGCTGGGGATGTCAGGGCCCCGCATGAGTGCGACAAGGACGGAGGATAGGCGCGAGAGCGATCTTCGCGGCGCGCGGGCAGTGTACCTTATAATGCCGGCCGCGCGGGTATCGAAGTCTTCCTTCCCCCGAGTAATGAGCCCCGCCCCGGCCCGCCCCGCCCCGCCGCCGGTGTCCGGTACAGTGTGACTTTCACTCGCCGTCCGGACGAGTTTATGGGCCGGCGGCTGGGCTGCGGCTCGGCGGCACGGCGGCACAGTGTCGCGCGAGCAGAGCGTGCCGAGGCGAGGCGGGGCGGGGCGAGGCGCTAGCTTTCTAAAGGCTCGGGCAGAGCATAAAGCTGTTCGCGATAAAGCGGCTATGCTAGCTGGGCGGCGCTGGGCTGGGCTGCCAATAGGAGTGGCCCTGCCCTGCCCCTGTCCCCGTGCGTGCAGCGGCGGGCGCAGCGCCCAGCCTACCGCCTTCTATGCTCGGTGAAGCAGGGTGCCGTGTATGACAGCAGAACGTGAGGGAAGGATACCGCTCTGTACTATATGTACTCTACTATACTGCACCCCGCAGCGCGGAGCCTACCCCGCGAGGGGTGCTTCACTTCGCCCAGTCGGTTATAATACGACGGGTCTCTGAGCTGTAACTTTTCCTCCGGTTACATCTTGTCATTTTTCTTTCACTTCTAATCATGTAGATATAACGCAAAGCAGTTGAAAAATTCCCGTGAATTCTCCAAAGCGCTTAAAGAAAACCAAATAAATAAATAAATAAATAAATAAATAAATAAATAAATAAATAAATAAATAAATACTTTCACTCAATTTTGGAGCTTTTCATAAATGTAACTTCGCTGCGCAGACGAATATCCACTTGGGTATCCACCTGTCTTCGAATCAAATTTACGCCCCACTTTTCTAGAAAGCTTTTTGCCTAGCAGCCAGGCGTCTGCCTCACAAAGGTGTGTCCGTAGGTTTTTCCTCCCTACTTACCCAGCACCCGCGCGCGGCCGGGCCCATAGGTCTGTTGTTGGTGTGGCGGGCCCGGGTGGGCCCCCCGGCCCGGGCGGGCAGAGCGCCGCGCGCCGTCTCAGCGCATTCCTCCCCAACCCGACCCCAGCCCAGCCCAGAGGCGCGAGTGCACTTCTGCAAGTGGAGCAAATGAGTGGGTCAAGCAGGCCGAGCCCGGCCCGTCCCGGCCCTGGTGTGAGGCAGGGGCACAGCCGAGCACACAGCCGTCCAGCGGAGCTCAACGACGAAACAAAATGGCAAAATGGCACATTGCTTGTTTACATTTCAACTGTGCAAACTTTTGTCCAAAGTCATGCCCGGGTTTCGTTTTGCACAAAGTTGTGGGCAAAATTTCATGATTTTAACACGATTTTGTACGAAACTGTTCAAACGAACGCGGAAGTTTGTGCCAAACGAAACGCAGGTTTAACTTTGGACGAACGTTTGCACAAGAACGTACAGACAAAGTTAAAATGAATTTCCTCAAATGTACTCCTCACATTGCTTTTATTTTTTATCTTTAAAGAAAATAGGCGTGACTCCTTTGATTAAACTTCCTCTGCTGGCACTCAGTCCCTTGTTCTGAGCGCGTATGGTCCGCAGCATCCGGTAAATCTCTACCGCCTTGCACCGGAAGCTGTGTATATCCCATTTGGACGGTGGTGCAGAGGAACACGAGCGCGCGAAAACCGCACTTTCCGTCTTGCTTCCTGGAAAGGAGGAGCGTTGTGGGAGATGTGGGGGGAAGAGGCAGTGGAAACCTAATCTGTGCTGCGGCGCGGCTCGGCCCGGCAGCAGTAGTCCTGTCTCCCGCTCGCGCTGTTCGCCCCGCCCCGCCCCGCCCCGCCCCGCCCCGCGGCCGCCTCATGTACTGCATGTGGTGGCTGCGGGGCAGGGCCCGGCAGGCCCCGGCAGGGCCGCTCTCCACTCCACTCCCGGAACACAACCCGCGCGTCGCCCCATTTCCCTTCTATTCTCGTCCCTGCCGACTGATATTCCGAAGATCGCTCTCGTCCGTCCGTTCTTGTTGCACCCACAGCGGTGCCCTATGCTGGCCATGGCAGTGCTCCATGAGTGCAACGAGCGACGAGGACAGATATATGAAAGTGATCTTCAGAATCGGTCGTCTGATCAACAAGTACGTGGCGCTGCTGGCCCGAACCGTATATATCGAGGCGGGCGGAGAGGCGCCGCGTTCATGGAAGCTGCTCTGCAAACAAACAACCACGCGCAGTCATACCGGAGTGTTTGTATATGAGTGTCGCACACTCGCAGGTTCGGATTAAAATTCTAGATAGAGGACTAGGACTAGAACTAGGACTCTAGTTCGTGTCAGTGTCCACCGGATAGGCAGCCTGGTGGACAGCGGGGAGGGCGGGTTGCCTACTCTGACTTCGACGGGCGCTTCTTTCTGGCCGTTAAACAAGTAAAGGTTTGGAATGCGCTTGGTTCCTGCGCATCTTTTTTTCCACAAGGTTTTTAAAAGAGATTTATTAGATATAGGTAGGTTGGGGGGGGGGGGGGGGCATTTTAAAACATCATATGCATGATTTCGGGAACGACTTTAGCCTAGGCGTTTTCCCACTTTTTTCTACTCTCTCTCTCTCTCTCTCTCTCTCTCTCTCTCTCTCTCTCTCTCTCTCTCTCTCTCTCTCTCTCTCTCTCCCTCCCTCCCTCCCTCCCTCCCTCCCTCCCTCCCTCCCTCCACCCACTCCATAACGCTCCGTGTGATGTCAAGAGAGACTGGAACGTGACGCGGAGGACTGTCGTGCTCTCGCTGTGAAATGTGTGATTTGCTGGCCGCCCCCCCCCCCCTCTCGCCTCCCCATCCATCGCTATTGTTTAGATCGACCGATCGGCCCGGGCCGCGGCGGGACAGTCAGGACGTCCCACAGCCCATAGCCATGACGCGAAGACCACCAATTTTCCATCCTCAAACTCTTTCGTTTCACATTAAATTCGACTCAGGTTTTGTGTAAGGGTGGGGGAGGGGCCGGAGCCGCGCAGCCGCGGCGGCCCAGGGCGGCCTCGCATCGGCGCTCACCAAAAGTGTGTGTGTGTGTGTGTGTGTGTGTGTGTGTGTGTGTGTGTGTGTGTGTGTGTTTTCTGCGCGTGACAATCGTACCGCATATAAAAGATAATCTTGTGACCAATCGAAATTTAAAGTGGCACTTTTTATGGTCCGCATGAAATTTATACTCACCAAAGGAATTTGTTTGACGTTTTTCCCTTATATCTGCGCTTTTGATCAATAATGTCACAGAGCTCCCGCGTCGCACGTACCTGTACCTACCCATATATACATACCCGCCTGAGATCTCACACGCGGTGTTGTTGGGGACGCGATACGTACCGAACACGCATCGCGGCTCGGCTCGGCAGTTGTCTCAATAATAAAACACGCAATGCGGATGAGATAGGGCTGAGTTATGAGTGGTAGTCTTGATTCATACCCTAGGCAGGCCAGCCGGCCCCTCTCGTGGTATTTATGCCCAACTGGTCGTCACGTGATGTCGCGGTGAGGTGAGGTAGCGAAGTGTGTCGCGCCGCGCAAACTCGTTCTGATGAATGGGCTGCCGGCGCGGGTCACCTACACGCCGCGGAGCGGTCGCGTCGCTTACGACTTTGAAAAGTTAGTGTATTAGTATTTTGTATGAAGAAACTCAAGCTCGTGTAATGTATGCGGCGTTTGCCAAGTGAGAGGAGGGTGTTTCGGAAAGAGCGCCGGTTCGGTTCGGAGAGGGCGGTGGGGTAGGCTGGAAGCTAGGGAGGGGAGTCGGCCGATCAGGGCGGGGCGGGGCGGGGCGGGGCGGGGTGGCAGGCATTCCGATGGCTTCGTGAAAGTTCGTCCCCAGGGCAGGCAGGGCCGGGCCGGGCATGGCAGGCCGTACGCAACACACAGCTTGCTCTTCCAGCCCAGCTATGCAGAACTGCGTTAGAAGTGGTTTCTCTCTCTCTCTCTCTCTCTCTCTCTCTCTCTCTCTCTCTCTCTCTCTCTCTCTCTCTCTCTCTCTCTCTCTCTCTCTCTCTCTCTCTCTCACTCGCTCTGCCCCTCCGGCCCGTACTTGGTGAAATGGCCTAGGCACGTCGCGGTGCTAATTCGCTATGAGCTCCCCGCTCGCGCCATCTCGCAGCGGCGCTGCTGGAAATGAGAGTGACGCCGCTGCCGCCGTTGGCGCCGGACGTTGCGAATAGGGCTTGTGAGACACTGGAAATTCGCGTTGTATTATTTTTCTTTTTTTGTGTGTGTGTGTTATTTTATATTCATTGGTGTGAATGAAGGCAGTCGATGGTAGGGGCGCAGTGCAACGCGGGGGTGTCAGAAAATGAAACGACTCGGTTATCCTATTTTAATTTTTATAAAAACGAAAAAGTGGTGAATGGATTTATTTTATTACATTTGACATTTTACGCATTTTACGTCCAAACCGGCAAGTTAATTATCCAACCGCATGCCCAAATCCTCGACTCGACAGGCATGCGGGAGTAAGAATGTATCAGTTGAAAAAAGTCTTCCTGTAAGAGTCGTCGCGTCTAAAAATTACCACCTTAAAACGAAATCTTCATCGAGATTGGAATTGAGACTAGAATATAATGCAAGAGACGTCTCCATCTATGCGGAATGTGTTTTGTGTGACAGTGTGGCTGTTTGGAGATATTAAGATATCTCGTGTCTGCTGGCAACATTTGAATGCCAAGCCCTGAAACCAAAGTCATTTTGGACGCCTCAAGCTACAAGAAGTATTTGGAAAAGTTTCGTCATATTTCTTTTCAGCCTACTTTAGCAGGGGCGGGCCCAGGAGCACCCCAAGCACCCTGCAGGGGCGCAGGAGGGGCGCCAAAAGGCTGCCAGCCTCCCAAGCGTTCCCACACCTCTGCTCACACACCCCTCCACTCTGCCCAAAGCAAGAGAGACCGAATTGGGCCACTCGCGGAGGCTTAGTTCTGCACCTTACGGACGCGAATAATTCGATAAAGTAATCAGTGAAAATGCGCGTTTTTCGTATTCTTACTGAGAGGAGTGATAAGGTTGTAGCCTCCTATACTCCCACACTGTGTCCAAACCAATGATACCCTGAGGATAGCCTGAAACGGACCACTTGCGCCACTAGGGGCAAAGGAACAGCGTGGCGCTAGGGGGCCATTGACCTCACCTGAGCGCCTCGGAGGGGCGCCGAAAAGCATCCGGAAGGGGCGAAGATGGGGTGGCAGAAGGCTGCACCCCCTGAACAAAAAAAAGGTCTTACGCCTCTGTAATTTATACAAATATTTCACCTGCTAAAAATGCAAAACGTTTTGGATTTTGCCGGAATATTTTTTTTTGGTCGTTTATTTTATTTTATTGTATTTTATTTTCAAAACAATTTCCGCCGTAGTATAGCGTATAGGCGAACAGACGAGTTTACTCGTGCGCGGGCCGGGCTGGTCCTCTGGTCCGCGTTCGCCCCGCGGTTTACGCTTCCAAGCCGTACGTGGAAGTCCACTGCAACGTGCAGACGGGAAGGAGAGGGGGAAGAGGGGCCTTAATGCTTCTCAAAGTCAAGAAGCGCAGCGCGCCACCTTCACGCTGTTTCCTCATCCATCAGCCACGACTGCCGAACGGGTTGCGAGGTGCGTTGAGCGTTCTCATTCGATATGCTCGCTCGCTCGCCGCAACGCACCCGGGAATTAATCCTCTACACACATTTCTGCAGCACAGACGGTCTTATTTTTCACGTGGCATTACAATGTATCAGGACTCTCCCAATGCATACAAGAGTCTACAAATTTGAAGGACGTTATTCCCTCCGAGCTGGAATGCTGACCCATCCCGCTTGAAACACCCTCTTGCAACCGTAAAGATAACGGGGTAGGAGCGTAGCCGTAGTCCATTTGGGTGTAGGGTTCGGTCGGGGCGTGGCGGGGCCGAGCGGGGCGGGGCGTGGCTGGGCCGGCTAGCCAGTGTCCTCGAGCGCCTGCCTGACCTCGCCCGGCCCGAGGCCCGGCCGGGCACAGACCAGACATTCCTCGCCAACACTACCCGGCCGGCGGGCCCGGGCCGCAGCATTGCGAGCAGGGCGTGGCTCCGCGGCGCTATCGCGGTCCCGGGGTGAGGCGGGGCGGGGCGGGGCGGGGCGGCCAGAGGTTGATAAGGAGCGGGGCCTTCATTATGACGGGGAGGAGCAGGATGTGTCGTCTCCAGTTATGCCAAACGAGATAAGGATCGATTCCGGTCCGTGCGGGGAAGGGCGGGCGACGGGAAGCGTGCAGGAGACCGCGCGAATGTCGTCGGAACGGAACGGGTTGGGCCCTGAGAATAACGCCGCGCCCGGCCCGACCCGCGCCCAGCGCCGGCGGTGTAGTGTAGAGTTATTGGGCCCGCGGCTGCAGTCGCGCCCCGCCACACCCCGCCTGCCGCCACACCCCGCCCCGCCACACCCCGCCACGCCCTGCCACGCCCTGCAGTCCCACGGTCGTTCCCGCAGCACTTGCCTTGCTCCGCGCCCTCTGCTTGTCCGCCAACTTGGGCGTAAACACAGAGCGCACGCGCCACTGCGCTGCTCGGGGCGGGGCGGGGCGGGGTGGGGCGGGTGCATCGCGTGCGTCGCCAGTCTATGGGAGATGGAAGCACGCCCCGCCCCGCCCGCTTCCTGTCCGTTCCGTCTCGTCGTGAATGACCGGACCAGGCAGGGCCAGGGTGGCCTGCCCCGCCCCACCCCACCCCGCCTCACCCCGCCTCACCCCGCCTCACCCCGCCTCACCCCGCCCGGGCCCCACTATTTGCTATGACGGGCCAGCAGGTCCTCTCTGCGGGGTCCTGCAGTGCCAGTGCCTGCCTAGCCTGCGGGGAGAATCAATGTGATGTGCGTCCTGGAGGCAGGTGGGGCGGGGCGGGCGGGTTTGTGCGGTGATGTGGGTCACACGTCGCGCCGTGGCTGCAGCGTATCGAAGTGTGCGGGCCGACCCGCCCCGCGCGACCTCCGTGTAGTGAAAGGCACGACCTCACCACCACGCAGGCCCTGTACTGCCTGTGACGACTCTCCTCTACTCCGTCTCTTTCACTCCTCCTCTCTCCCTGCCCTATCACTCTCTTTCTCTTACACACGCACTCTCACACAAGCAAACCCCCCCTCACACACACACACACACACACACACACACACAAGCACTCAATACTACTCACTCACGTATGCGCACTTAGTCTCCGTGGCGTGTCAACGTCGTATAACGCCTAAATAACCGCAGCCTGAAGGCTTGTGCCTGGCGCCGAGATGCGGTGCGCCGCGGGGGATGTCGCCGCCCTGGCCGCCAGCCCCGTGCACCCCGCCGCCTGGTGACGTTGCGGCCGATACGGATCGCTCTCGGGTACAGCTCCAACCCGTGTTATTGGTGAATTGAAATTGAACGGGAGACCTGCTCCGCGCTGCTCCGCCTCCACCTGCTCCCCGCGGGGTACTAGTGGGGAGTGGAGCACCGAGGGCCACCACGCCGCCGCGCCGCGAGTCTTTAGTCTGGATATCTTGCTAGCTTGCTGGCCAGGCGCGGCACGGCACGGCGGGGATAAATTCTCCTTACCTATTGCACAATTGCCGCACTGCACCACCCGCCTGTATGCAAACCCCCGAGGAATGCAGATCGTGTCCATGCCATCACCCCGCCCCACCCCACCTCGCCACACCCCGCCCCACCCCACCCCGCCACACCACACCCCGCCTCACCCCGCCCCACCGCGTCGGTCCGCGCCGGCGATAATGGCATTCCAGCGCCCCCCTCCCGTCCCGCGTCTCCTGCTCGGGCTGGGCTGGGCTGGGCTGGTCGGGTTGCCTGCCGCGTGTCACTGCGAGCAGAGAAGTCGTCTCGGCTGCGTATGGCGGGGCGGGGCGGGGCGGGGCGGGGCGGGGCGGGGCGGGGCGGGGCGGGGCAAGGATCCAGCCGAAGCTCGCGCGGAGAGGTGCGTGCCGCCTTCCGGTTCCACCATATACCGGGGCGGGTGGAGTGTGGTATGGGGTATCGGGAAGAGCGGGGATTAACTCTAAATTTTTGTGTACCCATTTTGTGAATTTTTAAAGAAATTTTGTGAATTTTCACTTCAATTTTACGTAAATTTTTGCGAATCTTCCTGAATTTCCCTAAATTCCTAAATTTTTGTGCTTTTTGTAAAATTTTGTCTTACATGTTTTTTGTTTTGTTTTTTTGAATTTTTCTGAATTACAAGGTGTACAAAATTTTCAGAGGTGTCTCCCCCTGGGATCGGGAGCTGGGTGCGCCTCGCGGCGATCGATTCTTGTTTTCCTTCCCAAACTAACCGGATATGAGGTCCGGACTACGGCGCGCGCGCAATTCGGACGCGGGGCGTGGCCGGCGGCGGCGGGCGCCCCTCCAAGAGCGTTCCGTCCTGCCGCCGCCTCCTCGGAGGACTTGGCCTGGCTGGCCTACCGGTCGTGCGGGGCGAGCCGGCCCCGGATCATGCGGCGGGATTCCGACGCATCCACACGCCTGCTGGGCTGCTGCGCTGCTGCGACCGGCGCCGGACCGGGACAGGCCCCCCGGACCCCATAGAACCCCTAATCACATGCACCGCTAAAAAAGAAACCCGCGCGGCAGCTGCTGCTGATAGGCCGCGCGCCGCGCGCCTCGTCATGGGTTTGAATGGGTGTCGACAACATGGCTATCGAAGAGATAGCGGGATAGCGGGATGTTTTGTTTTTATTTTTTTCCCCACCTGGCTCCACCCCAGGTTTTCCCCCACTAGATGCGGTTTTACGGCCTGGTTGATGTTGTAAACGTATTCGCGAAAGTTTTCGCCTCTTTTTACTTAAAAAAAAAAATAATCTGCTTGCGTTTTCTTGCGTTTCTTCTCACTGCCATGAATCGACACCTTAGTCCTTGACCGCTTGCTGATCCCTTGCGGGGCCGCCGCCAGAGCCGCGAGCTTTAGGCCGAGCGAGCGCGCTTCCGTCCAGTTTGTTTGCGGTGAGTCAACCCTGCACGGCCCAGCAGCCTCGGCCAGCCCACCGATGGTGAGTAGGTCGATGACTCTGGACCGGAGCCCCAGGCGCCCAGGCGCCCCGCCCCACGCTGCAGTGTGGGCCGGGCTGCGAGGGGAGAGAGAGAGAGAGAGAGAGAGAGAGAGAGAGAGAGAGAGAGAGAGAGAGAGAGAGAGAGAGAGAGAGAGAGGAGAGGGGCCAAGTGGCACCGTGGCCAAGGTCAGGACCATCAGCGCCTGCCCCGCCTGCCAAAGGCACCGCACACCGAGCGGCCCTGAGAACTACTGGTGTTGAGGCCCCAAGGAAATATACGACTGCAGGACTGTCAGTCTTATTGAACCCTTGATAAGACTTGTTATTGGCTGAGTGAACTCGCACTGATCAGATTTGGCAACGAGTAGAGATATCGGATAAAATTTTTAGCTTCCTGGGCTTAAAAGCTCCGCACTTTGAATTTCAGCTCTCTTGGAAAAACTGAGTGTACTTAAAATTAAGTTATATTTACAGAAATATTTAAAAAAAAATCATTATGTCCTACACACATTTAACACCTACCTAGTTCCATATTTGATCGTTATATGAATCTTGTAAGGGAATATACTTGTATCTGCGCGGGGACTTTCATTGCCTTGGGTAATAACGCTCTCTCGCACCGCGCAAAACGGCGCTGAGCAGCAATAAAACTTTCAGAGACGGACTCAGCACCATTTTCCACTGGTGTGGTATGTATGACGCACTCTCTCTCCGGTAGCCGAGCCTTGCTTCCTCTCTGTGCCCTGTGGTCCAGCGGGCGCTCCAGCATCTCATCCTGGACCCCTTTGTTCTCACAGGTACAGGGAGAGATTGATTGATTGATTGATTTTATTATGCTTTAGGTGAAATACAAAAGGACTGGGAAGTCCCACGAGAGTATCACACCGCTCTCAAAATAGTACAAAAAATAATAGTAATCTTTATAAGAATAATCTGACAGAGAATATCAAAATGGTAGTACAAAACAAATTAAAAATGGAAAAAGACTTAAAGTTACTCAAGAATACACGGATTTAAGACTTTGCTTTAAGTTTTGTTTAAGTTGACGATCAGAACTAAGTTGCAGATACTCATAGATGGAGTACTCATTAAACAAACGACAAGTGGTGACGCAGAAAGAATTAGAATATTTTTCGGTTCTATGAACCGGGATGACTAGATTATGGCAGTGCCGAGCCGAATATTTAAACATTTCCCGAAGGTATACTGGTTGATCATATTTTAAAACTTTCCATGCTAATGAAGCTATTGCAACAGTTCTCCTGTCCGAAAACTTTTGAATTTCCAGACTAACATATGAGGGTGTAATGTGCTCAAACCTGCTCGCACCAGTTACGAATCTTATACATGCATTTTCAGACTTCTGCAGTTTGGCTGTTACTGTCTTATTCATATCGGTGAATATTGCCGAGCCATAGTCAAGAATGGGAAAAATTAGCGACTGGACAATTCGTAAACGAATAGTTCTTGGTAGGCAGTCAAAGTTTCGCCTGGCCTGAGCCAGGGAACTGAAAACCTTTTTAACAACATTATTACTATGCTGCCTCCAGCTGAGCGTAGAATCAAACATGACACCAAGATTATTCACCTCATCACAGTAGGGTACACAGGTACCATCTATAACTATTTCAGACACATTAATTTCTTTTAGCTTATTAACATACTGACTTGAACCTAACAAAACTGGTTGAGTTTTGGTAACATTTAAATGCAGATTATGACTTGTGACATATTTAACAAGATTATTTAGATCTTCATTGACTAACTTGACAGTTTCATGGATATCTTTCAGATAACAATGTGTGTAAATTTGTGTATCATCTGCATACAAGTGACACTTAGTATACTTAAGTACATAAGAAATATCAAACAAGTAAAGAATAAACAACAGAGGTCCTAAAACACTACCTTGTGGTACACCAGTTTCCACTGTGGCCCAATCAGAAATAAACTCATCACCAGACATGACTCTCTGTTTACGGTTTGACAAGTATGCTGAGAACCAGTTAATCACAGATAATGAACAACCTAGTTTTCTTAACTTAATTAATAACAGTCTGTGGTTTACCCTATCAAATGCTTTACTAAAATCTAGTAGAACAAGTACAGTCACTTTCCTCTCATCTATTGCCTTTCTTACATCATCTGCGACTTTTACTAAAGCAGTCACAGTACTGTGCCCCTTTCTAAATCCGGACTGCATAGAATTAAACAAATTATTATGAGAGGCATAATCATACAGCTGGTCATGTACTATTTTTTCAAGAGCTTTGGCAAGAACGCATAAGATACTGACCGGTCTAAAATCAGCACATTTACAAGGATTAGAAACCTTAGGTACGGGTAAAATATTGGCACACTTCCAGGTGGATGGAAAAACTCCTGATTGCAGACAGTAATTGAAGATGTGCTCCAGAATATATACAATCTCCTTCAAAATCAATTTCAGAAATTTTATGGATACACCATCAATCCCTACAGCATTAGATTTTATGTCAGTAATTATTTTATAAATATCATGGGCAGTGACAAATTTAAAATGAAATACATTATCAAGATCATATTCATTAGTGGAGTACAATTTTTCAGTCTCATCTGCTAAATCGCAATTTTCTATACTAGACACACTTAAATAATGTTCATTCAAGTCATTTGCAGAAACTGGAAGACTATTTACATCTGTTGGCATAGACTTTCCTATCCCAAGTGAGCGGATGTTAGACCATAATTTATTAGGAGAGGGATAATTGTTAAAAATACTATGGTAATACTTGATCTTCGCATTTCTAATTTGCTGCTTAGCCTTATTTCTTAATGATTTGTAGGTGGCAAAGTCTACTGCAGTCTTGCTTTTAATAGACTTCTGTCTTGCCCTGTCTCTGAGATCAATCATTTTCCTTATATCCGCATTCATCCATGGTGACCCATGATTTTTGGCACTAAAAGATTTGATAGGGGCATGCCTATTCAACAAAAGTAAAATATATTCATTAAATGTTGCAATCTTAGAGTCAATGCCATCACAATTATACACTTCATTCCAAGGAGTGTTCCGTACATCTTCCAGCAAAGCATTAATATCTATATTCTTAAAGTCCCTATATTTTATTTGTTTTTTCTTGGCAATTGGGACACTTAGATCTAGTACAGCATAAATCATATCATGGTTTGAAAATGCAGGAGCAGCACACTGACCAGACAAGATAACTTTATCATTGAGGTTACTGGCAATAACATCCAACGTAGAATGGCAATTCTCTGTGTGAAATGTTGGTTCAAAAGAAATGCAGGTATGGTTACACAATTCAAATAGCTCAGTAACCAATTTTGTTTCATATGATTTACTTCCAAATCTAGCATTCAGGTCACCACAAATTATTGAATAATCATAGTTAGGTAGGACATTATAAATGTCATCAAGAAAATGGTCTAAGTACCCTATTTTAGGGGGTCTATATAAACATGACACTAATATTTTTTCTTTGCCAAAACTAACCTCCACTATTAAGTACTCTGGTTTATAACTCTCACCATTTGATTTGCACAGCAGTTTTCCATTTAGTTGGTTACTTACATACAATGCCACTCCTCCGCCACTTCTTTCCTGTCTATTAACATTAAAAACTGTATAGTTCCGTAGATCAGTCTTACTGTTATTATGGAAAAAAGTTTCACTCACTGCAATTACATCTATCTCACTATCACAGAATGCATCAACAAACTCATCATAATGAACAGAGTTATTTAAAGACTGTGCATTTATATGAACAACTTTAAGTTTACCATTATAATTATCACATATATATTTCAGCTTACTCCGCATGGAGTGTTAGATCTACTTGCTTGGTGAAGCTAAAGAGTCCAATCGTGGACCAACAATATCAATATATATAGGGTTACATTGCCTAAGCAAGGTGTATATTATCAGAAAAATAATAGAATATAACAGCATATAAACAAGAAGGCAAAAAGAGAACAAAAATAATAATAATAGCAATATAATAATACATAATTAGAGAAGGAATGCTAATATAACTGAGACTAGTAGTCACACACATTCTCAAACAGCAACGATGGGAGATTTTTAAAGTGTTCATACCATCTCCAGACACTAATGTTGGGGAGACTTTTAGGGTGTTCATACCGTCCCAGACACCATCGTTGGGAGATTTTTATAGTGTTCATACCATCTCCAGACACTAATGTTGGGGAGACTTTTAGGGTGTTCATACCGTCCCAGACACCATCGTTGGGAGATTTTTATAGTGTACATACCGTCTCCAGACACTTTGTAGAGTTGTAGAGACAAATCAGTTTATTCATCAGAGTTAATCAGCTCATCGAGCTTTTCCATTGTGCGGATCCTATGAAATTTTGCACCGTCTTTAATAACAATCACACCATTTTGCGTCCAAACTTCCTCAAATTTTTCATGGGCTTTACGTAAGATAGCTTGTCTGATACTTGTCAAATCTTCTCTGATTGAGATATTACTGCCTTTGAGCTTTTTTTTAGCTTCAAACAGCTTTTGCCTGTCTGCATACGAGACAAACTTAACAATTATGGCTCTGGGTTTATCACTGTGCTTCTTCCCCACTCTGTGAGATCGACTGATGTGATGCTTCTCCAAGGAGTAAATGCCAATCTTCATTGCAACATCCAGAACTAACTGATTAGTGTCTTCCTTAGCTTCCTCTTTGATACCAAAGATTCTCAAATTTTCAAGCCGATTTCTCTGCTCTAAATCATCCGTTTTCTCGGGAGCGAGAGAGGGAGAGAGAGAGAGAGAGAGAGAGAGGAAGAGAGAGAGAGAGAGAGAGAGAGAGAAATAAAAGCTAATGACTGTTTCGAGTCCACGCGCTCGATCGCGCCATTGAATAATGCATTCCATGGCGGCAGGAGTGCGTTTGTCGCTGAATTAGCAGTAAAGTCCAATTTACGGTCGTTGGTTGGAATTTATGATTTAGCGATCGAAGCGAGGGGGAGACAGGGGGTGGTTTGGAAGGGGGTGAGGGCTGGAGTGGAGCAGAGAGGAGAGGGGGCCATGTCCACGCCTGTATATGATCGCGCAGAGTGTAACAAAGATGTATCTCTCCTGTTCCAGGTGAGTCCGGTGGTTTACAGACCATAGTGACGCACGAGGATTTCCGATGGTAACGTATAAAATTCAACCGGTCCATACAAAATAGTCTGTCACAGCAGCTCCATCGGACAGGCCTGACCGCCTGCCTCTGCTTTTGGGCGGGATATTATGCTAATTGCCCGGTATGCGACGCTCCCAGGGGGAGAGGCGGTGCGGAGCGGACGAGGCGACGGAGGGAATATTGGTCCATTGAGATTCATGAGCGGCTCGTTAACTATATTCCTTATTGTGGCATGAGGATGGGAGAGTTTCAATTTCTTTTACCTTATATATAAATCGAACGAACGGGGCTCGCGCCTGCGTGTAGAGAGAGAGGGAGGGAGACAGTCAATCTGTCTGAGGCGAGGCGAGACGATGCCCTGCTCCTGTAGGGAGAAGGGATGGGATGGAGTCGGACGGGACGCGCCGCGCGGCACCGCGCAGCACCGCGCAGCTCCGCGCGCCGCCGGACCTTGGGTGCATACCAGGGTTGTTGAGGGCGTCAGCATGATTCAGACGCCCCTCTCCCCTCCCCCCGCTCTCCTCGTTTCTCCGGCCCCGGCCCCACTCCAGGATCTCCCCGCCCCACCTCAGTCTCAAGGCTGGACCTACAACAAGCAGGGCGGCAACGCCGCGCATGCCCTGCCCCGCCCTGCCCCGCCCTGCCCCGCCCTGCTGCTAAGGCCCGTCTCCGTCGCACTCGTCTGGTCAGCTGGTAGCCGACCCCGGGCCTCGGCCCCGGCGATAGCTAGGCTGCGTAGCTCGGCTCGGACATGACCCGACCGTGTCAGGTCCGTCAACCCCCTACCCCCCCCCCCCCCTTTAACCCGAACGCGCACACCTATCATCAAATAAGCTACCCGCGTCCGCCCCGCTCCCAGCCTGTACCGTATCACCGTATCGAGCGAGGGGTGAACGACTCGCCTGAGCCGTGTTCCCAGTACTATATATTATAGGTATTATAAAAGTATTATAGAATATTATAGGTATTATAGAATATTATAAGTATTATAGAATATTACAGAATATTATAAATATTATGGTATTATAGCCAGTATTATAAGGTCTTATAAGGTACTATAAAGTACGCGAGTACAGTGGTGCTATCGTCCGACCACCGAGAGTTTAGCACACCAAATGACAAGGAAGGATAGGCTGGCCCACGAGTGCGAGAGAGAGAGAGATAGTCAATTCTTCCGGTGGGACCACGATAGACCAAGGGTAAGGGCACACTCTCTACACCGTGGGTAAGGGACGGGGGAAAAACCCTAATCCTTCCGGCGGCCGGCTGGAGCGGTTCCGAGAACCGGCCCGGGCCGGGTCCCGGCACCCGGCACGGCCGGCAGCCGCCAGCACCAGATCGTCACTTTGGTCGCCACTCGGCAGGTCAGATCGCCACCTTCGTCGCCACTCGGCACTCATCGCCACTTTCGTCGTCAAACCCGAGGTTTCGTCGCCACGGTGGCGACAGATCGCCACATCTGGCAAGCCTGAGTCTTGTCAGCGAAGGGCCACCACCGCGGCAGCTGCACGAGCCGAGCCGGAGCAAGCCGGAGTTCCCTCCCAGCACCTGTGTTGCACGACTGCAGACGACTTGGCAACGGGCTCGCGGGGTATCGACGGGAGAAAGATGACGGTCGAGGGGTCATTAACTTTGGGATTTCGTGTACACCGAATACTTGAATATGGTTCGATATGGTTGAATATTGACGAATATCGGTGAAATATTCGTAAATTCGAGTTAAGTTTGTCTAAATTTGGGTGATATATTAGTAAGTGAGGCTGAAATATTGTAAGATTTGTGTGATATACTGCTGAAAATGGATAAATATGGTTGAATATTGAACTGAATACCGCAAGCCTGTACACTGAATATGCCAAGTTGTTGACCCCTCGATGACGGTACTCTACGGTACTCTACGTCTCAGGCAGCACTAGTCTCCTGTTTTCTAGCGATTTATTGATTTGGAAAGGTGTAACTTTCGGATATTGCAGTGTATTATACGCGAATATTATAGGTATTATAAAATATTATAGGTATTATAGAATATTATAGATATTATAAAATATTATAGGTATTATAGAATATTATAGGTATTATACGGTACTATAGGGTCCGCGTACCCAGTATTATACGAGTCGGTCACCCCTCGGTATCGAGGAACTTTCTGATCTGGTGGGATTATATCATTGCCCATTCAAAACCTCAAGTCACAACAGTGTAAACCGCTTGAAGCTGCCGGAGCTGCTGATCACCGCTCGGGGAAAAAATATGACATTGTTGTGACGGTCGACTCTGTTTGATGCGGGTAAAGTTCGGTCTGTTGTTGAAAATCCGATGAGTACTGAAAACAGAAAGCTAGATCAGCTAGATGTGACGACCAAACAGGTGCACGGGGAGAACTCTGTTGAAAATTTCTCGTGATTTCCCGAAGCACTAGCTCGATACGAATAAGATATTGTGAAATCCCAACACTTCGTGGTTCGAAATCAGGAATATCACTAGACCGCGGTTGCAAATACTGTCGGAGTTCATCATTTTTTGATAACGAAGGAGAGTTGTGAATTCACCCAAAAAATTCACTAAGAGTCCTGGAAACAATTTTCACGACAAATACTTCGTAAATTTTCGAGTTTTGCTTTTTTTTCTTAAAATTTGACATTGAACTTATATGCTGGTTTGTTCTCAACTTGCTACTGTCGGGCCATCTCATCCAACTCCTGGTTGGGAGTGTATGATTTTCGATACCAGTTATTGAAAACAATTATGCCCATCGAACAGAGCTCGTCACCACAACAAAGTAATTTTTCATCCGAGCCGCATGGTGTTTTTCCCTCGACACGGTGTCCTCTGAAAACTCACCGAGCTTGTCCTCCTTCAGACGAAGACGCTTTGAACGTAGGAGTCATTGGTGTGCTCCCCCCGCGCCTTGTTTCCGGCAAGGAGAGGCGAGGGCGAGGTGAGGCGAAGTAGTAGACGAGAATTGAATGACTGCGCGCCGTGATGTGCAATGGATTGCGTGGCCGGTGCTGCTGTGACATTCGTGTCTGTGTGTCTGTGTGTGTGTGTGTGTGTGTGTGAGAGAGAGAGAGAGAGAGAGAGAGAGAGAGAGAGAGAGAGAGAGAGAGAGAGAGAGAGAGAGAGAGAGAGAAAGAGAGAGACAGAGACAGAGAGCGAAAGCGCAGCAAGTGTGTGTGTAGGTAGCATCTGATCACATCAGTGAGGTCGCGGCTGGGCGGGGCGGGCTGGGCAGGGCAAGCACGCGGGGGTAATGGGCGTGGAAACGGACCGCCTCGCACTCACAGCAGCTCATATACACCACATACACTTGTTTCATTAGTCGGTGTGAGAGGTTGGTTATTACTACTACATGATGGGGCTGCGTGTGTCTGTGTGTTCGTTTCACGTGTGTTTGTGTGTGGGAGTCTGTCTGTCTGTCTGTCTGCTGGACGCGGGCGGGGCGGTCTGGTCGGACCTTGTGCCGTGCTTGGGGCGTAAGTTATTTGGAGCCGTGTGGCGGCGCCGCGGAACGAGGGGGGGGGGGGGGATATAATTCATACAAAGTGCGTCCAATAAGTTTTTGGACTTTTGAAAAAAAAATTGTTATTTCTTGTTTTAATTTTATGTTCTGATCTTTGTTTTGATTTTGCAATGAAAATTTTTGTCACTTTTTTGATATATATTAATCTTTTTCCCCTATTTCTGAATTTTGCATTTTTTGTTCATTTTTTGTTATTTTTTTCTGTTTATTTGCTCTCGTTTTTTTCGGATTTTTCTGTAGATTTCTTCCGAATTTTATTTTGATTTTATTGATTTTTGATTTTTTAAACGATTTTTATGGGGGCCGTATACAACGAATTTCCGAAGTGACCCCTCCCTGGTGCGGCGCGGACACTCGATGAGAAAAGAAGCGTCGGCATAAGGAGGGAAGAGTGATGCAGTCCGGTCTCTGGTCTGGGCCGGTGCAGGCGCCCCCCCCCCCCCCCTCTACATTCCAGCGCTGAGCTGGGCTATTGTGTGGCGCTGGACGGGGCTGGGCCCGCTGGGGGTGGGGCCTTTCTTACACTGATGCGGACCCCGGAGATGACGACGATCATCGCCCATGATAATGTGATACTCTGCTTGGTATATCCGCGTTTAATTGTGATGGTGGTTGAGATGCGGTTATTTAGTGAGGTGATGTGATGATGCGATGTAAACAAAAACAGGCAAGAGAGAGGGGACCTTTTTAAACCCATCAAGAAACTTGCGGCGTCTATCATGTACTGGAAAAACATGCATGCCACATAGCATCCGTGAAGGGATGCTTCTATAAAGGCGTCGTACTGGAAATGCTCAAGTGCAGCAGCACACGTCAGGTGTTTTCTCTTAAATGCTTACAAAGAAAAGAGACGATTTTTCTTGTAATACAAAGAAAATTATGCAACCGTAATACAGGGTAAATTGTCTTTTGAATGAAAAGGTCGAGCCCTGTAATACAAAGGAAATTTCCTTTGTATCACAGTTGCACAGGTTTCTTTGCAGAAGATTTAGAGTGCTGGTGCTATGAAGGCCGGCGAGCACCTTTGATTTTTCCAGTGTGGAGGTGCAGTGCTGTGAATGAAAAAACAGAACAAGAGAACGCTCGAATAGGTTGTTAAAAGTGACTCCTAGCGCGCGCTGCGGCGCAGCGGCGAGCAGTAGCAGCAGTAGCAGGCAGGCCACGCCGTAAAACTTTCTCACTTTATTGTCTTTGGCTTTCCTCTTACTTGGCACGACTGGGTGTTCCACCGAATACGGCCCCTCTCTCTCTCCTGTCTCTTCTTTCTTATACTCCCTTTAGAGCCCCGGGGGAAGACAGGAAGAGAGTGAGACGAGTAGAGAGAGTGAGAGAGCAGGGGAGAGTAAATTATTTCAGTTGCGGTCGCTGACGCCACCGGTTAGCCACGGCGCTGGGCTTGCCCTGGGCCGGGCCGGGCCGAGCGTGCAAGTACTCTAATGAATCGAAAGTCGTTTGGCGCAAAATGACTAGCAAGTAGTTGAAGCTCACCGCGAGGTAACCTGGCCTCCGCCTGCAGCGGGTGCCGCCGGTAGAAAGAGAGAGAAAGGGAGATCCAAGTGGAGTGCAGCAGGAGTGTAAGCAGAACAGGGCACCTGGGCCTGGACCACCTCCCCAGGCCAGGCAGCCAGGCAGTGCGGAGCGGGAGCTGTGTGATTTGCAAGGAGAGCGCCGCGTTACCTGGAAACAAGCCAAAGGGTACGGGATTGCGCCTCTCCTTCTCCTCCTCCAGCCATCCCCTGCCCGAGACCCCAGGGGGGCCACCCCCACCCCAACAAACGCGTCCAGTAAGAACCATACAGGAGGTCCGCCTCTTCTTCTCTCAGAGGGCAGGGTGGGGTGGGGACAAGGGGCCCTTAACTAAAGATTCAAGCGTACACATTTTTTTTTAAATAGTTTTCAGTGATTGTCCTTGATTTTTGATAAGTTTTTGCTGATTTTTTTTCTCTTTTTTTCTCTATCTTTTCTGTTTATTTTTTCCCCGATGTTTTACTGATTTTTTTTTTTAGGGTGGGTGTGCACTGTTTATTTTATTTTATTTTTTATATTTTTATATTTTTTTTTCGGAGTAAAGGGCCCCTCGGGAGGGGGGCCCCTCGGGAGGGGGGCCGCTCCCGCTCCCGGTGCCGCCTGCGAACGTGGTGACAAAGTGGTTAGTTGGCTGCTGAATCCCTCCTCCTCCTCCTCACCGGCGAGCTACCCCCGCGTGCCTAACCGAGTTATCGAGGAGCCGGTCCCGCCCCACCACGCCCCGCCGAGCCCTGCGCCCTGCGCACTCAGCACCGCGACCACACGAGCAGTCTGCAAATACAGTGATTAGTGGCGCCGGGGCCGGGCGGGGCGGGGCGGGGCGGGTCCGGGCGCTGATCGATGTGCAGGCCCGCGAGGCGCGGTGGGGCGGGGCGCGGGGCGTGCCGGGGCGGGCAGAGAGTGTCCTCTGAGAAATCGCCTCTTTGCCGCCCTTTCACCTTTTCTGTCTAAATTATCGGCAAGATACGGCGCGGAGCAGGCACAGGCCACCCCCTCCCCCCGGGCCGGGGCAGTGGGGGCTGGGAGGGGCGCGCGCTCTAAGTCACGCGCGCTGTTTACGTTGGCGAGGAGGAGTAAGCGGGGGGCTAAAGGGCCGCATGGCGCTGGCCGGGTGTCCAGAGGGAGCGGGGCGCTTAGCCGGCGGGGAGCGGGGAGCACGCCGCCGAGGGGAGGAAGGAAACATCCAGACGACGCGGAGGACTGAAATCGCGCGGCGAGAAAATGAGGAAGTCTCAGGCGTTAATACGGCTGGCTCGCTCGAGAAACCCCGCTCTGCTCGTGCGGCTTTGAAATGATGTCGGTCGTGTCGTTTTGTTGTGTCCGCGCGCGTGTTCGTGAGGCTGGCGAATGGTGACACCGCACCGCACCACCGCGCCCACCGCCCGCTCCGGTCGGTTTCGCTTCGGCTCGGCGCGAGTCGTCAGGGAGCATTCCTTAATACGTCTGCGCCTCGCCACGCCTCGCCACGACGCGACGCTCGACTCCTTCCGCCCCGCGACACCACGCGCCCCAATGTTAATGTTATAAATGCGTTTGCTTGTGGGCGTATCATGCGTAGGGCGGCGCGGGGTTTAACGTAGTTATGGGAAGGTTGGGCCCGCGGCCGCCAGCCCTAGCCCGCGAGCCCGTGCCTCGGGGGTGGGAGAGAGAAATCTGCGGAGTATGTGAGAGAGAAAGAGAGAGAGAGAGGGAGAGCTTCAGTTCCCCCCTCCCCCGGCCCCCGCCCGTGCAGTCTAAACAGAAACCCTCTTGTGCGGCTGGAAGCGAATCTGAATCAGACCCGCCCGCCCCGTATATCCAGCGAGCAGCTCCGCCCCGCCCCGCCCCGTCCCGCGCTCCTCAAGCAATGCCTCTCGGCGGCGGGATGGCGCGCAGATAAATCAAATACTCCGCGAGCGGGGAGAGCTGCGGCGTCGCGAGGGTAGAGGGTGCCCGGCCCGCGGCATTACCGTCCTCTTCTAAAAGGAAAATAACCCTTTTTCTTCTTTATTTTATCCCGCCCTTTACGTCTTTTGTCCCCGCCGAGCTCTGGTCCAGCCCCGGGCTGGCTGGCGCTGCGAGCAGGTCCGGGACCCCGTCGCGCACCTCCACCGCCCCGCCCAGCCCCGCCCCCCGCCCCGCCCCGCGCGCTTGCTTTGCGCCTTAATTAGAACGCCTCCCATGTCAGCCGCACCATCCGCGTGCCGACGCTGCTTTATATATATCCGGACGGCCCTGTCTGCCTCAAGTTTCCGGCGGCGGCGCAACTTTACTTCCCACGCGGCGCGTTTACAAGTCGCGGCGGGGCGTGAGCGCGAGGCTTATCGCGGGAAGAGTCGAGGGCGCGAGGCTTATCGCGAGAGAGGAGTGGCTGGAGCGAGGCTTATCGCGAGAAGAGTACAGAGGGTGCGAGGCTCATCGCGAGAAGAGCGGAGGGCGCGAGGTTCTTTATCGCGTGAAGATTGTGGATCGCGGGGTTTTGAGGGTGGAGGAGTGCAGGGAGGGCGCGAGGCCTAATTATGGCGAGAAGAGTGGATGGCGCGAGGCTTATTCAGAGAGGAGCGTATCGCGTGGTGTTGTCGTAGTGCAGCGCCTGCGCACGAGTGTGGGAGGGTTGCCTACCTGTTCGGCCCGCAGGTCGCCGTGAGGGGTAGGCAAACCCGCCGGACACGTATGCGTGCGGTGCAGTCTGCTGCAGTCTGCTGCAGTCTGCTGCAGTCTGTCTGGAAGAGCACTCGAGCGAACGGAGCCTTGTTTGACCAACTGAATTACTGACGCCTGGAAGACATTGGCGTGTTGCCTTAAACTCCACAAGTTTCACCGAAATAGGGTGTTGGTCGGCGAATCGTTGAGGGGCATTCACTGTGCGCTGCTGTCGCTGCTTGCTCGCACGCTGTCGCCGCATCTACCCGGGAGAAAGAGCCTCACCCGACATCTTTTCTCTCTCCCTCTCACCTGACGTAGACCAGAGGGAGAGAGACAGAAGATGTCGTGTGAGGCTCTTTCTCGCCCGCGATTGCGAACACCTGGCGCTATACCTCGTCGCTTTGAATTTGGCTCCCTTCACCTTCACCTCGCGGCTCGCGGCTCACAGTAAGCGGGTCGGGCCGAGCTGTCAGACTGTGTGCCGCGACCTGCAGCCAGCGGCGCTCAGGCCGCTCAGGCCTCAGGCACGAGGCCGTGCGAAACACGGAAAGGAAAAAAGGAAAACGCACAGAAAGGGACCACGGGTGGTCTGGCTGGCCACGCCGGGCCGGGCGTCGGACCACTGTGCGCTTTTTCTTAGTACGTTTCACAGGTTCCGGAATATTTTCCCTTTTTTTTCGAAGTGGGGCGGGGCAGGGGGGAGACTGCAAGAGGTTTGCGTTGTGGCCCTTTGAATTTTCTTTATGATTTGAAAGGAAAAACAAAACTCTGTGGAAACACGTCACGCTACCCACCCCAGCCCGGGCCCCGGGGTGGCGCTACGCTACGCGGGGTGGAGAACGCCTTTTCACCAAATCAATGCAGAAGCCATTCGCTGCTGCTGCTGGGCGCGCGGCGCGCGGCGGCAGCGCCAAGCGATGTGTACTGGTTTCACATTACCGAGCTGGCTTCTCCGCGCGCCGCGCCGCGCAGCGCTCACTTTTGCCGACAGGGTCGTAGTGTTTCGGTGCCGCCCCGCCCCGCCCCACGGCGCCTGAGGCGCAACGCCTCTCGCTACTGGATTATGATATCATCTGGCGCAAGCAAGCAAGCGGAGCAGCGGAGCCCGCCCCGCCCTCCCAAAATCTGTAATTGAAGCCATAGCCGCGGGCGGGGCGGGGTGGGGCGGGGCGTTCCGGGGCGGGCACCGGCACTCTGCATGGATGTTTGCTCTTTTAAGCCGCCATAGCCGATGGCCCACGTCCCGACGGTATCGGTCCGTGTAGGCCTTTCCCCTCCCCCCTCCCCTCCCGCCCGTCTGACTGCCTCGCGGAATGGGAATGGAGGTTATATTCGAGGGGGGCAGGGGCAGCCGTCCGGTCGGGTCCGGTCCACTCCGGTGGAACACAGCAGGAGCAGCCCGAGCAGCCCAGCCCGGCCCCCGGCCCGTACAATGCTGTCGCACCAAAAAGTCCAGTCGTTCCAGTCGGCTTTTGCAAATGCGAACGCCGCGAGCGCCGGCGAGCGCGAGGCGAGCTCCCAAACCGTCCGCGTCCGACCGGACGACTGAGCGCGCTGAGCAGGAGGCATTCACTCGCGTTTATTATCGTTTATTATCATCGGAAAACTGTAATAATGGAATCGAGCAGTGCGGGGCGGGGCGGAGCGGAGCGGGTGTTCTTGACGGGACGGGCGCGTGGCGGGGGCAGTGGAGTGGAGTATATTGAGTGCGCTGGGTTGCGCGCGTACCGACCGCCGTGCACCTGACATTTTCCCGAATATTTTTGCGGCCGAGTATATTGCCCTCTCACATACAAAGTGTTTTTCCCCGGGAGAGAACGAGATTGAGGCCGAAAGAGTGGGGTCGCGGCCTAGTACACGGTGAACAAAAACACTGGAAAGACAAAGGTGCTATCTAATGCCTTTGAAAGGCGTTAGTGAAATAGTGCCTTTAGAAAGGCGCTATCACCTCCCAAAGGTGCTATTTTTGGCCCTATTCGTGCCTTTACAAAGGCATTAGTGCAGTATCACCTCATAAAATTCAATAGCACCCCAAAAAGGATGCTATATAGCACCTTTGTTTTTCCAGTGAACTCGCAGATTCTGAGGCCGATATCTCGATTGCCGAGATCACTAGGATTCCAAACTGCTGCTCACAGAGCCGGTAAGGTGCTTTCCTAAAACAGAAGGAGCACCTCTCTAAACAGAGACCAACCTTCTGCTGTTTTCGACAGCCTACCCCCTGGTTCAGAACACTGGTAAAACAAATGTGCAATAGTGCACACTTAAAGTGTGCTTCCTGGCACTTTGCGCATTTCATGGTGTTTAAACATATTGCACACTACGTGGTGTGCAAAGTTTAGACGTTTGGCAAGTGTGCAAAGTTTGCACACTTGGTTGTGGAAAATTCTTAATCATAGGATAGCAAAAGGTATACCAAGTGTCAAAATGTTGCACACTACGTGGTGTGCAAAGTTTAGACGTTTGGCAAGTGTGCAAAGTTTGCACACTTCGTGATGTTTAGTTTTGCTCGACACCAGGAAGTGTGCAAAGTTTGCACATTTGAAAAGCACGCCAATTGGTGTGCAATATTCTACATTTGTTTTACCAGTGAACTTTGCGTCCTGAAATCACGCTTTGATAGCTCGTGAATGAGGGGAGGCATCTCAATTCGTTAGGAAATCCGCTATGCTTTCATGTTTTGGAATCAGAGTGTTTCTTTCAACCGTGTACTGTAATAGGGTGCACGTGCACTTCGCGGAAAGCCGGCGAGAATTTAGGAGGGTGCAGAGCGCACCGGACCGGGCTCAACTAATAAGCGCTCCCTCCCGACAACCTTTTCGCGCTCTTTTTATACTCCCTCTAAAATACGCATAAGCGCGAGTAAGCCAGCGCACGGGCCGCACGCATGGAGAGAGGGGAGGGAAGGGGAGATGAGCCGGGCCCGGCTGCGACAATGGGAATACTGGCCGGGGTCCCTCGGCGGCGAGGGCAGAGCGGGGCGGGCAGAGCGCATACCCACCACGCCTCCCCCTCCGCGCCGCCCCCACGCCGCCCCCGCAGCCGTGTCCGGCCCGCCCCCGCGGCTCCGCGGCGCCAAGTTGTTTGGCATTAATTCCCCGCACTCGAGGCATTTGCATCAAAATGCGCGAAGCAGGAAGGGTTGAGTCCGCGCCGCCGCGGCTGCTGCTGCAGCACGAGCGGGGGCGGCGCGTGCCCTCTGTGCGGGGGGGAGGGGGGAGGAAATCCTCTTCATAATCGCGGATGAAAAAGGGCGTTTCACCCTCATCTCGGAAAGCCCTTTAAAAGCGGATGATCGCGGTGCGAGTGCGGCCATGAGCTCTGCTGCTCTGCTGGCGGGGCGGGGTGGGGCGGGGTGTGGCGGGGCGGGACGGCGGCGGTGCAAACTGCAGTGCGCGGGGCTGACGCTTTGCATTCCCAGAGTGTTTACGTCGACGTCAGCAGAAGTCTCGCGCGGATAAAGTCATAGAAATATAATCGCCAGGTCGTGGCGCGTCCTCCTCCTCAGTCCACCGTGCAGGGTGCAGGTTAGCTGGCGGGGGATGACGGCCGCGTCTGCACCTAAGCGGTCGGGACGGGACTGGACGCGCGGCGCGCGCTGCAAAAAGAGTCGTTTGGAACGCCATAAACCGCCGTTCGTGCTCGCCTGTCGCCCCGCGTCCCGCCCCCGAGAGACACTCTGCTGTCCTGCCCCATTTTCCACCGATATCACTGCAATAGCAGCAGTCAAGGAAGAACGAGAAGGACAGACAGAGCAACAGACAGAGGGAGAAAGGGAGAGAGAGAGAGTGAGACAGAGAGAGAGAGAGAGAGAGAGAGAGAGAGAGAGAGAGAGAGCGCCTGAGAGTGAGGGCGGAAGCTTATCAGTGAGTAGCGCCGGGCCGGGCCCGCCGCCGCCACCCCCGGACGCGCCGCCCCCCGCTGCCGCCCCCGCGTTGCTGCCGGCCCGGCCCCGCCTGTGTGGCTCAGTGTCTCTCCGCCCTCCGCCCCTTCCGCGTCAGAGCAGCCCGCGCCGCTCCGGGCCGAGCGTAGCGTAGTGTCGCGAGCGTAGCGCCGTGAGCGTACAGCGTCGCGAGCGTAGCGAGGGGTGCCGGACCGGACCGAGCCAACCGGGTCAGTGGAGTGGAGTGGAGTGAGGTGACTGTGATTACTCTTGACGGGCAACAAATGTAGGCAAAGGGCTTAGTGTCATATCACTATGAAGAAGACCTGCGTGAAAAGCGAATGGGTCCGCCTAGGGTGAGGGAGGGGAAAAGGGGGAGGGGGTGGAGGGGGGGGGGCGGATCACTACCAAATGTGAACAATGATGTTTTTTCACCTTTGCTTTGTTGATGTTTTGATTTTAATTTTAATTTTTCAAGAAAAATTGCTGTCACTTTTTGAAAAATTTTGATTTTTTTCCCCTTACTTTGACTTTTTTCTTTCTTTTTTTCCGGCTTTTTGTTCATTCGTTCTCGATTTTCCGTCCGTATTTTTCTTCTTGATTTTATTTTGATTTTCAATATATTTTTAATTTTTAAAAATGATGTGTTGTTTTTCTTTGGTTCGTACTGTGATATTTTTTAAGTGACTCCCGCCTCGGCGTGGGAGAGTATACACTGTCATCTTGGCTCAGTCGGTTAGTCTCCGCCCGCCCCACCTCGCAAAACAACAGTGTGGTGACAGCAGCACACCTTTTCTCAGGCAAAGGGTCACGGGGTTAATTGCCGTGGTCATCGTTCGCTTGCTGGCTAGCAGTTTTCCCGGTGTACACCAATAGCGTACACGATCACGTTACACATGGGCGCACAATTTTTGAGTAGACTAAATAAACTGTGAAGGCAAACCGGCAGCACGCGTGCGTGGCCGAGCGGCCTATTTTACAGCTCAAAAGGCTGCCGGCCGGCGACAGTGGGGGGAAGGGGGGTGTATTAAAAAAAGCGCGCCAAAGTCAATTCTGATATTTTATTTAAAAAGTCGAAAATGAACACGAAGGAAAACGTTAGTGTATTGTGTACTTGTTTGCCGTGGAGCATTTCCTTGCGATGCCCCTTTATCGAAGTGCTGTATGGGGGTAGGGGGTGGGGGTGAGGGGAGGCAGGTGCGTACAAATCTGGTACGAAAGAGACGCAAACACGGCGGATGCGCCGCGACGCCCTTTCCAATAGCGTGGCTTTAGCTGTTCCATTCCAGAGGAGGCGGGGTGGGAGGCAGGGGTTGGAGATTGAGTGTAGGTTGGGGGAGGCAACACCTTTGAGGTAGAAAACGCGAGCGGAGCGGCGTGAGAGGGAGAGGGAGGAGGGGTGTGCCGCGGGAAATAGAATCGGAGCGGTGCGATTGAATGCAGCAGTTGGGCGGGGTGGGGAGCAGGGCGGGGCGGGGCAGGGCGGGGCGGGGTGGGAGCGTCGCGTTGGAGTGGTGGCCCGACCTAAGTTTGACAAGCTCGCAACGAGGTTAGCGTCGGCTGCTCGGCGCTGCGCGGGCCGGACGGATTGCATTAGGTCGAGTTAAGATTTCAGGCCGCGAAACACGGCCGCGTGCTGGAGTCGGCGACGGGGAGGAGTAGGGCGGGCGGGGCGGGGAGAATGGAAGGGTAGAGGACCGCGCGGCTGAGGCGGTGTGGCAAAAATCTTCTTATGCCGCTCACCTTAGCCCGGGTGGCTATGGGCTCGCGGCAGGGCAGGGCAGGGCTGGCTGAGCTCGCTGAGCGGCTGAGCGGCTCAAGAAGAAGGTTGCTTCGGCAACAGAGGCGCCCCGGCCCAGCGCTGAGCGGCGCTGCTGTTCAGTAGGCTTGAGCCTGAGTCCTCCTTAATTGGATCCTGGTTCGGGGCGACAATGTTGGCGGCCGCGCGTCGCCCGCCTCGCCCGCCTCGCCACCGCACCGCCGCCGCCACCCTTTCCGCGTCACTTCACCCTGTGGTCACCCCCGCGCCCCGCCCCGCCCAGCGCCCTCTCACCACACCCTCACTTTCTCTCGCTCCCTCATCCGCCCACACACACACACTCACACTCGCACAGGGCTGTCACGTCCTTTTGTTCGGAAACGACGACGGCAAGGAAATCGGAATCGAATAAATAATGCAACAAGTACGCGCGGCGTGGTGCGCTGCCCCTGTAGTCGACAGCATCAGAGTGTGCTCGGGTCGGGCGGGGCTCTTGTACGTTTCGGGTTTGGGAGGGGCGGGTCCGCCGGGTCGCATGGAGATAGGGGGACAGAAACGCTCTCTTGTATGCTATAATTTGATTCTGTTGAACCCGAGCGGCCGGGCATAGAGATTTTTGACACGTTAATGTTGAGTGTATTCATCACGCTAGCTTTATGCGGCTTTATGTGATTCGAGCTGAAAGCACTTATAGGCAGGACCTGGACCAGAAAAAGGGTCGGTGTGTTTGGTCTGTTGGGCCCAGAAGCGTAGTCACTCACCTCACCTCGCCTCGACTCGGCGCGCTCGGTGCACTGCGGGAAAATCTGATGTGATATGTGTGTGAGACATGTGTGGACGTCCTGGGGAGGCCGCATGTATGATGTGATACCGTCAGATTTTGTGATGCGGATGCGACCTACTTTGTGTAATGGCGTACAGCTTTCCTGGAGCTCACTTTGGTGTCACGTATATTGTGGTCGCTTACCGCCGTGTGATCAAAATTGGTCACACCAGGGCCGGGACATGACGCATGACGCATATCACATGAGTTTTTTCTGTGTAGAAAAATCAAAAATCCTCATCCAGGTTTCCAAACGGCTAGGATTTGCTTGTAGAGAAAATGCGTTGTACCATCTTGCATTTTCCCTAATTGCTTGGAAACCCAGTCGCGTGGTTTCTAAAGTAAATAATTTGCCGTGCGCCGCGCCCACACCAGGCTGTCTCTCCGTTCGAGTGAGATGAAAGGAGCGTCATGAAGTTCTACACCAACGCTCTCAAGGTAAAGATAATCGTAGCTTTGGATTTTAGCTTGACAAAGATAACTTGCTCTCTAAATTTTGTTTTGCATATTTATCTGTGTCTCACATTTATGGTGTCTTTTCCCCTGTAAGTAAATTTAAGGAATACCTTTGCGACGAACATTTTCTTTACAGGGTAGTGCGGAGAAGTGAAGTAGTGGTGTTGGGGTGGGGTAGGGGGTAGGGTGGGCGCTGGGCCGGCCTTCCCGTGTGAAGACACATGGCCTTCATCCAGAGCGCCGCACCAAAGGTGGCAAGTCCTGCAAAGTTATTTGGGCCGGGCCGGGCCGTTTCCCCCTCCCCCTGCCCCTTCCCCTCCCCCGCCGCGTCTTACCCCGCTCCGCGCCCCGCTGCCGTGGTTTTATCTTGTCAGCAGAGAGCGGTGCTCCGGACTGGCCAGGGCCGGGCGGGCGGGCGATTTACCGCGGGGGTGGAAAGCCTGCTCATATACCTGTACAACTGCAGCGGGCCCCCTCCCTCCTGGCCTGCCCCTCCCCCCCCCCCCCACCCTCGGCCGCGGTGTAGCCAGAGCGACACGGCCCCCCCGGGGGGCCTGGGGTACACCTCCCAACCTCCCACCCCCCACCCCCTCTCACCCTCCCCCATATAGCTCACCCGGGACCCGGGCCCTCAGCCCACCGCTAGTCTGTGGGGAAACGGGCCTAAAATGGGCCTCGCGCCGAACTCTGCTCGCGTCGTACTCTTCCAAACAAAAAAAACAAAAAGGGGGGACAAAATGAATGACAGAGAAATGTTCTCCGGCACAATATGCTGGAGCCCCAGATTCGATTTCTATGGGCATTTTATTTCACCTCCTGCAGGCAAGGGCTGGCTACATTTTTTAAGTATTTTACCTCACTTAGCCCTTCTGCCCCCAAAACCCACTTCTCCCACTGCTTCTCGCCGAAAAGCGAAGAAAAAACGATTTGTCGCAGCCAGTAGGGATTTGATGGGAGTCGAGCCAGCAAGCCAGTGCTGGTCCAGCCCTGCCCTACCCTCCCGGGCCCGCGGCGGCCGCGTCCTGGCCGGAGCCCCTACCCGCTCTGGCTTTTTGCCCGCCACTTACTCGCTGCAAATGCTGCGGTGTCCGCGCGGATGGGGGCCTCGGGGGCCCCATTTGGGGCGTTGAGCTTTTTGCCTACCCGCCCGGGGGCAGACGCCCGGCCCCCGCCCCTCTCCTCACGTGACCGCGCTCCCCCCTCCCCCACCCCGTCATACGGCAATGGGGGGCGTGGATGCCGGTGTGGGGCCTGGGGTAGGGAGAAGAGTCAGCCGAGCGGTTCCGAAGATCGCTTTCATACCTCTTCTGTCCTCGTCGCACTCATGGAGCACTACCATGGCCAGCATAGGGCACCGCTGTAGGTGTAAAAAGGACGGAGGGGTGAGAGCGATCTTCTGAATCAGTCGGCAGGGCGTGGCGGGGGCGGCACTACCGGGTAGCGGGGGAAGGGGGGGGGAAGACGGGGCCTCTTCTCTCTCCTCCTACAATCATCTCTTCCTTTTCCCCTCCATAAGTTTGGGCGTGCCGGGCCATTTGGTCCTTCGATCATCGATCATACAGCCATGTGCGCTGCGCCCCCCCCCCTTCTAGGCGCGCGGCTGCATCCTCCCTTTCCGCCCCGCCACACACCCCGGACACCCCCCACCCCCACCCCCTCGACTAAGAGGTCCCTGGCGGCAGCGCGCGGCCTGGAGACGCATAGCCTCCTTTCAGTACCCCATAGCACCATCAGCGAGGGACATTTAGTGCAAAGTGGAACATACTCGGAGTGCAGTATCGCGCTTCACGTCGCTGTGCTTCCCATGCACTCACACACACAGACACACACAACTCTGCTACACTTTTGCTACCGCTTATGCCTGATCGGCAACATGCGCTGCTCTGACACCACACGGGCACGGCGGCGAAAATAACTGCATCGTTACAATGTTGTTGGTGCGCGCCTCGCGACGACGTGTGTGCCGTCGTAAAGAGTATGAAAAGTTTAAGTCCGCGCGCGAGGCGAGCGTCGGCGGCGGTATCGCCCCGGCTCGGCTCGGCCCGGCCCGGCCCGCACCGACCCGTCTCGCTGCTCTCCGTGAAATAGGAAAAGAGAATGGGGAATGCGGTGGCGGGCAGGAGGCCCGTGCCTGGTGCCCGTGCCCGTCCCTCACTCCTTGTTATTGCACAGAGCCATCGCGGCGATGACTGATCACCTCCCCGCTCACGTTGTGCGGGTCGACATCCTTATCCTGCCCGCCCCGCCCCAGCAGGAGTGCGTTTAGGGCCGGGAGGGGTGCGGGGGCGGAGGAGAGGACGTTTAGTATGCAGCACGTGCCCGCCCGCGCGCGCCGCAGCCCTCCACCACCAACACCACCACCACCCCGCTCTCCTTGACGTAGGCAAAAAGCGCGACCTGTCTTCCCGCTGTCCTCCTTTTCAAGTGAATTTCCCAGCAGCAGCAGGGAAGCCAGTATCCTTCTGGATTTTCGAAGACGCGCCCGAGCGCGCGGGTGCGTTGTCGTCGCCGGGGTACAGTACGTGCCGAGGGGTAAATAACTCCGAATTTTGATGTACACCACTAATTCAAAATTCACACTAATTCAAACTAATTCACGCGAATTCAAAACGAATTCACGCGAATTCAAAACGAATTCAAAACAAATTCAAGCGAATTTAAGGAATGACCTCAGAAAATACACGCACATCTGATCCAAATTATTCTCTCAATTACATGATTAAATAGGATTTTTACTAAATTATTGTGAATGATTTCTTTATATACCAAATTATTGGAAATTAAATTGCAATAATGCAAAATAATCACAATTATTTTTTAAAACATTTCAGAAGCCAATTTTGCTCTGCAATCAAAAGGTTGGCGTGAAAACATGGAAAATTTTTGCGGCAGTAAACCTCCCGAAGGAGGTTGCGGTTCCCGCCAGGCACAGGGCTTTTACCCCCTGTGGCAGCCAACTGCTTCGGTGTTCCATGGGAACCGGCGCTTTTGCTGACTGCGATCCTATCGCGCAATTCGACAGATTTGATCCCCGTACCACCATTGGCCTACCCCTAGAGGTACGAGCGGTGTCAAGGGCGTTAGACTTCCTGATCCCAGTTTCAGAGGCCTTACCTCAGAGGGGTACGCGGGATTCGAACCCACAACCCCGAGTGCCGACACGTAGCCAGAACAGGAAGCGACCCAACGCCCAGAGCCACCGAGCCAACGGCGGTGAGACGTGTTTAACTTCTATTTGACCTGCCATCCAGCTGCGGCCAAAGGGAATGTCAAGCGCGAAAAACACTTTCCCGAGTGGGAGTCGAACTTCGGACCACTCAGTTCGGTGCTGCGCGCTCTACCAACTGAGCCACGACGCCACGATGACTGTACAGTGCGACGGGTTCGAGCCGTATTTGCCGCGTATCCTGCAGCCTCCAGCCAGGAGGACAGGGCAAATACAACTCGAACCCGTCGCACTGTACAGTCATCGTGGCGTCGTGGCTCAGTTGGTAGAGCGCGCAGCACCGAACTGAGTGGTCCGAAGTTCGACTCCCACTCGGGAAAGTGTTTTTCGCGCTTGACATTCCCTTTGGCCGCAGCTGGATGGCAGGTCAAATAGAAGTTAAACACGTCTCACCGCCGTTGGCTCGGTGGCTCTGGGCGTTGGGTCGCTTCCTGTTCTGGCTACGTGTCGGCACTCGGGGTTGTGGGTTCGAATCCCGCGTACCCCTCTGAGGTAAGGCCTCTGAAACTGGGATCAGGAAGTCTAACGCCCTTGACACCGCTCGTACCTCTAGGGGTAGGCCAATGGTGGTACGGGGATCAAATCTGTCGAATTGCGCGATAGGATCGCAGTCAGCAAAGCGCCGGTTCCCATGGAACACCGAAGCAGTTGGCTGCCACAGGGGGTAAAAGCCCTGTGCCTGGCGGGAACCGCAACCTCCTTCGGGAGGTTTACTGCCGCAAAAATTTTCCATGTTTTCACGCCAACCTTTTGATTGCAGAGCAAAATTTGCTTCTGAAAAGTTTTAAAAAATAATTGAAATAATTGTGATTATTTTGCGCAGTTGCAAGTTAATTTCCAATAATTTGGAATAAATAGAAATCATTCACAATAATTTAGTAAAAATCCTATTTAATCATGTAATTGAGAGAATAATTTGGATCAGATGTGCGTATATTTTCTAGGGCATCCCCGAATTTAAAACGAATTCCTGTAAATTCACAACAAGATAGCAATAATTTAAAAAAACAAGGAGAAAAGAAAACACAAAATTAATTTTGTGCTAATACTGGTACTCGTTCTTTACACAGCCGATGTTAATTGCCCTTAAACGTATACTACATGAAACTGGAAATGCTGATAGTTTTGTCACAGGACTCAACTGGCCAGTCCTTGGCTCTCCAGCTTCCACTCGGCCCTATCTTGGAATTCATAACATAAACAACTCGCCCGCCGCCCGGCGTATAGGGATCACATTCACCCCTGTTACAGACATGGTGTCGCGCTCTGTCGTCAGGAAAGACCACTACGAACTTGCGTTTCTGGTGTGCACAGTTTCGTCAGTGGCGCAGATGCCGGTGCTCGCGCATGCGCGTCACGTTCATTTTCGGTGATAGAGTTGATGCAGCTTATGTTTTGAGAAATCTGTTTAGTGTTCTCAAAATATTACAATCAGACTTAAACAATCTTCATGGCAGCCTGTAATACTAGCAGATGATGTTTCGAATGGCAGTATTGTCATTTTAGTGCGTCCTTCGAGTCATGAAATGAATATTCCATGTGAGGCCCGGCTCTATCGGACTTAGAATGAAAACAGGCGAATTTTGTTAAGAGTTCTCAAAAAAGTAGTGTCAAACTTGAAAAAAGGTCCATTATTGGTCACGCCTACAGCATTCCCAGTTTCGAATGGTATAAGTTTCATGAGTGTACGTATTCTGTATTGCGAGAACGACTACCGTCACGCGTGACATCGCACTGAGATCAATACTCGTTCTTCTACCACCAAGTAGGAGGTGGTGGTGGTAAAGAACGAGTAAAAAAATACTTCGCAATAAATTCAAAAAATTCAAAGCTAATTCAAAACGAATTCAATTCAATTCAGACAAATTCAATTCAAATTCACGAAATTTGTACACCGAATTCAGAGTTGTTTACCCCTCGGTACGTGCACCCCCGCCCCGCCCCGCCCCGCCCCGCCCCGCCCCGCTGGAGCACACCAAATATTTCCCCGCGTTTGTCGCTCTCTTGTAAATTTCTCGCGCGGTGTGGCGTGGCATGGCATGCTGTGCACAGCGCGGAATGTGTGCAGCGCGCGGTCCTGCCCCCTGGCTGCGCGGTACCCCTCAAGCTCTGCACGGGGAGGGGCTCTGTGAAGGAGAGAGAGGGAGAGAGAGAGAGAGAGAGAGAGAGAGAGAGAGAGAGAGAGAGAGAGAGAGAGAGATTTAGATTTAGATTTAGATTTTATTGAGCTACTTTGGTACAGTAGGGCTGGAAGCCCCTTAGTTTAGTACCAATTATTCAGTACCAGTAAAGAAGGCAGAGTTCAGTACGGCCAAGACATAACATACACAGTACACCAGTGGGGGACATTGATTTAAAAACATAGAAAAAAAAGGGGGTAAGAGAGAGAGAGAGAGAGAGAGAGAGAGCGCAGTGCCCTTCTTCACCCCCGCCGGCTCCGCGCCCGCCGCCCCACAATGGGCCGGAAGCGGAAGTGGCGCGGGGGGGAGCGGGGTGTGGCGGGGCAGCGCGGGATGAAGTGACAAACAGGAAGTTTCCCCTCTCACTGAGATGATGTGGAATAAGGGATGAATTTTGTGGGGAGGCAAGCAGCTTTCAGGGAAATGGGTCGCCTTCCTTCTTGGCGCCGAGATGCATCTCGCTCGACGACCCCTCTCTCACCTCCCGTCCCCTCCTATACCCTCCCCTCCTGTCCACACTGTGTGAGGCACGCGTTGATAAAGGTGTGTAATAAAATGGAAAGGGCTCGTAGAGTATCAGCTGCGCAATGGCAACGCTGAAATGTCGTGTCATCGGTTTACGCGGGATAAAAAACGAGAAAATTTTCGATATTATTATTTATTCTCTCTCTCTCTCTCTCTCTCTCTCTCTCTCTCTCTCTCTCTCTCTCTCTCTGTTTTCCTGGCGTGTTTCCCCGCGCTTTCCAGAGGTGCAAAACGCGTTGCGTGTTTCGCGCTCCGGCCCGGCACATCAAGCAGTCATAATTTTGCGGGAGCACGTTCGCACCTCGCGCCTGGATAAAGTTTTCCGGGAGTTTTATTACATTCAAAAGTTTTCGGAGATGGGAGAGGAAAAAACACCCCTGGTCACAACATGCGCAGCTGAGGCAAGGGGACGGATTCATACCCCCCGCGCGCCGCTCCTACCCTTCCTCGCTCCCAGGGCAGGATTAACTGGAATGAATTTTAATGAAACTGTTCACTCCAAAGGTCCACTCTCCTCTGCCGCGTATAAAAATTTCAAACTAAAAACCCAAATGGTCTGGTGTTCTCGCCCCCCCTCCCTCTGCCTCTCTCTCTCTCTCTCTCTCTCTCTCTCTCTCTCTCTCTCTCTCTCTCTCTCTCTCTCTCACACACACACACACACACACACACACACACAAGGTGGATTTAGTGTTTCTAAGTTGTTGCGTGAAAAAACACGCAGCGTGAAAAAACACGCTGCGTGATTTTTATGACCGGTTGCGACCGGTGTCGTTTGCGGACATTTCTATGCTGTTCCGCAACAAGCCGCTAACACATACACTGGATGAGGATGTAAGGTATTAATCAAAATCAATCCCTACTACAAAAATCAGACAGGAACAGACACGAAGACGACGAAAATGACAAAACAAAAGGTGCGAGATGTCATCTGGGCAAGGATAGCGAGACGAAACATGAGCTGACCATTTATATCCCGACGTCCGAACGTCCGCGCAGACGGTGCAGACCTCAAAATCACGAAGCCGCGTGAAAATAAACACGCCGCACCAACCAGCGTGAAAATCAAGCGAGATGCTTTGAAGATGCACGGGCCGCACGGTGGCGATAAAACGGCGGGGCGGCGCGGCCACGGAGCAGGTCTTGCTGAGGCCCTTGACGACCAGCCCGCCGTCGTACCCGCACAGCTACGGCGCGCTCGGGGTCGGGGCGCGGCCCCGGAGCAGGTCTTGCTGAGGGCCTTGTCGACCTGCCCGCCGTAGTACCAGTCGTACCCGCACAGCTAGCGAGCGCTCAGTGCTGCCGGGCCGGGCCAGGCGGGGGCGGGGCAGCGCGCGGCGCGGCCACGGAGCAGGTCTTGCTAAGGCCCTTGACGACCAGCCCGCCGTCGTACCCGCACAGCTACGGCGCGCCCAGTGCTGCCGGGCCGGGCCGGGCGGGGCGGCGCGGCCTCGGAGCAGGTCTTGCTGAGGGCCTTGTCGACCTCCCCGCCATCGTACCAGTCGTACCCCCACAGCTAGCGCGAGCTCGCGAAGAAAGTCTATCTACGCTCATGCGAAACCTGTGTAGCTATAGCTCTGTACACCCGACAACCACGAATCGGGGTGGGGATCTCTCCGCCATCAGTCGGTGTAGAGCATGAGCCTGCCGGCGTGCATGGTGGGGGTCGCCTCGCTGGCAGCCGTTCACGGGCGGGTACGACGGCGGGCAGGTCGACAAGGCCCTCAGCAAGACCTGCTCCGAGGCCGCGCCGCGCGCCGCCCCGCCTGGCCCGGCCCGGCAGCACTGAGCGCTCGCTAGCTGTGCGGGTACGACTGGTACGACGGCGGGCAGGTCGACAAGGCCCTCAGCAAGACTTGCTCCGGGGCCGCGCCCCGACCCCGAGCGCGCCGTAGCTGTGCGGGTACGACGGCGGGCTGGTCGTCAAGGGCCTCAGCAAGACCTGCTCCGTGGCCGCGCCGCCCCGCCGCATTATCGCCACCGTGCGGCCCGTGCATCTTCAAAGCATCTCGCGTGATTTTCACGCTGGTTGGTGCGGCGTGTTGTTCACGCGGCTGCGTGATTTTGAGGTCTGCACCGTCTGCGCGGACGTTCGGACGTCGGGATATAAATAGTCAGCTCATGTTTCGTCTCGCTATCCTTGTCCACATGACATCTAGTATATTTGTTTATGAATTTCGTCGTCGTCCTGTATTTGTTGTGTTGCCCCGCTGCCGCCTGGTAAGACCAAGGTGCTGCGCTTTCGATTCTATATTTTGTCACGTCTTTCTCCTTTGTACCTTTTACTTCAGGCAGCTTGGCAAAAGCGGCAAGTGCATCTGGAACGTACCCTGCGTGTTCTTTCACGCTGCGTGTTTTTTTACGCAAGGTGTTATGTGCAATTTTCCATCCGCGTGTTTTTTCACGCAAGGTGTTATGTGCAGTTTTCCATCCGCGTGTTTTTTCACGCAAGGTGTTATGTGCAATTTTCCATCCGCGTGTTTTTTCACGCAAGGTGTTATGTGCAATTTTCCATCCGCGTGTTTTTTCACGCTGCGTGTTTTTTCACGCAGCGTGTTTTTTCACGCTGCGTGTTTTTTCACGCAAGCTCTGAAGTCTGTCCAATTAATGAGCTACATCTGAGCTGGTAGCTGGACTACTATTGGTTGGTTTGGATTCGATGAATTGATATCATTCCGAACTGAAGCAACCCTTTTCACGCAGCCGCGTGAATTTTCACGCAAGAACTTTGGAAACACTAAATCCACCTACACACACACACATTTCTCCATCCCTCAGCCTCTCCCTGCGCGAGTTCTGCGTACACGGCATGGAGCCATGCATTTCACCCAGCAGCCATACCCCCGTGAAACGCTCTTCTCCGCGGTGTGGTGCGGGAGGTGGGGAGGGAGGGCTGGAGCTGGGCTCCCTGGCCGCCCGGGACCGGCGCGCTCACAGATATACGTTCCCGTACATCTTTTCCTTCGCCTCCTTTGCATGAAATTACGTCCTCTCGGGTCCGCCGGTCCGCCTCGCGACACTGCGCGGCAACAAGGGGCGCGTTTCCGCCGGCACGGGACTACAGTGCAGCCTCCGCGGACCGTGCATCTGTACATTACACCAGCTGTAATGCACGCAGCCTTGCGGGGTGTGAGAGCGAGATGTTCCACCCGACGGGTAGGAAGGAAGGTCGGCACTTTCATTTTTCCTTTTGGCGTGCTAAACGCTTAGCATGAGTATCCCGGGGTGGGCCGCCGGCCGCACCGCACCGCAACCCGTGACTCCTTCAAGCGGAAACTCTTTGTGGCAGAGTGCCGCGCCGCGCCGCGCGACCCCGTGGAGACCATACACTCAACCAGGCCCAGAGGTGTCGTGACGCGGCAGAGAGGGCTGCGAGAGGGGGGAGAGAGAGAGGGAGGATGGAGTCGACATTGAGAGAGAGAGAGAGAGAGAGAGAGAGAGAGAGAGAGAGAGAGAGAGAGAGAGAGAGAGAGAGAGAGAGAGAGAGAGAGAGAGAGAGAGAGAGAGAGATGTAGGGAACGCAACAACGGCCCGTTCCCTTCGCTTCCCATCGCCGCCGCCGTCGCTCCGCCTCTGCTCCCTGCTCCCCTCCCCTCATCCCCTTAGCATCCCATCGGAAAACTTTTTATCCTTCTTTCCTCTTCTTTGCCGCCCTTAGATTTGTCCGGTGTTTGCCGACGGCTCCATGCGGCCGGGCCGGGGCCGGGCTGGACCCAGCAGCACGCGGGCGGCGCGCCGTGCGGTGCGGCCCCAAGTGCTTACCAAACGTTTGTTTTATATCCCACACCGCAACGACCCACACAACGCTACGCACTAAATTTTCGCGCGTCGTCTGCGAATTCTCCCCGCCACGTTCAGGACAGGGTACACTTTTCGCGTGGTCCCTGTCAACGACTCCCCATTGGTTTGCCAGTCCCTCCCCCTGTCCTCACTCACTCTCTCTCTCTCTCTCTCTCTCTCTCTCTCTCTCTCTCTCTCTCTCTCTCTCTCTCTCTCTCTCTCTCTTCCGCGCAGCTTTCTCACCCTATTTGTTTGTCCGTTCGTCCCCCCCCCCCCCGCACCCCTTCTAGATACATACCTCAGAGCGGAGTCCCCGGTCCCCCGCCCCGCCCCGGCCAGACCAGAGACCATCCCCGTTCAGGACGCCCCAGCCCGGCCCAGGCCAGCTCGCTTTATAGCAGCCTTGGGCTGTGATTCTCCCCCCCTCCCTCGCCCCCTCTCAACCCCCCCCCTCTCCGCCACCCCCTCATTGTCGCCCGACGTTTAATCAAGGACGGACGGCGCCCCCTTTCCTGCCCTGCTGCCCCCCCCTCTCCGCCCCTCCTATTCCTCTTTGCTATCGGGACGACTGCTCTGGATAAACGTTTCGGTCGGTGGTGAGGCGAGGCGCAGAACCTCTCTCCGTGTGGTGCGCGTGCGTGCTGCGAGGGTGCGCTGCCGCCACCGCACAGTGTCACGAAATGAGCAAAAACGCGAAAAAATATTTTATGATTGGAAATGGTAGATTTGGTTGTTTTAAGATGTATCTTTCACGAAAAAAAATTCGCAGGCATCATTCAAGGTCACAACCGGCCAAAAACGTCAAAAAAAGGGTCAAATTACACGTAAATAGCCACATTTCACGAAAAATCCGAAGTTCCTCACCAGATAAAATTCTGGCGACCTCATATTCGGATTCCTTGCGAAAAACTGCACCTGAAACATGACTGGGATTTTGCCTCTTTTGAGTTTAAGTTTGTGCTAAAATTTAAAATTCACCTAAAACAATTAAAAATGGCCATATTTCGCGAAAGATACATCTTAAAACAACCAAATCTACCATTTCCAATCATAAAATATTTTTTTCACGTTTTTGCCCATTTCGTTACACTGTGCACCGCTGCACGACCGGTTCAGTTAACTTCCCCCCGGTCATGATGTGTGACGCAGGACAGAGCTGGGTGTGGAGGAGGTGGAGGGTCAGGAGGGCTCATACCGCACCGCCCGGCCCCGCCCGGCCCGGCTAGGCTAGGCTAGGCTCCCACACTGCTCCTACTCTGGCGCCCCGGGGGCCCCGGGGTCCGGGATGGTCGGTCCTGTCCTCTGCTCTGCCCGGTCCTGCCCGATCCGGTCGGGGCTCTGTGCTTTGGTGAATAAGGGGCTCCCCGACGGCGGCGCCAAAAGCTTTAGTGCCCCGCTCGGCGCGCAGGGCGTTTGCAGGGCGGAGGTGGTAGTGGACGGGAACGATTTGCGGAGGCAGGCCACCGGGTGCGCTCGCCTGCGCGCCGGGCGCTGAGCTGCCTACCCGCCGGGCGGCCGCCCGCCCGGGCGGAGGTACCTAGGCAGCCCGGCGCTCACGGCTGCGCGGCGCGCGCTGGCCTTGCCTACCCCTCAGGCGCCCGGGTCGGGCTGGGTCGCTCGACGCCAGACGCCAGTGCACCGCTGACGGATGGCTGCAGCGCCGCGCGAGCCCAGCCGGCGCGGCCCGACCCTACCATGAAATATTCATGCTTGTCTACGAGGAGAATTGGGGCCACCCTCCGGGCCGGGCTGCTGCTCCAGGCACTCCTCCTCCTGCTCCTGCGGCGCGGGGCGGGGCGGGGCGCCAGGCCTACCTTGTGCTGGGATTTCACAAAAGCGCGCATTTACGGCGACGACGAGACTCGTTTATCTTATCTCTCTCATTCTTTAGTTGTTGTTTTCTTTGGGGGTGGGGGATGGGGGTGAAATGTCAATTTAAGACAAAGGGCATTGAATTTCTACCATTCTCCGGCGGGTGAGGGTTCGGAGGGGAGGTGAGGCGAGGTGGTGTCGTGCGGAGCGTCGCTGCGAGGACGTCAAAGAGGAGAGGGAGGGGGGGGGGGGGGAGAGGGAGGGAGAAGCGTTCATCTGATGGCGATCGCGCGGTCAGGATGCAATGGGGGTGGCAGGCAGAGCTGGCGGGCCGGGAGAGAGGAGGCGGGGCGGGGCTCTGCGGTGCCACCGAGTGCCGAGTCAGCATCAGGCGCGCGGGGCGGGGCGGGTGTGCGAGTGTGAATGTGGAGAGGGGTCTGAGAGGGACAAGCTCTGGGGGGAGAGGAGCTTGAGGACGAGCTCTGGGGGAAGAGGAGCTTGAGGACGAGCTCTGGGGGAGAGAGGAGCTTGAGGACGAGCTCTGGGGGAAAGAGGAGCTTCAGGACGAGCTCTGGGGGGAGAGGAGCTTGAGGACGAGCTCTGGGGGAAAGAGGAGCTTAAGGACGAGCTCTGGGGGGAGAGGAGCTTGAGGACGAGCTCTGGGGGGAGAGGGGCTTGAGGACGAGCTCTGGGGGAGAGAGGAGCTTGAGGACGAGCTCTGGGGGAAAGAGGAGCTTCAGGACGAGCTCTGGGGGGAGAGGAGCTTGAGGACGAGCTCTGGGGGGAGAGGGGCTTGAGGACGAGCTCTGGGGGGAGAGGGGCTTGAGGACGAGCTCTGGGGGGAGATGAGCTTGAGGACGAGCTCTGGGGGGAGAGGAGCTTGAGGACGAGCTCTGGGGGGAGAGTAGCTTGAGGACGAGCTCTGGGGGGAGAGGAGCTTGAGGACGAGCTCGGGGGGAGAGGAGCGGGAGGGGGACCGACGCTGCCTGAGCGCGCGCGCGTCATTCACCAGCCCAGCAGCCTGTCTGATAACATTATACAACTCATGCGCGCGCAGTGCGCACCACGCCGCACGCCAACCTAGATAGCGCCGGCGCCTGCACGGCAGGGCAGGTGTAAGGGAGGGTTGGGGTTGGGTATATGTAGTGCGGGGAGGGTCCAGGAGGCAGAGGCACCCGGCACTGCAGAGCGCCATGCGAGCCGAACATAACTACCCTCCCGGAGAAAGGGGGCGACTCTACCAAAATCTGCACACAGATCGCGTGATTCTGATGGATTGCACAATTTAATGTCTGAATTAATTGTTTATTTAATAAGTTTTTTTAAATTATTTTCTTTATTTTTAACCCTTCTCAGCTGTGCGTCATATACACGCAGCGCACGTCTTTCAAGCCAAGCTTTTATTAGTGGAGGTAGTTTGATATCACGCGCAAAAGGCGGGCGCTCGCTGGGTGTGGCGTGGAAGTGAGGGGTGCGCTGCGCTTCGCCGCGCCGTGGTCGAGCCGGAGCGGGGCGGGGTGAGGCGGGGCGGGGTGAGGCGGGGCGGGTCCATAAGAGGATATCAGGCCAGGGGTGGCGTCCTCTGACCCCGGCCCGGCCCCCGTCCCGTCGCGTCGCGGTGGTGTCATAACGACTTGGCGACACACACACACACACACACTGGCGAGACCCGCCTACCGTATTCGGCGCGCACCATCACCCCTAACCTTCCTCCTCCTCCTCCCCTCGGCCCGAAACAAAAGCAGTGAGAAAAGTTGTTTCAAGGGCCTGGCAGCGGTACAGTGCCGTGTGGGGCCGGCTGCCGGCTGCCGGCACCTCTGGCCCGTGAGGGAAGTGAAGGGGGGCCGGGCCGTGCCAGGCCGAGCAGGGCCGGGACCCGGGACCTGCCAACTTGGATCATTTCCTCGACGGCCTCCCCTGCGCTGCTCCGCCCCGCCACGCCCCGCCTCGCCCCGCCCGCCCCGCCCCGCCACGCCCCGCCACGCCCCGCCACGCCACGCCCGGCCTACACCGCTGGCAGGACTTTGTTTGCAGACGACCTCGCACTGCTGTCAGGTCCTTTTCAGAAGGGTGGTCTTTACAAAACCCTCCCCCTCCCTTTCCCCGCTGCCCCGCACCCTCGGTGTTGGTGGTATTAGTGGAGTACTTTCATATTCAGACGAGACTTGGGACGCGCCCCTTGCCCCTTGTACGTCTTCTACCGACAAGTCCTTAGCGTGTGGTGCCAATATTTTTAATTTTCCAAAATGTAGCTGGTGAACTTCCTTATCGGCAGCTTGGAAGAACATCACGGTAAAAGCAATGTCTGATTTTTTGAGGAAAAAGGGAAAACTTTGAGGAACCTTCGTAATTTGAGGGAAACCCCTCAGATTTTGAGGAAGGCTCCTCAAAAAATAAGGGAAATCTCCACAAATTTTGAGGAGCCATCCTCAAAATCTAAGGAGTTTTCCTCAAAGTATCCAAGGTCCTCAAAGTTTTCCCTTTTCCCTCAAAAAATCAGACATCGTTTTTACCGTGATCCTGTTCTTAAGTTAAAAATTAATGTTATAACGTTTTGTTTTTTGTTTTTAACGTGTTACTAACATTCTCCCCCATCTGGCCGCTCTACATTGCGGAACATTATCTACCACCTGCCGTCCGCCACATGCCGCCAACCGTTTTACAATTATTACTCGTCCTAATTCTTATTAAGGCCGAATAAAGTTTGCCGTAGCCGGGGCGCACCCCCGCGCCCTCCAACCCGCTCGGGGCGGGGCGCGCTCAGCTACGCTGCTCTATTTAACGACTCTCCGTTCGCCGCATTGGCTTTACCGCTGCATTACGCGCGTTAGCGCGCTAACGAGCTTGGGCCCGGTCCTTCCCTCCCCCCTCCACGCCCCGGCCGCCCTGGCCCAGCGCGGCGTTCGGCGTTCACACGGCTACGCTGCACTGCCCTCCGAAGTGCGTCCAGTGTGTGGAGCGGTGGCGGCAGCCGCGCTCGCATTGTTCTAGTCTGCAACACGAGGAAGAACGCGCTGAGCAAAACGTGCGGCAAGGCGGCCGTGGAAATAGCTGAAAGCAGAGCGATTTGAGGCTCTTGTGCCGTAGCAGCAGTGCAGTGCCATGGCCATGGCCAATCGGGCGCAGCTGCGCGGGACGTCCTCGTGGCGCCCCGCCCCGCCCCGCCCCGCCCCGCCCCGCCCCGCCCCGCCCCGCCCCGCCCCGCCACGCCCAGGTATTCATAACCGGGGTGAGTTATGCGGGGCCCGGTCCGCGGGGAACAGGGAACAGGCGGGGCGGGGCGGGGCGTCCTCACGAGTGGGGAGAGGTGTGTGCCTGGCAGGTGTGAGTGAGGCCCCCCCCCCCCCCCCCCCGGTCATCCCACCCGACCGCACCTCATCCTACCACCGCGCCAGGAGAGTTTAATTAATATCGACAATGCTTTCAGTCATCACAATCATCCAGCGATAAACCGCGCGCGTGCGCGGGGATGGCGAGCAAAATATCGCGTCGGCGATGGCACACCGGTTTGCAGTTTAAAAGCCCCGTTTTGACAGTGTGGGGAGGTAAAATAATTGTGATGGGGTAGGAGGGCTGCTCTTCCACGCCCCGCCGCGCCGCGCCACGCCGCGCCGCGCCGGCCGCGCCATTCCCCCCGCAGCCCGGGTCTGGTAATCCGCCCGCTCGCTACGAAATCACGT
Organism: Frankliniella fusca; assembly: GCA_029379305.1. NCBI lineage: Eukaryota > Metazoa > Arthropoda > Insecta > Thysanoptera > Thripidae > Frankliniella > Frankliniella fusca. Next base: position 1,522,320 of record JAHWGI010001056.1, on the reverse strand, counting down.
TCCGGCCAGGACTAGCTGGGGGTCGGCGGGGCGGGGGCTCCGGGGGCCCCTTTCAGCGTCCTTTCGGGGCCTTATGCGGCCTTATGGGACCGTTGCGGAGTAAGGGCTGTTGTGGGGTGCGGGTATAGCGCACTGTTTCCCGGAATGCATTTGCGAAAACTATTTTTAAGCGCAATTTTCTTTCCACTTATTTGAAGTTGAAAATCATAGCCCGTTTTAAAAAAAATACAAAATTAATGTTGATATTAAATAGCTCTGTTTGCGTCCTCTGTTCCAGTCCGGCGAGCGCATCGTCTGGGAGAACCACCACGTGACGCTGACCAGGGTGCCCGGCTACGGCTTCGGCATCGCGGTGTCCGGCGGCAAGGACAATCCGCACTTCACCAGCGGCGACCCGGCCATCGCCATCTCGGACGTGCTCAAGGCGGGCCCTGCCGAGGGCAAGCTGCAGTGAGTACAAGTTCACCCCCGGCAAGCCCACGGCCCACGGCCGCTCCCTCGTACGCAAGGCGTAGAGTTTTGCCTTCTGTGGGCCTCCACACTGTTAAAAAAATTTCATTACATTTTAATAACATTTATATGAAGCTATTTTCATTACAATTTCATTACAATGTTATTAAATCTTCATTACAATTTTGTAATGAAATTTCATAACACATGTCATCAAAATAATTGCAACTTTTAAAAACAAATTTCTTTGACTTTAACTCTTTCATATGTGACTCCTCAACGCACTAACGGATTTTTAGGACGGAATCCTTCAAAGTTTACCGTACCTAACCGGGAGTTGAACCCGAACCGTTGGGTTGGGAACCCCTCGCCTTAGACCACTCGGCCACGAGGACTACCTGAGAGGAGCCGAGCTGTAACGTGGTATCATGCCGCCGCTGGGGGGAGAGCGTTTCCCATTTGTTTAATAAACATGTAATGAAAATTTCATAACATGGTTTATGAAAATGGGCGTGTAATGAAATTTCAATGACGTGTAATGAAATTGCCGTTAAAGTTAATAACATTGTTCTTAAATTAAGAGTGTCATTAAATTTCATGACAACTTTATTAAAATTAATGTTGATTGCGTCATGAAATTTCAAACATTTTTAACAGTGCACGTACAATTGCTAAGTACTCCAAATGAAAAGTGTAGGCTGCAGGTGAGGGGGTAGTCACTTCGAAAAATCATTGTACTGCGCTCAAAAAAATCTATTAAAGATTAAAAAAAAAAATCTAAAAATCTAAATAAAATCAAGAAGAGCAATACAGAAAAATCAGAAAAATCGAGAACAAAGTACAAAAAGAATTGTAAGAAAAGAAAAGAGCTAGAAATGGGGGAAAAGATCAAAATTTGTCGAAAAGTGGCAGAAATTTTCCTTAAAAAATCCGGAAAAATCAAAAGAAAAATCAAATCAAAAAATTTAAAATAATTTAAAGTCAAAAAAATTATTGTACGTACACATTTTGTATGAGTTATCCCATTTGTCTGCATGCAGGCCAAGGGCTCCAACTGAGACCGTGGCCCAGCAACGCCTCGCCTCCCGGCCCGGCCTTCTAGCGCCGGCGGCAGGGCCCGAGTGCATGTGCCTGGAGAGTGCGTCGGCAAAACTCGGACCCGAACCGGACCGATCGGGCGGAGGGAAGTGTACAAAACTGAGCAACGGCAGTGAGGGGGCTGGTCGGCGCCGAGTCCTGCGGGGATTAGCCCCCCGGCCCCACCCCGCCCCGCCCTGCCTCTGCCCTGCAGTCACAACAAGTTTGGTAATACCAAACGCCAGGCGTGGCGGCCCAACCCCAGCCCGGCCCCGGCCAGAGCAGCGACTCTTAATTCAGTTTGTGTTGGCCAAACAGTGCAGCGGCTGCTACTGCAAGCTGCACGGGCTAGCTGACCAGGGCAGAGGCCGTCCGGCGCCCGCCCCGCCCCACCTCGCCTCACCCCGCCCCACCCCGCCCCTCCACGCCCCGCTACGCCTGAGGCCGGAGAGAGCCAACGCTTAATTCGCGTCACACCGGGACTGCTTTGCCAAGTTACATGTCGCCAGCGGGTTACGCGGAACCGACAAAATGATAAAGCACATGGCCGGGTATGGCCAGCGCACCCCACCCCCGCACCGCAACGCTTACACGAAGCCGGACCGTCGCCGTGAGTTTCGCAGAGTCGCTCTCTTTTTCACTTCATTTTCTCTCTCTGAGTGAGGCCAGTAAATACGGAGGCGCCGTATGGAGAAGAGGAGCTGTCGGCTCGGGGGGCGGCTGGGGTTGTTGGGGAGCATGCAGAACGGCGGCGCAAGAATTAATTTGAAAATTAACCCGCCGGCGGCGCTGCTGGCCTGGCCTGGGGTGGCAGCTGAAATTTTCCTCTGTCGCGTCATGATCCCGCGCCACGCCGGGCTGCGGACAGGAGGAGGTCGGCTCGGCTCGGCGCGGCAGGCCGACAGGCCGACTCTCAGCTCGGCCTTCTAGACTAATTTAATTTAGTCTAATTTCGCTCTCCTCGTGTCTCCCTGAATGCAGCCCCCAGCGGGATGGGGAGGCCCACTACCGCAGGGCGCAGGGTTGAGGAGAACGAATACAAGAGTTACCTGCGCTCATTTTTTTTCAAGATCTAATGGTGTTATTTTAGATTCACTCCAGGGCCAGCGGCAGCTTGGCTCCTAACCAATATTCTTGCCAGGGGAGACCGAACGTATCTCCCAGTCCCTCCTTTGCATATTTTGAACCGGCAAAAACGGAGGAAATGGAAACCCCACCTTCTTCCTCCGCTACAGCCGTCTCTGCTTCGAAATCTTTGGCCCTGCCTTTAGCTGATGCAAAAACGCCGGCGCCAACGCGATGGCACAGACCCCCTCCCCCTCCCCAGCACCCCCGTCAGCGAGGACTCCCACAAGGTCCCCCGGCCCGGCCCGGCCGCCTAGACCTTGCCTAGCGAAGCCCGCTCCTCCCCGCCCCGCCCTGCCCAGGGGGTCTATTCAGTTAATTTGCTTGTCATGTTGCTGTCCTCGCCTCGGCGTCTTCCTAATTGGAACAGCAGCAACCCCGGGAGTGGAGGGTGAGTGAGCGGTGGTGCCGGGGATGGCCGAGGGATGGCCGGGCTGCGTATGCACCCCTCCCCACCATGCTCACGCAATGTCACCCTGTAGGGACCCTGTAGGGACCCTGTAGGGACCCTGTAGGGACCCTGTAGGGACCCTGTAGGGACCCTGTAGGGACCCTGTAGGGACCCTGTAGGGATGGGCGGGACCTCCCCTCCCCTCCCACCGGCGATCAGACGGGGAATGAATGGCAATGAAGCTGTGCGTGCGGCCCTCGTGTTCGGTCGGAGTGATCCGAAGTACAAATCATACCTGCATGCACGACTCGCTGTGCTCCAGAGCGCGGCGGGGCGGGGCGGGGGTGTTACCGGCTGAGCCCCGCACCGCCACCCCCGACGGCGACGGCAGCAGGTGCGTGTGAGGCCCTGGTGGCCCCCGCCCTACCCCCGCCCTACCCCCGCCCTTCCCCCGCTCTACCCCCGCCCTGCCCCCGCCCCCGCCCTAGCCCTTCCCCCGCCCTGCCGCCGGCAGTAGGCGCGGCGGGCGGATCATTCCATTATTCCGAGGGCGTAACGCGTCGCCCATTGTTGTGGTGCGCGCCAGGCCTGGGTCCTGGGCGTCCTGGGGGCGTCCCTAGGTCTGGGCGGAACAGCAGCGCAGCAGCAGCGTAGCAGCAGCGCGAGACAAGGCAGTTCTGCGCACGGCGAGCCCAGCCCAGGCGAGCCCAGGCGAGCCCCGCTAGTGCCGTGGGGCCGTGGGCCGTGGGGTCCCGATAGCGAGGCCGCGCCACCCCGCAGCCTGCTCCCTGCTCTGCTCCCCTCCTCAGACTCAGAAGCCTTCGCGACGTCGACGTCATCCCCACCCCGCCGCCGCTAACGCCCCTCTTCTTGCATCGGTCGCTAACTCTGAAATATGGAGCCCCTTTTACCGCCGTGCCACTCAGGTCCGCTCGTCGGGGAGTGTGGAGGGAGGCGGGCGGGGAGCAGGGGCTAAACGTGTCAGGTGGAGAGGGTGAGGGTGTGAGGGGGAGGGGGGTTGTCACGTGGTGTGGTGTGGAGAGCCGAGTCCTGTCGCGGTCCGGCCAGGGTGCCCTCGTAAAATCTATCAGCTTCACTACGGCGAGTGCAAAAGGGGAATGGGCGTGCCTGCCTCTCATGGTGGAAGGGGTGAGGTAGGGGAGGGGAGGGGCACTCAACCGCGCCGACGACAGCCTCTCGCGCACGCGCCGCCAGTGCGTTACGATTAGGGTTTCTCGCTGGCGGAGCTATCTCTTTGATTTTACAGGCGAGAGCAAACGCGCCCAGCCCAGCCCCGTGCCGTTACATGCGCACACCGCGTGATGGTGTTGCTGGCTGCTATCAGGATCGGGCGTTATGCCCCGTGCCCTTCACTCGACACCCCCGGGGCGGCTTGGCGGACACGTCGTGCAACGTCGTGCAGGGAGGGACGTCCTGAGGCCAAACGCTCCCCCACCCCATCCCGCAGCACGGCTTCTGGGGAGAGACGGGGGGGAGGGGGGGGGGACTGGGGCTGGAACCAATGCCAGGCCAGGCCTGGCTCCTGGCTGGACCCAATAATCCTAATAAATTTGAAGCCATCTCTCTCCGCTAGTGGGGCGGGGCGGGGTGGGGTGGGCCTGAGTAGGACGGGGTGGAATGGCGCGGCTTTCCGCTTGTTTCCTCTTAACGTCGCATTCAGATTGGGTGGGGGTGGGGGGGGTTAGGGTGGGGGTTGGGGAGCTGTGTGACTCCCCTCGTGGTAGTCCAATCCCCCGGCCCAGCTCGGCTCGGCCTCTGCCGCCGTGTGCTCTTATTGAAAAATAACAGGGAAGGAAAAGCCAGGGCTGCATCCCGACCATCCCCACGGGGGAAAGAGGTGGGCGGGGGGGGGGGGGGGGGGCATGGCGCTTCCAGCCGCGCTGCGCTGTCTCTCTCGCGCCTCCACCGCAGCCCGGTCCCGAGCGATACGCCGGGCCAGGCAGCGCGGCCCGCTCAGAGGGGGAGGGAAAGGAGCTCAATATTTCTGAGAAAGGGGTCTAATTCTTAGGTGGCTGCCAGCCACCGCTGCCGTGGGTTATCCTGGCTTTGAATAAAGTACCTCTCCATCTCCATGATATCCGGAGGAAGAGCGGAAGTTCGTGTACATCCTCCATGAGAATATTACTCTGAGGCGGCCGGGAGAAGTGATTCTATGTACGTTACCTGACGCTCAGAGTTCTCACGGCGTGTTTTTCTTCCTGCAGAGTCAACGACCGGATTGTCAGCGCGAATGGGGTGTCCCTGGAGAACGTCGACTACGCCACCGCGGTGCAGGTGCTGAGGGACTCTGGGAACACGGCTCTCCTAGTGGTTCGGCGTCGCATCGTCCTCCCAGCCTCTCCGGAGCCCCACACTCTGAAAGTCCAGCTCCAGCGAAATAAGAAGAAGGACGGTAAGCTGTGAGAGGTGCCTAGACATCTTTTAGCGACCTCACTTGACCAGCGTGTTTTAATATCCATTTTCTCACAGACTTTGGAGTTGTACTGGGCTGTAAGATTTATGTGCGAGAAGTGCTGCACAGGGGTGAAAAGGATGGGATCGGTGGCCCAGGCACTTCCCTCCAGGAGGGTGACGTCCTTCTCAAGATTAATAATCATTCGGCGGACGGGCTCTCGCTCAAAGAGGCACGGAAACTTATGGATGCGTCCAAAGACAAGCTGAGCCTACTTGTGCGAAGGGAAGCAAGAAGCTCGTCCTCTCAACAATTGTCCAATGGAAATCTGTATGGTGGTGCCGCTTCTTCCCATAACAACTCAAGTCTTCAAGGGAAAGGTATTTATTGTGACTAATTTGATTACAATTCGTAAGTTCCTTTAAAACTTTTTTTTTTATTAACAACTTTGTCTTTTCTCCAGATGGGAATCTCCTTGAGTCTCTGGCAGGTGGTACAAATTACTCGTCTCAAAACTTATATGTTCAGCCCCCGACCAGGGGCAGTTTACATCCCCATCAGAACTCATTGCTAGATGATAAAAGCAATCTCCTCCCTCGAGGACGCAGCAGAGTTCCACTTCCAGATCATGTTTCTCTAAGTCAGCTAGATAGGCCATCTACTCCTAATGGTGCTGGAGGTGGGGCTGGACCTTCAATTAGTTCACCTGTGAGTGCAAGTCACAATCATTCAAGAAGTCGAAGTGGCATAGATGATTCAGACGGCCTTTCACCTCCACGGCCTCCTCCGCCTCGCACTGAAGGTGAAGGATATGGTATGTGAATTTTTTGTCATGTGAAATATGTATTTGAACATTTAAAACAAGTAGTAAGACTTTTGACTTCCTAATTTTTTTAAAATCTTTTTTCTTTTTTCCGTTTTCCTCTCATTTTAGATTTTTACAGTAGTAGACGACAACTTTATGAGGATGATCCTCTCTTGCAAAGGAAACAGCAGCCAATGCCTGATCCTAGGTTTATAACTTTTCAAAAGGAAGGTTCAGTTGGAATCAGATTAACAGGAGGCAATGAAGTTGGGATATTTGTCACAGCTGTCCAACCTGGAAGTCCTGCATCATTGCAAGGACTTCAGCCTGGTGATAAGATATTAAAGGTAAGTACAATATTCATGATATTTTTGTTTAGATTTGGAAAGATCTAATATTTAAAGGATCATTCATTTTAAGAGGTACCATTCTCTGTTTCAGGTGAATGACATGGACATGAAGGGAGTAACGAGAGAAGAAGCAGTTCTGTTTTTGCTTAGTTTGCAAGATCAAATTGATCTTATTGTTCAACATCGCAAAGATGAGTATGACACTATTGTTGCCGGCCAGCGTGGTGATTCATTCCACATTAAGTAAGCAGATAATTTTTTCTTTCTGTAGTGCTATACTTATTTTTATTAAAATTTTATTTTTGGTTTAAATTTTCTCTTAATTCCACTATTTATCTAACAGAGCTCACTTTAACTATGATCAACCAAATAAAGGTGAAATGAGCTTCAGGAAAGGAGATGTTTTCCATGTGGTTGATACTCTTCACAATGGTGTTGTGGGATCATGGCAAGTATTCAGAATAGGTCGAAATAACACAGAAGTTCAGAAAGGTATCATACCAAACAAAGCAAGAGCAGAAGAGTTAGCCACAGCACAATTCAATGCCAGTAAGAAAGAACAGACTACATCAGAGAGCAGAGGCAGTTTCTTTAGAAGAAGACGCAACAGTCACCGCCGGTCAAAATCACTCAGCAGAGTTAGTAGAGATTTTGAGATGTTTTACTCTCATATTGTTGCTATCATTTTTGTAAACTTTTCTTTATTTTCATTTTGTTATAGGATCACTGGGATGATGTTGTTTTTGCTGATAGCATAAGCAAGTTCCCAGCGTATGAGAGGGTTGTACTTCGCCACCCAGGCTTTGTTCGCCCAGTTGTTTTGTTTGGTCCAGTAGCTGATATTGCTCGTGACAAAATGCTGCGTGATTTTCCTGATAAATTCACGTCGCCACGTTAGTAGTCAATGTGTTTTGAAATCCATTCATTCTAGAATTAAACAATATATTTTAATGCTTTTGACTGGATTGGTTTCACAGAACTAGAAAATGGATCATCAGATGTTCCTAAGAGTCAAAAAGCATCTGGTATCATACGTTTAAGTGCTATCAGAGACATCATGGATAGAGGAAAACATGCTCTCTTAGATATCACCCCAAATGCCGTTGATCGTCTCAATTATGCACAATTCTACCCAATAGTCATTTTCCTGCGGGCAGAAACAAAGCATACCATTAAGGAGATGAGAGCAGCTGCTGGTTTATCAAAGTAAGTTTAGCCTTTTGTTGTTATATTTTTCTATCTCTTATCTTCGCCGTATGTGATTGGTTCGTGTAGTTATTAGCTGAATCAGCCCTTATCTCTTCTCTTAAAACCTTTGAAGAACAAATTAAAATTAAAATACAGTATTAAAAAAAAGAAATACTCAAGAAATTGATAATAGTAATAATAGTAATGTAATAATAATAATTTTGATATTAATAATGATAGTAAGTAAAATAATAATGTTTTCAAACACAGAAAATTTCCAATTGTCAAAGTCCGCTTTTCCCCAATTCCGTGGTTCATTTGAAGTCATAAAAGATGAACTGAAAAAGGTTTATGTGTATGTAAATAGCAATGAAATTTAAAATGAGAGTAGCACATCGCTTTAATAACATGCACCTATCTATGCAAAATGCACCAAATTAAACATTTATTTCCATGCCAAATGCAGTCAAAAACATCAAATTAAGAATTATTTCCCAATTTCCTCTTTTCTTTTAAGTCCACTTGTGCTTCTAGCTATAGTGTAAGGATTTTAGTTTCAGTTAGAAATTCTTTTTTATCCATACATGACTGGTTTAAGTTAATGGGTAACGTAGGGTGGTGGTATTTTTGTGATAATTTTTCTCCATTGTTAATGTATTGTAAACTTTGGTGTTTTTCTTTTTACGCAAGCACCATGTTGGACATCCTACCCTGGTGAGTATTTGAAAACAGGCAAAGGATGCAACATGGGACTGGGTTTGGTGGCTTGAGGAGCAGAGACCATAAAATAATTCCCTCTGAGACAATTTATTTATTAGGATGTCTAATTTTCCTTTGAAGCCTGCCTATGGGAAAACAAATTTAAGAAATGAAAGCTTTCAAAACTTCTTTTACAAAGGATTCTCTACTTTACACTGTTGCTGAGGGATTCTAACACATCCTTTCCGTCTTGAATGAGAAGCATGTTTGCATTTATTTCTGTTTCAACTTTCTGTGAGCCTGCAAGCCAAGGAGATACTGAAAGGGAAACTTTGGTGTCGGGAAGAAAGCCAGTGCATGTGAAGTTTCTTATGATAAAGAAGGGAGAAGTTCTAGAGGGTGTCCCAAAATCAATATCAACTTGCATGCCAGAACCAGGCATTGTTTCAGTAATAGTTGAAAATTTAAACCACAAAATCACCTGAATCAAACATGAAAATTTCTGTGTTTATTTCCAGCTTTTAATTATTCTACAGAGGGCCAAATGTTTTTCTCATGTTTGTATTTATATTGAATCCTGCTAACATATGTTCTATTTTATTGTTTCTTTAGGACCGCCCACAAAAGCAGTAAAAAACTTCTAGAACAATGTCAGAAACTTGAAAAAGTTTGGGGGCATGTGTTCTCAAGCTCTGTAACACTTTCATCTCCTGAATCATGGTACAGAAAAGTACGTGAATTAGTTGACAAACAACAACAGGCACCGGTCTGGATGAGTGAAAGCAAGGTAAGAAATCTGTTCGAAGGATGCTCTTCTTTGTCAGTTCCACTATTTACTATTTAATTTTTTTTTTGTTTTTGTTTCGAAATTTAAGAAACTGTTGGTGATGGATGCATGCATCATGTAGAATTATTGTTTATGTCCATGTTGAAGGGTGTCATTTGTATACTGCTGTGGTGTTCTCTCTCTTGAAAATGCTGAACTTGTGATTGCTTTGGTCATTTATCTTGAAGGTGGTTGTCTGTAGAATGAGAACTAACTAACTTTGAAAACAAAGCAAATGCAGATGCAGACTCTTTCTTTGATAAATCAGGACTAGATAGATTCCTGAATGATTTCCCTTATTTCTCCTTCCACTTTCTTAATGTTGTTCTTGATTATCATTTCTTTGCCTCTTGTTTCCACAGTCTCTGGAACTCTTCTCCGACCTCTACTTCCTGCCGCCTTCCCTGTCACCTACACACCATTCTTCATACCCCCATTCATACTCCCTAGTTTTCCCCCAGTCCAACACTTTGTCTTCTCCAGCATACAACTCCCTTCCTCACTACCATTCTTCCGTTCCAACGTCCTCTGCCCTTCGGCGCAACCACTCAATTCATGTCCCATGCAGAGCCCTTAGTGGTGTCAATGCCGGCCAGTATGAAGTTTGTGTATCACCGGCACAGCTGCAAGGCAACACATATCTTCCTGTCATTACCGAACAATTTTTTGGCTATGTATGATTCAATTTCAATAATATTTTGGTTTGATTATGTGTTGCTTGATTTGGTCTCCGTGTTTCTTTATTTTACTGCCATTGTTTGTGCTTTGTAGCATGTCAGTATTTCAAAATTGCAAACTACTGTGTGCATGCTTCGCAAGTGCAAAAAATTAAAACCCTTGATTTTTATTTTGCTTGACTCGAATTTACTGATGCCTACCGAAGGAGTGCATCATTTTAAAATGGTTTTCTATTTTAAAAACTTGTCATTTACTTCCATTCACAAATGTCTCAGAGAAAAAGTCGCAGTTTGTTACTTGCTTTGACCACAATTTTCAGGTCATAAAATTCCTATGATCCCAATATTCCCTACCTTACCTAAACAATAACAACTCTAAGTTGAATATTAATATGCATGTGAAGGTGGGAGCTCCTGGGGATATGGCATTTTTTTTTTTTTTTTTTTTTTTTTTTTTCTTTGCATGTTTTCTTTCCTGCAATACTGAAGATTTGTTTGTTAATTTCTTGGAATCAGCAGCCTAACAAGTCTTTCTGCTTGCTATCTGGTCTTCACATTTGAAGAGATCTTAAAATTTTCTTTGCTCATCAAGTGAATAAATTAGTTTTTTAATGGAAAAAATTAATCTCTTTTTTCCTATCTTTTTACTGTTTTAGCTTTTATTAGCAACAACTTCTCATCTCTCCCTCTGGCTGAATATTTTTTGTCTTGTTTAGTACAAATTTGCATGTTGATGTTACCATATCATCAAAATGATGATGTTGCCAATTATTTAAAATGTTGATCTTGCTAAGTTTTCAAAAGTATATATATATTTTTCTTAAATATATTTTCAAAAGTGTGCGCTAACTTCTTAATGTCTTAGTTATCTGTGCTTTTAATGACAAAGCTGAAGAAAATCTGCTTGAAAATGTATTTTGCACAAAATCTTGCTTGATGTTTGCTAATGCAAGTGTCTGTCTAGCAAAATCTACATTGCTTTGTCAAGGCATATGTACAGTATTCACAAATTTTTATATTATTCCCAAGTTTTATATAATTTGAGTACTAATTTTTTTTCAACTTTTTATAGTTAAACCTAATTTAGGATTTCATTCAATCTCTAATTCTGTTTTGTGTTGTGTCTTTGAGTGTTATTTTGTCTGTATCGGTAATGACATGGCTCAATATCATGTCCTGCAGCCTGACGAGGCTCTGTCAGATGATTTCCTGTTCCCAATGACGTCCCGTCTCTCCTATGCCTCCTCCCCGGAGTCTGATTTGGACCTCAGCCCCGAGCCTCGGCCCCACAACCACAGTAGTGGAGGTCTCTCTCCTGGAGGGCACAACTCATCTCGTTTGGTGAAGAGCTCCAGCGATCCAAGTATTGCCACTGTTGAAGATAATGCCCCAGGATATAGTGCACCACCTCCATATTCTCCTGCAAGCCCATACAACAAACAGGTAATTAGTTGTATAAAAATATTCACCTTTAAAAGTTTGACTTTGTCCCGTCCGTTCAGGCATTGGAAAATCACTTGTTGCTTTTACAGCCAAATTATGAAAGTAGAAATGGTGTTGGACTTGGTTCACCTAACGAACACAGTCCCCGTAGAGGTATAAATGGGATTGAAGGCAAATATGGATTTAGCCCCACATCCCCACTTGAAGCCATTTCCCCAACATCTGCCCCTGCACCTACATCCCCAACTGTTCACCTGAATTATCCACCTCATCAGCACAATTCGCATTCGCACATGCATGCTCACTCTCATTCACGAGGCACAAATATGGCTCGATCACCTCTTGCTCACTCGCCACCCCTCCAGGTTAGTTAAGGACCTCTGCTTTGCTTGAATTCTGCTATCCTCAGATAAGTAATGTGACTTTGTCTTTTTCTAGAATGCAAATGGCCCCCCAGAGCTACCACCAAGAATTGACCGTAATATTAAGCCCCCAAGAGTAGGTCTGACTCGTAGTGCTACAGATCGCCTTTATCCCAGCAAAGATACAGAGCACTCAACCAATGGCAATGGTACTACCAATGGAAACCCTCCCTCACCTACTGATCCTCCCAACTACATCAATGCTACTCCACTTCATCATCGTTCTAGTGGACCAAATTCCTCTCTAGATAGGCATATTATGAAAACTGTATGTATTGCTCTCCTATTTTGTTGTCCTCAGTTTTTGATAAAAGAGCTAAATTTGTTTTTGTTTGATATTTTCTATTACAGAGTAGCTATGACAGTGTATCATCATATGATTCATACAACAATAGAGTATCTATGGGCCAAAATTCTCATGATGACATCAAACCATGTAATGGAGGACCAGCATCTCCAAGGAATCATGACCCATACAGGTTCACAAGGTCAACAGCCCAACCTATTGGCAGTCGCCAAAATTCTGTTGAACCTCAAAAGTCGACCAAACCACCTGACTATAGTAAATACCGGTAAGTTTTATTATACTGAAAACTTAAAACTTCAAACTACTGTAAAATATCCACAATTTTTAACTAATGGTTCCAGCTTTCCTTCCAAAAGTTTGGAAGCACTTGGTACCATTTCTAATCTTACGTCAGTCCCATTTTGCCTCAGAACATCCCAAATATACATATCATCTCGAAATACTTTTGTTTAGGTCACTCCCCATGCAATGCCTTTTAGTCTTCTTTTGAAAACCCAAGCTATAGTGAATAATTACAAGTTGACCTAGTTTGCATGCTTTTAGTGATGGCCTGAAACCTTGCTGTGTTCCTTTGCTCACATTTCCTTTATTGCCGCTGTAGAAATGTAGAATTAATATCCCTGCTCTCCTGCTTTCCACACAGGCCTGGTGATTACAACAAACCTCTCCCTCCTCCAAAGACTGCTTCATATAAGCCAATACCTCCCCCTAAACCCAAGAATTACCGGCTGCCAGCCAACGGACAGCCAGATCATCCAACAAATCAACCACAGTGGAGGAGTCCTGCCAACGGTGGTGAGCAAAATTATGGGACGAATGATAATCCTTCAACACCACGTCACAATAAGCACAACATGGGCATGGAGAATGGAATCAGCTCACCTCACCACCATTCTAATAACTCAATTTACCAGCACTCAAAGTCTTTTTCTCTTGCTGGAAATATGGACTCACATCATAATGGAGTAGGTCTTTAGCTATTTTATGGTGGAACTCCAACCTAATACATCGCCTATCACCTATCATAACTGATTTTGAATTAATTGGCTCAGCCTGGGTTTGCAATTGTATTCTAGGCTGTTCAGCAATACATGAAATTTAGTTCTACTCAATAGGAAGATGATTTGGTGCCCCTCTAAGGAACGAGGAACCTGTCACTCCCTCCAGGAGCACCAAATCATCTTCATAATGAGTGAAAATAAAATCTATCCCATTGCTGCACAACCCAGATTACCAGAGCAAACCCAGGCTGAAATTCAAAATCTGGGTTGATGGGAGGTAGGTGATGTATTTCATTTGAGTTCCACCTTTAATTCTAGATTGTTATGAATACTTTTTATCTCTTAAAATATTTTGTTCTAATTTTTTTTCCAATTGATTATTACAGGTTATTAATTCACCAGGAAAGTTTTCAATGGATCAAGAAAACAACAACTATACTCCCAACCACAACAATAACCACGTAGATCACAATGGTGGTTTTGATTCTGGTCATGGAAGTAGTCTTGACCGAAATTATGATAGATCTCAGTACTACTATAATATGCCACCACCTCCTCCTCGGCCTGCACCAGGTCATCACAATCGAGAACCTAGTGGCTTAGACCTAGCTAACCGAGAGCAGCGAGGCTCTGCTTTTGAGCTTTACAAGAAACCATCTGATCCTCGCTACCACTACATGGAACATAATATCAGGTAATTATCCAGTTTCTTCTCCGTTCTTTCAATTTATTAACTGTGTGGGGTATGGCTTGTTCATCTTTTCTGTGTGCTCTTTCATATGTTTGAGTGGGAAATTTCTCCCACAGAAACTGTGTGCTCTGTGATTACTTCTGTGACATTTCCATTTTTTATCTCTTTCCATGTTTCCATGGTCATAAGCACTCTCACCACTTTTCAATTCTATGCCATACAGCATCTTGGTCATTTTTCTTCTCACATGTCACATATATATGCTGCTTTGTTTTTAACATAGCAGATACTGTTTGTGCCTATAATTACTGATAAAATTGCAACAGTTTTGGATTTGCTTGCATGAATGCTTGGAAGCTTTGGTTTTGAAAAAAAAGGACAGCAAGTCTTATTTGTTCTCTTTTTCCATGAAGGGGATAAAGAAGGAAAGAAAGAAATAATTGTAAAACATACATGAAGATAAACATTTTCAATATTCTGATTTCCAATATTTTTCCTTTGATCTAAAACAAAAAGTAGTCAAGTTGTGTTGTATGATTCTGTCAACTTTGAAAATGAGTCTAAGTTGTGAGTTAAATTTTTCCCGGTCAAATATGTGTGTGGTAACATTTTCACACAGTTTTCAAAAAGGAGTTTTGTTTGCTGTTACAATTGTCATCTTTTGTATTGTTTGTTTGGTGATTGTATGAAATAGGGTCTTACTAACACTTGGCGCATTGGCCCCATTATTTCTTTGGCAGTAATGGAAGGATCTGTGATGATGAGGATAGCCTCTACAGTAACACTACTGCAATGGGATCAGGCTGGGGCACTGGCACTGGAAGTGGTGCAGGTGGTTCGAACCGCAACTCAAACAGGTCTGAGGTGGTGGCAACTGCCAGGGGTGTTTTTTCGGACAAGGGTGGTGTCCTAGAAAACCCAGAAACTGGGGTGTCCATTGTGATCCCTCCTGGTGCCTTGCCACCAGACTCCGAGCAGGAAATCTACTTCAAGGTCTGTCGAGATAGCAGCTCTGGCGGCTCCTTATTGCCCCCTTTGGACAAGGAGAGAGGTTAGTCATAAGCTCATTCATATCCACGCAATCATCTTCATTTTGTTTTCATTCGTAATTGCCTGTCACCCTTCACCACATTTTCTCTTGTTTTCCACAAAATACAATTGTTTATGTTTCTTGTATTTCCTGTACAGGGGCTTAACATGTTTTTCAACTTTCTTCTTTTTATCTTTAACACATACTTGCCAATTTACCAATTGCCTCATATGTCATGTGTAAGACATTTTTCTTGCTCTTCTGACACTTCTCTCTTTAAAAAAAAAATACAGTATCTTTATTTTTTACATTTTTTTAAATTTGAAGTTTTTACCTTTTGTTTTGTTGCTTATCTTGATTTCTACATTGTTTAAATTCTGTCTCTTTCTCTTTTTTTAATTTTTTTATTTTTTATATATTTTTTGTTTTTTAATATGGTGATGAATTTAGTTTTTAATATTGGTCAAAAGTAAACCATAAATAGTTGTTGAACAGTAATGGTACTTTGGCTGTTGTATGTCTTTCTGTTTCAGATAGCAGCTTTGTTAATTTCCTGGTCTAATTTTCACCCTTTATTGTTATCAGGTGAAACATTGCTGAGTCCTTTGGTAATGTGTGGTCCGAATGGACTCAAGTTCAATATTCCTGTTGAGCTACGGTTGCCTCACATTGCAGCTCCAGATAAAGACAATTCATGGGGTGTAGCTCTCAAGTCTACTGAGGTTGGTAATAAGACAACTCCTACAAAATGGCACCAGATGTCCTTAGGTAATGAGAATCTTCATGGAGCAGATGGGAGCAATAGTGTTTCTGTTCTTGTTGACCACTTCTGATGTAAAAAAACAAAAAAAAAAAACAAAAAAAAAAAAAAAAAAAAAAAAAATTGTTTCACCCTTGTGTAAGACTCACTCAAAACATGCAGGGTCTCATATTAAGGTAAACATCTTTTAACTGCAGGTTAAAATGTCTGCTAGAGTAAATTTGATATTAGCTTAATTTTATTATTATATCATATTGTTGTGTGGTGCCATTGTAATTATTAAATCTGTTTCACATCATGTGGTAGATCACCTTCAAGGTGCACATTAAACCAAATAGTGTTGATTGTTTCTAATGTTGATAAAGTGAGATGAGTCGTACTTACTACTTGCCAGGACTCTTAGTAAATTATAATGGAAGAGTGGAAACATTGAAGGAGTTTTATGTATATATTATATAAGTTTTGGTCAAAATTTAAGACCAACTCAGATCTCAAAATTATCCTTGTTAGTCTTTGATCAATGTCAGGCAGTGAGAGTCAGCCATAAATTTTGTGTCCATATTGCCTCATGGCTTTCTTCAAGCTCCATCTGTTATTTAAGAAATTAGTTTTTTATTATATTGTGAATATGACAGGGACCATTCATGTATGCTTGTTACATAATTTGTTTAGTTTATGGTATTTTGTTTTATGTATGAGGTGCTTAATTTATTTGGTAAAAAGTAAAAAAAAGTTATGTGTGGTGAGGAAAGCAAAATTATGTATTTGTGTTAAAGTATTTGTGTTATGTTGAATATCAGTATGTTAAAATTATTAATTTCAGATTTTTGAAACTAAGTATTGAATTATGTTTATATTGAATTTAAAAATTTGTTATCTAAACTGTATTTATCATATCTTTACCATAAGGTAAGCAAAGTCATCATGTCATGCCTCTAGAAAATTTGGAAGGGAGTCATATAGTGGTGTGTAAATAACTCTGTACAGAAATGTGGAATTGTAACTTACCATACCATGTAATAAAGTACCCCAAATGTTGAGATTTGCTCTGTGAGAAATCCCCTCACATCAATTCTGTGATGGCAGTGGTTGATCCCTCTGACTTCCTCCGTCCTCAAGTCATTAATAATCCTACGCTTCATACGAGAGTTATATTTGAGCTGCTCCACCCGTTTTCCGCCTTGCCTGGCGTCGGCGCGGGATACGGAGCAGACGGGCAGGATATCCGAAGCCGAAGCGACAAATATTTAATAATCAGCACTTCCTCCCCTGTTCCCTGTCGCACGTGCCCCCGAGCCCCGGTCCCGACGCGGTCTGTCTCGCGGAGGGGGAACAGGCACAGGGGCTTTGATCCCCGGTCCCGGTCTTCTACGCCCTGGCCCGGCGAAGGATGAAAGGCGCTTCGTCCTGTCGCTGGTTGTTGACAGAGGAGGATGAGAAGGGGATGGAGCGGGATACGCGGCCTACGAGGCTCAGAGATCGGAATAAGCTTCTCCAGATGTACACAGACGCAACAGAGACTGGAACTTCCATGTTTAGAGAGATGATTACCGACAGGGCAAATACTGTGCTCCGGCCCCTGGAAGGTCTTTACAGCAATTTGTCGTACTACTGATTCAACTTGATGCACGGTTCTCACGCCCAGTCGTGCAAAGTGCTCACTTTTTATTTCACGCGGAACAGAAAATGGATCAAAAGTTACCGGAAGTAAATTAATCGCCTATTCGGGTCGCGGTGTTCCGGCCGGCCCGAGCTCGATCTGAGAAAGCGATACAGCGCAGCATCCCATGGCGGGGAGGACCAGACCAGACCCAGGCCGGGCGGCGCGGCGTCGGGTTACGGAAGGCAGCCTTTTCACGCCTGGCGATGAGAGCGCTCAACAGGTAGGGGGAGGAACCGGACACCTCTCCTCTCATTCTCGCTGACTTACCTCTCCCTCCTCCCCGTGGAGCACGGGGCCTTACAGACAGCCTGCCAGAAGACGCTCGGGCGCGGACCGCTCAGGGCCGGGCCGGACCTCTCGCTCGCTCTTACCCATAGCCTCATGTCTCTCCGTCTCTCCTATCGGGCCGGGGCCGCTTGCGGTCCGCCCCCGCCCATTTACACTGAGAACTTTTGTCACTGGCCCGCCGGCCGCGCCCGCGTTTAGTGGGTCAACGGACGGAACGCGTCTCTGCAGAGGGAGGTCCACGGCGAAGCTACACCCTAGCTGCGCCCGCCGTGATTTCGTATGCACTGGACGGACCCGACCAGAAGCCTGGAGGAGATTTCCCTCCGCGCGGGCAAATCGATGGACGATCGCCGCTCGATTAGACATGTGCAAGACATGTGTTGAAGACACGTCGCGCTGAGCAGAGTAGCGCCGGGGAGTGCATCGCACAGGTGCACCACCACCGCCCCGCCCCGCCCCGCCCCACCCCACCCGGTGCAACGTGCATGCTAATGGGTCACACAGCTCACTCGGAAGCCCGCATCTCCTTTAGCTCTAAACAATTCCCATCTTGGAAAATTTTACAATTTAGATTTACAAATTAATATTAAAAACAAAGTATGCGTTCCGTACCATTTGCTTTCATGATATCCGTTCCACCATAAGGATTACTCTCTCTTTTTTTTTATATATATAAGTGAACGCTGGATGAATCTGTTGACAAGGACATGGGGAGGGGGTGCTCTTCCCGTCACCACAACCGCACCTATCCCCCGCGCCATGACTGCGTAAACCTCGAAGGACATAAATTTTAAGCCCCTTCCGCACTGCTGCGCTAGGGCTAGCCCAGCCCCTTCCCCCGTCATGTCCTACCCCGCCAAGCCTTGCCGGAAGCTGCCCTGCCACGCCCTGCCTCGCGCGAGCCGCGTGATTATAAAAATAATGTAATGGAATGAATTGTTATTCCATGTGAACAGCAGCCGCCCCGGCCGGCCCACTCCCCTGGACGCAGCGGGTGCGGGTAGGGACTCGGGACACGAAGGAGGGGACGTCGTACACTGTATCATCAAGAGTCAGAAAATGAAAGGAGCACCAATTTAAGTTTCGAACTTGAACTATAGTGCACGGCACCCTTTCCGGTCGGGCACGCTGGACCGCTCATCCCTCATAGGAGTTACAGGCAAAAGGGAAAAAAAATCTTTTGGAGATTGTAAATTTTTTACAAAGTGATCACATTTTGATGATAAAAAGACAATAATTTAAGAGAGTCTGGCACAGATATGTGCGCCAGTTTCGAGAGGAGACATAGGGGTGGTGGTTAAACTGGAGCGGAACGGTGGCACGGTTCGGACAGTTCGAACTGTTTCCTGCCAAGTTCTCTGTATCGCCTCTTTTCGCCGTTGAATTGCCGCCGTGTGAACTAAACCTTTAGTGGTCGTGTACAGTACCGGAGTAAATATCAGTTATTCAAGTTATAAGTATTACTTTCGATCCCTGCCGTGAACTTGTTAAAGTTCGGTGAGAGTTTGAGACAACCAAACTATAGGTTAGGTTCGTGCATTTCCAAGTTTTCCCAGATGGGCAAATCCAACCAGTCAAACCATTGCTCATCGCACCCACACGTCACGTGCTGAAAAAAGGCGAGTTGGGCGCTGCGCTGTGCAGGTGAGTACACTGATATTCCTGACTATTAATCGTTCATATTGAAAGCCTATTACACATAGGCCTCTGCGGTGGTCAGGTGGGGCAGCCGGATCTTGAAAGATTATGTCCGAATTCTTGTTCTGAATAGGTCGGAATAGGCCTGATCCCCCTCCCCTCACCTTATATCCAACCAAATCAGAACAGTCCGATTAAGAATTCGGACTGACTTGAAGAGGGGTAGGGGTAGGGTAGAGGGTAGGTGTAGTGCCTTTGCCGCGTAACAGAGACCTCCCAGTCGCGAGGGGCAGGGGGCAGCCACATGCAACGTTTTATGATCGTCGTGGACTTATTGGGACGGACTTTGGCGCATAAGGTAGTCCGTTCCCGTCAGTCGCTAGGCGTTGTGCCGTGCTTATGCTTGTCTAGATTTTGGCGGGGCCGGGCGCGGCGCGGAAACCTCATCATCTCTGACGTCAGCGGACGCGAACACGCCGCCCAGTCGGGGAGATATTGTATCAATTTATGGCGCGATCGCAAAATGCAGCCTTTACGCCTGGAATAAATACTGAAAAGGTGGGCGCGTGGCTGTGGCGCTTAATGAGAGTTGAGCTGTCAAAATCATGAACTGTACCCGAAGCACATCGGTTGTCCGACCTTTTTTTGTCCGACCTCGGGATTTTTGCTGCCGCCACCGTCACACGTTTCTTTCTGTCCGACCTCATTTTGTCCGACCTGGCAGTCGAGGTGTCATAGTAATTCTTTTGTCCGACCTCGTTTTCTGCGTCCCCAACGAACCGTTAGAGTCGCCTGCTATCCTCTGCGATGCAGCTCGATTGTTCGACCTGATACTTTCCCCCAAATCTGAAAAAGTGCCTGGATTTTTTCCGACCTTGTTTACAGGGGTAGAATGGAGAAGGAATATGTATCATGGTCGGAGCATGCACCGAAAAAATGGTACAACACCTCAAATTCATTTTTTTAAAAAGATATTTTTTAAAAAATTGAAAAATTGGTAGGCCCCTACCTAACTCGCAACCTGCGAGCCCCGCCTGCTTAACTTCGGAGTTCTGATGGGATCCGGTGTGTTCCAGGCGACCGCCACCCCGCGGGCACGAGAAGTCCTCTCCACTTCGGGGAGAGTCCCCGCTTAAGGCTGGCGGCCTGTCAGGCCCGCCGTACTACCCTATTTAAACAGCGCCTTGAAGCCGTAGGTAGCATTTCAGACCAACGACTGGGCACCACCGGACCGCATGACCGGTCAGTGGGAGGTAGAGGCAAGGCAGGACGATAGAGGGGGAGAAAAGCAGAAAGAGAAGTTTTTGCGGAAGAGTAAGCGTACGGTTGGTTAGACCTGTACTGACCCGCTCCCGCACAGGTCATGGAAAAGCTGTTTACTAAGGAGCCAGATTCATAGGCCTTACTTCCCCACGAGGGACCACCCCCCGTGGCATGGGACGGAACTTCCTGACAACTCGCTTTCGCTGCCAGTGAAGAACCTACCTGGGAATTGAACCCAGGCCCCAAGTGCCGAGTCTCATGACACCCCGCGGCTTTCGTGGTACTAAGACCACTAGACCGTCGGCGATTCCACGAGGGAGCTCCGTTGAAATGGGGGGTTTGAATTCCACTCCAGGCTGCTGTCCTCGGAAAAATTTGTATTGAGCTAGATTCGAACCTGGGTTCCGCGGCTCGCGGGACGACACTGAGCCGGCACGGCTACGACTCCACGGTACAGAACACCTGCCCACTAGACTAGGGGTGACGCTGCGAAGAGCCGTAGTCGCCGACGAACCTGTGCCGGTGGCGTCATCAGTACACCTGCTCTCCATGCAGCAACAGCCCGGCCGCGTGGCGACATTGGTATGCACATCGGCGCCGTTAATAGTACTGGGCAGGCAAAGGTTCAAATACCGATCAAATTTTCTTTTTTTCCCCTTTTTCTTTAAGAAGCTTTGTCTTTTTGCTGTTGCCCGAAGGGACGCGAGTACAGTGGATAAAAAGAAAAAGTAGGTTTTATAAATTAAGTCAAAACAAATCCACACTCCATATTGAAAGAATGGTTCGAATACCGGTCACAATTCCTTGGTGGCGGTCGCCTGGAACACGCCGGATCCCATCAGAACTCCGAAGTTAAGCAGGCGGGGCTCGCAGGTTGCGAGTTAGGTAGGGGCCTACCAATTTTTCATTTTTTTAAAAAATAGCTCTTTTTAATTATCATTTTTAAAAATGAATTTGAGGTGTTGTATAATTTTTCGGTGCATGCTCCGACCATGATACCTATTCTTTCTCCACTTTCCCCGTGTACACAAGGTCGGAAAAAATCCAGGCACTTTTTCAGATTTGGGGGAAAGTATCAGGTCGAACAATCGAGCTGCATCGCAGAGGATAGCAGGCGACTCTAACGGTTCGTTGGCGACGGAGAAAACGAGGACGGACAAAAAAATAACTGTGACACCCAGATTGCCAGGTCGGACAGAAAGAAACGTGTGACGGTGGCGGCCGCAAAAATCCCGAGGTCGGACAAAAAAAGGTCGGACAACCGATGTAGACTCACTGTACCTCACAAAGTACATTAGTGAAGACTCTGAAGTTCGGCACTTGAGACATGTAGCCTCTCCTTAACTTTGTACCACATATCAGGGAGGGCAATGACGGCGCTACGCTGTGGATGCACTTGAGGGAGGGGCCGAGGATCTCGGTAGATACCCTCCGGTGGCAACATGGTGACCGCCCCGGCCGGCCGGCCCCGCCTGGCTCCGCCTGACGGGTGGACACGGGCAAGGGGCGAGGTGCGCATGGCAGCGGTTGTGCGCCTCTTGCATACCCAAGACTCGGACGCGTCCGAATAGTGCCTCGCGCTCGCCCGTGCCGCCATAGCCAGGGCGGGGGTGCTCCTCGCACGCAACCCGACGACGCGGGCTTGGGCTGGGCCTGGGCTGGGCTAGCGGCTGCTCAGCACGAGGCACGGGCACGGGGCCGGGCTAGAGAGACTCAGAGGGAGAGAGGCGTCAACTCGCCGCGCGGCGAGAAGCGCCGTGGTTGGATAGTCCCAGCGTGAGCTACCGGTCGCTGATTGGCTGGCTGGAGTGACGTCACGCAGTGGACGTGCAGAAATCAGACAGGATCGCATCCAGCCGGCCGGGCCTCGAGCACGACCCGAACCGACCCTCGGCGGATCCGGTGACAGGGGGATTACCGAGGGGATTAGGCGGCTTAGCGGAGGGGTGCTGCCTGTTCCGATTGCATAGTGTTCCGTTCTATATTTTTAGGATATTATTTCAGAATCGTATTCGGCTTAAAATAGTAATTCGATTGAGTCCAAACGGTATGTTCTTACTCCAATTTTTAGTCTGAACGCGCCAGCGTGCAATAATTGAACGTTCGGACACGTTCAGACCAAAACTTGGAGTATGAACATGCCGTTTGGACTCAATCGAACTACATTTTTAAGCCGAATACGATTCTGAAATAATATCATAATAAAAGTATTGAACGGAACACTTTTCGAACTGAACAGGCAGCCACCCCTCCGCTAACACGCCTAATCTCCTCGGTAATCCCCTGTCACTGGGCGCGACGAGGGTCGGCCGAGGTCGCCTGGCCGGTCTGTCCGAGAGTGTGTGAAGCGGCAGGCTGCGACTCGCTACCCGCACCTTCTCAGAAAGCGCTTATCCCACGTGAGTGCGTCGGCCAATCAGAGCCTTGCCCAGAGCTCACGCTGGGACTATCCAACCACGGCGCTTCTCGCCGCGCGGCGAGTTGACGCCTCTCTCCCTCTGAGTCTCTCTAGGCCGGGCTGGGGCCGCCGCCGGCCGCGGTGAAGTACAGTGAGGTGGGGTGGGGTGAGGTGAGGTGAGCCCAACAACCAAACACGGATTGCTCATCAGAATATCTTTGGCGGCAACGGGGCCCTCACCTCACGCGTGCTGCATGCGCCCGTGCGCCCCGCCCCGCCCCCTGCACCTCGTGGAGCGCCGCATGCGCGGCAGCCGCACTCGATTTTAGCGAATATGAAAACCGCGTAGCTTACCACGTGTTCAAACTCTTGTCTGCGATGGCCACTTGGCAGGGTGTCGAGCGACTGGGAAAACCGGGAATTAGCCGGGAATTTAATCCGACCGGGAAAAGTCCGGGAAAAGTCCGGGAATTTTGCATTTAATCCGGGAATTCTGGCATTTACGGCAAACATACACACTGCAGTCAAATAAATAATTTTTAACCCCCTAAAAATGGAAAATTTGAGGCTAAAAAGGTTAAAAATATCCGGGAATTTCGTTGATTTCTGTCCGGGAAAACCGGGAAAAAGCCGGGAATTTTAAATCCGGACGCCGCTCGACACCCTGCTTGGGGAGCTTCCCCGTACATCCGACACTCACCTTTACAAAACTTTCACTGCCATTGAAGGGTGCAAAGAATATTTCTCCTGCAGAAGTGCAGATTGCTCGGGTGACACGGATGCTCCGGGCAGGTCGGAAAAAGGGTTCGGGGCGGGGTGGGGCCGAGCCGGGAGCGGGGTATGAGATGATAGTGATAATCACGCACCCATTCAGCGCCACTCATTCAATTTTCGCGATGGGTGCTGACAAAGAGACGCACACCCCTCTTTCTTACCTGTGGCTGATGGGCATGGGGAGGAGGGTGGTAGGGCGGTGCCGACCGGTCGGGGCGGGGCGAGGCGGATGGGATAAAAAGAGCGCCGAGGATACCTCTTATTACGCTCGCTGACGCCGGCCCCGCCCTCCGCAGGGGCGGGGCGGGCACCCCTTTAGTGATGTAAAATATCCCGGGCACTCGGGCGGGCCAAGCGAGGAGCGGGAGCAGGCTCTCCGCCTTCTTCTCGTGGGGCGCGCAGGTTTTCTAAAAATCCCTTTTTACCTCGTCCTGCCCTGCCGTCCGCCTGCTTACCCTTCTCTGCCCCGCCTGTTCCGCCCTGCCCGCCGCCCTGCCCGGCCCGGTGCCTGTTCCGCTCCGCTCCGCTCCGCTCCGCTCCGCTCCGCTCCGCTCCGCTCCGCTCCGCTCCAGTCGCGCCGATGACATGGACGCCACAATAAACCTGTCATAGCAGACTTAGTGTGGTCGCGGGTCGCGGTGAGGTGAGGTCCCGCGGGTGGGGGCGGGGCGGGGCGGACGACATTGTACGGGCCGGGGCCAGCCGATGAGCGCTTTTCCCGCTCGCTCTGTCTTTCTCGCACCTATGGCGAAGTCCATGAGTGCGAGAGAGATACAGGTCGAGGAAAGCGCGCTCTTCGGAATAAGCCGGCAGAGTGCGGCGCGCGGCGGCCGATGACGCCTTTACACCCCGCGACACCCAGATGCAGAGGTGCGACCTCACGCGGTGTCACGTTATTTATTTTGAAAAGCGCTTATGACTTGGTGTGCGGCGCTCAGTAATTGCGTCTGTAATGGTGAGGGCACCTCTCGCCTCGCCCTTATGGGTCGGGCCGATTCTTTCACGGCTTCACTTCACAACTTATTTCGGCTCACGATAGGATTGTGGCAAGAGGGCTATTGGTGTACGGAAGGGAAGGGAGGTCAAGTCGCGCTCTTCCCTCTTTCTTCCCGAGCGAGTGCGCGCCGTTAGCGAAGGCGAGTACCGTAAAACAATGACTCTTTTATGAGGAAGAAGAAATAAAAAAGTTCGAGGAACTTTTATAAGTGGAGGAAACCTCAGATTTAAAGAAATTTTGTTTTTGATGAAATCTGATGAATGAATGTCCCTCAATATCCGAGCAAGAGTCTTCTTCAAAAAGATGATTCCTGCTCTCGGGATTCAGAGAAGAAGTAAAGAAATCAGAACCGGAACCAGTAACAAAATCTCAAAAAATAATCTCAGCAAATCTGATTCAAAAGTTGTATATGCGATTCCCGATGACAAATGAGCAGAGAAATATGTTTTACAATAGGGTATTCCGCTGGAACGAAACCGGAACCTAAAGAAGAAAAACACGACCGTCGGCTCTGTTTCCTCCTTCGCGCTCATTGGCTGATCGCTACAGAGTGACGTCACCGTTGACAAATCAGGGCCCAGAAGGAAACAGATCTGTCGGTCGTGCTTTTCTTATTTAGGTTCCGGTTTCGTTCCAGCGGAATACCCTATTCGAGAAGCATAAATGGAGTATTGGCTCCGGTCTTGATTTCCTTACTTCTTCTCTAAATCTCGAGAGCGGGAACCATCTATTACAATGGAATTCCGGCTCAAATTTTACCCGTTTTCTCTCAAATAAAAATCAGACACATATTGCTTTTACCGTGAGGGCTGCGGGGCTCTTCCCCTTCCTCTCCGCAGCAGGTCTTGTTGTACCCCGTACACTCACACACACTCAAAGAGAAAGAGAGAGAGTGAAAGAGAGAGAGAGAGAGTAGCGTCAGTGAGGCGCGTAATTGTCACCGCAGGGAATGAGTTATTGCCTTTTCAGCGTCGAGCGTTGCGCTGCGCTCAGAGAGGTAAACGGGACGCGACTGTCGCACCGAAATTGACAACCGCCTCTCGCGAGAGCGATGGCGAGGACCTCGCCCTCGCCGCGCCCGTCGCAAAAAGCAGATGTATAAATGTGATTCGCGGTATTGAGAGCGTCGCGGTGCAGCAGCGGGCGTGTGTTTGACCTTTCACATCCGCAACAGATGCAGCGCTCGTGTATGTGTGTGTGTGCGTGAACGCATAGGGGGTCGTGGTTTATTGTGCCTACCTCAGCGTGGACGCGAGCCGAGCCGCCCAATGCGCGCTGCAATGAGCTACGAGCTGGAGGAGATTTGTCGGATTTATCGCGGCCGGACCACGCAGCGCGCGTCGTGCGCGACTTACGGGCGCTGTCCAGTTCAGCCCAGCCCAGCATAGCCAGCATCCGGCCTCGCGATTGACGTGGACGGCTGCACCATAAAGTCCGCGTGCTTCGCGCTGTCCTCTCAGCGCCTGCTCCATCTGCCTCCCGACAATGGTCGATCGACGGGCCCGGGGTCGACGCAATGCTGAGACTCAACGCCCGCGCACTTTCAAACCGTCCCGCCGAGGGCCGAACTGCTTTCACGCCCGCACATTGAGCGTGGAGTGTGATGTGTGAACGTGTGTCGTCTCTCTCGTTTACCGGCTGAAAGCTTGCGAGAGCGACAGAGAGGATGAAGACGCGCGCATCGCGCATGCTTTTGTGATATCACGGAGAGCGGTGGTGGAGGGGGGAGAAGCAACCGGTGGTGTTGCTGGTGGGGGGATTCTCCGTCTCTCTCGCACCCGCTGTTCGCGCGCGCTCGACCGAGCACGTACTGTGACTACTGTTGGTAACGCTCTCTCCCCACTCCTGCTGTGGTGTCCGAGTGGTTAAGGAGTTTGACTCGAAATCAAATGGGCTCTGCCCGCACAGGTTCGAATCCTGTCCGCAGCGTAAGTTTTTTGTTGGTTTTTCTTTTTTCCTTTAAGTAGGAGGGGAATGATGTTAAATTTGCTTAAGTTTTCTTGGACAGTACATGAATGTAAATAATGCGGGGCGATTGAAATTTTCCCCAAAATTATTCTGTGAACTCAGCCTTCAAAATGAGATTATCACAAGGGCTTCACCTTTTCTCCATTTCTGCACCAACCAATTGTTATAATATCATTTTCAAATCATCCATTTTACTCTCTTACTGACGTCTATCGAAACTCCCGTGAAGAAACGGGAAAAAAATCATACGCTGCGGACAGGGTTCGAACCTGTGCGGGCAGAGCCCATTGGATTTCAAGTCCAACTCCTTAACCACTCGGACACCACAGCACGTTGAGAGGCGGCGCCGCCAGAGCGCCTCAGTAGCCTAGGCAGGGGTGGGGGAAGGCGCGACCCGGCCCGGCCCGACGCCACCCACCGCCACGCCGCGGCACGAGGAGAGGAGAAGCGTCGCCGCTCGGCTTGCTCGGCTCGGCTCGGGCGTGGCGCGGCGTGGGCCCAGTGGGCCCCGCGCCGCGCGAATTCGTCGTTCAGCAGTAGACTGATTCTGCATGGGACTTTCATACCTCTGTCCTTGTCGCACTAATGAGGCACTGCCATTGGGTCGGAGAGAGAGGACGGCCTCCACCTCCCATCGACCGATAGCGTTTCTGTAGCGTCCTCTCTCTTGTTCCCCATGAGTGTGATAAGGACACAGAGACGAGAGCACAGTGCGGAACCACCCTGCTGGCGCCGGCCGGCACTGCCGGCAGTGCCCATGGGCATGTCAGGGGTCAGGGCGCGATGGTACGCAGGCGGAAGAAGATAATGAATCACTATTTTGCGTTGTTGTGCTCCCTCCAACAATCGTTACGGCACGGCCCCTCCACAGGCGAGGTACAGAAGACACCATAAAAATTATTTCCGTTGCAGGTATTTATTTGAGCTCCTTCGGTTCGGTGCCATTGCGCCAGGGAGCTCGACTACAACGGTAAATGTCGTGTGAACTCGGGGCGCAAGGAAGGGAAAGAGCCATGAAAGAAGCAACTCTTGTGGCGCGCCTCCGCGTGTCTCGGGGCGGAGCGGGGCGCGGAGCGGGGCGGAGCGGGGCGCAGAGCGTTCACTCAGCCGTGCCCAGCCGGGCCCAGTCGCTTACATTGCCTCCCTGGGTGGCTCCCTTCGCCCGCCCTCGCTCCCTAGCCCGGCCCTCCGCGGTCTGAGCGTTTACGATTTACTTTTCCAAGGTGACCAAAAAGCTGCGTCGTCTCGTGTTGTATTTCTGTGGGGGTGGAAGAATGCCCGTGGCGTTGCATTTCACGGGGCGTTCCGTCCGCTCAGGAATAGTTGCAGTTTGATTCTGATGCTAGCGCTGGGGAATTATTATTTTTTCACGCCGGGCCGACCGGAAGCCCTGCGGCCCGCGGAGACGTGGGGTCATCGGCAGGGGCGTGCGTGGAGCGTGCGCGTGGCGCCGGGCGGTGCGGTGACTTTGGTAGGACCGCGGGGCGGGGCGCGGGCCGGGGCGAGGGGCGGGGCGGGGATGGGCGGAGCGGGACGGAGGGTCGGCGCGGGGCGAGCCCGCGGGCATTATAGGGCCTCGCGGGCCAGGCCGCGGGGCCATTGAGCTTTGATTTACACCCCGCGCTGCATCCAAAAGAATGCGACATCGCGTCTATTAATACGGCCCACCGCGGAGTGCATATGTGAGCGTGCGTGTGTGTGTGTGTGTGTGTGAGCGTGCGCGCGCGTTTCCTCTTCCTCTGGCAAGCTGCTAGCGTCCTCTCGCCGTTCATTCGCTCTAATTATTTCATTACGATGCTGGTCCGAGAGCGCCAGCATGCGGGAACCGGACCGGAGCTGGGCAAAACCTTTAGGAGAGAAGTTCGGAGAAGTTTAGCTTATCATAACATTCGCATTCGGCTGATACTGAATAAGCGTTATCTGTGGCGTTTCGCCGTATAGGGACCGTGTGGCCAGTTCTGGCTAGGTTCTGGTCACATGGTTTCGCAGACGATCCTCAGTCCGTTCTGATGCCTGCGAAAAATCACTTCTTTTCGGCTTAGCTTCGAAAGCAGATGTGTTGCTGCGGCACTCCATGTCCCAAGACCCTCCTCTATTTTTTTTTCTTTCTCAAAAATCGAGATGCTCTGGTGGTTTATGAGGACGGCCACGTGGAAGGGGGTGGGGGCGATGCGGAGCGATGGCAGGGATGTCATCGGAGCGGAGCGGAGCGGCATGGCACCGTGCGGAGCGGAGCGGCTATAAATATGAACGTGAATCTGAGGACGTGATGAACGGGTCCTCCCGGCCCGGCCCGATGCACCTGCCGCTCCTCCTCTGCCCCCCCCCCCTCCTCTCCACTACTGTTCATTGAGCGACTTCATTCATAACGCAGCCGAGTCTCCCGCCCCGTTCGCGCCGCTTCCGCTGCCACCGCTGCAGGCGGCTCAGCCCGGCTCGGTGGTGGGGGTAAGGGAGGGGAGGGGAAAGGCTCTCGGCGGGCGCGGGCCCGCATGTTTTGTTCCTCGCTCTTCGCCTCTCTCTCATCCATCCGATATGGTCTAGTGGCTAGGATACCTGGCTCTCACCCAGGAGGCTCGGGTTCGATTCCCGGTATCGGAACTTTTTATTTTGTACGTTTCAGAGCTTGAGTGTGTTCCAGGTGGCCTGCGTACCATGCGTACAGGGGTTTTGTCACTCGATTTGCCTTCTCTCCAGTCGGCTGCCTGTTGACATAACATATTCCTAATTTTCGTATATTTCAAAATAAATTCCAAATATTTTTATGGAATATATTGGAACACATCATCCGAGTACATGAGCTGAATGTGAAGTGTCATATTAATTTTCAGAAAACATTGGCAATGGGAAATATTTTACGTACTGAAGACATACCGTGGACATACACTTGGAAAACAACTGTCCTCCGTATAACACGCGGCAAAATATTCTGTCAGAAGTGGGATTCGAACCCACGCCCACAGAAGTGGACTGCGACCTGAACGCAGCGCCTTAGACCGCTCGGCCATCCTGACGTCTTGAGAAAGTCCACTCTGATGAGGGGTCTGGTCGTAATCGCGCACACAAGGCATTGCTGCCTGTCCGGCTCGCCCCGCCCGGGTTGCCACCTCGCTCAGTGGGGCGCGGTGGCGTGGCGTAGCTTGGCACCCAGCGGAGCTCGGGGCGGGTCCGGGACGGGGGACGGGGCGGGGTAAACCCAAAGTCGGCCCAGTCGGCCGATGGAAAGCCACTCGGTCAGCGAACCGAGCGCTGCACTGCACTGCACTGCACCCACACTGCACCGAGCGATGCGATTCGGGGCGGGGAGATCCGTAGGCTAAGGCCGCTCCCTTTAGCTCGATGCACCCGCTGCCGCGCGGGGGCGGGCGGCGGGCCGCGGAAGGGAGGGAGAGGGGGAGGGCGGCAGTGCTGTCGGCCGGAAGTCCGCGGAGACGTTCGCGTGGTCGCGGCCCCGCCCCGCCACGCCCCGCCACGCCCCGCCACGCCCCGCCACGCCCCGCCACGCCCCGCCACGTCGCGAGACGCGGCGCCGCACGCCTAGTATAGGCGTGCGCTTCCTGTTGCGCCGCCGTGCTGCCCGCGCGTGGTGCAGTGCTGCAGCGTACTGTACGGTGCCTCCTCCCCCGAGGGGGAAACAACTCGGAAAATTTTGTCGTACACCTCGTAATTTAGAAAGAAAAAATTCAGAAACAACTACAAAAATTCACAAATGTTTGGGAAAAATTCAAGCACAAATTGAATAAGAACTTGTTTCATTCCACAAAAATTCAAGAAAATTCAGAATAAAATAACCAAATCTGTACACCAAAATTCAGAGTTGTGTCCCCCTCCCTCCCCTCTCCCCGCTCCTCCTCCTTCTGGCGCATCAAGGAAATGTCAGAGGAGTATGATGCCTCCGTTGATTGAAAGCTGATGAGGTCTGAGCGACATTACGCGTCTCCGCGAGCGCGTATGTCAGTGTGTCTGTCCATGTGAGCACGTACGCGCGTTAAAGAAGGCGGTGCGGTCGCAGGGCGGGCGGAGGAAAGCCCTTTTCCTTCCTTCAGCTCCCCTCTCTCGCTCCTCGCCCTCCGGAACGTTTTTTGGACGCGGCTGCAGCAGTGCCGTTTTTCCTGCCCTCACAGCAGGCGCCGCCGGATATGCGCTTCGGAGAGAGAGAGATGCGCAGAGAGAGAGAGAGAGAGAGAGAGAGAGAGAGAGAGAGAGAGAGAGAGAGAGAGAGAGAGGGTTGGTGGAGGGGGAGGGGAGTGTCCTCCCGTAGGTGACATGTGACATTTCATCTCTGCTGCACCGCGCGGCCGGCACGGGGCAGGCCTGGCCAATGGTGAGGGGATTCCGCACCGCACTCTGTGGTTTCGTCTCTCTGTCCTTGTCACTCTCATGAGGCATGTCCGTAAAGAGCGAGAGAGAGAGAGAGAGAGAGAGAGAGAGAGAGAGAGAGAGAGAGAGAGAGAGAGAGAGAGAGAGAGAGAGAGAGGACACTACCAAACGCTGTTCGGAATCACCCTATAGGCCCAGGCCCCATGCGCCTCTGCCCTGCCCTCGACCCCCTCGACCCGCGACGTCGTGGGGGAAATATGTCGCGCGTCCGAATAAATCAAATTTAAAATAAACGCTGATTTTTCTTGATTCCCGGGGAAACTAGGCAGGCGCTGCGCTTCGCTGTCGTGTTCACCGGATGCTGCTCTGCTCTGCTCTGCGCGGCGCGGAGTGGAGAGGTGTCGCCCACCCGCGCTACGCCGGCCTCAGGCCAGGCCTCTAGGCAGGGTGAGGTATAAATACGGCGGCCTTTCCACCGCCGTGCGACAAATTTCTCTGGCAGCCGAGTGCGATTTGGTGCGGATTAACGGCTCACGCTGACGTAAAACTTCTTCCTCAACTTTTTAAATGTCTTATCTTCTTTTTTCCCCGGGTGATTTTTTATTTTTATTTTTAACGAGTTGGCTCTTTTCGAACGTCGGAGGCAAGGTAGGTAAACGACTTCTACAGCCAGATCCGCCGTCGCCGCGCACGGGGCCAGGAAATGACCAACTTCCGATACCTCGAGCGCGGACCGGACGGATACATTGAGATCGGGTTTCATCTTGGGGCTGGTGCTGCCCGGGCCCGGGGCTCTCAGGCGGGCGCCGCGCATACCGATAAAGACGATCCGCTCGGACGGACACAAAGATGCTGATACAGAATAGCCAGCTTGTGGCCGCGCAAGTTGCACGTCCTCTGTCGGCACGTGTAGGGGTGTATACCTGCGTGCGGTGCGGTGGCGGAGACATTCGATACCGTAATTTTTAGGAGATGATACGTACACTGGAAATCCAAGTGTACGAATGTTGCACACCTGCAGGTGAGCGAAGGTATGTCGCACACTTGCAGGTGAGCGAACGGATGGATGCGTTTTATAAGTCTCTGATCATTTCTACATGGTCGCCAAAACACATTTTTAGGGGTCCACAACTCCCTTTTCCAAAATTTCACGTGTCGAACTCGAAAAAAGTTATTTTGTCGACCATGTAGAAATGCGTTTTATGAGTTTCTGATCACTTCTAGATGGTCGCCAGAATACAAAATTTTGGGTCCCTTTTAAGTGCGCCTCTTACGAGCAGGTGTCTAGCGCAAGGTCTAGCGCCTAAACGAGGGTCATACACAGTACTTTTTCCGGATGATCTTGAAACTACTGGTCAAGACGAAACTTTTCCACCCCTGAAAAGTCCGATCAAAAGTTTGCATCACCCCTTTTGTCTCTGTGCAAAACCGGAAAAACCAGGTAAGAAAAGAACGGTTTTTCACGTATTTGAGGCATTTCGAGCCGTCCCAGGGCCTCGGATGTAGCATATTCGGATTCTTTGCGCGATTTTACGTCGAGGAACACTCGGAACATCTTTTTCTAACACTCTGAAAGCGATTTATGGCCGAATTTAGGCTTTTATGCAACTTTTGTCTAGGAAAATGTGCTAAAATCTTTGATCGTCCATTTCTTCTAAACTATTTGAGCTACAGCGCCCAGACTGTTACCAAACTTATCGCCTAGCCAAAGACTACAAATTCGTGCTAGAAAAAAGAATATTTCTCGTGGTCAAATGTAGTGGTAAGTTTGAAAAAAAAAATACTGACCCACCAGTACACTGTGAAAAATACTCGTAAGGGTTACGGGAAAATTTTCCATGATAAAAGTCGTAAAATTACAATTTGAAATTGTAAATTTATAAGAACTCCCTGTCGACTTGGAATTGACCGACGAGCAGGAATGGGCAGTCGTAAATTTACGACATATTTTGTAAATCAAAATTACAAAAAATGTCGTAAATTTACGAGGATATTTTTCACAGTGTAGGCCGTCCACGGACACACACCTACGCCCCGCGCCCTACGCCCCACGCTCCACGCACACGCACCGCGCCACACACGCTCCGCGCCCAACGCCCGCCAACGCCCCACGTTAAACGCCTTGCGTAAAATGTGTAGTCATCTGCTTTCACGTTAGCGTTACCTTTTAAGAATACACTCGCTGCCTTGATTGGAATCTAGTTCGTTAAGAATAGCTTATGTTAGGAAATATATTTGCCTTCAGTCGACCAAAAACGCCACTGCCTCGGCCATAGCATGATTGCATATATGACATACATTTGAGAGTCAAAAACTATCTGTCAGAAGTGGGATTCGAACCCACGCCCACAGAAGTGGACTGCGACCTGAACGCAGCGCCTTAGACCGCTCGGCCATCCTGACTGTTGCTGGCGGGGTGAACGACCTAGCCCGTTTGGCTCGCGGCTCGTAGGCGAGCGTACGGGCCACGGGCCCGGGCGGGGCGACCGCGCCCGACCGGGGAGAGAGAGAGAGGGAACGGGAACGGGGACTAACGGGGGGGAAGGGTTGGTTCCGCGGCACTAAGCTTCTCTCTCTGTCCCTCCCTCCCCCCCCCCCTCTCTCCCTCCCTCCCTCTCTCGCTCTCGCTCACTCGCTCTCTTTCTCTCTATGCCACTCACTCGCCGACTGTCCCGCTTCCCTTCTCTCCCGTGCACCGCAAGTCTTCGCGTGGTCTTCCCTCACCGACCGCGTGCGCCTATATATGCGCACGTATCGTTTGATCGGTACCACAATATACATCATTTTTGGTACAAACTAATACCTAGCCACTGAACTGTCCCGTCAGTGCCCCCCTCAACTCATAAAGCCTTGCGGCCATCGGAGCACGCACGTGTGTCCTATTAGTGCTGCAACACGGGGCGGGCTGGGGACCGCTGGGGCACAGGACGACCGACTTTGACGCGAATTGGTATCGACGACCCGATGGACGGTGGTGAGTGAACATGTGCATCCCACATGCCGATTTTGCTGCGAAAGGCTCGCGGAGAAAACGACGTGTTGGTTTCCGAGCAGGTTTGGAAAAACCAAGCAGCTCCTATGGAGAAAATACAGATAGGGTTTCCGGCCGGCGCGGATCCAGACGAGAACTTAGGGTGCGGGTTGCCGGTTGCCTACCTTCAGGGGTTCAAATACGTGTCTAAAAAGTGACAAATCCATGAAACGATAAAATTTTTAATCAGCTGAGCGAAGCGGAGCTATGGTTTCGGAGCTTATTTATTAACACACTTCGCTCAGCTACCCATTGCTTTCGGATCACGCACGGCCCCTAGTATTTAAAATATTCCTGTTACAAAGTCGTGTAGCTTCCTAGCTACAGGACAGGATTGGGAGACATCAAAACAGCGAAAAATAAAATCGAGGCTGAGACCATTTTTTTTTGAATGGCCCCCCACCCCCTGAATCCGCGCCCGGTTTCGGTTTCGGGAGCTGCTTGAAAACCAAGACGAAGTTTTTTGTCCGTGCTGTGGGGGTGATTCCACACACAGTGGTTTTGCTCTCCGTCCTTGTCGCACTCATAGGGCGCGGCCATAAGGAGCAAGGAAGAGGGCACTGCTAGAATCAGCCTGTATGTTCGGTGCGCGCGGCAAGTCGAGTAGAGAGGTGGCGGCAGCAGCGTGGCGGACGGGCTGCCTACCCCTGCGGGGCGGTCCCCGGTCCCAGCCAGGCCCGGCCGTCACTTTGACGAGCTGCGCTTCACCTATACGGCGTTAGTTAGTGGTGTTTCGACTAATGATATGACAGACATGTCGACGGCAGGAGCCTGTTTGAAAGACGTTCGGTGCGGAGAGGGCCTCAAGGGGTGGCCGGATATGTTTCCGCCGCCCCACGGATGTTGCGACCCCCGTGCGCAGCGGAGTCCTTCCCCCCCCCCCTCCCCCCTTTCTCTCCCACTTCAGCTGAGCCTTACCTCAAGCGTACAACCCCGGGCGGGGCGGCGCCTGTCTTCTGTCAACTGTCGATTGTTTTAATTTCTTTCCGCGAGGAGAAAACGAGGGGAAGACAACGGATGTAACGCTCTTGCACAGGAAGGGGGTTGGGAGGCTGAAGGGCACAGAGGAAACGGGGTGCTCTCGGAAAAGCCGCCAGTGTTAACAGAAAGAAAGAGAGGAGGGGCGGGGGGAAGCCCCGCGTTGGACAACAAAAAGTTAAAAGGAGAAACCTTTTCGCGAGATGAGCAGTGAGCAGCTTTAGACCTAGGCATCGTGCGTGTGCCGAGCACAGAGCGGGCTGAGCGCGAGCAAATTGCTGTGCGGTGTCGCGGGTCAGCCCTCGTAATGAGCACACCACCGCACCGGCGTGAGCGTGAGAGAAGGCGGCTCGGTGCTCGTCGCGGCGAGGACAGAGAAAGTGTGTGTGTATGTGTGTGTGTGTGAGAGAGAGAGAGAGAGAGAGAGAGGGAGAGAGAGAGAGGGGGAGGGAGGGAGGGAGGGAGGGGGTCGGAGGAGCAGACGGAACGGCGAGCGTCTTACAGGCGGCTCAATTGACTCAGATTGGTAAATGGTCCTGGGATGGTGGACCGGGCCGGACCGCTACCGCGACCCCGAGTGTGATGGGCGGAGCGGGGCGGGGAACGGGACGGTGACGGCGAGTCTCCCACACCGTCGCGGGCGACTGACGATCGCTCTCAGGCCTCCACGTCTTTGTCGCACTCATAGGGCCCCGCGGCCCCGCGCACCCCCGACATAGACAAGGGGCACCGCTCGAGGGGGCCACCACTTCAGCTTAGGATGTACACAGGATTACGTGATTACAGGGATTACACATGAATTTTGTGGGATTGCGCATGAATTTCCGGGGCTCAAACCAATAAATAAGAACAATTAGGTGAAATTTAGTGATAATTCTTCAACATTTGGTTAAGGATTACACGGATTACACAGGGATTACACTTGCAACTGTACACAGGATTACAAGAGTGGTGGCCCCCTCGGCACCGCTAAGGGCGGAGGTACGAACGCGATCCTCGGAATCAGGGCAGTCGCGGCGCGGGCATGCGCGGGCGCGACGCGATGGAGGGTTCGTGGTGTTCAGTGGTACAGTGTACTGGCTGTGGATGGTGCGGTGGCCGGGGGTGGCCCGATCCCTCTACTGGAAACGCCTCTAATTTTGATTAGAGGTAAATTTCCCTCTACTGCAATATACCTCTAATAATATTGCTGCGAAAATAGCTCTACAAGATTTACCTCTACGGTTAGGAGTAAAACACAGAGTTGGGAATTTATCTCTAAAAAGTTTTAGGAGTAAAAACTCTCCTACTGTGTTTTACATGTAAACCTTGACGCGGCGTAATCACGGCTACGTCAGTTACCTCTCTACACTTGACACTGTTATTCATTTACTGTGACGTCACATTCTTTTTCATGTGAAAACTGTCACATTCCTTTTAATATTACTGTCACATTCTTTTGAATGTGACAATAAAATTTAGTCCGCATATTCTGGCCGATTCACGTTGGAAAGAATGTGACATTACATTTTAAACAATGTGACACTTTTCACATGAAAAAGAATGTGACGTCACAGTAATTGAATAACAGTGTGAGATAAAAATTGCGCAGTTCGGGAAAGGCGTGCAACGGTCACCCGGTGAGAGCCGCAGTTGTCGAAATGGGTTCTGTGAACCAAGTTGTCCTCCAGCCATGCCTAAGATAGGCAGCCGTGCCTGACACGCGTGTGTTGCGGGCCGAGCCCGGCCACCGGCGTCGCCCTGTTTTACTGACACTGTTCATTACGCACACTCATTTATTCGCACTAGGGTTCGTATTTTTACGGAAAAAGAGAAAAAAGAAAATGGGAAAAAAAAGTGGATTTCCTATCCGATTTTTTTTTTGTTGGAAAATTTGGAAAACGTTGGAAAAATTGTTGATTCCATGAAATCTGCGTTTCTGATGACAAAAACGATACGAAACGGTCTAATAACGTTCCTTCAGCTTCTGGTAGTATGCGTTCAACTGGTTCAACAAAAGACGTTGTAAAACGGGCTAGGATCGTGTACATTTCAAGATTCGATACAAAATGTTAACGAACATCGAAATTTGACAAAGAAAACCTGAAATTTTTTAGTGAATTATGATGATGTCGCATTTTTCACCCCTCTCTTAAAGCGTTTGCCATCGTTCTGAACAATGAACACGTAGCAAAAAGTGTGTTTCAACACAATTTGAGTTTTCGTATTTATCCAATTTTTCGACACCCATGTTTTTTTTTCGGTAAAAAGAAAAACGGATTTTTCTTGTTAATTTTTTTTTTCGGATAAGTTTTCGAGCTGCCGAACCCTAACTCGCACTTGGCATACAACACATTTTTACTAGTACGTGTATATATTATGAGGTCAGTATTAGCTGTCACTATTACCCGGATTACCCGTGGCCGCACTTTACAACGTTTTAAGCTAACCACGCTAACTTTACTTCAGTGCAAGCTGCTGATACTACGTATCATCTGCTAAAAATTGAAAAATTGGTAGGCCCCTACCTAACTCGCAACCTGCGAGCCCCGCCTGCTTAACTTCGGAGTTCTGATGGGATCCGGTGTGTTCCAGGCGACCGCCACCCCGCGGGCACGAGAAGTCCCTCTCCACTTCGGGGAGAGTCCCCGCTTAAGGCTGGCGGCCTGTCAGGCCCGCCGTACTACCCTATTTAAACAGCGCCTTGAAGCCGTAGGTAGCATTTCAGACCAACGACTGGGCACCACCGGACCGCATGACCGGTCAGTGGGAGGTAGAGGCAAGGCAGGACGATAGAGGGGGAGAAAAGCAGAAAGAGAAGTTTTTGCGGAAGAGTAAGCGTACGGTTGGTTAGACCTGTACTGACCCGCTCCCGCACAGGTCATGGAAAAGCTGTTTACTAAGGAGCCAGATTCATAGGCCTTACTTCCCCACGAGGGACCACCCCCCGTGGCATGGGACGGAACTTCCTGACAACTCGCTTTCGCTGCCAGTGAAGAACCTACCTGGGAATTGAACCCAGGCCCCAAGTGCCGAGTCTCATGACACCCCGCGGCTTTCGTGGTACTAAGACCACTAGACCGTCGGCGATTCCACGAGGGAGCTTCGTTGAAATGGGGGGTTTGAATTCCACTCCAGGCTGCTGTCCTCGGAAAAATTTTAATTTAGCAAAATTCGAACCTGGGTTCCGCGGCTCGCGGGACGACACTGAGCCGGCACGGCTACGACGCCACGGTACAGAACGCCTGCCAACTAGACTACGGGTGACGCTGCGAAGAGCCGTAGTCGCCGACGAACCTGTGCCGGTGGCGTCATCAGTACACCTACACCTGCTCTCCATGATAGTACAGCCCAGCCTCGTGGCGACATTGGTAAGCACATCGGCACCGTTAGTTGTATTGAGTGGGCACAGGTTCGAATACCGATTACAATATTTTTTTTTCGAAGTAGCTTTTTCTCTCTCCGTTGCCTGAGGCACAAGGACAGTGGATAAAAAGGATTAAGTAGATAAAAAATAAATCAATACAAATCTGCACTCGACATTAATGTCGTCGCCGGTGAAAGCACGAGTTGGACAGAGGTTCTAATGCCACCCCTATCTGTAACTTCTTTTCCTTTTATTTTTTTCTTCTTTTTTAAGTTGGTAGCTTTGCTACGCGGTAAATTTTTTTCTTTGAAAAAAAATCTGTTTTAATGCTTTGGGCAACTGCAAATAGGCAAAACTACGTACTGATAAAAAGAAATAAAAAGAAGAAAAAACAGGGTGGTCCCTCGCTAGAGACTCCCCCGGCCGCTCAGCAAATCTTGTTCCTCTAAACTCTTGCACCTGAAGACCCTATGGCCTACCCAGTGCGCCCCGCCCAGGTGTGCACCCTCACCTCGTCCGGCCCTGCTCCGCTCCTCCCCTCCTCCGTCACCGTGCCAGGTACCTGGAGGAAAAGGGGCCCACCGACCTTCAGGCACGCGAGTGTCAAAGGTTACACTGCCTGGCTTTTGAATTTGTTACAAAGGGCGAACCGAGGGGCACACAACTCTGAAATTTTCGTACACCTATCGTATTTCAGGAAAATTCAGAAAAATTTTGGATGTTATAAAAAAAAATATACGGAAATTCTGGAAAATTCAAGTGAAACTTTGCAAAAATTCTATTAAAACTCACTAGAAGTCCCCTAAATTCATTAGAATACTCAAAATGTGTTCACAAAAATTCAAAGTTGTTTCTTTTTCGGGCGAACTCTAGGGCGTGTAATGGTTCGTCGTGTATTTGGCCACTAAACCATTTACTCGTACCCGCCAGCCCGTACCTTTCGATTCATTACAACTACACCTAATGCCCCCCCCCCTTTTCCCCGCTCCTTGCCTTCGCGATAAGGCGCGTATCTCGGCGGGGACGCGGGCGCGCCCGGGTCGGTTATCGTAGGTTAGGGACGCCACCGGGGGAGGCTCTGTCGGGCCAGGCTCCACCTAGCTCCACCCCTTCCCCGGCCCGCGCACGTGCTCCCAACACGTGCACGGCTAGGTGGCGGTATTACTACCCCTTGCCTCGCGCCCTGCCTCTACTGCGCCGTGCAACGCGACGCCCCGCCGCCCCAGCGCACCCAGTGGGGCCTGCCCCCACCACTGCTGTCGCGTGCGCCCCTCGCGCCCGTTCTCCGCATTCAACCATCTGGAAAGGTAGAGGAAAGCGTTTCTAGAAATGGGCTAAAAAACTAAACTACTCTATGCCTCGCCCTGAGGGAGAGGGCCCGTTGTACGCGGCCTGGGGCTCCTGAGGCGAGGCGCCCCAGCGCGGGCTTAACCACGCCCCAGGGCATATTTTATATTTTATTGCATTTTCGTGGTGGCAGGCCTAACCGAAAGATCTGAAGATGCATGAAGTTACGCTCGAGTCACTGAAAACGTTTCGTAGCGCACGGCTCATAGGGCTCCCTGCGCCGTGACCGTGCTGGAAGCGTTGAGTGCTGTCAAGCGTGTTCTGGATCATGTCTGCGTCTGCGGAGGACAAGACAAGACGCAAACATAAACTTGTCCTCTGATTTGGGTGGAGGACGACGTGACGGTCAGGCTCGCAGGAAAGAGGGGGAGGGGGGGCAGGACAGTGCTCCTCAGTAGTGCTGCTGTTCGTGCAGTGTTTTCCCGCCGAAATTCTACACCCGTCTGCACTCTGCCCCATATAGTCGCCGTGATGTCGCCGAAAAGAGCAATATGGAACTCAGAGGAAGACCAGACCGTGTTTATGACCCTAAACTGTGTATAGCTATACATGAGCGGAGTGTGGTCATTATTTAGAAGCAGTTTACAATATTATATTCCTCCGCTTGCTGAATCCGAAAAGGTGAACATAGAGGTGACAACGGTAATCGTGATTATCAGTGGAGTCCAGCTCGTGTCGTGAGGCCTAGGTCGGGGCGGTGTCGGGCGGGGCCGGCAGGGGCGGAGATTGCACGTGGGGCACATAATGCGACTTCTCAGTCCGAGCCGAGCCGAGCCGGGCCGAGCCGAGCCGAGCCGGATACAGAAGGGGCCTGGCCCGGGACAGCAACCCTACGATACGCGTCCCCCGGGAGGTGTGTCCTCCGCGTACAAATTAGGGATAAGCAAGCGACACCCTTCCCACATAACATGCATCATCCTATGCCTCCTCCTCCTAGTCTCTCTCTCTCTCTCTCTCTCTCTCTCTCTCTCTCTCTCTCTCTCTCTCTCTCTCTCTCTCTCTCTCTCTCTCTCTGTCTCACCCTATTTCTCTCTCGCACGGACACGCCTCTTGTTAATAGAAGGGGGAAGGGGAAAGAGACAGAGAGAGAGAGAGAGGAGACTCGAGGTGCTGGCTTCGTAGAAACGCCACCAGTGGCGGGTTGGACGGGCGGCGTGCGAACATCGAGCAGCAGCTATACTCGCCCCGCTTTTAGTGCGGCAGGTGTCGGCCGTCGGCCCGGGAGAGTGTTCTCCAGGGAGTGGTCTTAGTTGGCGGAGGCTGGGGCGCCAGGCGCCAGCCAGACTCCCTGCTGTCGTCTGATCCCGATGACCGTTCTCGCGGCCTCCGTTCCGTTCTCGTCGCACTCAAGGGCCCCGCCATCCCCGAGGTAGGGCACCGCCGTGGGTGCGACAAGGACGGAGGTTCGGAGGCGATCATCGGAATCAGGGGGCTGCCGCGGCTGCATATGTCCTCTTCGCTGGCCTGCGCTGCGCCGCCCAGCACCTCGTCTTACCGGAGAGAGGCCCGGGGAAGGATGCCTGCAGGAAGGGAAAGGCAGTAAAGCCCTGCGCCGCGCGCACGTGTCGCGTCGCCAGCCATCCGTCCAGCCATCGGATGTTTTTTCGTTTCATTTCTGGAAATATTAAGAAGTCTTGACGGCGGCGGGCAGGATGCGCGCTACAGTACATCCGCTACCGGCGCGGTGCGGCGCGGCGCGGAGGGGGCAGGGCAGGGCACGTGCGCTGACTGCTTTTTGAGGAGCCGCCCGTCCCAAACGGTGCGCCGCGTGCTCAGCCGCTGGCCGCGGGCCGCGGGGCGGTGTCTGTCTGCAGACATGGACGGGAAGGGCCTTAGGCGGCGGGGAGGGTCTGGGCCAGGCCTACCGCACCGCGCCCGTCCACAAAGGTCTACGCTGGTTCCGGTTAGGCTTAGGAAGTCACCGCCTGGTCCTTCACTCACGAAAATCAGTGTACACCCTAAATGTAAATCAGTAAGAAAAATCAAGAAAAATCAAGAGAAAAAAAAAACAGAAAGAAATGAAGGAAAAATCACAGAAAGTTAGAAAAAGAAAATCAGTAAAAATCACGAAAAACCAGAAAAATTTGAAAAATCGGGGTACGCTCCTAGCCTCTCGGCCGGGTCGGGCGAGGGGGTGCGCCCCTGCGCTCTAAGTCGGGGTGGGGCCCTCGCCCTCGGGCTAATGGCCGCAGGCTACCCCTTTGCACTCTCCCTCGGTTTTCGTTCTTCCTGGTCGGTGCGGCTCACCTCACGCCCCGCAAGCCGGGGTCGGGCCGCCGCATGTGTGTCGCCGGTGTCGCCACCCCGTGCCCCGTGCGCCGCCGCGCCGCCCGCCCAGTGCCGGAAGGACGTTCACGTTCACCGCCTTCCCCTGCCTTTGCCGCTGTCTCGGTTCAACTGAAGCAATCTACATATAGGCCGTAATCTTCGGAAATTCGTATAATCTTTGGTGAAATTCTGCGCGCTCAGTAAGATATTTTGGACTTTTATCTGGAATAGTTGAAATACTGTTGACAGAGGACCACTCCTCCCATGCCATTCTACGCTTCATATTTTTCCATACATTCCAAAACAAATTCCAAATGTTTCATAAAGGCCAAATTTAATTCCAAATTCTTTAATGAGATATTGGAATATATTCTGGCTAAGTTGTCCACCCCTCCACCCCGGGTAAAGGTGCCCTCATAGTGCGTTCTGAAGTGCTGCTGGTAAAACCCAAAGTTGGAGCACACTCCACGTGTTATCGCCGCGTTTCCTCCCGCACTCCATCTTCGTAATCCGTGTAACGCAGTGACGCCTCACAATGTTACGACACTACGGCAGGGGATGTTGCCTATACCGGGCCGTTGTAATGCGGTACTGTGTTGGGTCGGGTTTGTGCCACAGGGCCACTGCTCGAAGGGCTTTAAACCACCAACAGATGCTTCACATAAAGCTAAGCCAGGCCGAAAGCCAGTGGCGGGACGGGGCGGGGTGAGGTGGGCTGGGGTGGGGCGGTAGCTCGATAAACTGGATGTGCCTGCGCCCGTCCTGGTCCCGGTGGCGGCCATGTGACTTGCCGTGGTCATGGTACTTTTGACGCCGTCCCCCCATCGCTAATAACTCGGTAAAGTCGAAGTGGAGAAAAGTAAGTCGGACTTTCTCTCCAAGCAGGTCGGGATTTGTCATTTTTTTATTTCAAAGGAAAAAGCAAATCGCCCCGAGGAATGTAAAATGTTGTCCTTTTCTCAATCTTTTAATTTCGCAATGTGAGTGGAGGATATGAAAAACTTTGGCCGCGGACGCTGCGTGTTTGCGCGATGGGGGCACGGTGGGGCGCGCGGCGGGGCGCGGTGGGACCCCGGGGGCCCCGGGGGCACGTGCCGGCAGCATGCAGCACTGGATGCTGTCCATCTGGAGCCCGTGGCGGGGCGGGGCGGGCTGCTCTCTTGGCGCGTGCTCTCCACTTCCGCCAACCACTTCCTCCTCCGCGCCCTCCCCTCTCCCCTCCCCTTCCTCTCCCTCGTTCCGGACACCACCAGGCTTGAGCTCTTCTTCTTCGTCTTCTTACGCCCTTTTGAGATGAGAGTGTCTCGCTGCCGGCCCTGCTGGCTCCAGATGTTGTGCCCAGGAGCCTGGCGGCCTGCGCGATGGCGCCTGTGGCCCTGCCCGGCGCCGCCGCCTGGAGATGGAGTCCAGGAACTAGGCCGATAAGAGATAAAGGAAACCTCAACGCATGGCCCGGCCCGGCGGCGCGGTGGAGCGGGGTGCCTTAGACCTTTTTAAAACAGATGTCTTGACGTGTTTGCTTATTTCTGAATAAACAAATTATAGTTAATTTCAGTTCTTGTTAACGTCATTTATATCTGTATTCGATATTGGCCTGAAGAAGCGAAAAAAAGGGGGGTATTGCCCGTATAGTCTCTATTTATTGTGAGTTGATGTGAGTGCGGTGTATGGTACGGGCGTGCTAGCGAGACTGCGCCATTTGGCACCCCTTCCTAGGGCTCGCTGCGTCAGGTGTGTGTGTGTGTGTGTGTGTGTGTGTGTGTGTGTGTGTGTGTGTGTGTGTGTGTGTGTGTGTGTGTGTGTGTGTGTGTGTGTGTCCACGACCATTGTGTACCCCTGCGGCACACCGACCGGCAGCCGCCAAGTCCGAAAATAGAGCAGTCACCCGTCACTGTGGATTGACACAAGCTTGTCCCGGTCTTCGGCGGTCCCCGCGTGCATCGGCTCACCCGGGATGGGGCGGGGCGGGGCGGGGCGGGGCGGGGCCGGGCTTAGCGCGGCCTGGTTGAGCCAGGCAGGCGCATGTGACAGGTTGATTTTCCCGCCGGAAATGAAATAGACTCCCGTCCCGCCCCGCGCCGGCAAGGCGAAGACGTAAGGAGTCTTTTACCAAGGAAAGCTCAAAGCAAAGCCTCCGCATAGGTGTAGAAAAACGTTAATCTTGAACAATAATTTCGGTGACTTTGACTTTGCCGAGGAAAATTGTGATCACTCTAACTGTTCTTGTGATGTGTGTGGTTCCCACGTTGGAATCGTCGGAGCAACGCTCTCCTTAAAT
This sequence comes from Frankliniella fusca, assembly GCA_029379305.1. Classification (NCBI taxonomy): domain Eukaryota; kingdom Metazoa; phylum Arthropoda; class Insecta; order Thysanoptera; family Thripidae; genus Frankliniella; species Frankliniella fusca. The sequence continues at coordinate 1,478,108 of JAHWGI010001056.1, read as the reverse complement.
CGACCGTCCGACGCAGACACGTATTGCGGCCATTTTTCGCAATGTTTTTATCAACAGCCGTCTCTTTTATTTTCTGTTTTCCTTTTTTGTACGGGCGGGCGAAGGGGAGCGCCTCTTCCAGCCCCACCCTGTCTCTGCAAGTGCAATTCGAAGCACAACTAATACCGAGGCGAAGGTCGTGGGCCACATGGCTGTCGCGCTGCTCCACCCCATCCCGACCCGTACGCTGTGCTTCCGTTTCGTCTCGAACTCCGTCGCGGACAGGACAGGCATAGAACATAAATGGTATTTCCGAACTGTCTCCGATACGATACGGAGGCAATCCAGCGCGTTATCGAAACGGTACAATTTTTCGTCCGGTAGACCCAGAACTTGACGTAAAAGGACCCGCGTGAACTCTCATTCCGTTACTTCCGACGTCAAAACAAATTGTGCAGGGAATCGTTCAAAGGAGAAAACACTTGAACAAAACAGCGAATTATATTCTCGTGAGTTCGATCGAGTGGAATCCGTTGCGGTAATTTTTTCAACTTTTTCATTGGATGTAAGTTGTATCCAAATATACATTACTTCTACAAACAATTTTCAATTTTTTAATTATTTTTTTCTCGAAGAAACGGTCTACCCCCTTCATGTCTCCTCCTCGATCCGAATCTGTTTGCGCTGCTGGTGTCGTGCGGCTGATGGATGCATGTGTGCTCGATAGCGCCAGCCGGGTCAGGCAGGGAGGCGAGGATGTGGCGCGAATCTGTGGTCTCGGTCTCCGTCAGCTCCCCTCGGCAAACACCGAACACCTCAGGCGTGTGTCCACAGAGGGCTGAAGGAGCACGGAGGAAGACCCATATCTTCATCGAATTTCCTATCCGTCTCTGCGGACATCCCCACCTCCGCGGGACCCGCAGCCGCTCCTCCTCGAACCCTTTGGTGGTGACGAATTTCTCATATTCGTCGTAGCGGGAGGCTTATTAATCCGTCTCGTGTCTCTCGGTCCCGACGACACATCGAGGTGTTTATGTTTCATACCGCGAGTAAAGCCGCGCCAGACCCGCCCCCCCCCTCCGGCCCTCTTTTCCCCGGCCCCTCGTCTCGAGTTCTTATTTTAGAACATTACTGCCAAGTCCATCAAAGTAGTACATAAAGCAGCGTGGGCTTGCTGGGGCTGCGTCCGCGGTGCTGCAGTAGCCGCCCCCGCCCCGTCTGCTACAGCCTGAACGGGGTTAGGGTGCTTCGAACGCGACCGCTGCCTGCGCTGGGCAGGGCCGGCAAGGCGAGCAACAACACGGTGGCGTAGCGTAGGACAGGACAGACCGTGGCCCTGCAGGCTTTTCAGGCCCTGCGGGGCGGGGCGGGGCGGGCGGCGTTAAAACTAACACACTAATAAACAGGACGGCGCTGAACAACAGCGGTCTTGAGTTACGCACGTGCAGCGGGCTTGCCTACCTGCGGGGTGCCGTTGCCCTGTTTAAAAAATAAAAAAAATGGTATATATTTCGGCCCCCCCGTTCCGGTAATGATTATGGTTTATGGATGGATGGAAGTCAGGAAAATGTCAGGGAAAAACTAAACTATTTTCGACTTTTTACGTATCCTTTTTTACAGTATTTTACCTCCTAAATTCATGCATTCAATTCAGGGGAAAACATAATATTATAAGGGAGTTGACAAGGAGTTTGACTTCCAGGTTTTGCAGCCATCCTGGTTGTCGACCATGCCACCGTGGTCCACTGCTAAAGTCAGTTCCCAGGAATCTTGGATTAAATGGACTCCTGGTTGTTCACGTGCGTCCGTACTCATTAGTCTGCTCGGGAATAAGCAAACATTTGCCTCGGCCGACCCGTTTTCCGTCGTGGGGAAGGGGAGAAGGGTGGAAATTGAAGCTGGAGACTGAATATGTTACTTTTTTCTTCTTTTTTTCGCGCAAGACAAATATTTGTGTTTGCCGGGGGGCCGGGCCGGGCGGGACGGTCGGGGCCCCCGACCCGGCGCATTTCCCTCAGTCTGGCTCGGGCGGCGCGCGGCGCGGCGCGGTGCGGACTCGCATTGCGCGGTTTTGCTACATTTAGAACTGAACGCCACGCAACGCCCCGACGTCTGTTGCGGTCTGCACCCCGAGCAGCCCGAGCCTGGCCGTTGTTTCCCGCGAGACCAGACCGGACCGGAGCAGAGCAGGCGAGAGAAACGAATTTAGCACCCGATTTACTGCGTATTGACACGAAAAGAGTGGCCCAAACCACTCTCAGAACAAATAGATCGTAATCGCGAAAAAAAAGGCCATATGAAAGAAATTTAAATTAAAAATCAGTTTTAAGCTTGGAAGCTATTAGAGTATCGACGATTCTTTCGCTAACGAACAACAACGCAGATGAGATTGCCATTGCCGACACGGCTGCACCGCGCACGCACCATGAGCAGACATATCGTGGATTTCGAGGCGCGCCTGGAATCTGCCACTGCGTAAGCATTGTCGTTACCTCGGCGCACCGAGGCCCTTCATCTTCTCATGGGAGCTTGAGCGCTCATGGGAAGGGGTGGGTCACGGGAGGGGGAAGCCGACAAGACGGATCACACGGGACTTGGCCCGCCCCTCGGCACGCGCCAAACAAGTTCGCCGGAGAACAAGGGACAAATGTTGCGAGGCGTCGACGCGGCGTCAAAGGGGCTCTAATAACCCTCGAGAATGTGGGCCCCGGGCCACCAGTATGGAGCTGTTGTTGGTGGCGCTCTTGATGAGCTCGGCGACAAAGACTCATGTCTAAAGTTGCCTGGACCTGAGGCCTGCAGCTTGAAGCTCGACCTACGAGACGGAGGATGCAGAGAACAGAACTCCGTCGTTCATTTGTGACCGAGGGAGTTCGTCGCAGGGGTCGCAGAGAAAGCGAAACTTTATGGCGGGTCTGTTTATACCCAAGGCTGGAGCTAGTGAGTAGGCGAACCCGCCTTCTCTGTTCTCTGAAACACCCGCTACAAACAGTGCCGACCGCGCTACCAGCATGAGTACGAGCACGAGCCCAAGCGCCCATTTCGCCTGCAAAGTGCTGAGCGCTGAGCTGGAAATTTAGGCGGCCGCGAGCATATTGTACGTTTCAGTGTTGCCACAGGCCACGTATCATTAAAATCAGGAAAATGCAAGGATTTTAAAATTCTGTCAGGAAAATCAGGAAAATTTCAGGATATAATTGAAAGAAAAGTGCAGGAAAAGTGTCACGAAAATGAGACTCATAACTAAGTGGGGCCTTGCCGTCCGAGGGCGAGGCCAAGGGTCAGTCCAGGATTGGAAAGTCACGCCTGGAAAAAATAAAATTATCAGGATTGACAGGAAAATGTCAGAAAAAGCAAAAATTGGACATTTGCAGCAACCCTGATGTTAAATCACCGGTGGTGGCATACCGTACAGTGGTTTTGATTTCATATTCCGTGACCATAGCGTATGTGCTGCGGCCGGCAGGGGCAGGGCAGGCCGCGGGTCGTGGCGGCCAGCCAAACTATGAGACACATAGCGACGTCGACGTCCATGTCTGTCGCGCGGGGCAGCGGGCCAGTGAGGACACCTGGGGACCAGCACGCATGCCACGCCACCGCTACTGTACCGCGCGAGCGCGAGGCGGGTCGTGCTGGAATCCGCCGCGCCGGGAGAGTATACATGTGACATTGGGATGGGAGGCACCGCAGGCACCGCGCCCCAGCCGCGCCCCGCGAGGAGGTTGCTGCTCATCCTCCTGCGAGCAGACTCCAAGGTTGGGCGGGAGGCTCTCGGGGTGGCGAGGCAGGCGGACACTCGTTGCGTAAGTAAGGAGGGAAAAATTAATGGCGACTGCGCAAAAACAACACGAGCGGACCGCATCTAGTTTCCCGCCCTCCCCCCCTCCCCCCTTCCCGCTGGCCTCCACACGTGCCGCACCATCCGGTGTGTACGGGGCGGGGGTGGGGATGGGGCGGCGGGGAGTAGTCGTACCTGTTGGCTTACATGTGGGGCGCGCGGAGGGGCTGCGCTGGGCTGGGCTGCTGCACCAGTAGGAGGGTGGTGACACAGGAAGAAGCTGAGCTGCTGGGGCAGAAAAAAACAACACCAGAGATGAGGTGCTGGGGGTGGGGGAAGCGGAGCTGCTGTGTCGCTGCGGGACTTTGACGTTTGGAGCTCATCAGTATCAGGGGTGGTGCTCGTCGGGTACCTTATAGTAACTAGACCCACGCGAACTGCTCATCATTTCCAGATAGTAGACAAAATACATCTTTCCTATTTTTCGAAAAAAAAACTTTCAACCAAAGTGGGCTAATTAAATGAGATATATCCGATTCATCTAAAGAAAATGCTTCGAAAAGAATTCACATCGCTAATTTCTATCTTAGTAATAATTGAAACAAATCCGCACTCCATATTGATGCCGTCGCCGGTGAAAGCACAAGTTGGACAGAGGTTCTAATACCACCCTTTTTTTCCTTCTTTTTATTTCTTTTTATAAGTACGTAGTTTTGCCTATTTGCAGTTACCCGAGGCATAAAAAAAGATGTTTTCATTTTTTTATTATTTTAAAAATTCACTTTGCAAAGCTACCAACTTCAAAAAGAAGAAAAAAAGAAAAGAAAAAGAAGTTACAGATAGGGGTGGTATTAGAACCTCTGTCCAACTCGTGCTTTCACCGGCGACGGCATCAATATGGAGTGCGGATTTGTTTAATTTTTTTACCTCCTTTATCATCCACTGTCCTTGTGCCTCGGGCGACTAAAAGAGACAAAGCTACTTCGAAAAAAAATATAAATGTATTGTGATCGGTATTCGAACCGGTGCCCACCCAATACTCCCAGTGGTGCCAATATCAATATGCATACTAATGTCGCCACGCGGCCGGGCTGTTGCTGCATGGAGAGCAGGTGTACTGATGACGCCACCGGCATAGGTTCGTCGGCGACTATATACGGCTCTTCGCAGCGTCACCCCTAGTGGGCAGGCGTTCTGCACCGTGGCGTCGTAGCCGTGCCGGCTCAGTGTCGTCCCGCGAGCCGCGGAACCCAGGTTCAAATCCTGCTATAAAATATAAATTTTTCCGAGGACAGTAGCCTGGAGTGGAATTCAAACCCCCCATTTCAACGAAGCTCCCTCGTGGAATCGCCGACGGTCTAGTGGTCTTAGTACCACGAAAGCCGCGGGGTGTCATGAGACTCGGCACTTGGGGCCTGGGTTCAATTCCCAGGTAGGTTCTTCACTGGCAGCGAAAGCGAGTTGTCAGGAAGTTCCGTCCCATGCCACGGGGGGTGGTCCCTCGTGGGGAAGTAAGGCCTATGAATCTGGCTCCTTAGTAAACAGCTTTTCCATGACCTGTGCGGGAGCGGGTCAGTACAGGTCTCACCAACCGTACGCTTACTCTTCCGCAAAAACTTCTCTTTCTGCTTTTCTCCCCCTCTATCGTCCTGCCTTGCCTCTACCTCCCACTGACCGGTCATGCGGTCCGGTGGTGCCCAGTCGTTGGTCTGAAATGCTACCTACGGCTTCAAGGCGCTGTTTAAATAGGGTAGTACGGCGGGCCTGACAGGCCGCCAGCCTTAAGCGGGGACTCTCCCCGAAGCGGAGAGGACTTCTCGTGCCCGCGGGGTGGCGGTCGCCTGGAACACACCGGATCCCATCAGAACTCCGAAGTTAAGCAGGCGGGGCTCGCAGGTTGCGAGTTAGGTAGGGGCCTACCAATTTTTCATTTTTTTTACTCGTTCTTTACCACCACCTCTCTCCTGAGTGGTGAAAAGAACGAGTATTGTTCTCAGTCGGGTGTAACGCTTAACTGTCCACACTTTCATCTCAGATCTCACAATACCTACAGGCATAATAGTTATACCATTCTAAACTGGAAACGCTGGTCATTATTCCAACAATGAACTATTTTTCAAGTTTAATAGTATTATTTTGAGAACACTTAACAAATTTTGCGTGTTTTCATTCTAAGTCCCATAACCCAACTATATGAGTGGAGTTTTCAATCTCATCAAGCACAATACCCACAGACATGAAACTTGCGCTGATCTCAGCTTGAAGCCTTCTTCTGCATTGCAGCAATGAACCTTTTTTAACGTTTAATAGTATTATTTTGAGAACTCTTAACAAATTTTGTGCGAGTTTTCATTCTAAGTCCCCGAGTCTAGTCCTAGCCCGAGTCGACTCGCACCAGCTCGCGCGCTCCTCTATGCGCCCCAACAATCGGACCCGAGCGGGAGGGCCAAAGAAGGCCCGAGCACCCGAGCCGAGCAAGGCAAGGGCGAGTGTCCCGGGATAAACTTCCCCTGCACACACGAACTGTGATGAAATCTGAGATGAAAATGTCTTCACTCGACTCACATCATGTTTTACACTCCTACCTCTGTAGCACATAATTATGTAAAGAACGAGTTCCATACTTATCACAAAATTCATTTTGTGTTCTATTTGGCCCTTGTTTTTAAATAACTCTATTTACTTCTTATATTTTTAAATGAATTCGAGGTGTTGTATAATTTTTCGGTGCATGCTCCGACCATGATACCTATTCCTTCTCCACTTTACCCGTGTAAACAAGGTCGGAAAAATCAAGGCACCTTTTTTGGATTTTGTGTAGGCGACTCTAACGGTTCGTTGGGGTCGGACAAAACGTGGTCGGACAAAAAAATAATTATCACACCCTGAGTGCCAGGTCGGGCAAAAAGAAACGTGTGACAGTGGCGGGCGCAAAATTCCCGAGGCTGGACAAAAAAAGGTCGTACAACCCATGTGCTCCGAAGGGCAGGGGCCACCAAAGGGCTGGAGAAAACATTCTCGGGGTTTTTCCAGATACCTAGTATTATGTTTCATTAGATGCAAATATGTTAGAGGTAAAACACTCCCTTTTTTAGATGCAAATCCGTTAGAGCTCAAATTACGGTTATTTTTGTAGAGGTGTATTCATTAGATGCATATTTCCATTGATTTTTCTGAGAAGCGAAATTCTGGTTGGTCTTAGAAGCATTTTCACTACTTGCTGTATTCGAGTAATTTGCCTCTAAAAACTAGAAGCATTTCTCTTAGATGGAAATTTTGAGTTTTCGTGTTAGAAGTTAATTGTGAGTTTGCACAATATCCATCTAAACATGATTAGATGTATTTCTTTTAGATGGATCGGCGGGGCGCGCCCCTATTAAATCTTTGCTCGATTAGCGAATTTGGCGAATTTTTTGGAGGTGTCTTAGTGCCTGTGACGCCACCGTACGGTTCACACTCCCCCTAAGGAGTGCAGTACCCAGGGCGCAGGGGCGCGTGTGTGTCGGGAGGCGAGGATGTCGCGGTGGCGATGCACCCCTCCTGCTCCGCCCCGCCCCACCCCACCCCACCCCCAGCTGTTGCGCGGCGGTGGCGGGGCGGGGGATGGGCAGGGCAGGGCAGGGCAGGGGCGGTGGTGGGGCGGCCGGGCGGGCGGGAGGAGGCGGTCTGGTCTGGGCTGTTGGCTCTGGGCCGCTGGCCGCCTCCCGCCTCTGCTCTTGCTCTTGCTTCAGTGCGCCTCAGACCGGCCGAGCGCGAGGGCGTCAGCAGTGTACAGCCCGTCCCCGTACCATCGCGTCCTCTCCTCTGCCGTCTGTGCGACTTGAAAGATAGAAAGAGAGAGACTGAGAGTTTGGGGCTGGTGCGAGTGCGAGAGCCTCAAGCTAACCTGACGTGACTGTCGGCGCGCGCGCCGATTGAACCTTAAAACTATTTTTTTTTCGTGGAAGTGTTTGTGGAACCTGCTCCACCCCCGCGCAGCGCGCAGCCCTGCCATTTGGATTACCACTTACTTGGCCACAGCGCCGTGCCGTGCCCTGCCCTGCCGGCCCCACGGCGCCTGCACGCTGTGACCACGCCGCACCGCGACCAGCACTTCAGTTCATGGTGAGTTGGCACGCAGCCCCTTACAGTATTCCCTCTGGCAGGACCGCGACCAGGACCAGGACCCGCCTGTTTGGCGGGTACCCCCGGCGCTGGCCCCCTGCCCCTGCCCTGCCGCTGCTGCCCGGGGCGTAAATGATTTCAGCCGTCGCGGCTGACTCCGCGGGGCCTTGCTGCGAACCGCTGCGGCGGGATGACGCCGGCCGTCTGGGAGGACGAGGACGGCGTCGGGCGGGGCGGTGCGAGGCGCAGCTGGTCAGCTGCAGCTGCGCGGCCCGGGCCCAGGTGGAGCCGAGGGCGGGCGCGCGGGTGCGGGGTCGTTCGCGGCCCTCGACCGTTCTTGATGATGTTGTGGGTTCACGGCGTTGGCGGGCTGCTGTCGCTGCGGCCCAGGGCCGCGAGGGGGGCGGGAGGGGTTGTTTTGGTGAGCTGTTGGCTCGCGTCCCCGGGGCCCGCTGCCGCGGGCGTGGCGGCGGGGTTGGGCACAGCCCGGGCCGCCGGCGCGAACGGTTTCTCCGAACGCGTAGGCGCGGTAAAAGCTTTGGGGAAGGTGATTTCCTAAAAGACCGGCCGTGTGTCCGTCCGCCACCCGCGCCTCCCAGGACGCGCACGCGGACGTCCGCGCTGCTGTATATTTACGATAACTTTGGGAAATCCTATGGGCGCGAAGGGAGCCGTCATTCTATGTCTTAACCCCGAGGCGAAGCGTGCGTCTCTCTGGCACTCGAGCAGAGCTGAGCCCGCACCACCCTACCGCCTCTCCGTCGACGAGGATTACAGCACCGGCGTCCCGCCTGACGGACACGGCACACACCACGCCGACGGCGTGCTTGTCGGCGCGGAGGAGCGGGGGCCGGGGTGGGGGAGTCTGTTGTTACACGGGAGGGAATGGGTGGACGCAGACGTGCCGAGACCGAATCGTACTCGACGGCTCATATTTTTTTCCTAGGAGCGGTCCCTATGCCAGACCGGCGCGCGGACTGTGTTGGGCGTGAGCCCCGCATGGACATCGAACGTGATCCCGCAGCGGGCTCAGGAGTGTCTTTGGCGCGCGATACATTTGGCGGGGGCCTGGGGCGGGGCGCCCCTTTACGTTCGTCTCTGTCTGTTGGCCGACGAGTATGACGGGCCGGGTCGGCGCGGGCCGCGGGGGGGTCTTGGCTTGGCGGGGCGCGGGGCGCGCTGCCACTCCTACTCGTGCAAAGCTCCGCGGCTCCGCGAGGCTCGAGGCGCGGGCGAGCAGGCGGAGCGAGCGAGGGGCACACGCGGGGTGGGGTGCCTCTGCCAACATCTCATGGCACCGGCCGCAGCCGCAGCGCGCCAGAATGCTAACTGTTCTCGCGCACGCGGTGGCATGTGTGTCCGTGGCCCGGCCTGCCTGGCCCGGGCCTGACCTGGGACCTGGGGGGGACCTAGGGGCATTGTCTGTCGTGCCCGGCACGGCCTGGTGCCCAAAACTCCGGAGGACCGCGACACTGGTGAGGTCAGCCTCTTGACAGTCAAGCCTCCCCTCCGGTCCCCGGTCCGCGTGGCTGGCGTTTCACCCCGCCCCTTCTCCTGTCGCGTGCTTGCTGTGTCCCCAAACCGTCACGGAGTCCTGGATGAGAGAAGAGAATATGGATTCTTGCTCGAGCGAGACGCCATAGACGGCCCCCCTGTGTTAGGGCCCCTTCCCCCTTCCCCGGCCCTACAGCTCTGCAGCCAGCAGCACCAGTTGCTCTTTTTCACGCGTTTTTTCCTCGTCCGCCGTCCCCTCCCTCCCTCCTCTCTCTCTTTCTCCATTTCTCTCCATCTCACACCCCCCTCCCCCTCCCTCATCCCCGGCTCTCTTATATACTTGGTACTGATCATGATTGGCTGGCGTTAGTAGAGCAGCTCCAACACGTAGGCAGCATCTGTTGTGTCGCTCTCATGTGTTTGTCTGCGTGTGTGAGTGTGTGTGCGCACGTGTGCTCGCGGTGCTACACTAGACGCACACGCGCCTGGAGACGTCCCGCGAGACTTCTCATAACCGGGGCTCTGGGGCGAGCGCGCGCAGCGCGCATGCTCTGTTCTCCACCGAGTGTTTCTTCCTCTGAAAGTCAACAAGAATACGGTTGACAGTTCGAGTCGAGGCGGCATATCCTAGTGTAGTTGTAGTGGTTCATTTCTTCATTTAATTGTTTTAGAGCGTAATATGTAGGTATCTGCGTCTACCACCCTCTGTGAAATTGTATAGTTTTTGTCGCGAACTTTGCACAGTATGGCCGGAGGTATCTGAATGAGCTGACCTACGGCACTGCTGGCTACACCAACTACATATTCGGCGTGGGGCCTAACTAACGTCTGGCCTGGCCGGGCGAGGCGCGGCTGGGCGGGCGGGCGGGTGTGTTGTGCCGACTCATCATGGTGTTTGAAGGAAGTTGTTCCTCGAGTGTACACTCCACTCACGCACACACACACACTCACACACGCAGACTTTACGCTTGCTCCTGGAGAGGAAAGGGTAAGGAGACGTCCATTCCAATTTGTTTGGCTTGTCGAAGAGACAAGAAAGCGGGAGATAGAGAGAGAGAGAGAGAGAGAGAGAGAGAGAGAGAGAGAGAGAGAGAGAGAGAGAGAGAGAGAGAGGAGGGAGAGGAAAGAGGCTTCCTCCTGCAGGAGGAGGGGAAGTCAGGCGAGGAACTACAGGGAATCAGGAGGAACGGAAATATTTAGAGAAGAAGAAAAGAGGATTTGGGTTTAAAATACATAGGGAAGGGTGTGTGACACGGGGAGAGAAAAAAAAAAGAAAAAAAAGGGGGGGGGAGAGTGGGGCGCGGGGTGGAGGTGCGGGATCGGACGGGGGGTGTGCTGGCCTGCCGAAATAATTATGCACGAGCAGTGCGAGCACAAGCCATAATGGAGGAGAATGAGAGGACAAGACCCCCGGAGTAAACCAAAGAGGGAAGGGAAGAAGAGACGCGTCCGTGAGATGTATTGTCCCGCGGGCCTCCCCCCCCCTCCCCTCACCATTTACTGCCAAAAATACCCCGGACAACGTTGATATAAAATTACTGGATATTCCCCCCCCCCCTTCTTTATAGTGAGTTGCCGTACTTCCTTTTAAACTCGGAACCACTTATAAAATAAAAGCTAGAGAGGGTGGGCCCCAGCCAGGCAACAAGTGGTGCGGGCGCGGCCGGCGCGGCGGGGTGCGGTGGCGTGAACCTGCCGGTCCGTTTGCACAGCGCGCCTCTCCCCACCGCCCCCCTCCCTCTACTCGCTACTCGCCTCGCCTGCTGCGGGATGAATCCGAACATCGTGTTCTCTCTCTCTCTCTCTCTCTCTCTCTCTCTCTCTCTCTCTCTCTCTCTCTCTCTCTCTCGCTCGCTCCGTAAGGCCGTGCCCTATGAGTGCGACAAGGACTGAGAGACGAAATCACCGTGCGGAATCACCCTACTGGCCTCGGCTTCTCGCACCCCAAACACGTGTCCGACAATCGGCACTCAAGCCAAGAGAGGATGAGGGCCAATCAACTGCTGGAGAAAGAGGGGTGGGGGTGGGGGGGAAGAGAGGAGAGGAGATTGTTGGACATGGGGGTCTCTCGTGCTCAGACCCTCGCGGCCGTGGCCGGCGTGGGATGGCTGTCACATGTGACATTGGGAATGCATTCCCCGCTCTTCGGAATATAGCCTGAAAATTGGGTGAAAATATTGTTTCGAAGGAATGGTCATATACCAACAGCAAAAGTATGATAGAGTTATACCTAAATGGAGAAGCAGTCGGATTTTTGTGTGGGTGTGCCGTACAGATGCACAAAGGGTATGAGGGCGTGACCCTCACCCCGATGCTCCCCGCCCCGCCACGCCCCGCCCTCCTCTCAACACCCGCACTGCTCGGCTCGGGCCCGGCAGGCTGGATTCATTGTGTCTGCGCTATGAGTTTACTGCCCCTGATTGAGGCCCCGCCACGCCCCGCCACTCCCCGCCCCGCTGACAAGTGCAGCCTCTGGCGGGGCGGGGCGGGTCTGAGTGCCCCGCCTTGGCCCCGCCCGGAGGCGGCCCCGTGGCCCGCGGGCAGGCCCAGGCCGCACCTTCAACCACCCTTTATCCACACAGCCTCCCTAGCAATCTGAACCTGAGGAGGCAGTCGTCGAGTCGAGTCGGCCAGATGCACCGAGAGCGTCGAAGACGGAATCAACCTCACTGAGGGGGTTACAACTCTGAGATTTGTGCACACCTCGCGTAATTACGAAAAAATCAGGAAAATTCAGGAAAAATTCAGGGAAATTCCCAAAACCTTAGGTGAAATTTAGGTGAAAATACACTGAAATTCTATAATAATTCACAAAAATTCACAAAAATGCAAAACTAAATGTGTACACTTCTAAATTAAAAGTTGTTTCCCCGTCGTCGAATGTTACTCTCCTCTTTGAAAATCCTACTGCAACACGTCTACATTTCTCTCTCCTCCAGCCTGTCGGTGAAGCTGATCCATGCAAGTGTATCACGAGTCTGCTGCAAGGTGCAGCGAGCCCGCCCGCTGGTGGAGATGATGTTTTTCGTCTCATGTTCCGGGGAAGCAGCAGCAAATGGTGTTTTTGCCCGGTGTCCCGTCCCGTTTGACTCGGTCCTCCTCTGCGACATGTGCTCGGCAGTCGCTGGCCAGGCCAAGCCAGGCCAAGCTGAGGCTGAGATCTCTCCTCCCCCTCCCCTCCCCTCCCCGGGGGTCGGACGTCCGGAGACAAAAGCGCGCAGGGCCGGGAAGGGCAGGGGCAGGCCATCGCCTGGGAGATGGCATTCACCACGCCCATCCCGGCCTGCCACGGCCATGTGTGTCCTTCTCAATGATGGAATTGTGAGAACGAGCTCATTAGGACAGTGCCGTACCAGGACACAGTTGTTACCAAGGTTAGGAAAAATGTGCTTGCTTCCCACACATTCGGCACGCTTTTCCCGCCTAAATGATTTGGCAAGTTAATCTTCCCGGACTATTTGCTGTAATTACACTGTCAATGCCAGTATTGTTATTTTCCATTTTTCGTTTGTTTTTCACTTTACTGGAACCATAGTCGCCTTTTGTAAATCGCGGTGTTCCTGTCGGGCGGAGAATGTTTTTGGCGGTGTAGGCCATGCGATACACATCAGCATTGCACGGTGCTCTTTTGTCCGGCCTCTAAAGCTCGAGCTGCCGTGAGCACATGGGTGAAACTTACACTGCCGGGCCGGGCCGCGGGACGAGACGGGACGGTACGGAGGCGGGCGGCTTACGTTTCCGCACCCTGTTTCGCTATTCCATTTCCCTGCCCATTTGCGAATCGGTCGAATAAGAGAAAAAATATATATACCCCTCCTCTTATCAAGAGACGCACGGCTCATTCCGTACAGGAGCGGCGAGAGTTCCGCATCCATTCCGCCAAGTCAAAACAAGCCATCATGGTCGCTGTGAAGCGCCGCGCGCCGCGCGCCCCAGGCACCTGCTGTGGTTTTATCAGACTTTCTCCGGTCGGGTTGTGTTTTATCCGCGATGCTATCTCGGGCCGGGCCTCTGGGCCGGGCTACCGTGACCTCCGGGCGGGCCGGCGCCTAGCCTGGGCCCCCGAGCCCGGGCGAGCGGGACGGAGACAGACAGGGGACGGAGTGGGTGCGAGAGAGATGGATAGGCCTTCCAGGAAGAGCCGGGTCGCGCCGCCGCCGCCGAGGGCTTTCAGCCGACTGTACCTGTCGCGACATCTTCGGGATGAATCGGCGAAACAAATAGTAATAATAATAATGATAATAAAATCCGGGGAGTAAAAAGAAATTCTGGTCGGTATAGTGGTGATAGTCGGTCAGGTGTCAAAATTCAGCTCCGCGTATAACATACGGAATGACGAGAGAGGCAGGAGAGATGGGACGGGACGAGATAAGACCCGGCGAGACGAGTGAGCGCAGCGCGCAGCATCATCTCCTATGGACCAGAAGAGGTTGGAGCGGGTTGGAGTGGCGCGGGCCAGGCGGGCCGGGTCGGGCGTTCCTATAGTCGAGCTGGTGGCGCCAACGCCGGGGCGGAACGCCCGCCACGCAGCGCCACGCCACACACGGTCAAGGGGTGGTAATTATCTTGTAACGAGCAGGAAGCATGTTTAGTGTTGTGGTGCGAAAAGCAGCAGCACTTCCCTCAAACAGGTTTTACCCCCCCCCCCCCTCTTCCCACTCTCCATGTCCCCGGCTCCCTCCCACAGGACAGCAGCGCCCGGCAGAAGCGCCCCCTGGTGGTTCTGAAGGGCGGGAGGAGGAGGAGGAGTCCGATAAGTGGATCAGGAGGGTGATGCGTCCCACCGCTGCTATCTCCCAGCTCAAGTCAACCTGGATAAGGCTGGACAAACACATTCCAGTCGTTATGCCCGGCCAAACAAGGCCGTCTCAGTCTGTGAATCCTTCTCAAAATCATGTGGTGTCCGCGCCACGCCGCGCCGCAGCGCACCACGCCTCCATGGCGAGGGCGAGGTGACCTCCGTCGGGCGGGCGCGTACACCAAAAAGCGTCTGTTTAGAGGGCATCGGCGTCGGTGTCTGCATCGCGTCGCGTCGGCTCGGGCAGATTACTCCCACAGTCGTTCGGTTGTCGAGCGCGGCCGTTCGTCCCCGCAGGTGGCCCGCCCGGGCCCGCACGGGGCCGGACCCTGTTCACATGTCGTTCGGGAGGCCCTTCGAACACCATTCGGGTGGCGTTGGCACCTCGTAGACGCGAACGATGTGACGTGCGAACGACGCGGAGTGGACACCAAGGGAGAGGCCCATTTATTGGTAAGGGAGCGCGGGAGGGAGATAGGGTGGAGTGGAGGAACGTTATGAGAGGATTATGGGAGGTGGAGGTAGAGAGAGAAAGAGAGGGCGTCGGCGAGGCGACGCATGCAGTGCTCTTTACGTGGCGTATGACTCTCCTGAGATATGCACACCGCCCTTTCCTTTCTTTGGGAGAGAGAGGGAAGGACCACGCCCGGACAACACATGTGTCCCTACCGCATTATATGCGGGGCGGGGAGCGTGCCGCGGTGTGTGTGTGTGCGCGCGCGCGCGCCTTCGTATGAAGCGTGACAGGACAAAGGGCGCAGGACTTTGCCCCATTCGCTGTGAGGACATGAACCTCCAGCCCTCCCTAGCTCTCCCCGTGCCTCATTTCGTCATAAAAGAGGACTTTTCTGGTTGACGCGGGTTCGATACCCACCGGCGCCGTTGTGATCCTAGTAATGAGCCGTGCGGTCGAAGAAATTGCAACTTTATCACTGCGCTGCGTCTCGGCGGTTGGGTCCTTCTCCACCGCGCCCCGCCCGGGTCGGCCGAGTAGCGTGCACAAGTGTGTGTGGAAGTTGACTGATCGAAGATAAAGCGTTTGTTTGGGGAAGTAAACAGGACGGAGATTGCACGGCCCCGCCCCGCAAGGAAGTCCCGATAAAGAAGCAGAGCGAAAAGCTTTTTTATTCTTTTCCTTTTGGCCATTTCTCTGTTTCGCTGCGCACACCTGGGCGTGCGCGAGCGACGCGCGGACCGTGATCACCAAGGTGATCACGCAACTCTCTCCGATGTTTTTTGACAGTGTATTCGGGGGAGCGAGAAGGCAATGATCTGAGATGGCTGCTGCTGCTACCGCGCCTCACCCTCGAGGGGATCCAGGGGAGGGGCCCCCACAACCCTCCCCCCCCCCCCCCAACCTGGTTTATGACTTGTTTTGGCGTTGGGGGAAGGGGGCGTGGAGGCGAGGAGGGAGAACGCCTGCACTCCAAAAAATGATTTTTCGGCCGGCTGCTGTTTATGAAACTTATTCTTTTTCGGGCTCGGTCCCCCTCGTTTCCCTTTTCCCCCACTAGCCTACGGCCATCAATATTTCTTGAATATAATTTTCTAAAGCGATGGGGACCGCATGACTTTCGCTTCTTTATGGAGCCGCGAAATCCCCCATGGCGGGTGGCGGGGCAGCTGCAGAGGCGGCGACCCCGGCCCGGCCCCGGCCCCGGCCCCGGCCTCAGGCGCGCTGCTCGCCCGGGGCCTGGGCCTCCACAACGTCGTTAAGGCCGTTGTAAACCACGAATATTTTTCTATTTAGAATGAATTAATGGGCCGCTGTGGAGGGCAGCTGCTTTTTAACACTGCCTCCTCTCTCTCCCTCTCTCAGCCTGTCACGCACGCACGCTTGGCAGTCACGGCGTTTCACCGGCCGGGTCGGTCTCGGTCCCGCGGTCCTCTACAGCAGCAGCAGCTTCGGCGCGGAGCCCGCATTCCGGCAAGTGGTCGATGGCGCGGGGCGGGGCGGGGCGGGGCGGGGCGGGGCGGGGCGGGGCGGGGCGGGGCGGGGCTTGGGGTGGCGGGTCTCCGTCCTGTCGCCACCTATCGTGGCCTGCCCCGCCGTCCTCTCGCGCGAGCCCAGGCCACCGATGGCTACTGGCCCCTCCCCTCCCCTCACTCGGCCGTCCCGTCCGGTTGGGGAATGGCAGAGGATGACTTATGACTCTGGTCCTGAGAGAGCGCGGTGGCGGCGGCCGCGGCCTCCCCCGCGACGTCACGCTGCCGCCGGCGCGGCGCTGGGACTTCTGGCCGCCGGGCCGGGCCGGGAGGGGACGAGGACCGGGACCAGGACCAGGACCGCGATGATGCATCTCTCCCGGGCCCGGTCCGGACCGGTTGCGAGGCGAGGCGGTCTCATCCATGAGGCCGGGCCCAGTCCCCGCTGCCAAATTGCTGTGGTTCAAACGACGCGCCGCGGGCCGCCGCGCCGCCTCAGGAGGTAGACCGGCCATAAATAAGTACGAGTTAATTTTTCGTTTGTAAATTGAAAAGAATCCTGCCAACCTGCCTGCGCTCGTGCGCGCGCGAGATTTCGGGGCGGCGCGGCGGGAGGAATGAATTACACGCGGCGGCGTGAATTTTACGTGCTTCTTTAAACCTTTGTCGGTTCCGGGCGCGTTTTAAATGGATCGCCGAGTCGTGTCGGGCGGGTCGGGTCGGCCCTCTTTAAACTCGTTGTCGTGTCGGACACCTGCACCGTGTCGCTTAGGCCCCGACCCGGGCGGCCCGGAGGGACCTCGACGCGGAGCGGGGCGACCGGACGACCCTCCAATTTCACGCCGAGTCTCTGTGATCCCACGGCGCGGCATAATGGCCTGTGGAGCGGCAGGGCAGGGCGCGGCGAAAAGTGAGGGGGAAAAAAGCCGACCCGGACAGAACTTCAGCAGATCTCCATGTCTCCCTTCACATACTGCGTTCATCGGGCGGCCCGGCCGGGTCGGCGCCGGCGCGGGGAGGGCGCCTGGCCTGGCCTGCATGTCGTATTGAGACAGGTGGTCCCATCTGCTGGCGCAGGGGCCTTGGGGGAAAAGTGCTGCCGTCACCGTCACGCACACACATGTCCTGTGTGGGTCAGGTCGGCCGCTGTGCGCCGCTGTGCGCCGCAGTGCCGCAGGGTGAAGCCGAGCTCCGAGCCGAGCTCCGAGCCGAGCTGGCAAGCCACCCAGGAATCGGAAGTCCTGCGTCGGTCCCGAGGATGCACCGGCAGCACCAGGGAGGCGGGCCTGGGCTGGGCGCCATCGGTAGCCCTTCATTAGTCTCGCCGTGTACTATCGTGGTGGCGGAAGGAGAAACGTTGTAGCCGCGGGCCGGGGGGTTTGGGGGGGAGAGGGGAAGCACCAGCCCCGAGGAAATCCATCTTTCAACCTGTCCTACGACCGCCTCCTCCCACCAGCCCCGTCCCCTCCCCGCCGCCCCCACCTGCTGGTGCCGCCGCCGCCGCCCTTTCAGCTCTGCCGAGGGGGCGGAGTCCATGTCCCCGATTGACGACTTGGAGAGCAAATTTGGGGCCCTCAATCTCTCGGCGCCGCTGCGCCGCTCCCTGCCCCTCGCTGGCGGGGCGCGCGGCTGCGCGGTGCAGAAGCGCGGGAGCCAGGAGGAAAGAGTGACGGACAAATCGTCCCGGTGGCATCCCCTCCACGCCCCGCCTCGCCGCGCCCCGCTCGACCTCGCACCTCGCCGACTCACAGTTTTTCTCTTTGCGTGTGTTGCAGACCGGCTACAGTCGCTGCTGAGCGCCATGGCGCCCCTAGCGGCCCTCGCGCTGCTGGCCGCGGCCGCGGCGCTGTCGGCGGCCGCGCCGTCGGGAGAGCGCTTCCCCGAGGAGGAGGTCAGCCTCGGTGAGTGACCAGCTGGGATGGACAGGACAGCTCCTCACACCAGCGCACCAGCCGCGCCGTCGCTCCCAGCACCAGAGCGTGGCGTGGCCGCCTCCCGCCTCGCCTGAGCAGCGCCTTTTAAATCTCATTCCGAGTCTTTATTCAGTTAAGCAATACGTCGTCTCTCTCTCGGCTCAGCTCTGCCTCGCGCCTCGCGCCAGGCGGCTGAGCCGGCTGAGCCGCGGCCCGCGGGGTCAGCGCCTCGAATGAGAGCGAGGGGGTGGGGGTGGGGAGCCCCGGGGTCGGAGGGGGGCGACGATGACGGGGAGCTTAGCGTCGACGGTGTTAGCGGGCGGGGCGCGGGCGCGCAGGGGCTGCCGGGGCGTGGCGGGGGCGCTCGCTGCCGATGGAACGGTGGCAATTGAAGCGTTCAGCCTTTTAATAGGTCACACGCCCGGGCCGGGCCCGGGCGGGGCTGGGTGAGGCCGGCAGGCAGGCCGTGCTGCCCCGAAGCCGTGCAGGGCAGGGCCGTGCAGGGGTGGGGCAGAGTGGGATAGGACACGAACGGTTTCGCGCGTGCTGAATGCTGCACAGAAATAGACGCGCGCGGGGCGCGCCGCGTCGCCTCCCTCCATGGCGCCCGTTCGTGCTGCGCCCCGCCGGCCCCGCCCCACCCCGCCCTACCCCGCCCCGCCCTACCCCGCCTCTCCCCGGGCGGCTTGCACTCGTTAAACACTAACAGGGTGAATGGGACGCGGGGGGGACGCGCGCGGGCAGGGCGGGCAGCCAGGGGAGTGACTTGGGCAATTTAGGGGCAAGAGGCGTCTGGGCGCGGCGGGGCGGGGCGGGCGGGGCGGGCGGGGCGTGCTTCACCAACTCTCAGCAGTGGCTGGGCGCGGCCTGCGGCCCCAGGCTCCAGCCGCCCCCATTAGTTCAGGACCTAGCCGATTTTGATAGGAAAAAATTTGCGACAATGCGAGACCTAGTGGACCTGGTAGATCTCAAAGAGTAGAATAACATATCAAAAAACGAGAATTTTCCATCGAGCCGTTTCCGAACAATCTCGGTTCAAAGTTCGGAATTTTTGAATTTTCCGAACAATCTTAAAAGCGACCTCAAGGCCGTAAAATTGTCGTAGAGAGGTCCGGTTTGCGGGATTTTGTTCCAAATTAAACAACCTTTACGAATAATGCATGGGATTATAAGTTTGAACCCGGTTTGGCTCAAATATTGTAATTTAAAGTTAAAAACAAAAAATTTGTACATGTTCAAAAATTGTGTTCGCCCAATTTTCTTCCAAATGACTTGCGATATCGAAAAACAACTTGAACAAATGTTGTAGGCCTGACTCTCAGCTTTCCAAATCGCTTTTCCCCGAATTTCTCCGACAATTTGGAGCCGAGTTACGCCACTCGAAGCAGAAGCGTGACACCCCAGGCGGCAGGCTGCCGCTGCGCGGGCCGGTAGTACGGAGTACGGGAAGTAAGCGTTTTCACCTTGCACTTTGTGAAAAAAAGATGCCACTTGGTACAGTCGTCGTTCCTTAGACCCTTCTGAACATATCCAGAAGGGGGGGCACGTCGCCAGACCGTGCAGGGTCTCGGTTTTGATCCTGTTCTCCTAGAAGGGTCCACAAGTGGGTAATCGTCTACAAAAACATCCAAAGATGCCGCTTTTGGGGTTGGAATCAATTCTGATGGTGGCAATGGGTCACAAGGAAGGCGACCGCACCCGGGTGCACCGCGCGCACCCCATCCTGGCAAACGAAAAGGCCGTGAAGTGCCTCATTATCTACAAAAAGCGTCTTTATAGGGTTCTCGTTGCGTGGTCGGGTGCATTTCAGGTGCAACGTGGCGCAAAACTATTTTTGAACCATGGCCTGACCAAACGACAACGATCCTCGTCTGCTAGAAGCTCCAGAAGTGCATAATCCTCTACAAATCTGCGTATTTTGAGAGTTTCCGTCGGGCAGTCTGGTGCATTTCAGGTGCAATGTGGCGCATAACTATAATTGAACCACAGCCCGACTGTTCGACCGTGATCCTCAGCTCCTAGAAGCTCGAGAAGTGCCCTATATCTACTTCAATTATGCGTGTTTAGACAGTTTCTGCCAGGCAGTCGGGTGCATTTCAAGTTCAAAATGGCGTAATAATATTATTGAACCACGGCCTGAACACACGAAAACGAATCCTGCAAGCTTATCATCTACGAAAACCGCGACTTTAAGACTTAAACTCACACTAAACCCTTATGGACAATTTAATACAACCATAGTTATGCACAAAATTTTATGCACAACTATGTTACACATTGTGCATAATTCTGCACAAATTTGTGCATAAGGAACAGAGGTTAGCATAGTTATGCAGGAACAATTGTGCATATCTATGGTTATGTAAAATCCTGCAAGGCTTATGCACAAAAAAGTGCTTAAGGGTGAAGTGTGCACAGATGGCTTGTTATTTATTTTATGCAAACGTGACATCGAGGGGTGTGGAACATTCCCCAAAAATGTACACATGATTGTCTGGAGGCAATACAGACAATACGAGACAGTGTAACAGACATAAGCATATTTTTGCGAAAATTTTGCCCTTTAAAGTGAAAAGACTAACAATCACATTTGGTGCGCGGTGTTGGGTAATAAGTCGTAATGTTTAAATTTTCTTCGAAAGCACTGAAACTGTAAACGTTATTTTTAAAACTCTGTTCTAAATTGTCAACTTGTAGCGTATATTGTCTCGCATAGTTTTGTTAGTTTTTCGTATCGTTTGCCACCTTGGTAGGCACCTCGTCGGTAATATTGGCGTAGGGCGTCTTGGGAAGGTGGTAAGATCTCCGGTAACTCCGGTGCTCTTGCCTTCTTAGTGAACACGTCCGGCCTACACTCGTCCACTGTTTTGAATTTGCTTGAGCTGCAGCAAAGCGCAACGAATAGTCGCTCTAGGACCGGCAAGCCCTCGTCCACTGCCTTTGTACTCGTTATTTGCTGAATACTTCTATGTATGCAGTAAATAATGAATACTTGTAGACACTTGGTTTTCCAGAGTTCCCCCCATTTTTCTGAGAGTAACGTTTCCCGGGCCTCGAGCGACTATAGTAGTTGCACTTTACTACAGCTCAAGCAAATGCAACACAAACGAGTGCAGGCGGGACCTGTTCACTAAGAAGGCGAGGGCACCAGAGTACTTACCGACTTCCCAAGGCGACTTACGCAAACATTGCCGACGAGCTATGCCTACCAAGGTGGCTTCGTTTGGGGACATAAAACAGTGACTGGAAAAGCAGCAACGCCACCCGGATCCATTGCTGTGGGGCTGAGACGAATCCGCGCAGATGGGCCAGTTTTCTGCACTCCAAAACGGACGTTGTTTTACGTAACGTTTGTATGAAATAAATACTAAGCCATCAGTGTTTACGTCTTTAAGTCGCGGTTTTCGTAGACAATGAGCTTGCAGGATACGAGGATCGTTTTTGTTTGTTCGGGACGTGGTTCAATAATATTATTACGCCATTTTGAACTTGAAATGCACCCGACTGCCTGGCAGAAACTGTCTAAACACGCATAATTGAAGTAGATATAGGGCACTTCTCGAGCTTCTAGGAGCTGAGGATCACGGTCGAACAGTCGGGCTGTGGTTCAATTATAGTTATGCGCCACATTGCACCTGAAATGCACCAGACTGCCCGACGGAAACTCTCAAAATACGCAGATTTGTAGAGGATTATGCACTTCTGGAGCTTCTAGCAGACGAGGATCGTTGTCGTTTGGTCAGGCCATGGTTCAAAAATAGTTTTGCGCCACGTTGCACCTGAAATGCACCCGACCACGCAACGAGAACCCTATAAAGACGCTTTTTGTAGATAATGAGGCACTTCACGGCCTTTTCGTTGGCCAGGATGGGGTGCGCGCGGTGCACCCGGGTGCGGTCGCCTTCCTTGTGACCCATTGCCACCATCAGAATTGATTCCAACCCCAAAAGCGGCATCTTTGGATGTTTTTGTAGACGATTACCCACTTGTGGACCCTTCTAGGAGAACAGGATCAAAACCGAGACCCTGCACGGTCTGGCGACGTGCCCCCCCTTCTGGATATGTTCAGAAGGGTCTAAGGAACGACGACTGTACCAAGTGGCATCTTTTTTTCACAAAGTGCAAGGTGAAAACGCTTACTTCCCGTACTCCGTACTACCGGCCCGCGCAGCGGCAGCCTGCCGCCTGGGGTGTCACGCTTCTGCTTCGAGTGGCGTAACTCGGCTCCAAATTGTCGGAGAAATTCGGGGAAAAAGCGATTTGGAAAGCTGAGAGTCAGGCCTACAACATTTGTTCAAGTTGTTTTTCGATATCGCAAGTCATTTGGAAGAAAATTGGGCGAACACAATTTTTGAACATGTACAAATTTTTTGTTTTTAACTTTAAATTACAATATTTGAGCCAAACCGGGTTCAAACTTATAATCCCATGCATTATTCGTAAAGGTTGTTTAATTTGGAACAAAATCCCGCAAACCGGACCTCTCTACGACAATTTTTACGGCCTTGAGGTCGCTTTTAAGATTGTTCGGAAAATTCAAAAATTCCGAACTTTGAACCGAGATTGTTCGGAAACGGCTCGATGGAAAATTCTCGTTTTTTGATATGTTATTCTACTCTTTGAGATCTACCAGGTCCACTAGGTCTCGCATTGTCGCAAATTTTTTCCTATCTTTGGCCCTTTTTGCCGGCTAGGTCCTGAACTACATGACGCCCGCCTGCCCGCCCGCCTGCCCTGCCTGCTTTGTGCAGCCTGCCCGCTACACTCATTGGTCTCAGACGTACTCCTCGCACTGGGCTCTGGGCTGCAGCGGGCCTGCCTGACAGACTGCTTGACGGACGGGACGCGACGGGATGGGGTGGGGCTCCGCTCCGTCTGCTGATCAAATAAGGGCCGTCCGCGATCGCTAATCGGAGAGATGACGGCGGTTGACTTGGGTCGGGCGGGGCGGGGCGGGGCGCCCAGATGGCCGCTCGCTCCTCAGCAGGCTCTCTCCCTCCTCTCCCCCTCCTCCTCTTCCTTCTTGACCCGCGCCCCGCGCGTCGTGTCGTCGCGGGTTCGACTGCCGGGAGGAAGCGCAGCGCGCGGAGACGGAAGGAGCGCGCTCTGTAACGCTGCTCTCTCGGGAGGATGTTACGCAGGCACAGGACGTGGGGCTGGGTCCTGCTGGAGTGGAGCGGGGCAGCGGGGCGCTACCATTCCCAGGGCTGGCGCGCCGAGCCCAGGTCACGTCCCGCCCCCCGTGCCCCGCGCTTGTGCGCGTGCGCCTCGCATTGATACGACGAGGGGAAGCTTCTGGCGTGCTGCTTGCTGCTCGGAGGTGGCGTTGCACACGGGGATCTCATAGTAATGGCGATGGTGATGACGATGTGTGACCGGATGTCTTAACCTCTTTCTCTTGCTCTCTCTCTCTCTCTCTGCTCTCTGCTCTCTGCCTCGTCCTAGCTCGCGCGTTCTTCCCTCTCTATCTCTTGTACCTTCGTTTCGAAAGAGAGGGAGGAAGGTGGGCTGCAGGAAAACTTGTGTACCTTTCTCCCGAACGTTTTCCCGCATCTCTCCTTCCCTCCTCTCTTTTTTCCCCGTTGTTTTTGAGGCAGTCGATTATTTCGTCTCACTCTTTTTCTCCCGAGAAGTAATGATGTGTGGGGCGTGCACATTTGTCTTTATTTTCTTTTTCATTTTTCTTTCGGCTGTGTCCTTAATTTTGATTGGGTGCGGGTCGGTGCGCGGGCGCGCGACCAGCAGGCAGTGCTTCGGCTGGGGCCAAAGAACGGCAGGGCAGGGCAGCGGCGACGCCTTTAAATATAGCAGAAATATGTATGGAGCCCCGGGGGGCGTCGGCATGGCGTCGGCGTGCACCTGTCTGCAGCCGCCGCGCCCCGCCGCGCCCCGCCGCGCCCGCCGCGTCGTGACGTCAAAACGTTTGCAACCGGCCCGGCCCGGCCCGGCCACCCCCGAGCTCGACACTTCTCTCACTTCCATTTCATCCCTCCCCCTCCCACTCCTCGTCCACTGCCCCGTGTGTCTCTCCCCCTCCATCTCCCTCCGGCCAGTTTTATTTATTATGCCTCACGGGTGCCGTGTGGCTGCTGCGATTGGACACACACGCGCACTCACATACGCGATAGTGCCGTGTGCGCCTCCTCGGATTTAGACACCTGTTGCATCATTCAATGCTCATTGACCGGGAGATGGGAAGAGGGGACTCATCATGCCCCCAAAGGGGCCCCTTCGCCTGCTTCGAAAAATACTTTTGAAGGTGTCCTTCCTTCTGTGCGCGCCACCCGTTCGCTCCACGCCGTGCTTACGTGATGTGGGCATACATGTCTGTCGTGCGGGTGCTGGGCCCGGGGCAGGATCCCATCATCCCTCGCCTAGCCACCTCTCCCCTCAGAGGCGCGCGGTGCGTGTCGCGGCGTCGCGCGCGAAACTATCTTGATGAAGATGTTTTATGCCCGCCTGATTTTCCCCTCGGTGATTGTGATTTGTGGTCGCCGCGCCGTGGCGTGGCGCGGCGTGGCGCACGCTGCTCCTCTCTGATCGGCATGCTCGGCCCGTGGCGAGGCGTCCCTGGGTAGTATCGTAACACTGGCGTGACTGCGTGTCGCGTGCTCGCCTCTTGAATGCGTGATGACCGTGAGCCCAACAGAGTGTGACGGACGGACGGACGGACTGACGGAACGACGGACGCGCGGACAGACAAGAACGAGGCGAGGATGTCGTTGAGCGTCCCCACCCCCATGTGAACCCCTCCGGTGTGAACCTTCCTCTACTGGAGCGCTGGGCGACACGGGCAGGCCATGAGCGGTATAGTCGCCGCCATATTTTCTTTGCGTTCGCATTTCCGCCCTGCTGTTTTGCGCGCCCGCGGCCGCCCGAAGAAACATAATAAAACGAAAAGAAAAGGAAATGAATAATTTTCTTTTTAAAATAAATTTCTTTCCCATGGGCTTCCTTTTGGTATGGGCTTTGGGCGTGTTGTTTGTGTTTTGGTTGTTGGCGGGCGCAGGACGCGCGGACGGGACGGGACAGGGCGGGGCGGGGCGGGGCGGGCCACATCCTATCCTCGGTCACCGGGGGGCGGCGGGCCCGGGCCGACTGCAGGCAGGCGAAAGGCCAACTCGACGGCGCGGCGCGGCGGGGCGGGGCGGACACAGCCAATCTTATACTCCGACAAATAAAATGTACTCATCCAATACCTATTACCGCTGCGGTGCTGACGATCAAGGTTGTACCGTCGAGCTGAAGACGGAGTTATTTTGCTGACAGTGCCAAATGTCTTCTTCTCCTTGAAGTGGGTCGGGCGCATCGCATCAGCGGCCCAGGGCTCCGCTCCGCTCCTCGCCGCGGTGGTGCTGCGGTGCAAGTCACTGGAGGAGACGCGGGCCGCAGCCGTGGGTGCAGCTGAGTCACATCCGCGCGCCTCTCCAATCATTACTGAGAGAGAGAGAGAGAGAGAGAGAGAGAGAGAGAGAGAGAGAGAGAGAGAGAGAGAGAGAGAGAGAGAGAGAGAGAGAGAGAGAAGAGATTAAGTGCTCCGCGTGCAAATAAGTGGAGTGCGAGTGAGGCGTGCGAATAGACAGCGCGATGCAATGCGCGAGAGCTATGTGCAAACTCAATTTGTTACTGCCTGAGGAGTATGAAGAGAAGAGAAAAACCGTGGGTGCCTCTCTTTTATCATAGGTTTGTGGGTCGTGTACTGTGGGTGAAGGAGTGGAGTGGTGGGACTGGTGACGCGTCCGCGTTTCTTATTCACACCATTCACACCTTTCATTCTTTATGTGTCAGTGTATCCCTTTGGATTTTTTTTTTCGTTTTTTGAAAGCGGCGGCTCCTTTTCCACATATTGGCCAATCCTTGAAGGAAATGTATTTTCTCTCTTTTTTTTTTCTTTCGCCCTGAAGAAAGGTGGTGGAGCGAGCCACACGGAAGCTATAAAAGGGTGAAAAAATAAATATTCTTTGGGTGCGGACAGCTTGTGGTGGGCAGTGCAGTGCATTCCCTCGCGGTCTCTCGGCTGCTCTCCCTCTTTCTCTCTCGCTCTCCCGACGACAGGTCTGGCTGTCCACACGTGTGCAGCGCGGCACGCACATCCGTCCCGTCCAGTGCGCCGGCAGGGCTCGTCCTCGCCGGCCCGGCCCGGTGCCCTTAGTTAGGGCCGCTAACCGACGCCGACGTGACAGATTTTTGGCGCGCTTTTGCGCTATTTTCGTACCTTGCAGCGGGACGAGGCGCGGTTTCCTAATGGGAAGTTCTCCTTTTGTTTGCCTTTTTTTTTTGCCGGGCACGTCTGAGGGAACGAGGTGTTGTTGGCACCGTCATTGCGCCTGGCGATCTTCTTGTTGTTGACTGGCGCGATACGATTCGAATGACCACCTGACTTGCTATTCACATTGGCATTCGGCGCAGCGTGCGAGTCGAAAGCGGGAGGGAGCCAGGAGACGAGACGGCCATGCGTACGTGCTTGTGTTAGCTTTTGTGAGCCGAAGATTATCTCGAGGCTTTTTTTTTTGTGTCGTATTTGATCTCTTACATCTACCATCCATCCGTCGGGCGCTTGAACTTTCGCTTTCACGACATGTTTTGATGTCGAAAGAAACTCGATCAAATTGCACTTACTGGGAATCTCGATTGTTAGTACAGAAACGCGAAGCATAGCGAATTATTATTATTCACCCGATAGAGTTATGAATAAGATCGTCGCTGAGATTAGTTCGCATGATACGCTATGACACCTCTAATAATAGAGTAGCGTCGGCGCAGACCTGTAGGGGATTAAACGTATCGCTTCCAAAGTGGATCTGGGACCGACGTGCAGCGCAGCTCGTCTCTCGTGTCGTTTCATTCCGACCCCTATCTTTTTTTTCCCCCGCCATCCTCATGTGCCCCCTCCCTCTCCTACGCTTCGGCGCCCGCCTTTGTCGCTAAAAATTGCGCTTTTGTCGCCTGCTCACCTGCCCACTTGACTGTGGGAACGCGCAGCGCATGATGGGTGGGGCGGGAGCCGGCGGGAGCCCAGGGGGATCAGGATCAGCCTCGTCGAATCCACAGTGGCAGTTTTCGCGCTGGGAGGGCTGGGATTTTTCGCGAGGAGATTTTGTACTTGGAGCGGATAGAAGTCAGAGGTTCGGATCGGGCGGGTCGCCGAGCACGTGTCACCCGGCCGCACCCCCTCGCCACGCCACCTCCCGAAAACGGGAGGGAAAAAGTCGTCATCCCAGTTCCGGAGCCCCGGGGCAGGGCTGGGCGGGGCGGGGCGCAGTAACATGTGGCGCGGCGGGGCGGGGTGGGGTGGGGCGGGGTGGGGTGGGGCGGGGCGCGGCGGTGCTGCGCACATGTGCCAAGCGCTCCTCACCTAAATGACATCCGAATGCGTCTTGTGCCGCTGCCCTGCCTCCTACCGCTCTCTTCTCTGCTCCTCTCTCGAGCTTGCCTCTCCCTATCTCTCTCGCACTTCCAGGGCGCGCCCGCGGCGGAGGTTGCCGTATCCAGCGGGTAAGACGGAGTCAGAGCGCACATGCTCTAGGAGCCCGCACTCTCCACTCCTGCCTGAGGCCGGCCCTTATGTATTACTGCGCTCAATTTGGCGGGACGCGGTGCGGTGGGCGATTCCGAGAAGAGAAGGGCGTTCGGAAATAAAATAAAAGTGTCCCGGTCTGAGCAGCTTTGCGCGCCGAGCCGTGCGAACAGCACCGCCGTAAACCGCAGCGCTGGGCGACCACGTGCTCTTCGAAGGACAAGGCTGGCTGTAGAACAGCCGGGCCAGGCCGGGAGAGAAAACACTGGATTTCGGCATCGTTTCCTGAAAATGGACCGAATTTTCAAACCTTTTTAAATCAATATCTGGATCGCGTCCGTGCTGCAGTGACCCTGCGGTTCCGTCCCGGCCGCCCCGCCTGCCGTTCCAAGGAGACCCAGGGGTTATTATTAGGTGTTTTTTGGTCGATGAGGTCACGAGTTCTTGCGGGGGCCGGATGTGCAGCTTGGTTTTTGCTCGCGCGGTTTGTTTGGAGTTTGCTATGATTCGCGGCCAGGCCAGCTTTACCCCCGGCATGGCGGCCGCTCGCTGCCCCCATCCGGTCGCCAGCCAGCACTGAGGATGCAAGTGTTCGTGCTGTGCCAGAACACAATGTGAAATAGCGCTGAAGGTTTAAAATATTTTTAATGGAAATAAAATACTTTTAGGTCTCAGGTCTTCAAACCCAAAATATCGTGCACTACATTCCCTTCCCACGCCGTACCCTACCCTACTTCTTTACGATCGCATGAGACGGCCTCTTTTGCCGCTGTTTTTATCCCAGCCCAAACTCTCCCCGCCACCGCCGGCCCCTTAAAAGCGCTTCATTGGCCCCCTCTTAAAAACGGAGAACAAAAGTTTAATTTTTACGTCCTCTTTAACCTCCCCCTTGACTCGCCCTTGGCGAGTGGCGATGGCATCAACCCCACACACCACCGCTACCGCATCCCCGCCTATCGACCTATTTTATCGCCGCAGTTTTCCCTTCCTACACCGTTAAAAGGTACATAAAACTAGTAAGAGATGCCCCTCGCGGTCTTGGCCGCGCGGGCGGGGCCGTCTCGTCGGTCGTCTCACTTTTCATGGCGGAGCTGAGCGCGGCCCGCAGGTGGAGAGGAGAGGAGAGTTAGTTGTGTCGAATGACCCGCCGTTTTACGGGTAGTTGGCCGCGTGAGGAGAGAGCAGTACGTACCCCCTTCCCCTTCCCTCGCGGCGGCGGAGCCGGCGGAGCCCGGCCGGGCAATCTCTCCATCTAGTCTGGGACGGGCGGCCGAGGAGAGGGGAGGGGGGGGGGAGAGAGAGACAGACAGAGGCGCTGCGCTCAGCCCCTCCCCGCCCCGCCGCCCGCTACTGCAGGTGCGCTTCGTGCTCGACGCGGCTGCGCACCCGGTTGCCTACCCCTGCTTGAACAGGCGCAGAGCGGAGCTGGCCGGGGCGCCGGGGCGGGGCTGGGACGGGGGCCCTCTGCCTCTGCACCTGCTGGACCGGGCGGCAGGGCCTGGCGGGGCGCGGGGCGCGGCGGGGCGTGGCGGGGCTGACACGAGAGG
Source organism: Frankliniella fusca (assembly GCA_029379305.1). NCBI lineage: Eukaryota > Metazoa > Arthropoda > Insecta > Thysanoptera > Thripidae > Frankliniella > Frankliniella fusca. The sequence continues at coordinate 1,449,052 of JAHWGI010001056.1, read as the reverse complement.
CTGGCACTGCTTGACGTTCGAGTGACGCCCGCGTCGTGACGTCTCGGCGCCGCCGTGACGACCCAGTAGCGATGGCTTTGTGGTCGTCCTGCTATGCCGTCCTCCTGGCGGCTCTAACGGGCTCGGTGTTTTTTTGGCGGCGGTTCAGGTGGAAGTGTACGTCGTCGTGGTGGTTGTGGCGAGGGGGGGGGGGAGAGGTTCTGGCTAGGGCTGCGAGGTCCTGATGCTGACCCTCGTGTTTGCCAAGATTCGCGCGCGGCGTGCGTGCGGCCCAGCTGGGCTGGGCTCGGCCGATATCCTCTTCGACTCCGTGTCCGGCACGTCCTCTCGATGATGAAGCATCCACGGAAAAATGTGTCCAGCCGCATGTTAATCGTCTCTGTTTCCACAAATATGTCTTCTTCTATCTCATTCCAAGCCAGCACTATCAGAGCTCTTATCAGCTATTTTCACCCATTTTTACACATCTTTACTTGTATTTCAGTCCTCTTTACACCCATTTTCATATTTTCGCTCATTTTCATCCATATTACTCATTTTTCTCAATTTGACCGATTTCCGCGACCGTGGCGCGGGCGTGCTCCGCGTGCTCTCCGCTTCGCTCCGCGCCTGCTGGCCGGGCCGCTGGAGAGGCTTTGCCCGACTCCGCGCCGCGCACGCGTCCTCCCCTCCTCCCCCGAGTGTCCGGCGGCCGCCTGATCAGCACGCTGATTGGTTCTTGTTTAAACTGCGGCTCGCGCGCGCACGCTTGGCACCTGCGCATAGATCTGTCCCTTCCCCTTCTAATCCTCCCTCTCTCTCCCACGCGCACGCGCGAGCGAGACGGGGACGCGTTGTTTGTTCACAGGAAACACGTGCCCCCGGGCCCCTCGCCCTCCCGCCCCCGCACCACGCCTATCCGTCCTCATGAACCGTTGCAATCTGCACGCGTGCGCGCTCCGCACGCAGAATGAGGAATTAATCGACGAGGGATTTTTTTTTGGGGGGGGGGAGGGGGCTAGTGTATGCTTGTGGGAGTCGGGACTGTTCGGGCAGAAGCGGCAGCGGTCCGGTCCGGTACTCTCTGACTGAACAACAGAGCGTAGTCACGTCAGTCCGACAGCCTCCCCCGCACGTGCAGGCCGTGCAGGCAGCACGGAACCGCGTTAAAACGTCGATAAATGTTTATGCCGGGTGGGGCGGGGCTAGGCGGGGCGGGGCGGGGCGGGGCGGGCCCGGGTGGAAAAGAGTTCACTTTTAGTTTACCTAAATGTATACTCGGCAAAGTATACTTTGCGAATTTAACTTTGATGTATACTTTAAAAATACTGTTTCTGTACTTCCCGATGAACATAAGTCACAAGTTTTAAGAGCACTTGCAAGTAATTTTTAGTAGAGTTTATCTTAATTACGAGTGAATTCGAAACAGAACATGACATGAATACTTCACACTTCACTTCGACGTCAATTATGTTTGTAATTTGTATTGTCTTTAGAGAAAAGAGTGCAGTGAATTTCCCACTTCTATGCGCTCTGAACTAAATGTACACGATGTATTTACTTTGCCATAACTCAAAATTAACTGATTAGCAGGTCGTGATTACATTTTGAACGTAAGGTTTTCCCTACCAAAGAATTTCCATCCTGCTATCGGCGTGCGGAAGCTGACCCTCCGGGGGGCGATGGCAACCCAGGCGTGGAGTCCCTTGGTATTAAATCGTTGGATTTCCCGAAATGCATGCCTTGCTGACCCACACACGCCCCGACGCCAGCGTTGCTATCCACTCTTGTTGAAGTGCTCGTGACCTGAGTCAGTTTTGTTTGTTTTGTAGGTTTGTTACGCATACGATAACTAGCAGTAGTAGTTCAGGCTATAGTTTATCGAAACTATACTGAAAGTATACTTAAAGTAAACTGGAACATTTACTAAAGCTCTAAGTACACGGTGCCATATGCCCGGGTCGGTGATGCCTCCCGACCATGTCGGCAGATTAGCCGAGTGGTCTCATGCGTATATTCACAGATCCGAGGTCCCAGGTTCAACTCCCGGCAACAGCAGTTCATAAAAGAACGAAAATACTTCAGAAAAGAACGAGTACTACAAAGGCAAAGAGAAAGTATACTTAATAAGGGGAAAAAAAGGAAAAAATTTTGGTGGGGGTTGAAGGGGGGTGGGGGTAGAGAAACTTCTCGAAAACTACCAGACGAGTTTATGACAAAGTTAACTTGTCCGAAAAAAGTGGTACTTTGGGTATACTTATAAGTAACTTTTGTATACTTTAAGTATACATAAAACTTAGATTTGTTACTTATAGGTATACTTAGAGTACACATTTCGATTCACATCCTTTTCACTTAAGATGCACCTACTTGTGTACAAAGAAAAAAGATTTTTGTTATAAAATCCTTTACTTTAACATAAAATGAAGTTAAGTCGAACCATGGACTTAAAAATGAACTCTTTTCCACCCGGGGGGCGGGGCGGGGCGGGGCGGGTGAGGGAGCAGCGTCTGTGTTGGGGGAGCTAGGTCCATGTGCGCGTCGCTTCGAGGTGGCAGCAGCAGCCTTGCAGACCTCGGTCTCGTGTATGTAACTGTAAGGAGCGAGTAGACCACTATCAAAATCAGTCATGGGAACGGTGCTGGAGGTGTGCGCCGAAGGGTCCTTCACTATGAATTCAAGCTCACACCGTTTTTTCTGCCTTTCTTTGGTTTTTCGTGATTTCTTTTGATTTTTATTGATGTTTTTTCCTGTTTTTTTTTTTTTTTTTTTTTTTTTTTCTCTTGCATTTTTTCTTTTTAATTCTTGATTTTTCACCTATTTTATTTTTGGGTGGACATTGATTTTTTGGGGGGTGAAGGACCCCCCGCGGTGGACGCCCCTTATAAAAAACACAAATTTCGATCCGGGAGCGCTGCAAAGCCTTTTGCAGTCGCTATATCGCTACTAGAGACACTGACAGGGCGGGGAGGACAAGACTCGGGGCGCAGGATGTGCGCCGCGCGCGAGAGAGAGAGACGAGTGGGGACTAAACGGGGCGGAGCGGAGTGAGAGGAGCTGCATGGCTGGTAAACGTGGAGAAGAAAAAGTTTTTCCAATATGACGACTTCCTCTCGGCGGGACGCGGGGGGCGGCGGGGCGCGCGCGTCTGTCACCGACGGCATTACTCATTCGCTGCCTGTCTAGGTGGTTGACTATTCTTGTCGCGCGGCGCTGCTGGTGCTGCGGCGCTCCGCTCAGCCACGCAGCAGCGCGAGCAGCGCCGCGTTCTGTCGCGGGGCGGGGCGAGGCGGGGCGGGGCGGGGCGGGACCCGCGGTGGTCGTAGCGGTAGCGCGGTGGGGTGGGGTCGCTGCGCTGCTCGCTCACACTTCCTCCGTCCCACCGGACCTCCCCCGCTCCCGGCCACGGCCCCGGCCCCGGCCTGCTCCTGCTGCCACTCTGTAGGTCGCGCTTCCGCTGCTGCACTACGGTAGCGCGTCGCCTTCGCCGCAGCCCCGCTGGGGGGTCGCGCCGCGCGTCCCGGCCGCGAGGGGCCGGGGGCCGGCCAGCGTTGGGGACTCTGCTCGGGGCAGCTCGCGCTACGCTCAGCCCGGCCCGGCCCGGCCCGACCACAGTACTGCCGTATTTGTTGTTCTTCGAACCCCCCTCGATCAACTCGCTCGCCCTGCAGGCGGCCGCCGCGCCGGGCCGGGGCAGCTGCCTGTCTGCCGTTCTGGACCATTTCAGCGTGCGGGCGGGCCCGGGCTGGGCAGGGCGGGCAGCCGACTTATTCCGAAGAGCGCACCACCCCTCGACCTGCCTCTCTCGCACCTATGCGTCGAAGCCCATGAGTGCGAGAAAGACGGGGAGAGGAAAGCGCTCTTCGGAATAAGTCGGCAGGCCGCTCATGCCGCTGCCTTGACCGCGCGCGCTCGGTGCGCTGCTGCTGCTGCTTATAGCACGCGTCTCGCCCATAAACATTGTAAAACACTGCAGAGGCTGCCTGCCCTGCCCTGCCCTGCCGGCCTGATGTGGTTCACGTGGCCGGCCACCCCCGGCCCCGCCCCGCCTGCGTCTAAACGCTCTGCTGCCCCGACAAGCTCCTACCCTCCCCGAAATCCGTGCCCTATTCTGCGCTCGCTGTAGAGCCAGTGCCCTGCCCTGCCCTGCCCCGCCCCGCCCCTCACCAGCATGAGTGTTTGTAATCTCCCCGGCTCGTGTCTGGCCGCGAGTATGAACAGAACAGACCAACGGCCAGCTCAGAGAGTGTTCCTGCTATCCTGCCTGCTGGCCTCTGCCCTGGCCCCGCACCGCACCGCGCTGATGGTAATGTGTCGCACCTGTTACAGTGCCCGGGGAGCACCTGGAGGTCGAGGTGAACGCCGGCGACCGGCTCCGGCTGCGATGCCCCGGCGACGTGACGTGGTGGCGCAACGGCGCGCCCCTCGTCAACTCGACCAAGACCGTGCGCGTCGGCAAGCAGTGGTGAGTACTGCACTGCACCGCGATAGCAGGTTCTTCAGCCAGTGCGTAAGTCTTCACGAAAACTGAATCAACCGCTTGCTGTGTCGGCAGGATGAAGTGGCGAGCGGTGAAGCGGAAGGACGCCGGTGACTACAACTGCCTGCCGCGGGGTGCGCGCGGCGCCGCCGCCGACTGGGCAAACGTCACCCTCATCGTCCTGGGCGCAGCGCGGCGCGAGCACCTGGCCGCGCCCTCGGCGCTGTCCGCGCACCGCGACGACCTGCTGCAGGACCTGCACGACATGCCCCAGGCGGACGGTGGAGGCCGAGCAGACGTCGAGGACGAGGACCTGAACGCCGTGCCCACGGCGCCCGCGGCCTCCACCTCCACCTCGGCCCCCGAGCGGGCGCCCGCGCGCACTATGGCGCGTCGCGAGGGCGACAAGGCGCTGCTCGCGTGCCCCGTGGCGGGGCCCTCCACCTCCACGCCCTTCTGGATCAAGGACGGCGAACCGTTCCCGCTGGCGGGCAGGGCCTCGGCCCAGGGCACGTCCCTCAGCATCGTGGCGCTGCGCGTCGAGGACTCCGGCAACTACACGTGCACCGTGGCTAACCGCAGGGGCTCTGATGCCTCCTCCGTGATGCTGCGCGTGTTCAGTAAGTGTCTGCACGGCCGAGGTGCCCTGCTCCTCGCTTCGCAGTGGGGCTGAGTGACTTACCCGACTCGGGCCTCCCCCTTGCTGCAGGCCGCGCCGAGGACATCCCGCTGGTGCTGCAGGCGCCGCGCAACGCGTCCGAGCCCGTGGGCGGCACGGCGTCCTTCGTGTGCGAGCCGTCGCCGGACGCGCCCGAGACGGCGCGGGTGCGCTGGGTGCACCTGCCGCCGGGCGAGGATGTGGGCGCCGCCCTGGACGACACGGTGATGCGCACGCGCGAGGTGACGGCGCGCGGCGGCTCGCCCGGCGCCTTCCCCCGCCTGCTCGTGCTCGAGGACCTGGTGGCCGAGGACGAGGGCTGGTACGTGTGCGTCGTGCACAACGGCGCGGGCAAGGGCCGCGCCTCGGCCAGCGCCTGGCTGCGCGTGCTGCCGCGCGAGGAGGACCACGCCGACCTGGGGCTGCAGTGCCGCGGCAACGCCACGCAGGGCCTGGCGAGCGACAAGCTGCCCCCCAGCGCGCCCCGCTTCACCAAGCCCGAGGCCATGGCCGCGTACGACGCCAAGCCCGCCGGCAACATGCTGCGCCTCAAGTGCCCCGCGTTCGGTGAGTCCCGCCGCCCCGCACGCCCCGCACCAGCGTGTTTGCCCTGTAGTCCGCCCTCGATTGCCCCGTACTCCGTACTAAGGAACCCGTCCCCCCTGTCTGCAGGCAACCCGTGCCCCAACGTTACGTGGACCAAGGACGGGGCGCCTATCCAGCGGCAGTGGGTCGCCGTCCGCTACGGCGACTGGTCCATCGTCATGGAAGAGCTGGTAACGGAGGACACGGGCAACTACACCTGCAATGTGTGCAACAGCCTGGGCTGCATCGACTTTACCACCAAGGTGGACGTTATCGGTGAGTTGCGTTACACAGAGCCTCGCGTTAATTGCACTTTACTTTGCAGCCAGCCGGCGTTCCCTTTTGTTTGTTTCCGGCAGTCTGGAGGGAATTACAATGACTTTCGCTGTCGCATCCTGGGCCTAGTCGCTAGTTGTAAGGTCTTTAACTGTCCTGCTTAAACTCTCTTGTTATGTTCCTTGGCGAGTAGATTGATACTAACACTGCGTTTTGTTCCGCGAGGTAGCCCCTTTAACTTTAACACTCTCCCACTCGAGTCCAGGGCTGATCTCTGCATTCTGTATGGTCGTAGAGCAGAGATCGCCCTCCTACTCACTCCCTTCTCCTACTCTTCACGATTCAGTCGAGAGACTCGCATGGCGGTGGGGAATTCCACTGGACAGCATGCAGCGACCCCCTCCCTTCACCCCCTTCCCCCTCTCCCCAGTGCATGAGATTTGCCAGAGCGACCAAAAGCACGGAGCATGACGGGAATGTAATGTTTGCGACAGAGCGCTACCCCCACAAGCCCTACATCAAGGAGGGCTTCCCCCGCAACCAGACGGTGCTGGCCGGCTCCAACGTCTCCTTCGAGTGCCCGCTCTACGCGGACCTGTCCGCCTTTTACCAGTGGTTTCGCATCCTGGCAGCGGATGTGAGCGAGCTCTCGCCGAGTTTCTCTGACGGCGGCGCTCGCGGCGAGGACCCTCCGAACGGTACTCTCATCCAGGTAAAGATCAGCAGGCGGGCCCGTGGAAGGAGTTGTCAGCGTCCGCGTCTTTCGGCGTCTTTCCGCGTCTTCGCTTCGGTGGCGGCGGAGCGGTGGCCGCGTCCGGTTGCTGTGCCGTTTGCGTGTGGTGACGGTTGATTGGTGGTGGTGGTGGTGGTGGTGGTGGGGGTGTTCCCAGCGTTGGTTTTTGTTCCGTTATATGCTGTTTTTTCTATTTTCATTATTGTTTGCATGAATTTAAAGTGTGGTAATGTGCTGCTAGCTAGTGATTAGACTTTAAGTTGTATATAAATGTCCAGTGTAATAACAGCTTCATAAAATATGTGAATTTCTTGTGTTGCTTTAATTGTGCTATCTTTTCCCATTGTGCTTTGTGTGGTCAGCTGCAAAAACAGCTTTTACTGTTTCGCAATATGATGCTTACAATTTTTTTCATTTTTAATCAATATGGTCATTGGTGCAAAATAGATCAGCTGAGCAAAGCTTTTAAAACTGGTGGCGGTGCTGCTTTTTCGTTTTCACAGAACGCCTGAATCATCGGCCCATCATTACTGAGCCTCCTGCCAATTCCTCGGTTGTGGTTGGTGGAACGGTTACTTTCACCTGTAAGATCCTCTCTGACCTGCACCCGACCTTATACTGGTTCAAAGGCAATTATTCGGAGGGTGACAATGACAACAGAAGGGTTCAGGTACGATAACAATTGCCAATCTACTGGCATCGATTGACTTGAGCTTGATGCAAGAAGCACGTACCAAACCCAACTAACAATTATGTAGGCATGTGAAATGCCTTCCATAAGTCCTACAACGTAACATGAAGCATGTGAAACTAACCAAAGCACTTATGCAAACAAAGTTACAAGGTGTGTCATGAAAGAATTTCCATTTGCTATTTAATGAGCAGAGGTTGACTTACATTTTATATTGATTTGTTAAATTTTCTTTATTATGTGTTGAAAGCAGTATGAGAAGTACTTTCTGTAAATAAGTCATGCATGGCTTTATCTTTTCTCATCCTTTAAATTTTTTTTAAATAATTGTTTGTCCTCAAGTAAAAGAAGTGCATGAGTATAAAATAAATATTGTATGCCTGCTGTAATTTCGGTGTCTATCCCAAAAAAAAAGTAGGCCAACTTTGACTATCAAAATTTTGGTGATCTCTGGCATTTTGGCTGAGGGAACCGTCTGGACCTCTGTAATTTTCATCTTTTCGCTTACAGTCTGGTGACACTGGCATCACTGACCCGGAGGTCCTTCGCCTCTCAAATGTGACGCTGGAAGACGAGGGCTTTTACACGTGCGTGGCGGGGAATTCCCTGGGCATAACCTACGCCATGGCTTACCTGCGCGTCGTTGAATGTAAGTACAGTATCAATTGCAAGGGCAACCCGGCGTTTTCCGACCCCCGCTTTTCTTCATCTAATGGATACTTTGGCCGTCCCCAGCCGAGGACGAGCTGAACCCGATGCCGTCGCTGCAGCCCGTGCAGCCCATGCCGCAGACCTTCGTCATCAACCTCCTGGCCGGCGTCCTCTGCACCTTCTTCCTGCTGGGCATCTTCCTCACCATCCACATCTTCCGCCGGCTCAAACGCGAGAAGATGAAGAAGATCAAGGCCATCGAGACGGCGCGGGCGGCCGTGGTGACGCACTGGACCAAGAAGGTGATCGTGGAGCCCGTGTCGAGGCCGAGCGGCGGCGGCAGCAGCTCGGTCAGCGTCGGCGAGTCCCAGTCGCAGGAGCCTCTGCTCATGCCCATGGTCAAGATCCAGAAACAGAAGTGCTCCGCGCCCGCCGACAGCCTCACCATCTCCGAGTACGAGCTGCCCGTCGACCCGGACTGGGAGTTCCCCCGCGCCAGCCTGTCGCTGGGCAAGAGCCTGGGCGAGGGCGCCTTCGGCAAGGTGGTGCGCGCCGAGGCGCACGGCATCCTCAAGCAGGGCATCACTACCACGGTGGCCGTCAAGATGCTCAAGGAGGGCCACACGGACGCGGAGATGATGGACCTCGTGTCCGAGATGGAGATGATGAAGATGATCGGGCGCCACGTCAACATCATCAACCTGCTGGGCTGCTGCACGCAGGACGGCCCGCTGTACGTCATCGTCGAGTACGCGCCGCACGGCAACCTGCGCGACTTCCTCCGGCAGCAGCGCCCCGCCTCCGGGGCGTCCGTCGGCGGCGTGTCAGTCTCCGGCTACGAGCGCGCCATCGGCATCAACAAGACCCTCACGCACAAGGATCTGGTGTCTTTCGCCTACCAGGTGGCGAGAGGCATGGAATATCTGGCGTCTAGAAGAGTGAGTAGATTCGTTTTTCATTCCCCTTTCTTTTACTGCCAGCGAGGGCTGATGGAGTGAAATTATGGGATTTATTTACAACGGCCATCCCTAATATCTCGGTTTTGAATATTCCAGTGTATTCATAGAGATTTGGCTGCCCGAAATGTGCTTGTCAGCGACGATTATGTCATCAAAATTGCAGACTTTGGTCTTGCAAGAGATATTCATTGCAACGACTACTACAGGAAAACAACCAATAGTATAATACCTGTGAAGTGGATGGCTCCAGAAGCGCTATTCCATAGAGTATACACTAGCCAGTCAGATGTGTAAGTGTAATGGTTTAGTCTTTCTGAATCTGGATGACTTTGTTCTCTTTTGAAATAATTCATAGTAACCATTTTCTATAACTTTGTTACAGGTGGTCGTATGGAATTTTGCTCTGGGAGATAATGACGTTGGGTGGAACACCGTACCCATCTATGCCTAGTGTAGAGAAACTCTTCCAATTATTAAGAAGTGGCCATCGCATGGAAAAGCCTCCTGCATGTTCATTAGAAATGTTTGTTTCTTCTTTTTTACTGTATTATTATTATTATTATTATTTAAATGTACAATGTATAATTTTTTACATTGTGTGTCTTATAGGTACATGCTGATGCGAGAGTGCTGGAGCTATCAACCTAATGAAAGGCCAACATTTGAAGAGCTGGTCGAAGAACTGGACAGAATTTTGACTGTTACGGCAAATGAGGAGTATTTGAATTTAGGGATGCCTCAATTAGTTACTCCACCTTCCAGCGAAGATGAAGATGAGGATGAGGACAATGATTTGGATCTTTTTCCTAATCTTTTGTAAAGTCTATGACCATGACAGGCCTTGGGTTTCCCAAAGCAGCAACAGCCAAAGACTGAATGTTTGGATTTAATTTTATTGTCCTGTTAATATCTTTGTGAAGATAATACAAGACATAGTTCTGAAAGGACAAACTAATTTTTTTTGTTGCTCTTTAAGTTTTGTTGTTGTTTTCACATACTGAAATGTGAAATGTGGTGGATTTTCTGTACGGTATGATGCAAATGTTTATGGATACATTAAAGTATTGTATTCTGTATATATGACCAAAGCTATGTAGTTAATACACATTTGTATATTTTCATTACTAATTCATAGTTTCATCCATTTGCTCTCTTGTTATTCATGTCATTATGTTATTTTGTTATTTTGTAAGCTATGGACTGAATGGTGCATTTTCTCCCATCAGGAACCAGATAAGTTTGATGGCATCACTACATTTGTGAGAACCTTAAAGGGGATATTACGTGTAAGACAGATATTTCTTAGTCAAATTTGTATTTTTCTGGTCTTTAATAGTCTTAAACCTTGTATAACCCCAGGCAGTCAAGAAGGAACTTGGAAAGAGGCAGATCAACAAGAGCAATCATATTTTACAAAACTTTTCCTCCTCTACCTTTTATTTATTTATTTTTTGTAAGAAGTATTGCCACTGATTTTTGCAATGTTGTTACCCGGCTGGGCTGTACATATATCTTTGTTAAGTGCAACTAGTCATCTTATAGTATTATTATTTGTTTTAACTTGGCCAATTTATAACTTTTGTTCCCATGCATAATATCTTTATAGCATTGCTAGAATTGACATTTATGTTTCAAACAATGTGTTGTAGAATGCGTTGTAGAATGCTATTACCAAAATATAAGGTTCTGCACTGTTTTTTATTTGTTATGTAAGCATTGTATGGCACACATGTCCAGCTATTCCTTCGTTGGTTTAAGTGTTTTGTTGGAACAAAGTTTATCCAGTCACAAGATTGAACCAAATCTATTTTCAGTCAAACAAAACCCAAAGTAAATTTTTCTTTGACCCACCAAAATGTATATAGATAGTTTTAATGTTTTTAGACTTAATTATTTCAATGTATTTCTTGTATTATTTTGTTTAATATGTAAAGATTATTTATGTGGTATGTTTAATGTCAAGTACAAAGATGAATGAGGCCAAAAGATATATTTTTCAGTATTTGTCCTTTGCAGTGATATGCTCAGCAGATTATAACTGCGAAAACTAAAAGCTAATATCAGTTCACATTGTCACATTAATGAAGTAGAATGGAAGCTGATCATCAAACTGCTCTTCTCAATGTGTAATTTATTTTTAAAAAATGTTTTTATCCTAATTAGGTTGTTTCTTTTATTTATTTATTTTTCGTTTTAATCCATTTGCCTCTCTTGCTAATCTTTTGCCCTGTGAAATCGTAACTCAGTATCTGTGCACGTGTGCACTTTGCCACTAGGCTCAATCTGGCTAAATTTGACAAACCACACATTACCTTCCAGGGGTAAAGGAAGGCTTTGTAATGTTTTCATGTCCAAGGTGGCATTGCGTATGGTGTATTGGCCCTGTAAGCAAGATTCTACCAAGTAAAGTTGCCCTTTTCAGCCCCAAAACTGATAGGGTAGCGTCAGAGAAGCTCACCACTTTTACAGGACAGGTTGGCCTCGGCGCAACGTAGTCGTGAAACCTGGACCACATTGTGTTAGGCTTGAACAGAAGGCTACACACCCCTTTATTGAAGCGCCAAGTCTGAAAGTGCTCACAGGTGTTGGCAGACTGCTGCTCGCGGCACTTGGTGAATTCGATCTGGACCTGAGGAGAAAACGGCCGGTGTTTAGCGGACGCGTCCGTTAGGTTTTTCACGTGTCTACAACACTGGAACTGAGCCCGACTCAGAAACCCTGCGAGGTAGTGAGGTGGGCAACCAGCAGACACCGGTGTGTTGCGGTACGGCCTACTGACAGGGGCGTCGTCACTACCGCGCAGCTCTCCGCCATCCCTCCAACACGTACCTCTCCTATATCCTTCGCCTCGCGAGTGATCTCGAACCCGCCGTTGAGCACGAAGTCAGACTTGCCGACCATGCCGACACTCATGTTCTTGAAGACGACGGCGTTCTCCGGCACATTACGGCATCCCTCCATCACAGGAATCTCGAGAACCAGGCGAGTCGCGGGTCGTAACCCTTTGCCGGGCTGTGTACAGACGATGAAACCTCGCTTTACAACCGTGCCACCAGTGCCATTGCAAGAGAAAAGTAGGCAATACGTAGGGCAAGAGGAGTAAAGTGGGCTGCATCCGCGCCTGCTTACTAAAAGCAACGCCACGGCACAGACGCGTGCGTGTTGCCGAGTCGGCAGCCCTCGTTACTCCACAGAGCCTGGGCTACTTATTATTGCCTCCTACTCTGGAAACACTGCGTGCCGCTTCGCAGTCCTGGTCGACGACGTTCTGCTTACTCGTCTCCGGGGCGCCAGGAGGCTGGATGCGCGGGAGTCGCAGCCTCCGAGGCGGATGACATGCAGCGCGCTGAGGGCGAGCGCTGCCGCCGCCGCCGTCACCAACCTCATCGCACTGGAGCGTCGGGTGGGCCCGGCGGCGGCTCTGGCGTGCGCAGCGCACTTTGTCGACAATTAGCGCTGCTGATCTGATGCCGCGTATCCGATTGGCGTGACGAGTGACGAGCGCTCCGGACGAACGCAGAGGACGACAAGGCAGGTGATGACGACCACACTGTTAGTCTGCTTTCGAAATGGGTTTCAGTTTTCCGTCGGATCCAGAGCTCTATCATTCACACCCATCTCCCTCAAACTGGCTCCGCGAGGCTGGCGGGGTCTTAGCAAACACACGACACGCTGCTGACAATGACGTTCGCGTCGACTGCATGAGTGACGACAAGTTGTCCCTATTTCTAGCATTCCTGGTATCATCAAAATCTAGGGGATCGATGACGTTGAGATGATTGAGAAATCCGCTTTCTGCACGGGGCCATCGGTGGCGTCCGAAGTACAAGCGCCGCGACCTTCCCTGTGCTGGGTGCACCGCCGACGCGACCGCCGCGACGGACGCCACCCGCGCGCTCTCGGTCGCAGCAGGGATGACGACGTTTTCGGGCGCCAGCTGTGTCCACAGCCGCGTTTCTCCCTTGCAACTAAAAAAGACATCGAGTCCTGTCCTCAGCACCCAGCAGTACAATCCAGGTTGTCAAGCATGTCGGTCCGCACGCTCAGCCTCGCCCTCCTCCTGTGCCTCCTCGGGGTGAGTGAAACGACCCCACGCTCAACGCAGCGGTCGGTAGTGCCTCTCACGAGCGTAAGACGAGAAACTACGGTTTACAGGGCCTCCAAGTCCTCGGTCAGGAGATCGACCCCGACGTGGAGGTGCTTCCGTCCACCCCCGACGGTACGGTTATCGTGCCCGAGTCCGTCCCCGTCCCCGACGATGCTGTTGTCGTGGCTGCGCCTGCGCTTCCCGAGATTAACGTCAACACGAACAACGTCGTCCACAACAACATCCCTGGTCCCAGCGTGGTCGAGGTGCCCGCTCCCGCAGCCCAGGTCGTCACCGTGCCCACGGTCGTCCCCGCAGTGACCGCCGCCCCCACCGTCGTCAACCCCGTCGTCCCCAACCCCACCGTGGTCAACCCCACGGCGACGACGGGCATGCGGTACGGCGTCGGCGTCGTGCCCCTGGGCAGCCTGCTTATGGGCGGCGGTCTCGGCACTATGGGTCTCGGCACTATGGGCCTCGGCACCATGGGCCTCGGCGCCGCCATGATGCCCAGGCTCATGATCGGCCGCTAGGCACGATTGTTGTAGGGCTCTGAATATCCCATATGCACCACAACGCTGTACTGGTATTCGGATCCCTAAATGAATTATTAAACTTGTCTGAAATAGATACGTTGAAAACGCTTTCTGTATTTCCTCTGGGGGGCAAGATCATGTTTTCCTCGTCTCTACAATCACACATATATTTCAAACCGTTAATTCATTCTCGTTGCGAAACTTCGCATTGTCTCTGCCAATTGAAGTACGCTGAACGTCACCGCTAGTCTCCAATCTTTTCAATCATTTCGTGTCGAGAGGAGCCGCGCACTCGAGACGGCCGATAATCAGGCCGCTTTGCGGTGTAACGAGATCGATAACGATTCGGCAGAGCCTCGTATAAAACTCCATCTCTGACGGTCCGCTCCGGCGGCTCGGCTCCTGCAACATGGCCTCCTTGATCACTTTGGTCACCGCCATCGCGGCCCTGGTGGCCTGCGCTTACGGTAAGTGACGACTTGAATGTCGAACGCGCATTACTTTTACCCCTCGGGCTAAACAACCCGAGGTGGCTCGTCACGCCGTGTGCACCGACTTCTATAAGCAACGGCGGGACGCTTTTTAAATTAATACCCATCACCGATCTCTCTCGTGAAACCACAGGCGCCGCCATCGACCCCCAGATCGTGAATGGCGACGTCGCCGACCCAGGCGAATTCCCGCATCAGGTCAGCTTGCAGAGGTGAGTATGACGATTTCGGTTCGGAGCGAAGCAGCTATTCGCCTCCTAGGGATCGCCACCACGTACCCTTTCACGAACATCTGCCTACGCGTCCCACCAGGAAGCAGACCCTCTTCTTCTGGAGCTGGACCGAGCACTTCTGCGGCGGCACCATCCTGTCGGAGCGGTGGATCCTGACAGCGGGCCACTGCAAGCTGGGCGGCGAGGTGTTCGTCGTGGCGGGCGTCAACAGCCTCCGCGACAAGGACAAGAAGGCCGGCCAGACTGTGCCCACCGACCTGTTCATCGTGCACCCCAAGTACGCTGGCGAAGTCAAACCGTTCGACATCGCGCTGCTCAGGACGACCGAGCCGCTCGTGCTGGGCCCGCTCGTCAGGGCCGCCCGCCTGCCCTCGCCCGGGAGCGTCCCCTCAGGTTGGTGAGCTCCCTGCCTACTCTCTGACGCAGAAGCAGCGCGCGTCGGATGGGTTGCCTACCAACAAGGCGTTCCCCGCCTGAGCAACTTACACCGAAGGGGAAACAACTCTGAATTTTGGTGAACACATTTTGCGAATTTTTGTGAATGTTCCTGAATTTTTGTGAATTTTTACAGAATTTTTGTGAGTTTTCACACGAGTTTTACCTAAATACTAGCGATTTTTTCCGAATTTTTCTGATTTTTTTTCTGATTTTTCAAAAGCGTTTCTGACTTTATTCAAATATTTTCTGAATTATGAGTTCTACAAAAAATTTAGAGTTGTTGCCCCCTCAGCTGTTTACAAACACAGGGACTTGGTCTCGCAGGTGACGTCACGCTTTCCGGCTGGGGCTACGTGAGCAACGGTCTCTTCCCCGGCACCAACGACCTGCACAAGATGACGGTGCCCTTGATCGACCTGAAGCCGTGCAATGCCACCATCACCGCGAACCTGCCGTCCTGGAGCGCCAGCACTCTGGCCGACACCAACTTGTGCACCGGCGCGGGCCCTCGCAACAACACCTCGGCGTGCAGCGTGAGCGTCGCGAGCGTGTTCTGGCCGCTGCCTGCGAAGCGGGCGAGTAGCGTTTACACCGTTTACAGAATTGTGATGCTATCATCGACTTTGCAGGGTGACAGCGGCGGCCCCCTGATCCTGGAGCCCACTGACAGCGAAGAGGCCGTGACCGTGGTCGGCGTCGTGTCCTGGGGATTCATACCGTGCGGCCGCGGGGGCAAGCCCTCGGTCTACACCAGGGTGTCCGCCTACATCGACTGGATCGCGGATACGCAGAGAGACAACGCTCCTTAATCGACAATAAAGATTTAGAAGTCATTCGCCCTATATTTCTATTTCGTCATTTCGTCGACCCGTAATGGTCAGAACACCAAACACCAATTTGAATTAAAGGCGCCTGTCGTAAATTCTGCGTAACCGGTTCCGCAATGAGAATTTCATCGGTGCGCACTTTGAGCGCGCGCAACCAGCAAACCAGCACCAATGCATTGTTTGTTTGTTGTGAAGTTTGAAATGGTTGCTAATGCTGCATGGGGAGGAAAGACGCTGTTCTAGGCTGGCAGCTGTGAATTCGTTTAGAATACCTTTGTCATTTAGAGGCAGGAATGTATTTCTAACGAACATGCAAAACACCTCGTTGGAAAGAGGTAACATTTCGACCCTCGTCTGAACTTAACCTAGTCCACTGCTCGATCCAATCTAAGAAGGTACTGCCAATATTTTTTTTTTTTAAAGGATTTGTTAGTTTTTAATACCTATCTAGAAAAACCTGGTTGTAATTTGGTTTTTAAATTATTTTTTCAACCCTCTGTTGTAAATATTCGAGTGCTGCAATGATCAGTATTTTTGTTTCATACCTCTTATTATTTATTTCAGTGCATCTGCGTCATTCAAATCCCTCACATTTACAATGCGGTTGATTGTTGTTGGAGATTGTGTCAAACTTCTGCATAGAACGGTTCCTTAATATTTTCCTCTTTGGAATTTAATAACCACTTTTGTGGCATGCATGTGGTTAAATCATGTGTTTCTTTCTTGTAGCATGTACCCTCTTCATCAGAAAAAAACAATTCTTTAGATCAGAAGGGAATTAAAAGAGGTGCCTGCGAGGAAGCAGGCTGTTCAGACTGTGATTCTTACTTCCATGACCCACAGAGGGGCTCGCAGTGCCAATATTGTGGCTGTTTTCCAACAAAACACAGAAGAATTGAAGGTTGAACTTAATTCCTGTCAAACCACTTTGTTGTTGAGAAATTATTCTGTGGATAACAACACTTCTTAACTGAATTGTACTTCTCTTTTAGGTTCATCTGACGATGATTTGGAAAAAAACGTTACTGAAAACGAGAAAAGTTTTTTACCTCAGCCACCTGAAATACATATAATTGATGATGGCAAGGGCACGGTGGGTATTGTATGCGAATCAGGAAATATTATTAATCCAAATCCAACAATTTTCAACTGTGCTGGAATCAGAAATAGCCGACCCATTGATATTATTTTCATGAAATACGCTCCGTGGATCGATAAATACAAGTATTTTATTACAATACTTACACCTCTTCAATAATTCTTCTTTCAACCTTCTAGATGGTTTATGAAGTTGATGACGATGGAACTATTACTATTCCTGATGATGAAGATGAACCTAGAAAATTACCAGATGAGCAGAACAATTCTTCTCTCTCTAATTTATTGTCTTTGAAGGATATGAATAAGGTATACATTCCATTGTTCATTAGAAGATATAAATTGTGCATATTTACATGATCAGTCAAGTAATAAAATCTCATTGTTACAGCAAGTTTCTGTAAATAAAAACAAAGAAAACACACCTCAGAAGGGTTCCAGTGCCACATTTGCAAGCCTGACTGCTCATTTGCCCAGGGTATGTTAATAAAGTATTCAGTATTTATATCTATCTATTTTATTTTCAGTATTTTATTTTTATTTTTTTCTGTCATTGCAATCCCCTATTTTTTTCATCTGTTGTAGGAGGAGTTGTATGAATTCTGTGTGCCAAATCATGTACCAGTTTTACCCTCTGTAAATAGTAAAGGTGAATGCCTTGATACCGCTACCCACTTTTTTTTGCTGCGGTGGATTTCATGGTCCATGTTCAATCTGAAGTTAGCAACTGAGAAAGACTATGTGGAAGTTGCAAAACTGACAATTAGAAAATATCCTGAGCTTTTATCAACTCTCCCACCTGACAGTAAGGATATTGTAAGTGAAACGTCTTCTGTTAGATGTTTTATGTTTTTCAATTAAACATGCAGAAGGTAGTTGTTTGAAATTTATAACCTTAATACTCTTTTAGCCAGGTATGGTGACTGCAATGAAAAGTCTTCTTCACAAACAATACTTTGATAGAAGACCTGCCAACAAAAAGCCACAACCAGACACTAAAGTAACATCTAGGCCAGCAACAAGAAAAGAATCCATTAGAATTTCAAATAATTTCAGCACTGTGAATGTCATCAGCTCCATAAAGAATGCTAACACAGGAAATGCAGCGAAAACTATGTTTCAATCGTCACCATCAAACTCCATTGTTGGTCAAAAGGCTGCAATAACTCCAATTCCTGCATCCACACCTGCTCCTGCTCCTCTTCCTATCCCCCCTGCTCCAGAGAAGCACGTTTTTTCCAAGCAGTTTGAAAATAGCAAGGAACACATCAAGAAAGAGATGAGAAAGGTAAATCCTTCCACACCAATGTTGCAAACCTTTCTTTCATCAATTCGGAAAGATAGAATGATACTGGCAAAGTGTCAGAGCTATGCAACACACATTGAAGAATTCCCATGCCTTGAAATTCCAGACCTTGTAAGCTGCTCTTTCTAAAGAGTTACCTTTATTGGGCTAACACATATAACGTTTTGTTTCTAATCTATATTTTATCAACTTGCTTAGGTTGTTTGGGAATTTTTTCAACAAGAACAACTTAAATGTACACTTCAGGATTTAAAGAAAAAATGGGAGGACGCCTTACCTCAGATGATTGAATATTTTTTATGTGGATCGAAAGAGGACTATCTTCTATCTGATCCAAAGACCAGTGGTACAGTTTCAAGACTTTTACGAACCTACAGTTTATTGTTAACCTGATGGTAAAAACATAACTTCTTTTCTGTCCATTCTAGATCTTCTTACAATGGAAATTCTACAAACCATCTCTACTCCAGCATTTTTTGGACCTGATCAAGGTGTGCCAAAATCTGAGATGAGAAAGAGCCATGTGCTTGAAGTTTTTCAGGTAATTGACCAATTTTAAAAAAATATTTTTTCAAAGTTTATTGAAGACATTTCTCAGCATTGTTGTATTTTTATTTTATTTTGTGAATTAACAGGGTAATATTCTCCCGCTGTTTGTGTTCCCTCAAAAAGGAGATCCTCCAAGATTGTTTTCTCTGGGAGGTGCTGATGAAGTTTATGTCTATCTTAATGGACAATCAATTTACAATGGTCCAGTTATTGATGCTCTTATATTTGTAGTTGCTGTGTACCATGTGTTCTGCTTGACTCCAGCAGAGAGTGCTCAAGCTGCATTTGGTTTTTTATTTGGGATTCTCATGCAAGAAAAGGGGATTGAAATGTACAAACGCCACCAATTTACTTATGAGGCATTGCGTACCATTCTCAAACTGTGAGTGAAGACTGTCATTAAAGAAATTAATTGTGTAGTGTCAGTGTTATGGAAAATTTTAAACGTATCTTCCAAAAGTTTTTAAATTTTTTAAAAATCTTCAATAAATTGAAACTTGAACTTTATTTTGGAAGCAAGCATGCCTATCGCATTTCACATTTTATTAAATTATTCCATAATGTTATGCTCTGGCATGATTGACTGATTTTTTTTTTTTAACTTATGTTTCTCTGCATGTATATATATAGACATTTATATTGATTTCCTTATCATATTCTACTGTTCTTATTTCCTTGTCTGTTGCACACATAAAATAAATTCTTAAACATATCTGTGCTGTCTCTTGAAATTCGTTTTTTAGAGGAGTTTGCCAGTGGACAACATAATTTCCTCATCCTCATCACCTCGCATGTTAATCCGAAGCCTTTGATATCAGATACAGGTGATAAGCCTGGGCGGCGATCACTGTTTATATCGGCGTCGCATCCGCGTCATCGCTTGTTGCGGCCGTCGCGGAGGAGGGGGGAGGCAGGTGGGCGTGGCGCGAGGAGGCGAGGCTATGCCTTTTCAGAAGATGAAAGGGAGAAGGGAAAGGAGAGGAAGGGGCTCCACCTGGCCATGCCATTCTCAGAGTGAAGGAAAAGGGGGGGGGGGGGGGTTAGAGGGGGAATCTCCTGCCAGTGTGACTCGACTCAGGCGTGGTGTGGTGAGCGCGCCGGCCTGGGCGGGGCCGGCCGGGCCAGGGGCCTGGCGGGCCTGGCCTGGCCTGCCCGGTGGCCAGCCCGCGCCAGCCAGCGCCAGCCCAGCCAGTGAGCCTGAAGCGAGAGAGGAGCGCGGCTGTGGCTGCGGCTGGCCCCCCGCCGTCTCGTACCGCCCCGCGCGGCCAGCCTAGCCTGGCAGTCAACCCGACGTACAGCCGCACCGCGCAGCTGCGCAGCAGAGCTCGCCCGTGCCGTCCCGTCCGCGGCGAGGACCGGGATGTAGGTGAAGCCGCCTGCAGCGAGAGGTTGGGCGCCGGCGCCAGCTGCGCCAGCAGCACGCCTGTCGAGTCCTGGCCGCGCGCGACGCCTCGCCGAGCTGCCGAGGCCCCGCCGGCCCGGCCCCGGCCCGGCCCCGGCCCCCGCCAAGTTGCGCCGAGTTGTCGCCAATTAACAGCGTCTGACTGACCGCGAGCGCGAGCCCTCCCCCGTCCCCGGCACGGCGGGCAGAGCCCCCGGGCCGCGGGTCCCGGGCCCCACCCACAGGACGGGACGGGACGGGACAGTCGCGCAGGAGCGCCTTGAGCCAGCACCGGCACGGCACGGCACGCCTCAGCCCTGCGAGGAATGCGCAAAGCCTGCGGCAGCAGGAGACGCGCCGCGCCGCGGCCAAGTAGTGCAGCAGGACGCAGCAGGAGCAGGACCGGAGTCCAGCATGTGCACCACCTACACGTGGCTGGCGTACCAGTGGCCTGAGCGCGAGCGCCAGGGCGAACGCGGTCGCGTGGACCCGCCTGCGCACCCGCCCGTCCTGCACCTGCCGCGGCTGCCGGCCGCCGTGCCCATGCCGTGCATCCACGAGGAGGACGAGGTGGCCGACGACGAGGCGGTGCGCCGGGTGCCGCGGCGGCGGCACGCGCGCCACTGGGTCGGACTGGCCATCGTGGGCGTGCAGATGGCGGCGTGGTGCCTGGTGGGCGCGCTGCTCATGCACCGCGGCGTCACCAACCTCAGGCGCCGCGACGCCGCGCTGCTCCGCGCGGCCGCCGCCGCCGACATCCTGCCGGCGGCCGCCACCACCACCTCGACCAGTGCGCCGCCGTCCTGGACTCTGCTCGGCACGGGCCCCGAGGACGAGGTCCTCGGCGAGGAGGTCGAGGCGACGACGGTGGATGCCGACGTCGACGACTTCGACGAGGACGACTTCCCCGAGGACAGCTTCCGCGACGTGCTGCGAAAGTCGTGGTCGTCGTACGTGCCCATGCGGCCGTCGCCGGGGCTCGTCGCCCCGAGGGAGGACGCCCCTCTGCCCCCGCCGGCCCCTCCTGGTCGGGTGGTGGGCACCGGCGCCGCCACCGCCGTCGTCATGGTGACGGTGGGCGGGGTGATGCTCGTAGTGGGGCCCGCCTTTATGGCGATCAAGATCATGGACGTGTACCAGCGGCAGAGGCGCCTCAGCAAGGTGAGTGCGTCTCAATAAGCGTGGTCGGAGGACGCGACCTGTCCGGGCCGGCCCGGGCAGGTTGACAGCCGATCGCTCCCGATCGCGCGTTTGAAAGACTCGCCAGAGAGTAAGATGCACTCCTTCTCTCTCCCACACCTGCTACTGCGCGCGGGTGCCTCTCAGACGCACCCCTTCCTCCGCGCAGCGCCGCGGTATCTGTTGGACCGGGGCCCCTGGCCGCGCCGGGTGGGGCCCTGACGTCTGACCGGTCGGCTAGGCTGCGCCCGCCCTGCCCAGCCCGGCCTAGCACCTCACCGTGGTGCAGTGCAGTGCCCCCATGGCCCGGGCTGGGGCCGGGGCTGGGGCCGATATGCGTCACCTCCTCAGCGCTATCGACGTGGACGGGGTACAGGAGTCGTTGTCGTTTTCGATGGGGAGGGAAGCAGGGCAGGGCAGGGATGGCCCATCGGTGACGTGGATCCTGTGGTCCGTGACCGCTCGCACCGCCTGCCCGCCTGGCACCGCCTTGTTCTTCACGCTGCGCGGCGCATTAATCCAGTCCAATCTGCAAGGCCAAGGTGGTGCATCACTCTTTGGTGTACCATGATGACAGTGCGCCCCGGCGCGCCCCGCCCCGCCCGAACAAGTTGGTAGTGGGCGTCGGGCGCGGCGCTATCAGCACCTGCAGCAATGGTGCTGAAGGCCCCCTCCGCGCCGCGCCGCCACCCCTGGCCTCTGGCTGACCGATACTGTACTGCATCGTCTTCTTCTTCGGAACATGCGGACGAGTCTTCTCCCTCCGCCTACGAAACCTCTTTTGTTACGCGTAACTTTGCATCGCTTGCTAAAACATTTTTCCCATAGTTGCGACGTCATTCGTTCCAGACCACAGCGAATTCTCCAGAAGCTCTCGCCGCTGCTCCCATAGCGCCTGGAAACAGGGATAGTCCCAGACGTCGGAACCGAAACAAAATTATGTCACGGGCTAGTAGACGCCGACTCTTGACAACAACAAATTCTTGGGCACGTGGGCGAGCTTTCGAGCCACTTGAAATTTGTATCTGGCCGTATCGGTATCGGTCACCGCGGCCTCTCTAGTTGCCCTTCTCGCACCACTGCAACCTCCGATACGTTCCATTACTGAACACGTCCCGCCGTACGTGCTGACAGCGACGGCACTCCGCCCGCTCGCACTGATTGTCCTCCGTCAGCACGCGCCGCCCTGGCCCCTGGCGCCGCCGTGACCACGCGCGACGGGCCCGGCCGGGCGCCGCCGCCGCCGATAACAATGCTGATGTGCAGCGTCACAGAGCGAAGCGTCGCATCCGATTCAAAGCGTGACCGTTACGTGCCTTTTTATTGCACTTTTACGCAACGAATCGGAGCGGAGCACGCGAGGCGCGGCGCGGCGCGGCGGCGGCCAGAGGCGACGGGCGGCAGCAGTCTCCTCAGGATGACTGTGCCGACCCGCAGCGCCACGCCCCGCCACGCCCCGCCACGCCCCGCCACGCCCGGCGCCTCCCATTTGTCACACCCAGCACGCCACGCCGGGGCGCGGCGCGCGCGTGCGCGGTCGCGGGTCGCTCCAATAAGAACAAGGATGCTGACAGCGTGCTGGCCGCCGTGACCCTTGAGGGTCAGTGTCAGTCGGGGGGCGGGGGCACCCGGGCCATATGCCCTGGTAGCCTGGCGCGGCAGGCCCCGCGCGGAGTGAATCAAATGTCAACGGTGGCGCCTCGCTTAGCGTCGCCCGAGGGCGGGAAACAACTCTAAAATTTCTGTACATCTCGTGATTCAGAAAAGTTAAAGAGCAATGAAGAAAATTTCGAAAAAAATCAGAAAAAAGTCTAAAAAATTATGGAAAGTTCAGAATAATTTACAGAAATTTCGGAAAAATTGCAGCAAAAATTTCAAAAAATTCAACAAAATTTACAAAAATTCGGAAAAATTCACATAATTTGCACACCAAAATTAGGAGTTGTTTCCCTCAAGGCCCCACCTATCGCTCTCGCTACGCCAGTCAGACCGCAACAGCATCAGCCCTTCCGCCTTCCCACGCCCGCCCGTGGCCCGTGAAAAGGTAGTGCTGGTCACGCTCTTGGGCTGTACCGGGTGTCCAGGAAAAGACATGAACGGCAGTTGGGTTGCATACGCTACTAGGCGCTGGGAACGGAGTAGACCCGGCGGTGGCGGCGAGGCAGGGGACCCCCCTCCACCGACCGGCCGCTGGAGGGAGCCATTGCAGGGAGTAGCGCCGCCGAGAGCAGAGGCAGGGCGAGTCGTGGTGGGGGTGAGGGGCACTCCTTGTGATCCCGCGAGCGTCCTACTCACCTCCACGGACGTTTCCCACGAGACCGCGAGCCTCCCCCGCGAGACCGCGAGCCTCCCCCGCGAGACCGCGAGCGCCCATTGCATAACTCGCGGGCTTGCGAGCCGGGTCGTTGGGACACTACCGCATTTATCCGCCCCCCCCTCCCCACTGTGTGCGAGTGAGACACACACTTATTCTGCTAGTTGTCTGCTAGTCATTTGTTTACCAGTTTTGAGGGAGGAGGGATGGGGAGGGGGGAATGGGGCGTTGGATCTGGCGGGAGTTTTAAACAACGCGATTCTTTTTTCACCTCTTCATCTCTTTTCATCTCGCGGGGGAGGCTCGCGTTCCCGCGGGGGAGGCTCGCGTTCCCGCGGGGGAGGCTCGCGGTCTCGCGGGGGAGGCTCGCGTTCCCGCGGGGGAGGCTCGCGGTGTCGCGGGGGAGGCTCGCGTTCCCGCGGGGGAGGCTCGCGGTCTTGCGGGGGAGGCTCGCGGTCCCGCGGGGGAGGCTCGCGTTCCCGCGGGGGAGGCTCGCGGTCTCGCGGGGGAGGCTCGCGTTCCCGCGGGGGAGGCTCGCGGTGTCGCGGGGGAGGCTCGCGTTCCCGCGGGGGAGGCTCGTGGTCTCGCGGGGGAGGCTCGCGGTCTCGTGGGAAACGTCCGTGGAGGTGAGTAGGACGCTCGCGGGATCACAAGGAGTGCCCCTCACCCCCACCACGACTCGCCCTGCCTCTGCTCTCGGCGGCGCTACTCCCTGCAACGGCTCCCTCCAGCGGCCGGTCGGTGGAGGGGGGTCCCCTGCCTCGCCGCCACCGCCGGGTCTACTCCGTTCCCAGCGCCTAGTAGCGTATGCAACCCAACTGCCGTTCATGTCTTTTCCTGGACACCCGGTATGTTACTTCTTTCTCCGCTCTCAGCCTCCGATCGCCCTCTGGGACCAACAGGCCTGACGCATGGTCGGTTCAGGTGCGCGGACTTGCAGTGGTGGTGCCTTAGCGGGCGTGGCTGGCCGCCGGCTCACAGGCCGCACTGCCGCGTCTTTGTCAGAATGGTCTGACTGCCTGTCGGTTCCGCGCGTGCCCCTCCCTATCGCGGACGGGGATACTCCTCACGAGGCAAGGTCGCGCTTTCCGACTTGGCGGGGTATTGCCCCCCCTGGCGACCAAACCTGGAAGCGAACGAGTCGAGGCGGGGTGGGGCGGGGCGATGCGCCCGGGCCCGGTGCCAGACAGGCCGAGGGCCCCGGCGCGGCGCGGTAGAGACGTGCCGTGGTCTCATCCTCTTCCTGCACATGCAGCTGTCGCAGAAGGACGATCCGCCGCCCAGCTACGACGAGGTCGCGGAGAAGGCGCCACGCTACTCCGCGCTGTTCCAAGTCCTGGAGAACGGCGAGCTGAGCGCCCTGCCGCTGGCGGGGGCGGTGGAGTCCCCGGAGCAGGCGGTGGAGGACTCCGCATCGGCGCCCGCCGCCGCCGCCACCGCCGCCACCGCCGCCGTCGAGGAGTGCGGCGTCCAGGATGACGATGGGGAGGAGGAACCGGACGCATCGACGCCCCTGAGACACGAGGTGAGGGAGCGAGGGAGCGCGCACCGCGCCAACACTCTTCAGCCTCCACTTCAACAAGCCCCTGGGTAACTTATCTCTGCCTGTTGCAGGAGGGGGCGAGGCCGCGCCAGGGCGACAGGACTCGCAGGAAGTCGGTGTGATGGACGGGACTGGACGGCCACCTCCCGTGTTCCATTGTGATAAAAGAGCTCTCTTTTTGCCGAGCAGTGTGAGCCAGAAGCGTCATGCACGCGAGGTTGTGTTCATTGTATGTATTTATTTTGTAAAATGTAATTCCAAGTAATAAAAACTGCCGTGTATTTGTGTAGAGCAGCGTCGGACTCCTCGCACCCCACCTGTGTGTGCGTTTGTGTGTGATTGTCATGTGAATGTCGTCATTTATCTCCGTGCGACACTGGGATCGAGAAGTGTTTCACTCGCGCGATACTACCTTCCCTTCCGAAGGAGCTTCGGTGCTGTGAAGATATAGGGCCACGTGTCTTCCCCCTCCCCTCTCTCTCCCTCCCCCCCTCTCTCTCTCTCACTCACTCTCTCTCAGAAGAATGCGACCTCCCGCCGAGTGCCCCCCCGCTCGTGAGGCAGAGGCGAGGACGAAGGCAGAAGGCACCGTCATGGATCTGGTCGAAGCGCCGCGGCGGTAGGCAATCCGCCCGCAGCCGTGTCGGCACTGCTTGGCCTTTGCCTACCTCACAGGCGCTCTCCCAAGCCCGACTGATGACAGAATCCGAAGATCGCTCCCGCGCGTCCCCTCCTTGTCCAACTTATGAGGCCCAGCCATTTCCAATATGGGCGGCCTCCATAGGTGCGACAAGGACAGCGGTGCGAACGCGATCTTCGGAATGAGACGGCTGCAGCTCGCCAGGCGGGTACGGACGCGGACGGTCGCGGTCGCCTGACAAGTGGCGAGTAGCGCTCGTCCTTGCCGTGAGGCGAGTAGGGCGCATGGCACGTCACGGGCGTGTATTGTGTTTGGTGATTAGAGCGGGCAGCGCGGAGCGGGGCGAGGCGGCGCGAGCCCTGCTCTACGCCGTTTCACAACCACACGCTTCATCTGTCGTGAGCAGTCGTGAGTCATTACGGGGGCCCTTACACGAGATGTCATCGTTCACGCCACACATATAGCGATAACAATACTGGTCGTGTTATCAAGGTAAGGATCCAAACAGCTAACATGACGCCACAATTTTTCTTTTCCCCCCTTCAATTTGGACTTCGACGCGTGCGTATACATCAAACATGAAATTCGCACCGCCTGATCGCTGGATCGTAATAATTTACTACTACCTGGTAAGACTGATCTTTTCGGCCAAGCAAGTGATCTTGCCGGCCACTCAAGAAAAGAAAGGAAACGAAACAATGAGATCGCAGACGACGGCGCAGCATGCACCAGTCGTTATAACAAGAGTCGCAGCAGGTTATCCTGGCGTTGTGGTGGGTCCGAGGGGAAAAAATACTAAAATTTTTGTACACCTCGTAATTCAAAAAAAAAAAAAAATCAGAGCCATGAAGAAAAATTCTAAATAATTCTGAAAACCTTTGTAAAATTCAGAAAAATTCTGAAAATCAAAGTAAATATGAAAAGGTAAAAAAAAAAAACTCTAAAAATTTCGGAAAGGTTAGAAATTTTGGATAAATTTCAAAAAACATTGCAACAAATTAAACAAAAATTCTGAAAATTCCACAAAATTCGTAAACCAAAATTCCGAGTTGTTTCCCCCTCGGGTGGGGTGGGTCACTCGTGGTCGGAGCGCTGCGATCGCCTCGTATCGCCGAGCTGCGGTGCTGAGGTGCAGCCAGGTGCAGCGTGACGTCCCACGTCCCGCCAGCCTCCGCTCCGCGCCCCCGCCCCGGCGGGTCGTATGTCATGTCGGCCGCCCCGTCCAACAACAGGACGCGGACTGGAGGGCCTCCTGCTCCTGCTGGCTCCTCGGGAGCGCGGGTTGCCGGGGCCTGACGGCCTGGCACCCGGCAGCGGCGTGGCGCAGCGTAGCTTTGCGTTGCCTTACCTCATCTCATTGCGAGAATAACCATATCGCGCCGTTGTTCAAACAAACAGCCCCTGAGCGCGGCGGCTCGCGGCCCGGCCCGGGTCGACGCGCACGTAAAAGAGGCGCTCCTGACGCTCAGGGCGTTCATACCTAGCCAGCGGCAGCTGGCACCGGGACCGGGCCATCACCCCGCTCATCACCTGGCCGCTGTCGGGTCGGGGCAGCAGCGGCAGCAGCAGCAGCTGGCCATTCACAAGGATACTACCACAGTCGACGACATCGCAGAACGCGTACACCGGACCCTTATCGTACACCGACCAGGCCGGCATCATGGGCAAGGGCGGTGACGGCGTCGTCGTCAACGTGGAGCTCAGGAACGGCGGAGCGGATAAAGGTACGAGGAGACGGCGCTGGTGACGTGCTGGCTGCAGTGAGGCTGGGAGCGGAGGCTGGAGCGGACAGGATGCGGGCGTGCGGCCGACTGTGTGCGTCGCGTCGTGCCCGCCGTGCCGTGCCGTGGTCGCGCGCGTGCAACACATCGCCATGGAATTGGCACATTTTCACAGCCCCAAACTGAATGGGCCCGGGCCAGCGCTGCATTGCGTGGCGTCTGATAGCGCCCTTGTTGGAGGCAACGGTGGCGTCTACTTATCACCGAGCTTTGTGGCCTCTTCTCTCTCTCTCTCTCTCTCTCTCTCTCTCTCTCTCTCTCTCTCTCTCTCTCTCTCTCTCTCTCCCTCCCTCCCTCCCTCCCTCCCTCCCTCTCTCTCTCTCTCTCTCTCTCTCTCTCTCTCTCTCTCTCTCTCTCTCTCTCTCCCCCTCTCTCTCTCTCTCTCCCCCTCTCGCTTTCGCTTCCTCCCTACCTCGCCCCCTCGTTCCCTCACTACCTCCCTCTCTCCCTCCCTCCCGGACAGATTCAGAGGGTTTTGCCCTGTCCTGTCCCCTTCCGTCGAATTCTAAACAACAATATACTGATAATGTTTATAGAAGACATTACTTTCGCGGGTGCAGTACTTTTCGAGATTCATGCCGAAACCTGTGTACTACAAAATTGCCTCATCACGGTGCGTTTTCTGGAGTCATTAGAAGAAGACAGAAGAGGGACTAACGTAAATGATCGGAACTCCCCCTCCCCCACAAAGCAGTATCTCATCCTCAAAGCGCGTAAGCAGTCACCCCCTTCCCTCCGCCGACGAAGCATTTGATTTTCGTGAGTACCTGTTTGTTCATGAGACAGCGCTTATTCGGGAGCTAAACGCTCGCACTCCCCGGCTCGCTCCTCGCACTCTCTCTTTAAACCCGTCTTATCTCGACAAATAGGTTTGTTCGTTCCGCCGCATGCCGCTTTCCGCCGCTTTCGGCCAGGCCAGGCGTGCGTTGAGGTGCACGTGGCGGGCGTAAGGCGTAGCTGTACCTCCCCCCCCCCCCCCCCGCCCCTCTGCGCCAGCGCCCCACCTGGACCCCGCCCTCCACGCACAGCGATAGCCCGCGCCGGCCGGCTGGCGAGCGGGGTGAGACGGGCGGGACAGGGCGCTGCCGCTGCAACGCGCTGTAGCTCTCCTCCCCGGTGACGTAGCGGTTGAACGCATGGACGATAAGGCGCGACACACTCTTTCATGAGGCACATCGCGCAGCCATCGGGAAAGAGATGTGAGAAAGCGATATGGGGCGGCGCGGCGCGGCGGGGCGGGGCGGTGCAGACGGGGTGCGGGGCGGGCGTAGGGCGGGGGTGGGGCTCGGCGGGGCGGGGGTACGCCCTGGGCTGGCCTGCCGTCTGATTCCGAAGTTCGCTCTCACGCCTCCGTCATTGTCGCACTCACGGGACCCTGCCATCCCCGCCATAGGGCACTGTCATGGGTGCGACAAGGACGGGGCTACGAGAGCGATCCTCGGCATCGGCCGGCTGGCTCGGTCCCGACCCGACCCGGACCGGCCTGGCCGGACCAGCGCGCGCGTACCCAGTGGCAGTTGTGACCAGCGCGATGAACTGCTCTGTCTACGGTCCACCCGTCGCTCGTCGGCCCTTTCCGGACGGTGGGCTATGTCTCATTCTGAATGGAAGTTTGTTGCGGCGAGAGAGGGATGCAGCAGTCGTGGAACGCTTAGCACTTTTATCGGAATCTTGTGAGGAGGAGGGGAGTTGTTGGTACGGCACTCTTAGCATCGGTGAGTCCCCGCCAGCCACCACCGCCCTCCCGCCGTGCGACTGATTCAACTGCCTAAATCGAGTGTTTTGTTTTGGTTGGCTCTTCCAGAGAAAAAGCCAGATGCGCCCGCCAACTATGAAACGGCCATCATAGCATGCGGTGAGTGTCGCAACGAAGATCATTTCCTTTCGCGCTGCTCCGCTGCTCTTGACACCGACAGTGTACACTTACGGCGTCCTCCGCTGTCTCAGGGTTCGGCAAGTTCCACTACCTGCTCATGGCGGCCCTCGTGCCCTTCTGCTGCTCGCAATTATTTAGCTCCGGCTCGACGGCCTTCGTGCTGCCCGTGGCGGGGTGCGACCTGCAGCTCGAGGACACCGAGAAGGGCACGCTGAACGGAGCCACCTATTTGGGTGAGTGCGTGGAGGGGCAGGTCGTTCAGAACGAGTCAGTATCAGAGGCACTGAAGTGATAATGTTTAAATCTACCTTTCTCTCTCTCTATCTCAGGCAATATAATGTGCGGCCTGATGTGGGGCGGCCTGGCGGACACCTTCGGCCGCAAGAAGATCCTAACGGTGTGCTTTCTTGTGGACTTCGTCGTGAGTTTGGCGTGTGCCTTCGCCACCAACTACTGGCAGATGCTCGTGCTGAAGATCCTCGCTGGCATGGTGTAAGTTGTTACCGAGGGGTACTTCACTTAATAGTGTACACCCATAGAAAAATCACCTTAAAAATCAGAAAAAATCCAGAAAAAAATTAGAAGGAAAAAAAACAACAAACAATTAGAAGAAAAAATTCAGAAAAACTCAGGAAAATCACAAAACAGCAGAAAAATCTGTGTACGTTTGAATTTAAAGCGAAGGACTCCTCGACACTGCCGCATATACCATACCGCCGTCCCGGGCTGGAATTTTAACAAATACCTGTGTGCGCAGCATCGCGGGCCCCAACGCCGTGCTGTTCTCGTACCTGGCCGAGACGCACGACGACAAGCACCGCGGCATGGCCATCATGATGACCGGCATGAACTTCGCCGTGGCGCAGGTCGTGCAGCCGCTGCTCGCGTACGCCATTCTGCCGGTGGAGCTGCGGCTGCCCATGATCCCCGGGGTCATGGACCTGGTCCCGTGGCGGCTGTTCATGCTCGTGTGCGCGCTGCCGTCGCTGTGGTCCGGCCTGTGGTGCGCGCGCCTCCCCGAGTCCCCCAAGTTCCTCATGGGCCAGGGCCGGGAGGAGGAGGCGCTGCGCTCCTTCCGCGCGATATACGCCGCCAACACGGGCGAGCACCCGGACACGTACCCGGTGAGCGTCATTGGGTCGCACCTTTAGCGACTTCAGTCCGAAAACGAAGTACACGGAGAAAAAAAATAAAATAAGTTCCCCGGACCAAAATTTTAGTTAATTTTAAGACAACAAATATTTTTTGGTTCGAAATACCGAAGCTTTAGTGGTCTTAACCAAATTTTTTATGATCATAAGTATAAGTAGGTAGATGAATCAAACGTGTTGGTTACAAGGATCAAATCAAATTAAAATGTTTTTGTTGTTGGTTTCACTCTTGTTACTAACACGTTAATTTCAGCGAGCAAATTATAGTTCTGGTGCCAAAAATTTGTTTCTGATCACAAAAGCTTCGGGGTTTGGTCCCCCAAAAAATTTTTCGTCTTCAAATTAACTAAAATTTTGGTCCGAGGAACTCGTATCTTTACAATTTTGTTCCTGGCAGATTAAGTCCCTCGACACGTGCGTCCCCAGCAAGCACCTTCGCGTCGACGGGTCGGAGGAGGGCGGCTTGAGGCGCGCCTGGCGTCAGTTCTCACCACTGTTCCACAAACCATACCTGTCTAGAATCGCCATCGTGATTTGCATTCAGACATCCCTTATGATCTGGTAAGGAACCGGGATTGTCGGAAAAGAGATGTAAGGAAGTATGCTGCTACAAGAGTACATTACTGGTTTTTGATCTCCTTCAGCATTAACTCTCTCCGACTGTGGACGCCGCAACTTTTCGCCTTCATGGAGCAGTACGAGAAGGGCGACTGGGAGGACAAGCCGCTCGCCAACACGGCGTGCCAGATGATCACGGCCGCGCTGGAGCACCAGACCGTCCTGGGCCTGGGCGCACTCGTGATGGCCGATGGTGCGAGCCTCAACGCGACCGCGACACCCGCTCCCTGCATCGACCTGCCCGTCGGCGGCGAGGTGTACCTCCGGTCCGCCGTGATCGGCACCGTGGGCTTCAGCTCCTTCATTGTCACGGGCTGGTTCTCCAAGAGGTGGGGCAGCCGGCCGCTTCTCCGTGAGTACCACCGCGCGGGCCGCGCCGCTCGGGTAGGCAACCCATCGCGCGCGCGTCCCGCACTGGCTGCCTGCCTGTACTTGTGCGTCACAATGACTCACCCGTGACTCCTGCTCGTCCCGCGTCCCGCAGTGTTGAGCTTCCCGCTGGCGTTCGCCTCGGCCCTCGGCCTCCTCTGGGCCACCAACTCGGACGTCTTCACCATCCTGGTGTCCCTCTTCACGCCCTGCACCGCCATCGGGCTGACGGCGCTGTCGGCCTGCGGCGTGGACCTGTTCCCGACCTCGCTGCGCAGCGTGGCCGTCAGCATGCAGCTCATCACGGGCCGCGTAGGCTCGCTCACCGGCAACATCATCCTCCCCGTCATCCTCAGGCTATCGTGCGAGGCCGTCTTCATCTTCCTCTGCGCCGGACTTGGACGTGAGTACAACGACCGGACGTCACTCGCGGGTTCGAGTTATTTCGGTAACAAAGGGAATTGATTGGGTCGAGGCGCCAGCTGATAACATGGCCCTCCTCTGGTCGGTCGCACCTCCACAATGGAATCCATTAAAGCTGCGTGGCGGTATTACTCACCCATTTGCATAATCTTTCTGTGCTCTGCTGAGATGGGGGAGAAGAAAAAAACGTAAATGACGTCGCCGTCATGACGGCGTTTGAAATTTTGACAAAGATCTTTGACGTCGTTGTCGAGTCTGTGTGGCTTTCTAGGATGAGGTAGATGAGGAGGTTTTGATTGGGTAACGTCATTGTGGTTTTTGTTTCCAGTCTGTTCCGTCCTCGTCTGGCTTCTGCCGAAGAAACCGAAAGAAGTAAAATGATTGCGCCGAAGATGACACGTCCCGAGAAGAGTGGGTAAAATTGGCGTGTTTGTTCTGCAACATTTTGTGATCCCAAAGAATCTCTACTTTCAGATCACATCATACTATGCTAGTCACTAATTGGTTAAGGATACATGGTATTAAGCTAATATATTACAAGTAAGAAATTGGAAAGGTCGAATGTCCCGTAAATAAAGACGTTAATGAAAAATACAAACCCAGTCATTGCAGTTGGTGTTATTTTCTTGGCCGCGACTCATGGGAGAGGAGGAGACAATTACTCGACATTATGTAACACTCCGTAATATAACACAGCACGCCCGCGATGGTCGGTCTTCCCGACCGTCGTGGCCGCAACGGCGGAGCAGCGTCGGAACTCGGCGGGCGGACCTGTGTGTGCGAGAGGGGCTAAGCAAGACGGCCCGGCCCGGCGCTTAAAGACGCGCTGGCCATTCGACTCGCACGTTAACCCCATGCAACTCTGCTAATAAGCGATACTGTACATTTAATAGTTAATTGCGCAACGGGAGGGACAGTATGAGGCGTAGGCCAAAAGCTTGACCCTTTTTTTCATCTCTCTGTCAAGTTTGACGTTATTCTCGCGTAATAATTATGGAAAAGAAATGATTGGATTTTTTTTGTTCTGTTTTGTTTTGTTTACGGGTGCGAGTCATGATTTATTAATTTGGCCAGAGCATAAACGATGTTCGGTTGCTGCTATTGTTGGGGCTCGCGGCGGCCTCGGCCGCGACGCCTCACCTGCCTATTCCCGTTCCGCGAGAAATGGAATACTACCGCATGTACGGTACGAAGACAAAAAGAATTAGCTCAGTGGCAGGAGCCGGGCCGGCAGGCGGCAGGTTTTGCCCGCGGCGCAGCGCCGTGCTGTGTGTTGTGGAAACAAAGACGCAGGTGGACAGTGCTCTTGAATCAGGTACGGCCTCCGGGGACTGTACTCTCCTGGAGCTCTGGCGGGGGGGCTGGAGCTGGAACTGGGGCTGGTCGGTCACCTTCCGTCAGGGCGTTCGTGGTGTGAATTGGTATCGGGGTGAGGTTAGGTCGCCTCTAGTACCTCTACTGGAAATACCTCTAATTTTTATTAGAGGTAAATTTACCTCTACGGCAATATGCCTCTAATAATATTGCTGCGAAAATACCTCTACAAGATTTACCTTTACGGTTAGGAGGAGTAAAACATAGAGTTGGCACAGCTACGACAGTTACCTCTCTACACCTTAGATGAAAATTGCGCAGTTCGGGAAAGGCGTGCAACGGTCACCCGGCGAGATCCGCAGTTGTTGAAAAAGGAATAGGTATCATGGTCGGAGCACACCTCAAATTCATTTTTTTTAAAAAGAGCTATTAAAAAAAATTGAAAAATTGGTAGGCCCCTACCTAACTCGCAACCTGCGAGCCCCGCCTGCTTAACTTCGGAGTTCTGATGGGATCCGGTGTGTTCCAGGCGACCGCCACCCCGCGGGCACGAGAAGTCCTCTCCGCTTCGGGGAGAGTCCCCGCTTAAGGCTGGCGGCCTGTCAGGCCCGCCGTACTACCCTATTTAAACAGCGCCTTGAAGCCGTAGGTAGCATTTCGGACCAACGACTGGGCACCACCGGACCGCATGACCGGTCAGTGGGAGGTAGAGGCAAGGCAGGACGATAGAGGGGGAGAAAAGCAGAAAGAGAAGTTTTTGCGGAAGAGTAAGCGTACGGTTGGTTAGACCTGTACTGACCCGCTCCCGCACAGGTCATGGAAAAGCTGTTTACTAAGGAGCCAGATTCATAGGCCTTACTTCCCCACGAGGGACCACCCCCCGTGGCATGGGACGGAACTTCCTGACAACTCGCTTTCGCTGCCAGTGAAGAACCTACCTGGGAATTGAACCCAGGCCCCAAGTGCCGAGTCTCATGACACCCCGCGGCTTTCGTGGTACTAAGACCACTAGACCGTCGGCGATTCCACGAGGGAGCTCCGTTGAAATGGGGGGTTTGAATTCCACTCCAGGCTGCTGTCCTCGGAAAAATTTATATTTAGCAGGATTCGAACCTGGGTTCCGCGGCTCGCGGGACGACACTGAACCGGCACGGCTACGACGCCACGGTGCAGAAGGCCTGCCCACTAGGGGTGACGCTGAGAAGAGCCGTAGTCGCCGACGAACCTATGCCGGTGGCGTCATCAGTACACCTGCTCTCCATGCAGCAACAGCCCGGCCGCGTGGCGACATTGGTATGCATATTGGCACCATTGGGAGTGTTGGGTGGGCACAGGTTCTAATACCGATCACGATATAAATTTTTTTTTCGAAGTAGCTGTGTCTCTTTTAGTTGCCCAAGGCACAAGGACAGTGGATAAAAAGGATTAAGTAGGTAAAAAATAAATCAAAACAAATCCGCAATCGACATTGATGTCGTCGCCGGTGAAAGCACGAGTTGGACAGAGGTTCTAATACCACCCTGTTTTTTCTGCTTTTCATTTCTTTTTATCAGTACGTAGTTTTGCCTATATTTGCAGTTGCCCGAGGCATTAAAAAATATGTTTGTTTTTTTAAAGAAAAATATTCACCGCGTAGCAAAGCTTCTAACTTAAAAAAGAAGAAAAAAGACGACATCAATGTCGATGTCGAGTGTTTCCAGTAGAGGGATCGGGCCACGCCGTTAGGGGTCTGCGATTCGGTGTATAGCCTTTCGGCATCGGTATTCATTCGTGCTGGTTTCGAGCTCAACGGAATCGGCCAGCAGGCGACTGACTGGCACCCTGAGGGAAGTGCCTGAGGGAGGCGCGTACTGCTTCCCCAGCCTCCGCCAAGAAAGTGTTGCCCAGGCCAGCAGTCTGATCCAGAAGATCGCTCTCGTTTCCTCCATCCTTGTCGCTCCTATGGCGGTGCCCTATGTTGGGAGTAGCAGAGGTCCATGCGTGCGAGAAGGACGGAGGGCAAGCGGCCCAGCTGGGATGGGACGGTACGTCTGAGGCTATTCATCAGATCAACTACCCGCGTCCGCGTGCCGCCCGGCACGGCCCGGGTGTTGTTGTATCTCCTGTGACGCACCGTTGTGTGGCGTCGCGCGGCTGGGCGGGCGGGGCGGGGCGCCGCGTCGCGTGGCGCGGAGGTGAGGGGGCAGCCGGGGAGGGGCGTGCAGCGTCCCCCCCCAGCCCCCCCAGCCCGGCCGGCCGGCGTTTAACCACGCCGCCGCCGCGCGGCTGGCGGTGATACCAGACCAGACGCAGCCCGGCCCGGCCTGGGGTCAGAGAGGAGAGCTCGTCTGCGGAGGAGAGACGACTAGTGTTCCCCGAGGCCCGCACCGCACCGCACCGCACTGCGAGCTCCACGTCGCCAACATCACTGAGCGACCCGCCGCTGCGCCCGCGTCCTGCTGCCCTCCGCTCCGACCTGACGGCTCTCGACACCACGACCACCTGCAGGAAGTGAGCCCGCCAGCAGCGCCCCCGTCAAGAAGTGCACCTGCGACGGAGTTGGTGGTGAATCACGCGCACATCACACCGCGGTGAGTGGAAGATAGGTGAAGTGCCCTTCCGCTCGGGTGTAGTAGCTATCGTAATCCCGTCCCGGTGGATAATGCCTGCGCGAAAGGGTTCCTGAGTGATCAATACCCCGTCTGTGCCGGGAGGGGGGTGGGGGGTTTATAACCCCTTGCTCTAGGGGTGTAAAGTATAAACTACCCAGGGGTATTAAGTCTTTACTGTCCCCTGGATATAAATCACCGGGGCTGTGATTAATACCCCGGTATAGATCACCTGGGTCATTTTTGTACCCTTGGTTATGAAGTCACAGACTTGTGGCCCAATAAGGACCACAAGCGAAAGATGAGGTTGGGAAGAATACAAGAGAGATGGGGTGCGTCTCAATTATTGTCGGTCGGTATGGCCGGAACAGCCGGAGCGGTCGGTGCGAGAGAGACAGATGCGTACAATTAAAATGGACGCATGGACGCTCTCTCTCTCTCTCTCTCTCTCTCTCTCTCTCTCTCTCTCTCTCTCTCTCTCTCTCTCTCTCTCTCTCTCTCTCTCTCTCTCTCTCTCTCTCCGGCCGTTCCGGCCATTCCGGCCATTCCGACTGAGAACTGGGACGCACCCCAAGGAGTGAGCGGGAGGTCCTACCCGAGGGGAGTCACTTCGAAAAATCATTGTACAGCCCCCAAAAAAATCATTCAAAAAATCAAAAAAAAAAATCAAAAAAATCAAAATAAAATCAAGTAGGAAGTTGCATAAAAATATGAAAAATCGAGAACAAATGAACCCCAAACTGAGAAAAATGGGAACAAATCAAGAAAAAACACAATTTTTTTAAAAAGTAACATATTATTTCTTTTTTATCTCGGGAAAAATCAAAAGAAAAATCAAAATCAAAAATCAAAAAAATCAAAAAAACCCAAAAAATCATTGTACAAGTTTTATATGAGTGACCCCCCCGCCTCTCGGTCCTACCTGCGGGGTGATTCCGAACAGCGTTTAGTAGTGTCGCCTCGCTCGCTCTTCATGGCAGTGCTCCATGAGTGGGACGAGGACAGAGAGATGAAACCACAGGGCGGAATCACACTGCAGGTGCAGAGGTGCAGCCCACGCGTCGTCTGAGCCATCTGAGCTGAGACCCAAGGGGTGGCCAACTCGAAGAAAACGTGTACACAGAAATACACTAAAAATACAAGGAAATACTCTACAATACACAGAAATACATAGAAATACTCAACTAAAATACGAGAAAAATACCAAAAAATACATTTGAAATACAAGAAATACAAGGCAAGTGTACACAGAAATACATGATTTGGCCGCCCCTTGCTGAGACCTCTGCCCCCGCGGGCAGAATGGGGGTGGAGTGTAAATGTTCCAGGATATTATTTGTACCGAGGGTAACTGTCCCCGGGGATGTATTCCGTGAGGCGGGGAGGAGAGGCTGGGAGAGGAACGCAAAAATAATCCCCTGCGACACCGGCTCCGGTGGCGCTGCGCGAGTGCCGGCCTGTGTGTGTGCAGCTCACAATTACCACACTGGATCCGAGGGGGAAGTCACTTCGAAAAATAATTGTATAGCCCCCAAAAATCATTTTACAAATTTCAAAGAAATCACTATAAATTCTAGATGAAAGATACAGAAAAAATCGAGAACGGATGAACAAGAAACTGAAAAATAAAGATGTAAAAGGCAGAAATAGGGGGAAAAGATCAAAATTTATCGGAGAGTGACAGAAATTTTCCTTTAAATATCAAAAGAAAAACCTAAACAAAAAGTCAAAAACTCAAGAAAAATGAAAAGTGAAAAAACAAAAAAATACTGAGCACATTTTTTATGAGTGATCGCCCCTCGACTGGCCCTAACAGAAAATAGACGTCTATAGATGGTCTATGGCAGATCTACCCCATCTAAATGTTTAGACGTCTATAAATAGATGTCTAAAAGATTGGTAATAGATGTCTCGGGGCATTTAGATCTAGCTGTAGACGTGTAGAGACGGTCTACTTCTTGTCTAACACATCTATGTATTTAGACGTCTAGTGCTAGATGAGATCTAGAGGCCGCGAGACGATCTACTTCTCGTCTAACTCATCTCTCCTTTTAGACGTCTAGTGCTAGATGGGGCCTAGATGCCGCGCGACGGTCTACTTCTCGTCTAATTCATCTATCCTTTTAGACGTCTGGTGCTGGATGGGGTCGAAAGGTCGCTAGATGCTCTACCTCTCGTCTAACTCATCTACGCACTTAGACGTCTCGCTGTAGATAAAGTGCAGATGCCGCGAGACGCTCTACTTCCCGTCTAAAACTTTGACGCTTTTAGACTGAGTCATTTCCAGACTGCCGACACGTACTTCTACCGCCTATGACACTTCATACCGCAAGGTGATGTCTACTTGCCGTCCCGATAAACGCTGATTACGCAATCTATTTACCATGTCGCTCTAGATCTCATATAGATGATTTGTAGATCTTAGTGCCAAAGCTCCCGCTAGATGGCGTTGCAGTTAGCATATCTGCAACTTAACCACTTTTTTAACTACAAGTTCACTTTTTTTTTTAGAATATCGATTTTGATTTTGCGGGTATGTTTCCGCAACTTATGTTGCTATGGACTACGTGCAGTTTTTATTTAAAAGAATCAATCGTGATCCACAAATAATATATTTAGTCCTAATGCTCGGGAGGCGCTTGCTATGAGGTTTTGATAGGGAGAGGCGACGTTTCCGCCATAAAGTTGTGGAAAGTACGCGCACTGACACAGTTTCCAGTCTGAGGGACAAAGAGCCCGTCCGATGAACCTCCGTTCTAATTTTTGAAAATCTAATGTCGGATGGCTTGTGTCTCCGACTCTTCCTTTCCTAGGGGTTGATAGGTCGAATTATGATTTGACATTGCAGAACTCCCCCGTCACAGGTCTATAAACTATCGAGTAGTAGCAGTGGTAGACGCCAATCGGTGACATTTTATCTAAAGCAATAGCCTATTGGTCGTCTACAACAATCTTAATGCAGTCTAGGGACATATATGTCTAAAAAGCCTCTTCCCGCATACGTCTGTTCGATGTCTACACATAGACGTCTAAAAGATCGCACGTTTGCGGCCATTTTAGACTGTCTAATAGACGTCTATGATAGATGGCTATTAGACGGCTGGGCATCTATCCTTAGACCTCTTTTCGACATCTATGGGACGTCTATTTTCTATTAGGGGGACAATTAACTCTATATCCATATGAACGCCGAGTCCAGTGGTTTCGATCATCGACCTGCCGCAGCTATCGTTCTGCGGCAGAACTCTGAGGTACCCGCGAATACCTGCCTGTACACTGTACTCATGTGGCATAGGTGTGCTTTGCCGGACGGAACGCGCCTCCGGACTCCGGACCGCCTAGACACGCACACCGCGCTGTTCGTACCTCCCCCCTCCCCCCTCAGTACCTTGCCTGGCTGGAGTTCTGGAGTTCCTTATCCCCCCTCTCTCCCTCTTTCCCCCGTGAGAAAAGTCCATCACAGCATGGGCAGCCACCGGCCATTAAGACTGACTAAACATCGCCGGACCGGCCGTTCAAAAAGGTTCGCTCTACTCTGCTCTCCTCCAAGAACTGCCGTAGAATTTTCCTGGCAGAAACGGAGTGCGAACGCCTTTGCTTTGATGCGCTGCATATTTCCTGAAACTCGACTGGACCTTGCTGGAATTCTCCTGGAGGCACAGACGTCGAGCTTGATAGGGGTGCAAGGGGGGTATATTTAGGCATAAGGAATTACGTGGAATTTTTTTTTGCTCCCTTTGAGTGTAACTACCTACAATAAGTGGGATTCGATACAACTCTGGCGAATTAATTTTAATTTAATTTCTTTGCGAGGCTCTGAGCTTACCTGACTTTAACTGGAATTGTTCCGGATCCAGCAAGCGAGTTCTTACAAGACGAGTTTAAGGTGAGACGTAGCGCAGCGAAGCAAAGCGATCGCACTTGGTTCCGGCCTGGATGTGGACTGGATTCTGCTTGGTTTAAGACTAAGGGCTGTCTGGACTACAACGAGATACTCACTGCAAGGACCATCGATTTCCTAGTAGCGGCCTAGACACCATACACGGGTAGGGGGTAGGTCCTCCTTACAATTTCTGCGGCGGTGAGTGGGGCGTGGTTGGCCTTTTGCACGGCCCGGACAGCGCTGTTTGGTTAGACTGTCTGTCAGTCCTGCTCTGCGACCGGTGGTCGCCCGCGCCCATGCTGTGTGATGTCCTTTGCCCTCTATCCATTATTCGACCGTGCGGGGCGGGGCGGGGCGGGGCGGGGCGGGGCGGGGCGGGGCGGGGCGGGGCGGGGCGGGGCGGGGCGGAGCGGAGCGTGGAGGGAGGGGAGGCAACGCATTGCGTGCGGCTGGTGCGGCCCAGGCAGGCGAGGCGGGAGCGGCGGCGGCGGCGGCATTAGCATGAGGGGACTATCCAGGGCCGTAGGGTAGGACCTTAACTGATGCCACCGATGCTCGCGAGGGGAAGGAGGAGACGCTCACACTTCCGGCTCCTCCTGGCCAAGAACAGACCCAGACAGACCAAACACAAACACCTGTCAGTCTACTCATACTCACATGGTGAGCCTGGTCGCACCTGATTAGCACGCTCTGTATACAAGTCGGGCCACCCGTGCCCCGTGCCCCGCCTCGCCCGGCCCCGCCCCGAGCACAAGAAGAAGTAGTGATCCCGTGCCTGCTTCACCTTGCACCCCCTTCCTTCCCCCTCCCCGATCGACGAAAACACTCGGACTTCGCACTGACTTCTGAAATACCGTTCACGCCCCGCCGCGCCCAGCGAGAGGCCTCGACAGTTTGACAGTCCCTGGTGTACCTTGGTGGCGGCTGGGCCGACTGGCACCCCCGGTCCTGCATGGGCCTCGCGGGCCCCTGCCCCGCGAGTGTCGTGTTGTTCGCTATAAATAGCAACTGACTGGCCGCGCGCCGCGGGCGCTGCGCTCCCATTGCCTTAGGTCAGAGCGGGACCCGGCGCGACCCGCTGCAGCACCACCGCCTCATCCTCGGCGTCGTCATGACGGTCAGCCAGAAGGCGTGGCCGGACCTGCGCTACAAGGCCGCCGGCTGCGCCGACACCCCCGGCGTGTCGGCCGAGTCGGCCTCCAGCGTCTACCCCTTCCTCTACTCGGGCGGGCGGCGGCGGCCGCTGCCCGTTAGCTTCGTCCTGGGCGGTGAGTAGTAGTAGCAGCAGCAGCAGCAGCTGGAGGTTATGTCACCTCGCAGCGCCACCCTGCCACCCTGTTGTCCTGCGGGCAGCCGCTCCGGCTCGGCCCTGCTGATGCGTGTGTGTTGCCAGTACTGTGCAATAATGTGGTCCGATCCGCCTGTGCTTTCAGCTGTGCTGACCAGCGTGCTGATGGCCCTCGCCGTCGCGGGGAGTTACCTCATGTGGTTCACCAATGTCTATGAGAACATGATTCACGCGGTGAGGCACGCGCGCGCTTGACACTTCCCGCTCTCCCCTATATACCCTTCAATAATAAAAATACGCCGTGTGTTGTGTTTTTGCGGTTTTACGGTCGAACGTAAGACACATCACCGACGCCGTTTAACAGGCTCAACACTTGTCTTGACCGCAGCCGATGCAGTACGTCGAGGGCAGCGAGTTCATGAGCAGCTGGCTGTCTCCGCCGTTCGGCCCCACCACCAAGCTCTACCTGTACAACTACACCAACGTGGAGGACTTCATGGCGGGGCGCGCGAGCCGCCTGCGCGTCCAGGAGCTAGGCCCGTACTCCTACGCGTGAGTACCCGCGCACCCCGTGCGTACAGCACTACCTCGCCTCCGAAGAAGTGGTGTCACTCCTACTTGCTCTGGCCCGTGGGCTGCCCGCAGTGAGACGCTGGAGCACGTCAATGTCCGTTTCAACGACAACGACACCATGACGTTCAAGGAGAAGCGCGCCTACACCTTCCTGCCCGAGATATCCGCGGGCTCTGAGGGCGACATCATCGTCGTGCCCAACTTACCTCTCATCGTACGCTCATTCTTTTTTTTTCCGTTTGGTTGCGTTTTTTTCTTTTTTTTTTTTAATTTAAATATTTGTGTTCCTTAATTCTGTCTTGTTTCTCCTCGTGACGTAGTGCGCCATCGCGCGGGTGCGCGACGAGCCTTACGTGGCACAGCTGGGGCTGCGCAGCGCGCTCTGGGCAAGCGGCGGCTCCCCCTTCAACAAGCTGGTCGTGCGCGACTACTTGTTCGGCTACAACGACACGTTCTACAACATGGCCAAGGCAGCCGTGGAGGTGGCCACGGGCGGCACGCTACCCAAGCTGGGCATGCTGGCTCCGGTGAGCAGTTCCGTCCCTTCTCCCACATCAAATCGAGGGGGGATCCGGGGTGGTCACTCATACAAAATGTGCACTCTGATTTTTGTTAACTTATGATTTTTCAAGGAAAATTTCTGTCAATTTTTGATAAATTTAGATCTTTTACTCCAATTTCTAGATTTGCTCGATTTTATTTCGTATTTTTGTTAATTTGTTCTGGATTTTTCGCACTTGTCTAAATTATTCTTAATTTTATTTTGACTTTTTTTTGGTGGGGTAGGTTGTACAATATGATATTTCGAAAACGGAAATCGTGTAATTTTTCTAGGATTGTGGTTGACATTGTTTGTTTTTTTTCGCAGCGCACGGGGCTGAGCAGCAACGTGTACACGGTGGCGACCGGCCGGCAGGACTACAACCTGCAGGACCGTGTGGTGCGCCTCAACGGCAAGGCGGACCTGGGCGCTTGGCGGGACCCGCAGTGCAACAGCATCGAGGGCTCGGCGGGCACCTTCTTCCCCGCCGAAGCGGCTCGCCGGCGCGAGCCCCTGCACATCGTCAACGCCGACGTCTGCCGCCGCATCCGCCTCGAGTTCA
Organism: Frankliniella fusca; assembly: GCA_029379305.1. Lineage (NCBI taxonomy): Eukaryota > Metazoa > Arthropoda > Insecta > Thysanoptera > Thripidae > Frankliniella > Frankliniella fusca. Next base: position 1,406,451 of record JAHWGI010001056.1, on the reverse strand, counting down.
AGAGGGAGGTGACGGTCATGGACGGCATCCCGGCCCTGCGCTACGGGCCGCCGGACGACTTCCTGGACAACGCCGAGGACAACCCGGACAACGCGTGCTACACGACGGCCTCGTACTCAGGCGTGCCGTCGGGCGTGCTGCTCAACGGGCCCTGCTTCATGGGTGGGTACATTGCGGATGGTGATCGAGACGGAACAAAACCATTACAGTGCTTGTGGGCGGATAGTGTATCAGGACTGCAACTGCGTCATGTTTAGACTCGCCGTCCTTCATCTCGTTCCCGCGCTTCTACCTCGGCGACCCCAGGCTACGCGCGGCCGTGGACGGCATCGAGGAGCCCGTCAAGGAGCTTCACGAAATGTACTTCGACGTCCACCCGGTAAGCTTTGCGCATCGCGAGTGCTTAGAGAAAAATACCCGCCACCATTCGCACCACCTCCATTCTGACGCTGGTCTGATTGTACTCTGCAGGAGCTGGGCGTCAACCTGGGCACCGCCATGCGCATGCAGGTCAACGTGATGGTGCGCAAGGCTGACCTGCTGTCCTCCTACCTGACGCAGTTCGAGGACAACACCATCCTGCCCGTGCTGTGGTTCGAGACGGTAAGCCACCGCCATTGACTTTGTTTAAACCAATCTGAAAAGGAGTGAGGGACGCCTCCGGCGGGCCCGCCCTGCGGAGGTGGTGTGTATGACCCTCGCCTCCGAGCGCCCGCAGCGTAGGCAACTCGCCGCGGCGCGCGCTGCTGTGCGGTGGGCTGCCTACCCCGCGGGCCGCTCCCTCACGACGGCCGCTCTGCGCTGGCCCGGCTCCCACAGGTGATGACGGACTTCCCCGAGGACGTGCGCACGGCCACCTGGCACGCCACGTACACCGTGAGGACCGTGGAGCGGGCGGTGCGCTACGGCCTCCCCCTGCTGGCCGTCGTGTGCGCGGCCGTGCTCGCGCGCCTGGCGCTCGGGTGGAGCCGGGGCCGGGGACGACTGTCCGCGCTGTACCAGGCGGCCGACGGCGAGCTGCACTAGCGCAGCAGCACCGGCCCGGGTCTGCCCTGCTGCCCCGCCCCGCCCCGCCAGCACCCGAGTGCCATTCCGTATGCAACGATCTCCACGGCCCGACCGGCCGCCTCCGTCTGTGATAATATAGCCGAGCGTAGCGGGCACGTGTGATCAACAAATCACTCAGAGAAGACGACGCGAGCCGCCTTCTTTTTGTGGCTGTCTCGTCATCTCAATACACTGACTGCACCGCGCGCTTGAGAACAGATACAGTATTGTGCACTGTGCGTGACATTCGAGCGACGCCGCCTCCAGGAGGTGGCTGTTGTAAGTGTTCGGAAAACTGATTTTATCTCTTGGTCGCATGATTTCTGTCACCTGATGGCCCTCAGCGCTCAAAGTTTAATGTGGTCAGGGGGACTGCATTGATTTTGCAAGCGTTGATAGTCCGGTGATTGACGACGTGCAAAAATTTGTAGCAATAATTTTACTTGTAGCGTAGCGTCCAACTAGAGTAAGTTATTCGCTTCTTTGTTGAAGAGACTATGGCTGTGACATTAGATTTAGGTTCCTATTTTGATTGAGAGTTATATAACTCATGAAATATTTTTCTAAGAATTTTACCCACAAGTTTGTTGCAAAAAAATATGTTCCTGGCATGCGCCGATTGTCTTTCTTTATCTCGAGCAGAACGTTGTCAAATCGCAATTGCCACTCAGCATTTTTCGATCAATTATCTGGTCTTGATTAAAGCTGAGATTGCGGAGGTGTGTGTCCGAATCGCCGAACCACAGTTTGCTGAGACTAACTGTCGCCATACCATCTGTCAAATAAAACAAAATTGCGGAAACGCGTTGATGACATTCTCTGCAGTTATGTCTTTTCTAGGGAAATAGTCCTTTTTAGACTTACGTTCCCCCAAATCGCCATCCGCCACTGGTGCGCCTCTCGGCGTGTCTTTAACCAAATCTAGAATGTCCCTTGGCTCGCCACGGCGCGCCTCACCCACTTGTACTCCGAAGGCGCGGCGAAATCGAGACGTCGAGATTCGTCCGAAGCTCTTATAGTGGTTGGCGACACGGGCAGTGATCAGTGATCGCCCAACACCCCAACAAAGCATAGCTGCTGCGTTGCTGCGTCCGACCGAGCGCCCCGGGCCGCCCTGCGCTGCGCGAACTCCTCTCCGAGCACCATGGCGATAACCACCAAATTATCGTCGGCAGCCGTCCTGCTGATCGCCGTACTGACGTTCTTCAGCGCCGTCGATGGTAAGTCTGACCGCTGAGCTGCGAGCCGGTTTATATAGCGCCACGCAGATGGCCAAGATCAGCAGTTAGCTCACGACACCGAATCAAAGCCGTGGCTGGCTACCCAGGAAGCCACAGCACTCCTTTTCTTCAGGAACAAACGAAAAAAAAAAAATACAAGCAGGCTGCTACATTCGTATCATCCTCTAAAACCTGTTCTGCATGTAGTGCGGTGCACGCGCTCGCGGGCGGGTTGCCTAATCGCAGGCGCTTGCATGCATTGCCGACACTGAAAAATACTCTAAAGGTTTACAAAATTAAATTTACACAAAGAGCGATCGTAAAATTACTAGCACTACCTATCGTCTTTAAATTTAATTTCAAGGTGGAATGGTTTGTCGTCCATAAACAATATTTTTCGTAAGTCGTAATTTACAAAATGTATCGTAAATCTACGAAGATACTTTTCAAAGTGGAGGTCGTACACAGTGTACACAAACTTGGGGCCGATCGGCTTGGCCTGCCTTGCCCCCGCTACGCTACATCAGCTCGATTGTCTTTGTCTTGTCACATAATACGTAGCCGGGCGAGCGAGCCGAGGCGTCTCCTGGGCGGACTGGTCTAGGCGAGACGGAGTACCCGTTCACGTCAAGCAGCTGGAGCAGCTGTCCGATGCTGATAGCGACGAAGAGTACTACCGGAAGGGCATCCGTTTTGAACTGTACACAATGTAAGATTTAAAACAAAAAATTCATTTACTCGTTGAAGGCAGATGGGTCCACATAACGTGAAAATCGTATGTTTCGCTTGCAGTCAGAACCCAGAAGAACCCGAGCTCATGGACATTTACTCGTCTGAGATCCCAGAGACAACGCTGTTCGACCCGCGGCGCCCCACCAAAGTGGCGGTGCATGGCTGGCAGTCCAACAGCCACGGTCTGATCCAGCTGCGGAGCGGTGAGTGAGTTGCAAGAGCCCGGCTAGGGAAGTGCGAATCAGGTATTTCCTGCCCGAATTTATGATTGGAAAAAAAGAGAGAAAAACACAAAACAGAAAGAACGAAAAATCCCTGAATCGAATCAGCGACTTTATTCTCGAGCCGAATTGAAATGTTCGCCCCCTTTTCTTGAAACCAAGTCCGAATTTTATCAGAAAATTTGAAGAATGTGTCTTCCGGTTTATGAAAATCTTAGTAAATGGTTCAATAACTGCAGCAAAAATATGCTGGGGGCATTCTGATGACAAACATAGATACGTAGTGCAGATGGCGGTTTTGAAGCGGACACTGCTTGAGAGGGAGATAGAAGGGAGTGACAATTTGAAGGCGAATCACTCTCGGTTCGTAATTTTCTAATAGTTTGGATCTTCAGAAATTTTTCCATGAGCGAATCGATCTGATCTGATCTGTCATGGGGGTAAAACTATCACCATATACTCCGGCCCAGCGGCGGCCCTTAAACCGCCCAGGCCCAGGGGAATGACAAAACGTGACGACTGCATTTTGCGCGCAGCTTTCCTCGCTGTCGGGGACGTTAACTTCATCTCCGTCAACTGGGCCGACATCGACACCATCGTGTACCCGCTGTCGAGCTACCACGTTCCCCTCATCGGGCAGCGGGTTGCGTACCTGCTCGACTTCCTGCGCCTCATGTACGGCGTGCCGCTCTCCTCGGTGCACGTCATCGGCCACAGCCTGGGCGCGCACATCTCCGGGCTGGCGGGCAGCATGACGGAGTGGGGCAAGGTTGGACGTATCACGGGTGAGTGGCAGTCAGCGCAGGCCAGGCAGGAGCAGCTGCAGACGTAAGCGGAGCGTTCATGTCCTACGTGCCCTGGACGGGAGAGGTGTACCGAATGTTTCTTTGAATGCGTAACAGTGTTGCGGGTTTGCCTACCCCATTTGCCCGTAAGGCGCCATGGCCCCTGTAGCGCTGGCGAGTATGCAATCCCGCAACACTGTTACGTATTCAAAGAAACACCCGGTACACACATGGGCCCTCGTTAAACAATGTCCGGACTTTTATCGGAGTTCACAGACTATCATGACTTTTGTACCCCTGGGAACAAATGTGACGAAGTCTCTAATACATTTGGGAGGTGGTCCTGCGACTAATAAGGACCTATCCTATAAAAACTGCACCCTCCTCTTGGGCACGTAGTTTATGAGTGACTCCCTTGGGCGCGGTCTCAACCCTTAAGGTGCCCCCACAATCAACTCATTGGGAGGTGACGGTACGAAATTTTGGGTACCAGGAATGTAATCCCCGCTTCCCCCTGCGCTTGTACTCTCCGGTTAGGCCGCCACCTTCACAAGAGTGCTTGGCGGGCTGGCCTATCCAGTTTGTCGCAGGCGTTCCGCCTCGGTAACGGCCATTACTGACCTTGTCCCCCTCTGCTCTTCTTCAACAGGGCTCGACCCCGCCGGCCCGCTCTTCCCGCGCGACCCTACTCGCCGCCTGGACAAGAACGACGGCGTGTTCGTGGATGTGATTCACACGTGCGCCAATGTGCTGGGCTACAAGGACGCCATCGGCCACGTCGACTTCTACCCCAACGGTGGAACTTGCTTCCAGCCGGGATGCGCCCTCCTCGACTTGACACGTAAGTCGGTCAGCACGACTCAGTCCAACATTTTTTGCGTGATGTTTGACTTCCATTCCAGCAATATATTGTCATTGCATTTTTTTAAAATTACGTCATTAAATTACTTTTTTCTTTCCCTAGGGGGCACATGCAGTCACAACCGGGCAATCGATTTTATGGAGGAGTCTATTCGTGGGGGAGTCTTCACAGCATATCCCTGCAAAGGCACCAGCACTGTTCCAGACTTCGATAGGGCAGATGAAAGCATAGTCATGGGACTTAATACACCTATAACGTAAGAGACAATAAGCACAATTCCGCCCATTATTTGCTTGTAATGTGATGGTATACAAAATACCATTGCAGGGCCGTCCCCAATTCATTTCTTTGAAAGAGCTTTGCTTTTTAAGTGCACTGAGCGTTTGGAAGAAATTATGAAGGAACTGGGCAAAAAAATAGAAATATCTAACTTGTGTTTCCAAGAAACTTGCACCAAAGTTCAAACATTATAAAAAAAAAGGTTTTGTTTCTAAACAAGTTTCCAAATCATAGACTAATTGTAATATTTCTTATGTTTGACCAGGTCAAATGGATCGTATTGCCTAACGACCAACAATGCTTCTCCTTTCGCGCTGGACCCAAATAAGCAGAAGAAAGTAACCGCAGTACATATCTCCGGACCTGATGATCAATTTAAGTCAAGAGTTTACAGGACATTTATGCGAAGGGGTGTTGACTCACAAATGATATGAAACAATATTGCAGAGATTAATTAAATACTATTTCAAGATTTGCTGCAAAAGCAAACATTTGAATGAACTGTGGTGTAGTCTTGATTTTTGTAAATATTTTGTATTTTTTGTAATAGTAATTTATTCAATAGATCTTTAGCTGCATAAATTTCAGAAAAAATATATCCTTAAATCTCCTCCCCACCCCAAGTTAAGAACATAAACAATGAGTAAAAAAAAATAAAATAGAGATATAAAAAAAAAACCGAAGCGATCGGATAAGGGGGCGGTCGGCGGTCGTCTAGAGTCTAGAGGACTAGATCCGGTGAAAGAAAATGGAGAGTTATGGTTAAATCAGTCTTAAAAATACTTTATTTATTTAATACAATAGAATTTTTAAATATTAGAAGATAAAAGAAAACATGTTTACTAAAAAAAAAAAAAAACACACACACACACACGAAAATTAATAAACTATATACACATTGTACAGTCATAAATAAAATATCCTTTAATTCAGGCAGGATTTTAAGGCAAATTTATTAATTAATTTTTCCCTTGTATTCAACTAATTGTTTAAGGCTGTAACACGGACAGAGTCAATAAGTAGGTCACTTTGTCCATTCCATGTGGAATGCCAAACTTCACGGTTATTCCAAAAGTTTAACATTGCCTGAAAAGAGGATAGAAAATTAATGTCTATTGAGTATTATAAAATTTTAGGTTTCTAAATCTTTGTCCAATACCTTTGCTCCTGTATTTTTCCATGGCTTATCATGGTTTCCACTTTTGCACCCGTCAGGGAATGCATGTACCCCTCCGACAGCAAGTCCAAGACTGAGATAAAACTGAAAAACAGATTAAGACAATATTGTACAGTTGACACGAATTCACGCAACTTATATCACAAAGAAGAGGATAAAATTAACAAAAAAGGCAAGCAATTTTTTTTTAAAGTCTTACCTCTTTATCAAAGGGAGCAATTCTGGATCCTCGGGACCAAGAGTCACTCTCTCCATGGATCAGACCACCGACATCCTCAGGCCGAGCCACTCCAATTTCAATACCATCCACAGAAAATGCCAGGGTGTCTTTTAACACAAATTTGATAGTTAGAAAAAAAAAGAAATTAATGCTGACTCTTACAGTGCTGGGTGATTGTCATTCCAAATGCTCACCCGGAGTCCAGAGCAGGGTGTAGTTGTGGAACTGCTCCGTCCAGAGACCCAGTTCGCTTTTCTTTGCAAAGATCTTCCTTTTGGCTGTGGCAGAGCCCTCGTTGATGTTGCCGGCCAGCGCCCCCGCCACCATGACCTTGCCGCTGAGGTCTACGTGCTCCGGCGCAGGCCCAGTCAGCCTACGGTTGCCCCTCGCCATGGCCAGGACGACGCGTCCAGACGCCAGTCCGGGACCGTACTCTTCGCGTGTCGGTTGCAGCCATATCTCTGCGGGGACAGAATAGTGTTAAACACGCGCCTCTGATCGCGGCCGTTGGCCGTGCTACACCAGAGCACGACGTGTTGCCTGCCTCCTCACCAGGGTAGATCCAGTCTCCGCGGGGGAGCCTCGCGCGTATGTCAATCTTGCCGTACTTAAAGCTGAAGCTGTTCTTGGTGTTGATGCGAGCGGCAACGATTGGCGGCAGGATGTACGAGAACATGGCCTCCCGGGTGCAGCTGTCCGAGTTGGTTACCCGCGCCGTGCACCTGGAAAGCAGCATGCAGACAGATATGAGCAGCTGCAGGTTGCGGGGCACGGGGGTGGGGAATGTGACAGTGTGACGGGACTCACCCTTCTAGCTGCAGCTTGCCGGTGCGCACGAAGTCCGCGCCATACTTGTCGTTGGTGAGGGTGGGGCTGAGGTGCAAGAGTCCCTTCTGCGTGAAGCTGTTCTCGGGGTTCTGCGTGTAGATGCAGAACTCGTAATCCTGGTGACAGGCGAATTCGTTTGCGTAAGCAGGCAACCGGGACCAGCCAGCGGGCAGTGTCCAATCGAGTCACGCATATTTCTCCGCGGCTGGTGACTCACCGGGGCGCCCGATATCTTGACCTCGTGCGACCAGCGCGACAGGTCCAGGTTGGTGAAGTCGTCCTCGAACACGACCCGGCCCTTGCAGACGCGCTCGCCGTTGACCTCGGTGGGAGACAGGTCGCACACGGGTTGCGGCGTCGGGGTCGGGGGTGGCGTGGCTGCAAAGAGGTCGCCCGTCAAGGGAAGTCCGACCGAACCCGAGCCCGGCACCACGACGATGGAGGTGGCGGAGGGAGTGACGCCTGACAGCGTAGGGTTGAAGTCGACGTCAACCGTGGAGGGTCTGTCCACGGTTGGTCTGGGGTCGTAGGGGACGTCTCCTGCAGACACTTGGCCACTGGGGTATGTGCCGGAGCCTTGATTGTAGTTCTGTTGGCCAGTCTGACCGGTGGGTGGGTAGCGGTCCCCGGATCCACTATTATAGTTTTGTTGGCCGGTTGTAGGGAAGCGGTCTACTGATCCAGTGTTATAGTTCTGTTGTCCAGTAGTAGGAAAGCGGTCTCCCGATCCAGAGTTATAGTTTTGCTGGCTGGTCGTAGGGAAGCGGTCGCCGCTGTTGTAGTTTTGTTGTCCGTTGGCAGGGAAGCGGTCACCGCTATTGTAGTTCTGTTGATCGGTCGTGGGAAAGCGGTCCCCAGATCCAGTGTTATAGTTCTGTTGTCCAGTCGTAGGGAAGCGGTCTCCGTTGTTGTAGTTTTGCTGCCCGCCGCTGGCCGGGAAGCGGTCACCGCTGTTGTAGTTGTTGCCGGTGTTGCCCTGGAAGGGCCGTTCGTCGGGGTTGCCCACAAAGCCCACGTGTGGGTTGTGGTGCGTGTGCGAGATGACAGTGGCCACGGGGACGATGGAGGCAGCGGGCGGGCCAGGCGGCGGGGGAGGCGGGTACTCGTGGTTCTGGGTGGGGGGCGGGGGCGGGCGGGCGCCGTACTGGGGAGGGCGCCCGTACTCGTCTCCGGGCGGGGGCCTGGACTCGTAGGAAGGTTGGGGCCTAGACTCGTACGAGAGCGGGGGGCGCGATTCGTAGTGTTGAGGGCGGTAGGGGTCGCGGGGCGGTGGGGGCCTCGCCTCTATCAGAATGACCTGACGGGACCCGAACGTGGACTCCCCGGCCTCCCTGGCCTCTACGAGCCGCCGACCCTGGCCTCGACTGCCGGCCATACTCCTCAGGGAGGCCGCCACCGCCAGCGCACCAGCCCGGCCTGACTCCAGGTCAGGCTTATCGCTCCACTCAGACTCGTCTGCTGCAACAACAGGGTTCAGCAGGAGGTCACAAGAGCGCGCCCCGTACCCTACAGGCCTCAGGCAAGTAGGGCGACAAGCCAATCCTTTCCCCCTCAAATGGATCAGGTACCAAGTTGACATATAATACAAGTTTTCAGGCTTATCTTAATCTTACCTTTCTGGAACAATTCTGTAAGAATGAAAATAAAGCAATAAGATAATTTGCTTAAATGCTCGAATCTGGGCAAAGATTTCTCCCTCGCCGTGGCGCACTTACCTGTTACGACGAAGGTCTGTCCGAGCTTTTCGTAGCCCCTGCCAAACCGCTGCACGTAGATCCAGTAGTTGATGACGTCACCAACCTTAAGCTTGCGCTGTGTGTTCTCGTACGTCCACAGGCCGCCCTTCTTCTTCCGGATGTCAACTGACATCTCCCCCGCCTCGCGCTCTCCCAGCTCGCGGTTCACGTTGCCATGGAAGGCAAAAAGCTCGACGCCCTCGGAGTCTGAAAAACCCAAAGAACACGAAGGGGATAGTGTCGTCAGTGCAAAGAAAACAAAGCGCGAGCGTGCGCTCGCTCATGTATGTGAACTTCCCAGAACCTACTGTGACGTCATAATCAACGGTGTTATCGCTCATTGCAATCACCGGGTTATGGGTTTGGCGCCCGTTCGCGACTGATGGCCAAGTAGGCCAAGTAAGCGCGGCATGGACAAGACAGTCGAAAAGCCCGGGAGTGTTTAGCATGGGAGCCGCGACGCGAGACAATGATAGTCTGCCTCAGTGCTTAGCGTGGGGCGAGGCGCAGGCCGCGCAGCAGCAAACGGAGCCGGCTGTTTCCGTCGGAAAAATATGGCATCGCCTCAAAGCAGACGAGCCAAGCCAGGCTGCTGGCTCCCGCTCCGACTGTTTGCTGTAACAGGCGATCCAGCAGGCGAGCCGAGGTGTAAAACGCTTCCTCAAACATTGGCGCGGGCGCGCACAATCAGCCGCCGCGCAGTGTCAGTGTCCCCGACCTGCCCCAGCCTGCCCCGCGCCGCGCCGCCCCGCCCCGCCCCGCCCCGCCCTGCGCCCTGCTGTCGCGGAGGTGCACGCAGCTGAGGGAAATCCCCGCCGGGGCTTTTCCCGTGCGTGTACTCCTGCGGATGAAAGAGACATCCACGCCGCCGGACGCATCCCGGGAAATAATCCGCTGAAAGAGTAAGGACTGTCGCGTAAGCAGGAGAAAAGGGGATGAGTCCACTGCACTCGCGCTCCCGCGGCCATGGCTGCCGCTGGTACCAGCCCTGCCCTTGCCCCTGCCCCGCCCAGCCAAGCCCAGCCCGGCTACGTCCGCCACGCCCTGGAGGCCCAGCTGGTGGTGCTAATGAGACGAACTGAGATAACCGGTTTTGCTGCGGGGCGTTTCGTCGCTCATTCCCACAAAAACGTGAGTCTGGGGCTGAGCTGGTGCTGGTCAGCGCGAGCGCGCGCGCGCACACACACACACACACCTATCCTCCTAGTGTCTGCCTGGAAGCTTGTAGATTCCGAAGGTCGGAAGTGCCTGGGGTCTAAAAGAGGGGGGCGGGGGGAAAGACTAAACAATAAAAAGGGCAAGGATTGCGCAGGTGCAGGCGACCGGAACAGAATTGGATCGTGCCGCGCAAAGCTAGGCCGGTTAATACAGACCTCATCGTATACAGTGGACGGCGAGAAAAAGGAATTCCTAACATCGACTCATGACTCGTGCGTGATCCGAGGGGACTGCGATGGGATATCCACCTCAAATGCGCATGCTAAATAGAGCTTCGCGTCCTTAGTGCGTATACTGCGACATTAGCGCCGTCATCACTGCGAAACAGAAGTACTTACCCGGAATGGAGACGCTGAGGCCCTTGGGGGTGTAGGCCTTGATGATGGGGTCCGGGGCCTCGTACTCGTCCGCGGCCGCACCCGCCGGGGCGCACAGGAGGACGGCCAGGGCGATGACGACGCCGGTGGCGACGACCGTGGTCAGATGCGGTGGCGGCCGGCCGCAACGCGCGACCTCACGCTTGGACATCTTGACTCGGATTGCAGGGACAGCTCGCTCGCTCGCTCGTCTCGTCTCGCCTGCCTCCCAGCCAGCCACTCTCCCGGGGCGTATTCTCTTAAGGAAAATGCCATCGGTGAGTCGAGCGAGCGAGCGAGTGGGTGATCGAGCGAGCGAGCGAGTGGGCGATCGATCGAGCGAGCGATGGGATGGGTGGGAGATGGGGGAGATGCGAAAATGAGTGTCTTTGTGCTCTCCCCTTCCAAAACATATTCATCTTCATTCAAATTCAGGCCAAATACACCCATTTTGCATTTCCCCCATTCCCAAAAGTGGGTGTATTTGGCCTACACTGCCTAAATTTGAATTAAGATGAATATGTTTTGGAAGGGGAAGCACAAAGACCGATTATCAAGTAGAAATTTTGGCCAAAACACTCATTTTCGCTTCTCCCCCATCTCCCACCCATCCCATCGCTCGCTCGATCGATCGCCCACTCGCTCGCTCGCTCGATCACCCACTCGCTCGCTCGCTCGACTCACCGATGGCATTTTCCTTAAGAGAATACGCCCCCGGACACGGACCCGCTCCGGTCCCGCCACCGCGGGCGAGCAGGGTAACAAACGGCAAGTGGCGGCAGGGCAGCCTACGGGCGGGAGCCCCAAGCCCCGCGAGGGACTTCCCTTTCTTCTAAGACCTTGCACAATACTGCTGGAACGGGACTTTACGCCCTGCAACCTGTGGCCCCACCACTTCAGGGTTTATCGGTTAGTCGCTTTGATTTTTTATTGTAATTTCACTTTTGAGTTGGTAGCTCTGCAAGTAGTAGCAGTAGCCAAGCCACCACATGAACCTACTGGTTGTGGTTTTGTCATCGGGCAATGTAATGGGAAAATTTGAGGCTTTCGCTTGCTGACACGTCGACATAACGGTTTGAATACTTTTCTTACGTTCCAAAATACATCAACGCAGCTATGCCTGTTAAGTGTAGCTCCAGCTGTGGAAAAAACGCCATCTTAAAGGTGAGTTTACGTTGCGTAAAGGTTATGTTTTTATCACAACATTTTGATTCTGCTATTTGTCAGAACACAATGTTGTTTTTTTTTGAAGTCGTCGTATCAACCAGTTTGAAGCTAATTTTTCTGTTTAGAGACCTAAAACTGGTGATGCCTTGTGCAAGGACTGCTTTTTTTGGGCGTTTGAAACAGAAGTACACAGCACAATTGTAAGCGGGCAACTTTTCAAGCGAGGAGACACAGTTGCTGTAGCCGCCTCAGGAGGCAAGGACTCAACAGTACTTGCTTACATCCTGAAAGTACTTAATGAAAGACATGACTATGGACTTAACTTAGTTCTTCTATCAATAGATGAAGGAATAACAGGTTAATAATTTTATTAATATTAGTATCAAGTAACTTTTTTCTTTCACTTCATTATTTTTATCATCATTATGGTGTAAATATTCCAGGCTATCGAGATGACAGTTTAGAAACAGTCAAAAAAAATAGAGATGATTACAAAATGCCCCTAAAAATCCTTTCTTACGAAGAATTATTTGGATGGACTATGGATGCCATAGTTGCTCAAGTATGATTATTAGAGACCTTCCACTACACTCTAGCATGTGTTGACTGTCATTCCGAATTTATTAAATGTTCTGTTGTAGGTTGGGAGGAAAAACAACTGCACTTTTTGTGGAGTGTTCAGGAGGCAGGCCCTTGATAAAGGTGCAACTCTGCTTGGAGTAAATTGCGTTGCCACTGGCCACAACGCAGATGATTTGGCTGAAACAGTACTTATGAATATTTTACGAGGAGATATTGCACGATTACAGCGCTGCACGTCCATTATAACTGTAAGATATACTTTTCTTTCATTTACATGCTGGAAAGCTATATTCTTTTAAGCGTTTGCTTAGTTGGCCAGTTCCAGTCAGCTAGTCAAGTCAGCTGAATGGCTGGGAAGTTGCCTTTTTAAATTTAGGATTCGTTTCGTAAGGAAAAAAGTTTAAATTCTTTTGCTAAGAAAAATATTATTAGTTCCCCAAAACTGGAAAATACCCTCAAGACTGCCCTCAATCCTCCCGATCCCGTCGCCAAGCCGACTTCCCGGCCGTTCAGCCTTCTTGGGTTAGCCGACTTGACAAGCTGACTTGGACTAGCCAACTTTGCAGCCGCCCACGTGAATATAGCTTAAGTAGAGCCAATTTTCAACACCAATCCATTTGTTCATTTTAATTCCAACAGGCTAGTGAAAGTGAAGGCTCAATACCACGTGTGAAACCATTGAAATATACCTATGAAAAGGAAATTGTAATGTATGCTTACTTTAAAAGATTAGTATATTTCAGTACAGAGTGTGTTTTTGCTCCCAATGCATACAGAGGACATGCAAGGGCATTTTTGAAAGACTTAGAAAAAATTCGCCCCTCTGTTATAATGGATATTATACACTCAGGTATGTTGTTGAGAGTTGTGTAAGTATGAATTGTATTTTCTGTTTCTTTTTTTATTTTCCTTTTTTAATGTTTTGTTTTATGCCTTTAGGTGAGAGTCTACAAATTAAAGAGGATGTTAAGTTACCAGTGCGCACTCAGTGCACAAGATGTGGATCTGTATCATCTCAGGAGCTGTGCAAGGCTTGTGTGCTTCTGGAGGGACTCAATCGTGGTCTACCTAAACTTGGTATTGGGAAAACTAGTCTTGCCCACAGAGCAAGACAGGAGCAAGATTCATTAAGGACAAGAATAACAAACTGTGATTTCTAAGACATAACCAATATACAGGCTAAAAGAAAATCTCATTAATTATCACACAAATATTTTTAGATACTTTATTTTTTAAAAACATTAAAATTTATTACAAATTAACAACATTCCTCACTCTGAGGAATCATACTGTCTCAAAAAGATTTTAGATTATTTCATGTTGTATGTTTTTTGAATTAGAGGTAAATTTTATGAGATATAAGCTGGATTCCTGGACAAAATTTCTGCCCTGCAAACTGGGCAAAGGTCAGAAATGTCCTCACTACAGTCCTCACAAATACACACATGTCCACATGGAAGAAGGACAACTTCCTTTGGATTCTCTCGACACACTATACAAAGTTGACTATCTGGTAGTTCTTCACCAGGACGTGCTCGTTGTCTTCTTTCTTTTCGTGTTTGTTCTCTCCTACGGGCCTGCTCCTCTTCCTTTCTCTTATTTATCCATTGTCTGCAATACCGATGAGCCATCATGCCAGCTAAGCCAAGTCCTAGAATACCTAATATTATGCTTAAGTACCTAGAATTGAGAGAAGCAATAAAAAAAAAAAAAATTAAAATTAAAACTATGTAATGCAATTGTATAAATTGAATAAACAAACTGAAGAGAATAACAACTTACTTAAATGTTTGCTTTTCACTTTCAAGTTTTTTGCTGAGAGTACTGATAGGCATGGATGTTAAGAAAAAGGGCAAACCATCTTGAGAGGGTTGCAAACGCAGTGACCCTTGATCTTCTGATAATGCAAGCTCTCCAATTCCAGTCATTAAGACACCTTCCCTAACCATTTCTTCAGTCTTCTGAAGACCTTGTGGTCGCACACCAGTGAAAAATCCTTCAAGAAAAAATATATTCAAATTATTGATACAAGATAACGTGGTATAATAAAATAACACTTGGTAAAACAAAAACTTACCCCAGATAAAGTCAAAAAAACTTCCAGATGAAGGTTCATATACATCAGAAATTGTTTCCAGATCTAAGTAATAAGCTGAGAGTGCATCTGCAACTTCAATATCTACATTTCCATTCTGAAGAGCAAAAGGTATAGAGTTATACACCTCTTGAATAATTCTTTCACGTTCACTCCTAAAAAAGAAAATATGAGGGATGTCCAGGGTTCTTTTCGAACAAAAGAGAGAATTTTATTCAGATAAAAATGTGTTTCTTACCAAAACCCAAAGTTGTGTCGTGTAACTAGGTGTTCCTTAGTTGTGAACTTTTGCACAACACCAAAAGTGTTCACAGCATTTTGACTGCGAATCGGACTACTAAGAGCTTTTACCTTTCCTCGAACCACAACATAATCCAATTTTTTGCCAGGTTGACTTGACACATGATCGAGAAGTTTTCCATCAATGTCAATATATTGGACATTCTATAATGAGTAACACACATTTATCGGTATAAGATTATTTCCTTCCATTTTTTAAAGAAGCAAATGGAACAGAAAAACACAAACCTCAATGGATTTTATAGCAGATTTTTTGAACTGGAACATGTGATAAGCAGCTCCAAAGGCTATGGCATCAATACCAAGCGCCACAGCCTCAAAAAGATAATCCATTTTTCTATTTTATCACTCTTCGGCAAAAGGTAAGGAGATGTACAGTGCCAAAGCAGCAAAATAAATTACTGCACAGTTAACAAAACTACAGAAACAACTCAATGACATAGAAAATAGCAAACGCAAGTGTTGACACTTAATTCTTGTGGAATGAATGTTAAAAGTATTATTAGTACTAACCTATTCTGACATAGAGAACTTACTTCCCAAAACTTGTTTTTAGGGAAGAAACATCTTTTCTGCGCATGCCTGGCATCAAATATTTAAAAATAAATAACTTTTCGGCATTGACAATTTTGTTGAGGCCATATTTTAGGAAACTTAATATAATAGACAAAAGTAGAGTAGAAAGTTCACAGGTTAAGGAAGAGTTAATGGCTTTTCACCAGCAGAGACCCAAGTCGAGTTGTTCATGACATATTCGTGTTTTCTCCCTCTCCATTCCGATGTCGCGTTTACTTCCGAGTTTCCCCTACTACTGCTCTTAGTGTAAATAGCACGTTCTCTACTACCTGGTTATATGTGTACAAAGAGCTGTTCCTTAAGGTAGTGCGAATAACATGTTGTTGTGTCTGTTTGGTAGTGGTAGTTTGGTCTGCTCTATTGTTCTATCTTCCTCCGTTCCGTCTTTTTGACATTTCATGGGTTGGGTTGAATTGGCTTCACTCCACTTCACGGTCACACTACCAGACTCTACATTGTTTTCGATATCGACTGACAAGCGAAATGGATTGTGCCGTCATCGTCGTCAGTTTTACCTAATCTACTTATCGACGTGCTAAATACGTTTCCTGTTCTATGTTTGAGATGAGCCGGAATGGAGGATTCCCCCTTGAATCTCGTGAGTACCTTTAGGTTGTCACACAATGCGAAACTATAACCTACCTCTCTTATCTTGTTGAATTTTCCCTCTGAACACCCATAGACTTCTGAACCAGTACCAAAAACTACATTTTTGCAAAAACTTACATAAAAGCATGAAATCATTTAAGCTCCTTTCAAATCTCTATGATCGTTGTCTCAACAACTTAATTGCTGCTCCACAGGCACATCGAGAAGATAGACGAGCTCAGCAACATCTAAAATTTCACAGATTTGAGGAAGCTGTTCAATGTCACCAACAAGCTGCTAAGTATATTGAAGATGCTATGTTAATTACTACCACTCCTCGAGCTCTTGAATCACTTTCCTTGCAAAAAGAGTTCCACCTTAGGCAGCTTCACATCGTTCAGTAGGTTTTAGATCCCTGCATCTCAATCAATTGGTTTCCTTATGTTTAATTCAGCTTCAACCGAACTTTTTTGAATTTTTTACGTATGGCAGGCTTAAAAAGACTCATTTTGCTCTTGTGAAAAAGGCTTTGGAAAACAAGAGGAAAATCATGGCTCACATGAGGGAAAAAATTCTTTTTGGAGAACATAAAGGACAGGAGCCAAAGAGTCTTCAATATGCCATTTACCAGTAAGTGAGCTTGAAATATTCCTGTGTTTTTGTTCTTCGTGTTCTAAGTTTACATCATTTTGTTACAGAACTATGCAAGAAGCAGACTCATTATTCATTGAACTCTTGAATGGCACTGGCACTGATGATGTTGACAATCCAGTAAACCAGGAGACAGCTGGACAGGATTCCGCTCCAATATCCAGCCCTATTGGTTCTAAACACCCTAAAGGAGACCGTGTTGTGATTGAAGAGTTGCACACTTTAAATCACCAACTCCGGGATCTGATCAAGGCTCTTATCATACAGCTTGATGAAAGCGAACGTGAAAACAAAGTATTACGAGGGAGAATAGTAGAACTTGAAAATGAGCTTGTAAGGAGCGCTCAATCAAATTGTGTAAATGGTACCTCAGTAGGATTACAAAATGAACTTGAGAGAAACATCCAGGGCCAAGGTGTAAATGGAACACAGGGTGGATTACAAGTGATCACTGATTCTACTGGTGGGAACTTTTCACCTTTTGTGCTCTCACCCGTAGGCCAACTCAGTCCTGATGTAGTTGAAGCAAGAGAGCTCCCTCCATTAGCACCCTTGGAAATGCCCACTTTTGACTACAACTTGTAAGGAATTGAGTTTTGAAATTCATTGTAAAATCAGTTAGATAGGTGGTGTGAATAAAGTATAAGGAGATATTTCTTTAATGCCAGGTTTTATCAAGTGAAATTGTAGCCACTGTGTATTTTAAGCACACACCATGAGTACAACTTTGGTAATTGAAAGCATGAGGTGTATGGCAAATCTGGAAATATTTATTTTAAGACATGTAGATAATAATTAGAGTTTACATTCATTATGAATAGAATAAAGTTGAAACACAGCTGTATTTATAAATTACTTTACAGTTTGTAACACATGACAACTAAATATTTTTTTTTACAGGAGACTTGTCTTGGTGATATCACAGATATTTCATTTGTGAGTGCAAGTTACCTGTTGCTTATTTACTGAGCGCATTATAAGAAATGATTAGGACCCAATGGCTTTATTTTAGGGTTACTTTAGTAATATCAGGCTTAGGAACAGCTTGTTTGGGCTTCTTCGGTACAGATATGTCCTCTGATTCACTACTGTCATCAGAATCACTTCCACTGTCACTGTCACTTTCACTGCTTCCATCACTACTGCTGCTACCACTGTCACTGTCAAAGACTTCTTTCACTTCATCCTTGAGGTTTTCACTCAGGAATTCTGAGTTCAAAACCTTGGCAGACAATTTTTGCATTTCAAGCTTAGGTCCAAAGTTAGCATGACAGTACTTGATTACCCACTGTAATATAATTTTTTTTTTTTCAAAAGGTGCAAATCTTTTAAAACAAACCATTAGTTAATTGCAGAACCGAGGAGAAAGGTAACTTACCACAGCCATGGCAGGCTGATCATGCGCATAGCAGCTGTCTAATAGTTGAGTAATAACATTCTTTTCAGGCCACATATCTTTCTCAAACATGTGTTTCAGGCATGTTTGGACCCCATTCCAATGTGCTCCACGTGCTAGCAATACCAGTAGGAAATTGATCATTTCAGTGGAAAGCCTGAAAATTTGAAGTTTTTGAACACCATCCTTCACCAGATCTTTGAACTGACTTGATTATTTGCAATTTAGCTCAGAAAAGGCTAATAAAATACTCACGGAACTTTTTCAAACACTCTTTGACTCTCTGTATCAATTTTGTACATCAAAAAATTAGCTGCAAGTTCACCTAAAACTGGTCTTGTTTCAATTGCAGCTGGATCAGGCAAAGCTGAGACATTTACCGCCACCTCAAGCATTTTTAAAATTGTCTCTTCATGCAGGTTTCCAGTTCCCAAATAGTGTTTCCAAAACTCTGGTACTTCCCGTATTGCAGCATTCAAATCACATGCATCAAAGAGGGTCTGGGGGAAAAAAAAAAGTTCTTGTTCATTGTTTTTAACTTGGTAGGAATTGAAATATGAATTAATAGATGGAAAACAAAAGCAGTACCGTATAGAGATCTGGACCTGCTGTATGAGAATGAGGGCACAACAATCTGTAGTATCTCACAAGAGTTTCAAAATCAGCCTTTACAGACAAAACTTGAAAGAAATTATTGCTGAAATATAAGACATGATTAGTTATTATGGTGTTGTAGGCTTGTAAAAAAATTTCAGCTAGAAATGAAATGCTTACTAAAAATTTTTAGTTTTAAGGCCATTTAGTAGCATTCTGTTCTTAGAATGTAAAAATAATTCTAAACAATCAATAGCACACGGCAGGCTGTCACATTGTGCACATGCTTTCATAGCCCACTCAAAAAATAGTAAATCTGAAACTTCCCGTGCTTCAAGGCTTTGACCTTTCAGAGAATTCAGGATTGAACTTAAAAATACAGGCAAATTTGCTGGAAAAAAATTTTATGGTACATTACACTTAAAAATAAAATAAAATAATTTTCAAAAATGGAAAAGAAAAAGGAAACATTTCTACAATGATGTAAAGACCATGTGTTTGGTACTCACAATCTGGGCTGCTTCTGCCCACAAGACCACGAATCATTAAGCCATATGTACCAATAGAGGGCTTCACCCCCTGTTTATTAAATTCAGCCATTAGCTGGATAGAAAATGCATACTTGTTTGAAAATCCTAGCCGGCTTAAAGCATTCATGGTGGCATTAAGCGTACCAATATTTGGCTTGACCCCTTTGGAGTTCATTTCCCTCAAAATATCCTATTATCAAAACATAAATTTTATGAAAGCTCCTCCAGCATTCATGGTTCAATGAGACTGTTTGATACTTACTAACAACTTGTTTCGTTTCAAATCATGTTTCTCATAAATGGAAATGGTTCTAACTAACATAGCATTGTATGCATTTACATCAAGAGTTATATTCTTCTCTTTAGCTTCTTCAACTAATTTATCTCCCTCAGGTTTTGCCCCATTTTCATACAATCCACAAATTAAAGCACTATATGGTGCTGATCCAAGGTGTTTAAGAGATTCAAACAAAGTTTTAATGAGTGGATGGTCTCTAAAAAGTAAGAAAAATTGCCAAGGTTTTAGGTGTAGACTTGGTCTGGAAAAAATGTAGACTCAGAAATGAACTTACTTCCAAGTGTTGATTGTGGTATCTTTGTATGCTTTTTGGGCAAAATAACGTTCTGCTTCATTTTCCATAGGAACTCTGTCCTCACAGTTGTAGAAACAAAGAAGTTCGAGAAGAGAGAGTTGGATGTCTTGAGCTACATCTTTGTTTGTTTTCAAGGAAGAGGAAATGAAATAGTAAGATGAAATAACAGAAAGAACAACAAACAGAAGTCACAAGTAATTTTGAGCTTCAGACCTAGTTTGTTTTCTTGCATAAGCTCGAAGATTTTGATTGATTCTGAAACTTTTCCATCACAAATGTTCTGGAAGAGTAAATCTTCACTGACTGTCTCTGGAGTAATAGGAGGTGCTGGCATATATGACTAAAAGGTAATTTGAGTACATGTACTTCATTAAAAAGATGTGATTTAAAGGAAAGATTTCAGAAACTAGATAAAAGTTTACCATGACTGGTGGGTCAGAAATGACCTGAGTGAATAACTCAGGGTGTTCATTTCTAATCCATCTTGCTGCTTTCCTCCCAGAAGACTTGGCTAGAGAATACATCCTTGCTTGTCGGTCCTGGTATGGGGCTAAAAGGGGATCATCAAAAAACTTGTAGCTGGGACCGGTGAAGTCATATGATACTGTCTTTTCAAGAGCCTAGAAGATAAACAAAGAAATCAAATGTGTAGTCTGATCTCCACACAATACAGAACAAAAGAAGTTCATTAAATAATATGAAACCTTTAGGATATCTGTTGGCCCTCGAGGAATCCGGTTAGGAATTTTTATGTTTGAACCTGTGGAACTTGATGTTGCAGCAGAAGAGAAGTATTTCAACCAGCAAAGATGTGAAAACTGAGTATTCGAAATCCTAAACCACGAAAAGAGGGAAAATCAGTTGGGGTGCTATGATGGTTGTAAAATTATAAAACTGCCCAGCTTGAGATTGGATAGAAAACCCAGAGTAAAAAAGCCAGTAATTAAACTAATTTTAATCTTATAAAAAATACATAATAAAGAGCGTGCTGAATGTAGGTTAGGATCACTGCCCTAGTGATTGAATCATGGTCATATATGATTGGAATGACATGACAAGGTAGTGAACATACCTATAAGCTTTTCCAAGAGCATTAATTGAATTCATGGTGTGACTGAATGCGACTTTTTCGTCTGTGAGACAACAAACAACTAAATCTTGTGTTTTCGGTGAAGTCTATGTTTCCTCTGTCTGCTACGATTTCTCGATCGTCGCAATTTGATCTATCGAGGCTGTATTACCAACCCTTCCATTGTCTTCACGAAGGATGGCGACGAAGAGTCCTCTATCTACGAAAATAAAGTTTCTCAATTGATATTAAACAATCTTCAATACTAAACGAATATTATCTACCAATTACCCATCCTTGGTTGATAAACTGTGCAGAACAAAACAAGTACCTTTCTACGGGCTGGTGCTTGTGTGTTGGCGAGACTACTGTGTTGTTATTGGATTCAAAAGTTAGTACGGCTCTGGAAAACCCAAACCCAACGACACGAAACCGTTGAACCTTTTTGCCGTTCTTTTCAAGCTGGTCTCTCCTCTAAGATTTGAGAATTTAAGTAGACCAGCATGGCCCCTCGAAAGAAATCTACTTTGACGAGGAAGTCGTTGTCCAAGATATTTAGTAAAGACAAAGTGAGCAAGACCCTTGGGGACTTAAGTCTCCGACTTAGGCCCAGACGTGAAAGGCGATCCGTGTTGCCGGCTCAGGTAAGCAGTCAGCATAAGCCTCTACGTCCTTAGATCATTTTGGTTCGGATGTACGGAGCCGTTCGCTCCTTGCGGCGTTTCGGGCCCTGGACCAAATGATCGCAGCCGCCAACAGGTGTTAGCACCTGCCTTGGCTGGCGCCGCTTGCAGGTTAAGGTAGGCGCCCTAGTCGTTATATATTTATATACACATGTAAAAAATTCGGTCCAGGGCCCGAATATATAATATACATAGGTTAATTGAACTTCACGGGTATTCGTTCAGGGGGCAGTGGTCCCGCAAACCAGGGGGCTGTCCAGTAGCTATGCTGTGCTGTGCCGTTCGGTACGCCCGCCCTACCCCTACCCCTCCCCTAACCCGCCATTGCCTCTCCCGTGCCCTCCCCTGCCCCTCCCCTGCCGGGCGCGCACAGCACAGCAGAGCACAGCAAGTAGATACTGGACAGCCCCCAGAAGGTCCACCATTTCTTTCGCGCGTTTCTGATAGGTGTCAGGTGTATCTGTTTTTCCTCCGCCGCCGTTGCCGCCTGTCGCAAGGCAGCGGCGCGGGCCGACGCACCGGAAGAAGGAAAATACGTTTCGCGCTTGGATGGAGCTTAATCTGCGCCAACACCCTCGGGGTGCCGCGGCAGCCGACTGATTCAGAACATCGCTCCCATGCCTCTGTCCTTGTCGCTCTCACGAAGGTGGCTTTATCTAGGGGATGGGCTTGCTCCATGAGTGCGACAAGGACAGCGGCATGAGAGCGATGTTCTCTGAATCAGTCGGTGGAGACCGGGGCGGGGCAAGCGGGGCGCCCTCCCGCACCACGCCCCTTTTTGTGTGTTTTGTTGCCAGTCCCCGAGAATAAAAAGATCGACCGACCGGTCCGGCCCGGCCCGGTCCGGTCTGGCCGGCTGGTCTTCGGTCTCGCGCCCTCTTGCGCCCCTCCCTCCAGCGGCGCGGCGCGGGCGGCGGTGAGTCCGGCCCGGCTCCTCCGGGAGGGGAGGGGCCCCATCCCCGTGCGTGCAGTTCAGTCCAGTCCCAGTCGGCCCGTAGCGCTCGACGGTGCAGGTCGTGTCACTGCGTGCCGCGCAGCGCACCTGCGTGCACCGAGACGACCGTCGCGATCCCGGCCTCGTATCGCGAGTTACCCCTCGAGCGTGTGTGTGTGTGTGCCATGTGAGGTACCGTAGTCGGCATTATCGTTTCCTTGACATACACGTCAATGGGGATTTTTTTATGTTTTATTTTTTAAAATTTTTTACCTGTGTGTCTTAAGTGTGAAAGTCGGGCAAGCCTGGTTACCCCGTGTGATTATTATGGCGCTAGGTGTTACCCGTCACCCCACTTCTTCCTTGTAGTCGTGCTTCTGGTTCAGCCTGCTGCGTAGCGAGCAAAGAGCCCCGTGTTCAATCCTAGAAACATTTTTAAAGAGTAGCGATTGAGAGTGCACTGACTCGCAGTAGTAGTAGTACGTAGCGAACCGCACAGCAGCCCGGCTGAGCCCGAGATGAGTAACGACTAGAGATTGTGATTCCCACACGGTCCTCGCCCCGCCCAGCCCAGCCCCGCCCCGCCCCGCCCCGCCTCGCTCCCCGCCCTGCTTTGCGGTGATTACAGGTCGCAAAGGCGGCTTGGCGGTCAGAAAACAAAACCGCGCGCAGAGCATTTGTGCTGAACTGCTTAAGCTGGGCACGGATGAGATTCTTCAATCCATTCACCCGCTCCTCGTCAAAAGTTTTTCCCCCGTTTTTGTAACAATTTTTTTTTATGATAAGGAATCTTTGGCAGCGCGACATGCCTTAAGCTCTTGGTGTGCGTGCACTGGCCGCTGGACTGTGCCCAAACCGGGCTTCGACTTTCTGGCGCGGAGTTGGCAGAGGTAGAGTAAAGGGCAACAGACATGGCCGTTGCGGGGAGTTTTGAAAGATTTCTAATATTTTCTTTAAAAAAAAAAAAAATGCTTGGCCGCCGAGCTTCTTTGCTTCATTTTGCAATCTAGTCCAGTTTCGCCCTCCCCGCCCCGCTTAGCGACTGTGTGCTGGCGTGGCGTATAGCGGCCCGTCCCGTCCCACACGTGTAACGCTCTGCATTTATTCCACACTGTCAGTCTGTCATGCCGCGGTCTGCTTGTGCTGCGCTGCGCTGTCCGTGTCCGTCTCGCGGATCGTGGGCCCGACCGTAAGCGCGAGAGAGATGGCTGCTTAATGGAGTTCATTTGGGTGCGAAAGACGTGTAGGTAGGTAGGTGTCGCGGCTTCTTCCCCTTTCGCGTCATTCTCCAACGATTCAAATGTCGCGCCACGTCAAGGGGTGCGGGGTCGTTAACGTCGCCTCCAAAATACACTTCGCGATGATGGAGTTGTGATAACGTGCCGAGAATAAATTCCCATCACCTCCGCGCCGCCGACAAAGGGGGCGCGCGCGTCCTCTTTCTATCTGCCGCGATCGAAACTAGCCCGCGCGCTGCGTTTTCCTGCGTGGGTGATGAATGGCGCTGGAGTCAAGGGTTCGATTCCCTGCAGAGGCGGCTCAGGGGCGGGCTGCATTTTTTCCCCTACCTGGTTTTGGATCCAGGCCAAGTGTTACGCACGCGCAGCGAAACCCGTCTCATTCCGTCCGCAGAGCAGCAGAGATGCACGTGCGCGACCCGACCTGGGCGGGGCGGACCCGGTCCGGACCGGGAGCGAGGTGAACCCGCCCCAGCCTGCAGGAGGATCCGATCCGATCCGATCCGCGAGGCGTGCTGATTGGACACCTGTCGGTTAGCTGTCAGGGCGCCGGGGCGTCGTCCGCCGTGCCCCCAGATGTAGCTGCACTCATCTACTCCCCCCCCCTCCCTCGCCCCCCCCCCCCCGCTCCTCCGCGTGACTCACCGCCCCTTCAGGCTGACATTTGCGCTGACGCCTCGCTGGCCGCACTTTATCGTAAATCTCTTGTAACCCCGTTGAGCACGACGCGCCGCGACGGCCGCGGCGCACCTGCCGTCGCGGGCGCGTCCCTCCCTCCCTCCCCCCTCCCGTCCTCCACAGCTCGCATCTCTCTCGCTCAGTGCAGAACCCACCCCACACCAACCCGCTCCCACGAGGACGAGGACCAGGCTCGTTCCGAACAGCCTCCCCCGATATGTAGGCTTTGCACATTGCACACCCGTAAGCGTTGCGTTCCCTCCTCCCTGATGTAGTCGTCGTCGTCGAGTGCTTCAAGAGGAATCATCAGAATGCGGTGACGACAACAACGGGCCCGCCTGACTGCTCCCCTGCGCCATGTACCGCATCCGCCTGTACATCGTCCCGGAGCGGCCGGAGGAGCTGGAGGAGGAGGAGGACGGCGCCGGCAGCGAGGGCGGCAGCGAGGGCGCCAGCGGCAGCGGCACGTCCCTGGGCGATGACGAGGAGGAGGACGCGGGCTTCTGGAGCTCCGGGGACTCGGAGCGCGGCCGCGGCCGGCGGCGACCCCCGTCCAGCGCGTCCAGCTCCACGGCCAGCAGCAGCAGCAGCGCCGCCCGCGCCGCCAGCGAGGGACCCGGCCCCGGCGCCGGCGCCGCCCCCAGCACCGCCTGCACCCCCAGCGCCGCCTTCCGCCGCAGCAGCACGGATGAGGTGAGCCGAGCTCATCTGGAGCGCTCGTTTTGTCCTTCGGGCGGGCGGGTCAGGTGCCGCGGCCGCGGTGTCACCGGCCCCGCCCTGCACCTCCCCGACCTCGCCCGGTGCAACCTCCTCTCCTCCCCCCCCCCCCTCCCACCTGTTTCTGTTTCGACCGGTTCTTACGCCACGCCAAGGTTTGCCAGGATTGCGGCGGGTAACCGCGGCAGGCCAGGCCCGGCGCGGCGGGGCGGCTACCCTTGTGTCGGGCCGGGGGCCGGTACGGGTGGCATCGCCGCGCCGCGGCGGTCAGAAGGACAAGGAGGGCGACTCGAACCCGAGGCAAGCCTCGGGTTATTGCAACGCGTGTCCGTCAATTTATCCCCACCGCTTGTTGCCCACCGGGAGACCTCTCCGTCTCCACAAAAAAGAATCTGTAATTTTGTTTGATAAAAAAAGAGGCAAATATTTATTGAATAATGCATGAATGCGTGTCTGGAATGCACATGCACACCCTTGACCGCATGATGCAGGCAGCGAATGCAGATCAGCCAAGGCTGCGGCGGCCGGTCGGGTCGGGCCGGGCCGGGCCAGGCGCCTGGAACTGTCAATACTGATGCCTCGCTGTCAGTACTGATGTCGCGCCGTCAATCTCTCTGCGCTGCGCTGCGGCTGTGCTGCGTAGCCCGGCCTGCAGTCGCTTTGTGCCCGCCCCGCCCCGCCCGCCCCGCCCCGCCCCGCCCGGAGCACCCTGCGCTCGGCCCCGGCTCGGCCTATGCGCCTCGACCTTCCGCGTGGTTTTGCGGTCCCTTTTCCACCTCGAGTGTCGCGTCGCGTGAATGTGGCGATGATGTCATAATACTAATAATACTCACCGAGTGAGTGACTTGATGCAAGCAAGGAGGAGGTGCCTGCCTGGGCCTGGCTGGGCCGACCTGGGCCGTCCCTCAAACAGGTTCCAAAAGCCAACGAGTCGCTGGCCTTCGGAGATATGCGATCGGCCGGGCCGTGCTCCGCGTGCGCGGTGGGGTGAGGCGGGGAGAGGATAGCAGCGCCAAAGGCTGGAATGCGCCATTTATCCCGTCCCGTCCCACCGTACTCGGGGATTAGCGAGAAAAGTATATACACATTGCTGGCAAAAAGAAAAATACTTTTTAAGGCTTTGATAATTTTTGAATTTGAAACGAAATGTTTTATTAGACGTCTCAAGCAATGCTCAATATGCTCGCATCTGTATCGGCAAGTCGCTCCCGTGTTCCGCTCGAAGTCAGGCCACCCGCGGCTGCTGGCCAACCTCACCCCGGCCCGCCCCGCCCCGCCCCACGCGAGCAGCGCCGTGCCTTGTTTCGTCAGCAGCAGCAAGTGGCGTCACCGAGAGTGGAGGGCCTGGCCTGCGACCACCACCCTGCGCGGCCCCGCGCGACCCCGGCCCGGCCCGGCCCGGCCCGATGCCGACGGTGGTCCATCGCTTGCCATAAAAGTTAATTGGAAGCTCATCCGCCAGGGGGCGTTGCCGGGCGTTGCCTTACAGCAGCGCTGCGCTGCTGCGCTTCTGATCAGCAGCACAGGTGTTGTTGCCGTTGTCCTCCAACGATTAGGCAAGCACCGCCGCCGCCGCCGCCACAGCTGCAACCTCGTTGCGTTCGACTCTGCGGCCGAGTTAACCGGTGGGGTCTAAATAGGCAAGACAGTTTTCCCCGCTTTACGAACCATTATTCTGTGTGTCTTAATTTTTCCCACGCCACCGCGCAGCCGGAAAAGGTTTGAGGGAGCTTGATTGATACTATAAAACTCACTGGAATTCGTCGCCCTTGTTATGATGACAACTGTCGTCAATTTTTCAAAACCCTCCTTCTTTTTTCTTTTTTCGCCAGAAAATTGGCAGCGTACACTGTGAAAAATACTCGCAAGGGTTACGGGAAAATTTTCCATGATAAAAGTCGTAAAATTACAATTTGAAATTGTAAATTTACAAGCGCTCCCTTTCGACTTGGAATTGACCGACGAGCAAGAATGGGCTGTCGTAAATTTACGACATATTTTGTAAATGAAAATTACAATAAAAAATGTCGTAAATTTACGAGGATATTTTTCACAGTGTATGTGATGCCGCCTATTATGGTTAACGATGTGATATCGTTTTGTGGCGACGTTTCGAGTTTGGCGACACATTGGATGCATCATCGTTTTGGTACCAAAACCAGTTTTTGTCGCCTTTTATGGGAAACATGTGTTTCCATGCAAAATACAGTGTGCCTTTCCGACATTGTGAGTGAAGTGTCCGGTTTGCTCAATCCAGCACTTAAGTCTGAAGCCAGATTTATTTTCTTCATGTCTTTTTTTTTGTACGTGTACTCACGAACTCATACTTTCCAAGTTCCCACGACGGATGAACGCGGGCATCCATCTACTCTGAAAGACTGCTCTCCGGACGGTGCTGCGTTCTTTCTCTTACTGCGTCTCCCCTTCCCCTTCTCTCTTATTCTCCCTGTCTCGCTCAGGGAGAGACAGAGACAGTCGTTTCCACAATTCTCCAATGCAGTCTCGGGCGTCTCGGGCGGGCACCGACTGACGCCCAGTCCAGCGAATGCCAAGTGAAGTTATGCGCCCCCTCTCAAATCTCACTCCATCCACTCTCCTCGTTCGTGTCTTCATCACTGTAAACTCCTGGGCTTCCATTAAAAGTGACATTCTTGCGATTGGTAAATTTTCATTCTTTTGCCACAAAGATTACGCTGTGAGCCGTGGGCCCACACCTGCGCCTTTCTGTGAAAGCTTTGGCTTGGTAGAGAAAGAATTGGTAATAAAAATGAGAAAAGGGAAAAATAATGAAACGAAAAATATGTCTTTAGTGAGTGTCTGTCATCAACTACTTACTAGAGTTGTGATGCTCGCGGAGACTGGAACGGCCGGCGCTTCCCGCTGCTCGCCGCGCATGCCCTCTGTCTGCCCCTGCTGCAAACCCTTCCGCTCCTCTCGCCCTTGCATGCCCCTGCTCGGCTCGATACTCGTGTCGCCTTTCTCCGGTACGACTCCTTTATCTGCTGCTCGAGTTGTCAGCGGTCCGTTTGGTCGCGCTGGTACTACTTTGTCTCCCCGGCGAGCCCCGACCCGCCCCGCCGCGCGCCCTGCCGCGTGCGCGACCTTTCGTGTCGTGATGTGTCATGTCGGCCCCCTGCATCCTGCATAGGTGCTGCTCAGCAGGAACTCTATTCGCGGCCAGGATCAATATGAAACGATCATTACACCTTATCTGCGATGTATTCCCATACGTGAAACTAGTCGTGTGCCCTCGCGACCTCGCGAGCTGTAAAACGCGTTTCGATTAAATATGAGGCCGTTATTTGGTGGAGTTGGTGTGAGCTCAGCTCGGCTCAGCCGCTAGCGGCGTGCTGCTGCAGAGCTCTGCTCGCACGCACTGCGGCCCGCAGCCAGGCTGGCTGATCTCAGCCCCAGCAGCAGCAGCGCGGCCCGGCCCGGCCCGGCCAACAGTTCAGTTTGCCCAGTAATTAGAAAGTCATTTTCATTGTTCGGATTGGCCGGTGAAATCCTGCTGCTGTGCCGTCCCCTCTCTGGCGCGCGCTGTCCGAGATCTGCCCCACCCCACGCCCCGCGCCCCGCCCCGCGCCCCGCCCCGCCCGCCATGCGGCTTAATAGCCGTGCTTTAAATTGCAGATTAGTTGGGCCCAGCTCGTCCTGCGCCCTACCTTTGCTCTCCCCCTCCCACCCCCCCTGCCCTACCGCGCCCCGACGCGACGCCCCGCCTGCCTCTACCCGAGCTGATCCATTGATAATCATGTCCAAATATTACACCTGCTTCGCGCTGAGTCCGGCCGCCGTCACGCTGCCCAGCGGGGCCCAGGAGGTCAGCATCGGTCAGCACGAGGGCCTGCCAACCAGTGTATTTCTGTGTACATTTACTTTGTATTTCTTGAATTTCTCATGTATTTTTTGGGTGTATTTTTCTTGTTTTATTGATAAGTTATTTTGATTAATCACGTAGTATTCTCATATGTGATTCCTCGTCTTTTTTTCGTGTATTTTACGAGTTGGCGAGTTGGCCGCACCTTGGGTCAGCAGCACAAGTCGGGCCTGTTTGTCTGTTCACCTCCTATCAGCGCGGACTGCTATGCCACGCGCGAGAATCGCCGATATTACTTAACTGCAAACATCGTGGAAAACGTATGGTTATTTTTGCAACTCTCGTGAGCGGGGCTGAGGGACGGGACGCCTTATCATATCCCCGGCCCGCGGGAGGCGTGGCTGAGCCTCTGCCGCTCGGCCGTGCTCCGCGCCGCGCCCCGTCCGGTCGTTAGTTCCAGGTATTTGCAGAAGAAAGTGAAGCGCCGCCGCACGCCGCCGCACGCCGCCCTGTAACACTTCTCCTTATTTACTCTCGATGTCCGTTTTACGACGGCGGCGCGGCGGCGCGGCGGCGCGGGCGCGAGAGGCGATGCGCGGGCCACGGGCTGCTGCTGGGAGCTGCGTTGCGTTTTGGCATTGACTCGCCTCGCCCTCCGCTGAGCCGTATACCGCGCGCGCCGCAGGGAGAAATTTTATTCAAAATTGACCTGCAGTTAAAATTTCAAAGAGGCGCGGTTGTCGTAAAATTATGGCACGATGCGCCAAATGCGTCGAGCCTTGCCTCATACCGCCGCCGTGCCGCGCGCCCGTAAAGAAAATGTGTAATTCCGTCTCGTTCGCGACGCTCGCGATCACTTATCCATGCACTTATCGGTGCACCGCTCCTGCTCATAACGCACGTCATGAAGTGTGGATAAAGTTGTCGCGATGTCGAGTGGCTGTGGGCGGGTCGGACCGCGGCCGCGTTCCTCCCCTCTATTCCTTCCCCGTCCGCTTCGCGTCCCGACGATGAGACTTTCCTTCTTATTGTTGATCTTTCCCTTTACAACTTGCAGGTTCTCTTCTAGAAGAATAAGTAGCGTCGTACCCCTTTGTGCGCTGTTATTCGGAGAATAATAGAACAAATTATTCGCAACTTCCAGTTACCGTTCAATTCTGTGGAGGGAAGAAGCATCGCACTATGATTTTGACCCCCTCCCCCCGTAATACCATCTCACGGTGGTCTTACCCCGTCTCGTTTCTTCGACGAGGGGATTAAATCATCGCTCGAGTATATTACCGGTACTCCCTTCTCGAGGCGAGGGGGAATCACTCGTACTAAATGTGTACAATGATATTTTTGACTTCTGTTTCGATTTTTCTTTTGATTTTTCAAGGAAACGTCTGTCACTTTTTGAGAAATTTTAATCTTTTACCCCCATTTCAGAAGTTTTCAATTTTATTTCGGTTTTTTGTTTCATTTTTCGATATCTTTTTTCTCAAATTTTTATGTATTTTTTTAAATGATTTTTTAGTGGTTGTTCTGTGTTCTTTGTGACCCACCGCTCCTCCCATACGTCTCGAGGCAACGTGATCGGGGTGAAATCATCGCACGATGGTATTACCGAGGATAAAAATCTTAGCGCGATGATCTCACCTGGGGTAATCTCTTTGCGAGGGTATAATCTCTTCGCTCTGCATGCTGTCTGGTCTGCCTGCACCGGCCCGCCTGCGGACCCCAGGGTAGGCAACCGCACGCTCAAAAGCGCGGCGGGCCGGCGGCGTGTCTACCTCTCAGGCGCCCTGCCTGCCGCGGGGCGGGGCCGGGTATGGGATGGGATGAGATGTGCGTTATCACTCCTGGAAGTGAAAGTACGAAGGGAGGCGCTCCGCGGCTGCTGCCGGGCCGGCTCCTACAGCAGACAGCCGCACGGGCAGCGAAGGTCAAGCGCGGCGCTGGACCAGACCGGACCGGCCTTCACCGCCGCTGTGTCCTCGCCCTCACTGTCCGTCCCCGGCAGTCCTCTCTCTGTTTAAGTCACGTCAAGTTCCTGCAGTGCGCCCTGCCTCCCCGCCCCGCCCCGCCCGTAGCATGCTTGCGGCCACACGCGCACCGTACACTGCTTACTCTCTCAGATTGCTGCGCCCGAACGCCCTGCCTGGCCCGGCCCGCGGCCCGGCCGCCCATATCTTTCCCAGCAGGTATAATTCCCTCATTTTCGGGTGAACGTGCGGCACCCTTACGTCAAATTACGTCACGCGGCCCGCCGCATTCCGAGCGGCGCGCGGCCCGCTGGGCTGGGCTGCTGCACGGAGCCCTTTAGGACCATTTGGCTCCGATTTACGTAATGTTGGATGGACGGATGGATGGACCGCAGCTGAGGCGCGCACTGGGACCGTTCGGGAAAACTGACGAGAAAATAATGTAGCACGCGCGTGTGGCGGTGGAGTACAGATCTCCTCTGTGTTACTTAATCTGAGCTCGTGTGCGGTTGCCGCGCCGTGCTTACACACGTCGTGAGCAGCGTATGTGGTGCCCTCTGCCCCGCGGACCCAAAAAAAGTAAATGACGCGGTGGAGAAATGAGAAGAGCGCAGTGTCCTCCGCGCGTTGGCATAGTTTTCGTTTCGCGCGGCGCGCCGCTCGGTCCGGCTGGCTGGCTGCTGTGGGAGTAATGTCCCGGTCCGCGCTCGGGCCCCGCCGCGCCCCGCCCCTCCCCGCCCCGCCGTGCACACCGCCGTGTTTGGCGCGGGGGCCCGCCCCGCCCCACAGTGTGGCGCTACGGGCGCGCGACCCTCCGCCACGCCACGCCCCGCTGGGCCGCGTCAGACCTGCTGCGGTCGCGCCCTGCCCACGTCTCAGATTGATCCAATAACAAACACTTTATCCCCCCCCCCTCCCCCTAACTTCGTTACCGAGACCCGTTTTAGCTTTGTGAGCCGGCCTGACGCCTGACCCGGCTGTTGGTTCTCAGCAGCGCACCGGCGCGGCGCACACGACATCCGCTCGCTCTCATGACACCTGATGTCTGAAGACGATTCCGCCGAATTCTGTTGACGGAAAAAAAAATGTTGTGATAGATTCGGGAGAAGAGCACGGCAGCGCAGCTCCGGCACGCGGCTACCGCGCGCGGCTACCGCGCGCGGGTCGCTATGTCTGCGCGAAGTTTTGCTGCCGCCGCCGCTGGCCCCGCGGCCCCGGTATATCGCGTCTCCCATTTTTCGGGGTCGGACCGGGCAGAAGCGACCCACACTTTCCCCGGTAGCGTAGCATCCGCCACAATTTAGATCTTAATTCGTCTCCTGTCCTGTCCCCCTTTGGGCCCCTCTTCTTCTCCTCCGTGGTGAGGTTGCCGCCGCCGCGCTCCCCGTGCCCGTACCCCGCCTGCGGCCTCTGCCTGCCTGCCTGCCTTACCCGCTGTGGGTCGCACTTTTGTTGCTAGCTGACCCGAATAGGTCCGGCCGCGCAAACCCCTTTTGTTGGGGTCATTACATGACGCGTGCTTTTGGCCGTGCCCCCCTCTCCGGCGCCTCATGTATACCCTCGCGAGGTTAAGGGCACTCGCCGCCGTCCCGACCCGACCCGTCGGCGGCACACATATCCCTCAGCCGTGGGAGGCGACGAGTCCTGCCTGCCTATGCGTCCCCGCAGGGAGGAGCAGCAGGCGATGCTGGCGGCGCTTGTTGTTGCAGCACGGCGACGACCGTCGACCATACTTTGTGAAGCGTAAAACCGAACGGGTCACGCACCGTGCTCGTCTCGCGGGTCCCTGATTCCGAAGACCGTACCTCCGTCCTTGTCGAACTCAAGAGCGCAGCCATCCCCAACATAGGCCACCGCCATAGGTGCGACAAGGATGGAGGTACGAGAGCGATCCTCGGAATCAGCTGAATGTGCATGAGCGCGGCGCTGCGCGGAGCTCGGCTCGGCGCGCGTGGTTATTGATGGTTCCCTTCGGAGCGCCGCGCCGCGTGCTGTGCGCGGTCTGACTGGGGCCTCTGCCCCCCGCCGTGCCGCGCCCTGCCTCGCGGCCGGCCCGGGTAGTGTAGCGTGCTGAACACCTGGCCGGCGCGGTGGCGTTCGGCGTTCTGACCTTCTGCCCCAAAACAAGCGCGCCTCTTCCAATCGCCATTCTCTCCTTCACTCTACCCCCCCCCCCCCCATCTCTGCCCCGTGCGTGCTCGTGAGGAATCCCCTATACCTGCTGTCGCTGACCAGTCAGCTCGGACCGATCAGCGTGTCAGTGGTGTCGTGTCAGCGTGTGTGGAGGCTTGTTGCGATGTAGGGCTGTTCGTGCTCCGGCCTTGTGCACCGCGGCCGCGATATTCCTCCCTCTTTTTCCGTTATGCTATAGCACCGAGGGGAAAACAACTCTGAAATTTTTTTACACCTCGTAATTCCCTCTGATAAATTGAGAAAAAATCAGAAAAAATCAGAAAAACTTTGGAAAACCTAGACTCTAGGTCCTAGAGAAAATCAAGAAAATCCCGCAAAATTTAGAAAAATTCAGAGAAATTTTGAAAAAATTACGATAACGCAGGCAAAATTCAAGCAAAAATGCAGAAAAATTCCATAAAAATTCACGAAATTTCACAAATCTTCCCGCAAATTCACAAAAAAAATGTACACAAAAAATGCAGAGTTGTTTCCCCCTCGTATATGGCACGCTTCTCGGTGTATTTTCTCGAAATTTCTTCTCCGAGCTGTCTCGCATCTCTCGCACAACAAATAACTAGACCCAATATTTTTCTGCGCCTAGTCGGGCGCGGGCACGTCGTTTCAACTCGACGTTGGCCCACATAACGCGCATCGAAATGGATTCCCCGACGTCAGTATAACTTACGTCCGCCGCGCCCCGTGCCCTGCGCCCCGCCCCGCGCGGCCGGTGCGGGCGGGCCATGGAGCGCAGAGCCTGGAGCCTGGAGCAGGCCGCCCTGGACTGGAAGTAGGCAAAGAGCACGGCGAGTCCCTCCCTTCCGCCGCAGGCCGCGCCACCCGCAGGGCCCCGGAGCAGGACCCAGGACCTGACCCACAAGGATGTGGTGGTGGTCCTACCGCGGAAGAGGGGGTGGGGGGGGTGGGGGGGGCGGGAGGGCTTCGGCGGGGTGCTGTCCATTTAGTCCAACCGGTTGTGCACCGGCTCGCCGCTGCAGCGCCGCGCTACCCTGTCCAAGAAAAACGCAGCCTTCACGTTGCACGATGTGTGATTTGGGAAGAATCTACATTGAATAACTGCCAACTCGCGTAGGGCGCGCCCCTCGGCGCGCCCGCGCGTTGTCGAGAATTCCACAAAAGGCCCACTGTGAAATTTGTTATAAGTGAGTAAAGTAGAGCAAGTATTTCGAGCGCTCTGCCTTTGGTCCTTGTCCCTCATTGTTAGCCGCATTACATTGATTGTTCCTGAGACAAGGTGCGAGTGTGACAGATCTCCGTTCCGTCCCTGGAGATCATGATCGTCCTCGGCTCGCCTCAGCTCGAGGTGTGAGTGCAACTTGGCCCGGCCGGAGGTGCGAGCGAGCGCGACCGACATGAGAGGGATCATGACCCGGCGCGGCCCCGGGCCCGGCTCGCCACGCCGATTTGCGTTAATGTGTCTCGTTGCGTTAGGCCAGGCCGCGTGAGCGCCCTATGATGATACATCACACTCCTTGACCTCTTACGCGCGAGTCATAGGTTACAAGGTTCGCTCTTTATGTGTCTCTGCGCATCGACGGATTGATTCAACTCTGCATGTTACCGTACGAATGGCGTGAATTTTTCTGAATTATAAATCCTTTTTGTTGATTTTTGTCCTGACTTACCTTATACTTAGCGATTTAAAAAAAAAATTCTTATTAAATCAAATATTTTTTTCCTAGTTTTTCTGGAGTGCATGGTGTTTAAAAATTTTCGTCTGAGTCACTGTGAAAAGTTGCAATTAAATATTTGTAGATCCAAATGATGATTCACGGAGCATGTAAATTTACGGCAAACCTCTCAAAACCTCTTACCATTGTATTTGTAATTTTACAACTCAAACTTCGCAGAGTTTTTTTTCAGGATAATTTCAACTCTCATGTACAGTGGTTGTAAACCCCTTCCGTCAAGAACTTTTCCAAAGCAAAAAGGCTGGCCCTTTTCCCGGCGATGGCAATCGTTTTACTCATACAGGTGGCATCTCGTGCGGGGCGGGGCGGGGTGGGGCGGGGCGGCGGCTGGCCGAGGTGAGAGTTGAACCTGAACCTCCTGAGACCATAGAGGGCCGCTGTCTCGCTGCCCAAGGAGGCTGAGGCTACCCTGGACTAGACTGTTGGTGATGTATATGGTAATCTGCCGGCACGTCGCGCGCGGCGAGGAAACCTGCGGGGGAAATATAACGTATGGGGGTGTGCGTTGCCATGGGAACTGGTGCGCGCCCGGGCGGCTAGGCTCGCGGAGCACGCCTGTTAACAGCGCGGTGGTGCAAAGGTCAGCGCTCGGTGCGGCGAAAGCGGCGCGGGCCGGGGCGGTATGGGCAAGGGTATGGGTGGGTGGGCCGCGGGCCGGAGTGGACCAATACTGCAATAATGCACTTACCGGCCAGCCTCCCCTTCCCCCCGTGCGCCCACGATTCACGCCCCTGCTCTTTTCTCTCTCCTTCTCTCTCTCTCTCTCTCTCTCTCTCTCTCTCTCTCTCTCTCTCTCTCTCTCTCTCTCTCTCTCTCTCTCTCTCTCTCTCTCTCTCCCTCCCTCCCTCCCTCTCTCCCTCCCTCCCTCCCTCTCTCCCTCCCTCCCCTCTCTCTCTCTCTCTCTCTCTCTCTCTCTCTCTCTCTCTCTCTCACACACACACACACAGACACACACACACTGCAGTTTAACCGAGTCTCCCTTCCCCTTCCCCTCTCGTTTTCTCCCGACGCGTCGGTGCTTTTTCGCGCCCATAGATTTACACCGCCTCATCTCTTTTTGTAAGGCTGGTGCGACGTGTGACATTCTAGCCGCCAGATGCCTTTGCCGCCGAGCCGCTGGCATTGGGTCGTTTCCCAATAAACGCTATAAGCTTCTTTGAGCGGCCCCGGGCGGGGCCGGCGTGGTCGGCGCAACAGGTCAGATCAATCATATCAGAGCGCATACTTCCTACACGTGCCTGGTCTCTCTCTATCTCTCTCCCGCACTCACACTCCAGAGCAGCTGCTGGAGTCCAGTGTGTCCAGTCCGGTCCGGAGACTGCAGCAGCCTGACTGGATCCAGCATCGCGCGGGTCGTTGGTGTTTTTCTCTCACTCTTTCTTATTTCCGGAAATGCAGGCGCAGGCGGGGACAGAACAGACAGTCTCGACGGAGCGGACGCGCGACAATAAAGCAAGAAAAAATAAATAATAAAAAAATAAGAGAGAATCCTGCAGTAAAAGAGTGAGTGGAAAGGAGAGAAGGACGCCCCGCGTCGTGACGGAGCGTCGCGCGCGACGCCTCTCGTGGACAATGCACGCGGCCGGCCCTAGCAGGGCGGGGCAGGGCAGGTCCGAGAGTGAGTCGTATATCGACAAGGACTTCCAGGTTGGGCGAGTGGCGCATTCCTCCTATAGTCTTTCTCGTCCTCTGGGACACTGCTTGATGGCGCTTTGCCGGTATAAGGGCTGAGCTGCCGCGAGCCCTACCCCGCCTCCCCATGCAGGGAGTGTTTCTCTTCCGGGCCTGGCCTGGGCCCTGGACCCCCGTGCCGCCGTGCCTCCGCATGTTGCCGCGT
The DNA here is from genome assembly GCA_029379305.1 of Frankliniella fusca. Lineage (NCBI taxonomy): Eukaryota > Metazoa > Arthropoda > Insecta > Thysanoptera > Thripidae > Frankliniella > Frankliniella fusca. The sequence goes on along the minus strand of JAHWGI010001056.1, from coordinate 1,369,874 downwards.
CCGGTTTCTTACGGGATGACCGCGGGAGGCGCATGTGGTGGATAGGGAAGACCAGAGGAGGCCGTAGGCAAGTGCCGAGCGCCTCGCCTTATTGTCTTTTCTGTCTGTGTTTGGTACGTCCTGACTCATGTACGTGTTCCATGTGTGTTTCAGGTAAGAGCCGGCACCGCAGCCCGCAACGCTTCCTCCTCCGCCGCCGCCGTCTTCGCCGATGAGAACGAGGCAAGTAGTGTGTCAGTGCAGTGCAGAGCCTCGTGTGAGGCCGAGGGGTCCTTCACTAAAAAAAAAAAAAAAAAAAAAAAAAAAAATCAGTGTACACCCTAAAGTAAAATCAGTAAAAATTTAGATAGAAATCAAGAAAAACTCAGAAAAATAGAAAAAATAAAAAATCAAGGAAAATTTACAAATTTAAAAAAGGGGGTGTACGCCCGCATTTATACTGAAGGACCCCTCGTGACCGAGGGGGCATCCACTCCCCACCTAGTGTACACAGGATTTCTAATGATATGGGATTTCTATGGATTGCGTAAAGATTTCTCCGGATTTTGTAAAGATTTCATATGGTACATTCGGGTACATTTCACAAATATATACCATATTCCACAAAATTCTAAAAGATTTCACGAGGTTTCATGGGATTTCTCAAGGTTTCATGAGATTTCACTGATTTCTGTGAGATTTTTATGATTTTTCTTGAGATTTCTCAGTTGGGCTTCGTGGAATTTCATCGAGTTTTTAGAGGATTTCATCGAGATTTCCGAGGGTTTGTACACAGGATTTCACGAGTGGTTGCCCCCTCGCTCGTGACTGGCAGCATAGGAAGGACGAGCCGCATACCGTCCTCCTCAGCCGAGCTATCGCTTGCTGTTGCCGCTGCAGCAGGCCTGCGGGTATTGCGCAAATAAGTTGTCCAGGTCGGGTCGCCTTCCTGCTGGAGCCACACCACACCGCAGGCAGCAGGAGGGGATGTGGCGCGCGGTCGCGACCTGACCCGCCGCGACCCGCGGAGACTAATGGCCACAGGGATATCGAGAGGCGCAGCAGGCGCAGCGATGTCAGCGACGCAGCAGGCCATATATATGTTGTTGTTTTTTTCATTTCCGGTCCTATTTAGCTGCGCTGCAGGGCAGGGCAGGGCCCAGGGGGCTGTGATGTCACCGGTCGTGGCGGGCCGGGCTGGGCCCGGGCCCGGGCGCACAGAGGTGCGACATGGTGCGAGCAGGTGCGTGATGTGACAGAGAGAGCGCGCGCGCCGCCCCGTCTTGCACACACACACACACACGCGCGCGCGCGCGCACGCTCGGCAATTTCGCAGTAGGAGTCGTCGCGCTCCTTCACTTCGCTCCTCGTTCCCTCCCAACTTTGGTCCGTCCGTCTCCTTTCCGTCCCGCTGGCGGTCCACTCCGTCCACTCCGTCCAGGCGTGTCGCTGCAACTCCCGCTCCGCCCCGCTCGCTGTTATCACACCTCTGGACGGTACTGCGCCACCTCACCTGCATTGCCTATGCCGAGCGTGTCCAGTCCGCGTCCAAGTCTGGCTGCCGGGCCGGCTGGGGCAGGGCCCGCGGCGGCCCCGGGCTCCGCACCGCTTTCCCCGCTGCTCGGGTCGCGGGTCGCCTCGCGTTGTCCTCTGTCGCGCGGACCGCCCTGCCCTTGTCCTGCCTTGCCCTGCCCTGCCCTGCCCCACCCTGTCCTGCCCTGCCCGGAGTGTTGTCCAAACTTTTTATGACAGCCGTAGAGAACGCCGACGACTGTTTTTTCACTTTTGAAAATGTTTCTGTAGGGAGTTTTCGATATGGGAAACAACTCTGAAGTTTGGTGTACACATTTTGTGAATTTTCATAAATCATCGTAAATTTTAAAGATTTTGGGGGAATTTTCGCTTGAATTTCACCTTCACCTTAATTTTTGTGAATTTTTGTAATTTTCTTTATATTTGTTTCAATTTTTACCGTTTTTTTCTTTACCACGAGGTTTGCAAGAATTTCAGAGTTGTTTTCCCCTCGGGAGTTTTTGAAAGAATTGTTACTCCTTCATAAGACCCTCACGGTACGTGAACGCGTCACTGCGTCTGTTTGGCTCCGAAGGTAGTGCGCGGTGGGACGTCTCGATGCGGCTCCCTTTGAGATCAGGCGCTAATTCCGAATCAATTAAGTGGCAGCGCTGCTGTGCTCCGCGGCTCCGCGGCCCAGTCATTTCGTAACGGCCGTGCCCGCCCCGCCCTACCCCGCCCCGCGCGCCATTAATCCAAATTACTGCGGGGATCACTAGCCGGGCCTATTGACTTCTAATTTTCTTTCCGCCCGCTACAAGCTACCTGTCAGGGATTTTTTAAAAAATATATTTTTATATTTTTTTTATTCTTCTATCACCTCTGCCCGGCCTCTTAAAAAGAATAATGTCGTGATCTCGATACCTCCGGACCAACTCCTCTATCGAGATTCTCCATCGAACTATCAGTCGCATACATTCTAGTCGCAGAGGCCTCTAAACTACAGTCGCGCTAAAAATTTATACACCCTTGAGATTCCTGGAACTGGAGGAGAAGTGTATATAATCGGAGGAACGATCACGGGCGTTCCCAGCCGGCACGGCACGGCAAACAGGCGGCGGCCTTTTTTAAAATCGGATTGCTGGCACTGAAAACAGGTTGAGTACTTTTCTTTTCTCCTTCTGAACTCGGTGCACGCGGCCGGCGGCGCGGCGCAGCGCAGCACTGGTGTAGAATGACCCCAAGAGGTGCGTGCGTGTTACCCGCAATGCCAGCACCATTATCTGGCTATCTGAGGGAGCCAGTGAGAGGGAGAGAGAGCGAGAGAGAGAGCGAGATAGAAGTTGACAGAGACACCAAATCAGGTTCAGGTTCGTCCGGTCGGCTGGCCTGCTGGGCTGGGGTGGCCGCTCGGCGGAGCGCGGGGCTCCCAGCCCAGCTAGCCTCGCGCCGCACCGGCAGGACTCTCGCTTTTAATCACTCTTGCTCTTAACTGATCCCTCCGTTCTCATTTTTCCCTCGCTTCCTGTCCTGCCCTGCAGGCCGCCCCGCGCGGCTTCTCACTTCCACTGAAACGATCATGTGTGAGAGGCAGCGCGCCCCGCCCCGCCCCGCTCCGCCCCGCCCCGCGGGACCATGTGAGCAGGGGGGCGCCATCTTCTCATGGCGGCGCCAATCATTCCTATGCACCTATCAGTCCGGTCCAGGCTGGGCTGGGCTGGGTCGCTGTCAATAATCAGTCGGCAGCAGTATTGGCAGACTCGGCTCGCCGTCGTGCGAGGTAACGCGTGCGCAGTGTGTTGCCAGCAGAAAGGCATGTGGAGCGAGGGGAGGGGGCCACCTCTTCGATTTTGGATGTGCACAGTATTACATGATTACAGGGATTACCAACAACTTTTGTGACATTACTCTTGTACTCTTGAATAATTTTGTGGAATTTTTAGTTTCATAACCCCAGATTTTTACCAATGTGTGTCAAATTTAGTGATTTTTTTCTTTCTAAATGTGTTAGAGATTACGTGGGGATTGCAGGTGCATGTTTGCACAAGATTATGGGACTGGTGGCGGAATTACCGAAAAATGGTTCCGCAGTGATGCGCCAGACCAGTGCTTACTGCGCCTATTGTGCCTAAAGCCTCTCCTCCTGGGCCGCCACACCGACCGCCTACCCCCCAAAAGCTGTTTCTCGATTCAAGAAGAAGATACTCTCAAATGTGACAAGATTATTTTGATAATAGTCGGAGGTATTTGGTGCTTGCATTGATAACAAAAGTGTTCAACTGGCGTGAAAGTGTTGAATACTACGATGCACGTTTTTGAATGGAAATTTGCATACGAAAAAGTGTTTAACAGTAAATTTGAACACTTAAACTTGAGGGTTAAACGTGCAGGTTTGGACACCGTAAAGTGTTCAAATTTACTGTTCACCACTTTTATGTATGCAAATTTCCAGTCAACACATGACAGTGTGCAACGTAGTGTTAAACACTTTCAATGTGCACGCCAGTTAAACACTTTCATTATCAGTGTGGATGAAGAAGAGCAGCAGTGCTCTTGCCTGAGAGTGTTCTCAAAAATTGTTCACACAATGTTTTCAATTCAAGCACGAAAACACTCTAATCATTTTTGAGAGCGAAATGAGCGGGTGTTTTCGAAAATACCAGAAACGCTCAAAGTGCTATATGCGGCGCCACGTGTGGCGTGGGAAGACGACGACGCGACGCCCCGTGCGTGCCGTGCTCCATGCGGTGGCGCGCCCCGCCCCGCCCCGGCAGGTCGGCAGGTTCACTGCTACGCGCCCGACTCTTTTCACACGTTTATGCCTTCACACGGCTAAAGCGAGCTGCGCCCGCTGCGCCGCGCACCCAGACTATGCACAGCGCCGGTGCATGTAACGCATTAGCAGCAGCCGCCCCGCCCTGCAGGCTGGTGCAACAGAGCATCTCCTCCACGATGTATCGAAAGGACAGGCCGGCGGGGCGGCGGGGCGGGGACGGTTCAATTAGAGGCAGTCAGTACTGCTGCTGCAGGGCGAGCCGGGCCGCTTCGTTAGAGCCGTGTGTAACAGTGGCGGGGCGACCCTCGCCTCGCCTCGGCGGCGCCAGCGCGCTGCAGCCCTGTGCTAACGCTGGCCGGCCCACAGGGTCCTAGAAGCGGCCCAGGTTACTAGTACTTCGTCTGCTTTTTTCACGAAGGGGAAACAACTCTGAATTTTGGTGTTACACATTTTGTGAATTTTTGTAAAATTTTTGCTTGAGTTTTTCTAAAATTCTCTGGATTTTAGTGAATTTTTGTCAATAACCGCCTGATCTTTTACTGATTTTTTTTCTGAATTTTTCTGAAATATTCAGGAATTTTCTGAAGTGCGAGGTGTACAAAAATTTCAGTTCCCCGTCGTCTTTTCTGGTTTCAAATAACGTCACTGCAGCCAATCTTGAGCATTATTTTTGTCAGCTTCAATGGCTAGAAGTCAGTTTCGTATTTCCTGTTTATTTTTTTATTTTTTTTATTTTTAAAGCAGACTGGAAGAAAATAGCACGTAAGTAGCGAGAAAGTGTCAGGTAGCTTTATAACTCTCGATAAGTTATAAATTAGTAGTATATTTAAATTTGTGCGCCGAGCTCTATGGGCGAAGCGTGAGGCCGCACCCAAATTGTCGCGCTGCGATGCATCACGATGTCTTTTACAGCATCATCTGCTTCTAATACCGATCTTGATAGGGATTTTTTTTTTCCCCTGGTGAGTGGATAGTCCATGGCAATCGGGTACATGGCTCGGCACTTCAAGAAAATTGTCGACGGGCGGCGCGGTGCAGCGGCAGCAGCTGTCTCAAACTGCTCGAACTACTGTCTCGCTAGGCTAGGTCTACTTCTCTCGCAGACGCCGCTCCACTAACCTCCCTGAGCTGACGCTGATGGGCTTGGCCTGGACCGTGTCGCGTGGAGCTCTATACCCGCCCCGCCCCGCCCCGCACCGCGAGTGTCCCCATCGCAACCCCACTGTACCGCCCACCCAGCGATCTGCTGTCGTGACCCGACCGCAGCGCGCAGCGCGGGCCGCGCCAATAATAAAACCGACCCGCGCCCCACCAATGTCATGCCCCGCTAGAAGTGAACGTTTATTCGCATTGCTCTTCGCCCCTGACGGGTTTTATGTATGCATTTGCTTTTGCGGTTCCACGCCACGCCCGCGCACCGGGTCTGCGCGGGCAGCACAGGCACATTCCGCAGTACCCTGAGTCCGATTGCCCCGAGGGGTACCTCGCCTTCTCCATTTAGTGTACACCTTGCGTTCCAATCATTTTCCAATCATTATCCAGTCACATAATTTTTCGACAAAAAATCTATTTTAAGCACCTAAAAGTTGCAAAATACCGAATTGGTGCCAAAAATGTATAGCTTTCTTCAAAAATTGGTCAAATTTTATTCCTTCCAATCATGATACAACCCCCCAATCAGTGTACCACCATTTAAAGAGTGAGGTACCCCTCGGATTAGATTAGCTTATGAACCTTAGGTCTCAAAAGACCTCCTGCCTCTATCGTGTGGTTGTGTGTGTGTGTGTGTACGTGAGGGGGCCCGTGGTGGGGTGAGGTGGGGCGGGGCGGGGCGCCGCCGCCCCGCCCTGCACTGGCATCGCTGCCCGTCCTGTAGGTAAGATCGCACGCACGGAGAAAATGTCCTCCGCCGCGGTGCGGCAAGGCAAAAGTGTCATGCAGCCTGTGTGTTAGTGTTTCCAATCGGTCGGATTCTCCCCAGCGCGCTCACCCGACGCGCGCTGGCAGCCCCGCCCGACCCGACCCGACCCGACGGACAGCTAGTCGGGTACGTCGGGTGAGCCGGACAGTCTCCGAATCACCGGCCTCCGACTGCGCTTCCGCACGCTGTTCGGACGCAGACCCCTCCTCTGGCTGGACCAGCAGGGCGAGAGGTGAGGTTGCGGGGACAGGTGACGTTGCTGTGGCAGCGGCGGGGAGACGTGTCGGCAAGCCGTAGTCGTCTCCATCGGCAGACTCGGAGTGTGTGTGACTTGAGGGACAGAGACAACTGCCAGCCGCATCGTGCTGTCTCACTCTTACACTGGAAGCGTCGGGTGAGCGCGCCGGGGAGAATCCGACCGATTGGAAACACTACTGTGTGTGCGGTGGCCGACCGACCGACCCCACCCAGGGCGCCCGGCCCGGCCCTCCTGAGCTTTCTCTGCTGCAGCTCAGCCCAGCCCATAGCGCGATGCCGCCGCGTGGGCTTTTCCCGGACTTTGCATGGGAGCGAGCGAGAAGGAGACACAACAGAGGGAGGGAAGGGAGAGCTTCGGACCGAATGGGCTCGGCGACCTAAACGCGCCGCAGCGCGGCAGAACTCATAGCTAGCTATGGGGCGGACTTGGCTGGGAATCTCTCGACACGCGTTCATGAGAAACAAGGAATAATCAGTCGAGGAGGCGGGGCGCTGCGGGCCGGTCCAAAGGCGTCTCTGCGATGGATAGGAAACCTCCTTGGCGAGTTCTGAGCAGGTTGCCGTTTACTAGGAGATATTCATATGGACAATATGAATGGCGATGACCCCACAACTTGTAAACAATGTTTCAGTTAGCGCAGGAATGAAGTCTTCCTTTGTGTTTTCTTCGCCTTTGACCAATTTTAATTTTTTAACTTATTTTTATAAATCACCTTTGAATCGGTGGAAGCGTTTCCCGAAATATATTCCCTCTTAAGGCGGAAGCAGCGGTCCTATGGAGGCACGGCACGGCACTGGGCGGGCGCGCGGTTTTGCCCCGCGGGTCCATGGCTGTCGAGGATGCGCCCGCCCTATACACCCGCCCCGCGTGTCGATGACCGTGACCGTGAAATGTCATGCGGCGGGCCGGGCGGCGCCGCCGAGCGGTGCTCGCGCCTCTCTCGCCTCCCGCCCACCTTAACCGCGTTATGCCCGTTTGAAGACAATGCCGCAGAGACGTGGGGCGGGGTGGGGTGGGGCGGGGCGGGGCGGGGCGGGGCGTGGTGGGTTGCTGGAAGGCGCTCGCTCGCTCCCTCGCGGCCCGTCCCGGGCCGGGCGGGGCGGGGCGGGGCGCTGTGTATACTTACTTTCTCCCCTCATGTCGTCGCCAATCAAGATTCCCTGCTCCGCGCTGCTCTGCACTAGATGGGGTACATACTACACCATACCGCGTCCCAGTGCTCCACGCGGCGGCCCGCGCGGACCCGCGCCGCACCGCCCAGCCGGAAACATGTTTCCCCTCGCCCTTGTGTATTTTTTTTCTGCTCCCTCCTCTCCTCTGTCGCTGTACACTCTCTGGTCCGCTCTGGTCCGCGTGTACATGACGGCCCTCCGCGACACGGCCGCGGCGACTGCTGCACTAATATGCAGCGCGGCGTGTATCGTGTTTCACGCCACGTGTTGCCGCGTGCGAGGAGCAGGAACGGAGATTGAAAGTGAATCGATTCATTCCTCTCTGCAGGAACAACATACTTTCCTTTTTTTTTCTTTCTTCCAATTTCATCGCGGATGATGTCCATGTAACCAAAGCGAGCTAATAAGAAATATGGTAGAATATTGTACTGGGGGTATTTTTGTCGAGCTCCTTCGTGCCTGCGCTCCGGTGCGCCCCCGTACGTAGTATTCTAAGGACTCAGCATCCCGTTGGTGAGGTGAAAAGCCCCATTGACTCCTAGCCTTGGCGCCGTTGCCATAGGTTGCGCGTCGAGCTCCGGCTAAAACTAGACGTGACCTGCGTTTAAAGGAGTGACCTTTTTCGGCCAGACCTTAATACCATTCAAAAAGCCACAGTGCCTCTCAAAATGCACTCCAGAGATAACGATGTCTATTGCAGTATTTTCCAGGGGCCTAGAAAAGTATTTTGGTCTGCGGGGTGCATCCTTTTGGCGTCCCCCCTGCGCTCCTGCGGGGTGTTTTTTTTTAAGTCGTAAATTCCGCGAATTGAGTGATTAGGCGTGTGGTTGAACGTAATACTTGACTACTCCCCACGCTCACCCCTACTACTGAGACGACTGCCGGGGCCGAGCTTCCCCCTGTCGCGGATGCCGTCGGCGACCGCTCTCGCCGCGCCGCGCCCTTTGAGGAGAGGGTTTTTGTGCTGACACTTGCACATCTCTTGCCAGGCGCGACGCGCCGGATTCATATTGAGTGGCCACCGGTCTCTCACTACAACAGGGGGCTCTCGCCGGCCAACCGAAAGGAAGGTGCGTTTCGGCGCCCCTCCGGGTCCCTCAAAAAATAGGGGGACTCCTTTGCGCTATTCTGTCCCTGTTGCCTTTGGTATTTTCTACTCCTAATTTCGATCTTGATTGATATTTTGTCTTTTCACCGTGAAGAAATTTAAAAAAATAATGAAATATTATTCCGGTGAGGATTAAAGTGTTGGCTACGATTTATTCTCTCCCTCTCGCTCCTCCCGCGACTCGTCTCTCAGCCACGCAGATGCGGAGCCGGGCCGAGTGCCTCTGATTCCCGTTGGTCTGTCAAGCAAGCACCTCGTTCAAGTGTTTCCACCTCCAAACGTAATTGCGGACAACTGTTGCCGGCCGGGCTTGGCAGGCCCGACCATGTCCAGCTGCTGCAGCTGGAGCACCACGGGGCTCGCTGGAGCTGGAGCTGCAGGGGAAAAGTTTTCCGAGGTGATGGGATGGTCGCTCATCAGGGTGTCAGGCCAGGCCCCTTCTACCGGTAAACGCCTTGCGGCGTCGGGTTGGACCTTCGTCCTTCGTCTTTCTTCAGTGTCTAACCGCCCGAGGGGGGAAACAACTCTGAATTTTGGTGTACGAATTTTGTGATTTATTTTTATTTTTTAGTGATTTTTTTGAATTTTCCTGATTTTTCCGAATTTGTCTAAAATTTCCCGGGTGGAAGGATCTTCACTTACTCTCTAGTACATTTCTGAGATATGAATGCACCTAAAACATCAGAAAATTTTCTGAATTCCTCCTTCATTTTACTGATTTTTTTCTGAATTTTTCTGAATTACGAATTCAGAGAGTTGCTCCCCCCCGTAACCGCCTCACGGCTGGGCTCCGTGTTAGTAGGCAGCTCCACTACATCTGTGCATGGCGGGCTACCCTCTAATTTGCCTCCGACTGTGGCGCGCACTAACCACGCTAAATGAATAAAAGCCCTCGAAAAACTTCACGCAGATTATTAGCTTGTTTATAAATAACCAAACGGGACGAGTAAGGATGATATTATTCGAAGGCGACGCACTGCCAATGAGGAGCGGCTAACCCGCGGCTAAGTTTGCATTGCTGGAAACGTCCTCAGCTGGAGTAGCTGCATGCGGAGCTTGAGCTGGGACTGGAGTCTGCTGGAGTCTGCCGGCGCGGCGTGCCTTTAGCTCCGCCAATGAAGGCGACACGACGATATCAGCGATATGCCATTCATTACCGAGGCGTGCACGCACACGGACTACGCGGCCGCAGCCTCTTTTCTTCGGTCCTTTTTTTGTTCCTCTCTTTTTCTTTCTGTTGGAGTGGAGTCGCTGCTGGCGGTGCACTGGTGCTGGTGCGGTATCGTGGGAAGCCTTGGCCGGGGCCTGTCTGCAGCCTGACACTGCTGCTCGAGGACCAGCTGAAATGAAAAGTGACCAAATTGGAGGACATCCATCAACTTCACAACATGCCGTCTTAGTTGAGATCTCCTTTACATTTTTCATTTTTTGTTGTGCTGTGCGTATCTCTCTTACTCTCACTCTTTATGTATATATTACCGTCTCTCTTTTTCATTGGTCTCTACCTTCCACTTCTCGGTCGCTTAGTGACTGATGCCTGAAAAATAAATGGGTTATGATCGTGTTAGCCGTCAGGAGCCGGGATGGGTTGGGAAGTGTTTAGGTGGGTGGGACAGCTGCCCCTAGGTGGGACACTCTAAGGGGGACACCATCTCTAGGGGAACACCTTCCGTATATGGGGAGGGGACACTATCCATAGGGCTTGTGCCCCCTCCCTTTTGCGTTGAGCGGTGGGGCACCATCGGGCCGCGAACGGGCGTTCGCGGTTTAAAAAAAAGTCGAGAACTACACTCTAAAAAAAATCAGTACAAAATTTTGTAACACTGATTGGAAGTTTTTTCAGTAACCAGATTACAAAGTTTTGTAACATTATATGATACAAATTTTTGTATCGAGATGTTACAAATATTTCCTTCCTAGTTACAAAATTTTGTAACATTATGCTACAAATTTTGGTGTCAATGCCTTACAAATATTTGTTTCCTGTTTAGAGAAAGCATGGCCCTGTCCAATTGCTGACATCCAACATGAGTACTATTTTCGCATTCTCCTTTCAGAGAGTCATTTGAGTTAATTTAGAAGTGATTTGAGGAGCGCAGGAGTCTCTCTCGGAGACAGTTCCGTCGGAAGGTAACGATATACTTTGCAGTAACAAGAGTTGGTGAGTTATGCTCCTATTTACGAAGAAGTCAGAACTTCAAAAATTCCTCGGAAACACGTAGACACGCAGTTGCCTGATCTTTTGATACTTCTCAGGGGAGGACGTTGCCGTACCCAACCAAGGAGATGGAGCAGGGACCTAGCGCGCGTTCAAGTTGAACCAATTATTTCTGGCGTATGGTTTACGATTTGAACATAAAACCTGCACAGGCACAAAAGGATTTGTCTTATAAAACAAATAGCGTAAAATTAAATGTTAGTATTTTGTCAAAATGTGATGTTAATGCAAAAGAATCGGTTTTGCATGTGACGCTCTGACCGTGACGCCACCTAGCGGCAGTTCTTGGCGACACGCACGCAATTCAGAATCTCCCATGTGACAGAGTTTTGCCGTCGTTGGACAGCTAAAGCAGTTCTTCCCTGCCCTTCCTCTAAGTTGACCAGAAAAATGCTAGTTTGTCTTGCGCTTTGGATTTCGGTGACCGCACTTTACAGAACCAAACGTGACAAAATTTTGTATACAGGATAACAACCTTTGCAATGCGAAAATCCAAAAATTTGTAACATTTTAGATTGCAAATTTTTATATCAAGTTTACGAAAAATAATGTCTAGATTACGACAACGTAGAACCAGTTTACAAATATTTGTGACATTTACAAAAACTTGTAACAGTTATAAAAATTTGCATCAGTGTTCTAAAATTTTGAACATTGATTATAGTTTTTTGTAACAATTACAAAGTTTTGTTTCAAGATTACAAATTTTTGAATTCTCATTCTAGGTTACAAAATTTTGTTTCAAAATTGATACTAGAACTTGTAATTTTTTTTTAGAGTGTACGAAACGAACGCGCTCGTGCTCTATGAGGTTATGTTGCCGTGTTTTCGCCGATTAGTCTAGAACGCTTTGCATAATAATAGCGTTGCAGCCGGTATCACATTTGACGGGGGTATTCACTCACAAAATCTGTGCACTGTAAACTGGTTGGCGTCGAAAGACGCCAAATTTCTGGCGTTCATGAAAATATACTAGCGTCATTCGACTCCAAATTTGGGCGTTTTGAGCCGAAAAACGCCAATAATTGGCGTCGAACGACGCCAGTATATGGCGTTTTTCATGAACGCCAGAAATTTGGCGTCTTTCGATGCCAACCAGTTTACAATGTGACCCGACTATTACGCGTATTACGCTCCGAAAATGTAGAGATTGAGCCAAAAACAGGCAAAGCAGCCCAAAACGACGCAAATGTAGAATTTTGGCTATTACGCTCCTATTACGCTTCTATTACGCATTCTATTATGCCTTTATTACGGATAGAGTGACCCGACTATTACGCGAGTGCATACCCCCTCGACATTTGAACTGTTGTCTGAAGCGTGACTTTCGCAGTAACTCGAATTTTATAGCTCGAATAGTTCTAAGTATCATATGTCAGGATAATGTTCTTTTTTTCTTTCCCTTGTAAAGGATTGTAGTAGCTTCCTTATGCAACAGGTGGCGCTACTTGGCACTGTGTTCCAGGCGTTAAGTGGCCGCTGGGCCCCGGGCCAATGACCCTTCGCCTCGCGTGATAGGAGGAGAGAGAAAAACAGTAGGGGTCGACTGCTTCGCTTTAGTCCCCGGGAAGTAGAGTCGCGAAACTCTTTTGATGATCGCAAGAAGGCATAAAAGGAGCAAATTCCGAGCTGAAGCATCCCGGAGTAATCCGCCAGTTCATTTGCGTCAGGCTGGTCATTAGGAATCTTCCCTTCAGCGTGCTCCGCGGTGTGATTCAGTCCTATCGTGACCTTTCTGTCTGCAGGGATCTGTGCTGAGTCGTGCTTTTTCCTCAGATTAAATATAACCACTCCTGCGGGTATATCGCTCGCTCAAGAGGCGATTCAGACTGCTTTTTTAAAGTCCTTTTTTTCTATACTTCTTTTGTTGTGAGCTTCAAACGCCGTGGTTAACGAGGTGGCCCTCAGCCGTCACGCGTTGTCACGTTTACGTCACGCTCACGTCACGTCCGTTGCGACAGACGGTCGTATCTACGATTTCTTTCTCACCTGCGGGTTATTTTGTATACTCTGCTCATTCTCTTTCTAAGGGAATTTATGGAAATGTTTCCCACTCTCCTATATCTCATATTGATGCCCAATCTAGAATTTGCTAATTGCATCGAAGAGGTTTAGTTCGACTGATAAGCCTCATCGCGGCCTCTGGCTGGTTGAAAACCGTCGGGGAGAGGGAGAGGGAACCGTCGGAGAGAGCGAGAGATCAAGGAGTTTGAAAGGAAAATAGTGAGAGTGAGTGAGAGAGTGAGGTGGGAGGATTCGGAAGGGGACCTTGTCAGCAGCTGTGGGAATGAATGGGGACGTCCCGCGCGCAAAGACAATCAGAGAAATTCCATCAAATCTTCCTGTTTCCGCGTCTCGCGACGACATCGCCCGATCATTGTCGTGCTCCGCATGATAGCACCGCGCCGTGCCGTCCCGGTCGGGTCGGTCTGTTCCCGCCCCGCTGGCCACGCGGACGCTCGCTTTCGTTCGCCGTGCTTCGCACATTCGTCGATACATCGCCAATAGCGTAGCGTATCGGTCACGGTTTGCTTTCTCTGGCCATTGCTACCGCCGGCACGTCGCGCGCCCGGTTAATTGCATAGAGTGCAAGTGGAAGGCGGGGCGCGGGAGGGGGGGGGGGGCGGGGCGCCACAGCACGCTCTGCAGAAGGTATTCGTCAACTGCGGGGGGGGGGGGTAGACAGGGGGGGGGGGGTATGAAAGTAGGAGACCAAGTGAGCATATATATGATTCAGAAATTCACACGCAACGTCCCGGCCCCGCCCCGCCCCGCTCCGGGTCTGGTATGCGGTGTGTGCGCCCCGCCCCGCCCCAGGTATGGTATACGAGGTGCGCGCCCAGCGCGTCGAGAGTACAAGTGATAACTACCTGCTGATACGCCCTCAGCCCCACGCTCGCTCCGCGGCCTCGCAGTGTACCGGGCCGCTCCGCCGGTAATTCGATTCAATTAAAAGGTTTGCTGTTTTAATATCGCGTGGTACTGTTTGGGCGGGATAGGATGGGATAGTGCGCATCCTGGATGTTGTTATATATAACTTTTCTTCCGTGCTGTTCCTCTTTTAAAGTTACCCGTTTCCTCCCATAACAAATAAGACGCGCTGAAGAAAGGAAACAGGCTGTGCACGCTCCCTTGTAAAACTAATGTGTGACCTTACCGGACCTTACGCTCTTTTTCAATCGTACTGAGATTACGCTTGAAATCTGTCCACGCTCCACTTTTTTTAATGTAAATGTATGGGAGAATTTCTGACCCACTGCGAAAAATATCCTCGTAAATTTTCGACATTTTTTGTAATTTTGATTTACAAAGTATGTCGTAAATTTACGACTGTCCATTCTTGTTCGTCGGTCAATTTCAAGTCGATAGGGAGTGCTTGTAAATTTACAATTTCAAATTGTAATTTTACGACTTTTATCATGGAAAATTTTCCCGTAACCCTTAATAGTATTTTTCACAGTGCCTAGGCCTTATTTCAAGCGTAACCGCACCTCTTCAAGCGTTTCTGTACTCCTTATTCAAGCGCACATTTACGCCTTAGTTTTACCAGTGTTAACCAACCATACCTTGACTTCTGCCCGCTCTTCGTATTAGATGTTTCTATTATTATTATTATTTTTCTTGCCGCTGGTCGGCGACGCTTATATTAACGTGTTCGGTTTCGCGCGGCGGTAACGATCCACGCCACGAGCTGCAGGCCAGGTCCAGGTCCAGGCCCAGGCTCAGGCTCGGGTAGGCTAGGGGAGGAGGGCGCCCCATTGTCCTGCCACTGCAGCCCGGGCCCGGGCCGGGCCCAATCAAGGAGCAGCCCTCGCTGCCGGCTGGTTGCACGGCCCGGGCACCGGGCACGGCTCTTTATTGCAATATCGATTGCAATCGGACGAGCAATCCGGCTGTTGCCTTATTGTTTCGTGGAAACTCATCTGGCCGTATCGCTCGCGCTGGCTGGCGGCGCACACTGTGCACACCTCGCGGATGCCGCCGCCTACCCGCGGTACCCACGGCTACCTGATCAGACTGTCATGTCCAAAGGGGAGGTTTCTATTTTAGCGGGTACACGGGTACATCGTGTGGTCGGGGGAGGGACGGTTGCTGAACTTCCCTGACCTGCCTCAATGCGGGAAGGCGGTGCTCGTGGGACAGGTTTGTGGTCCCTGGCGCGGGGTATTCGCGACCCGACACGCGCGGAGTATGTCCGTCCGCTCTCCCCGGCAAGGCGCTACCCCCTGCCTGCGGACGCTCATGGGTAGGCTCTCGTCTTGATAGGATACTTTTGCCGTTCTTCATCTATTTTCTAATCGGTACTTTCATTCTGTTTGTTACAGGTACGTTGTATACGCCGCTGAAACTTCTTGAGGGGCTTCGGTGCTTCCAGGTAAACTTCTCATCTCTTTTCCTCACTCGTGGATGTATTTCAGCCGATGGAATGCGGTGTCGCTCATTCTCATTACAGGTGGTCCTTGTCGCAATAGTGTGATTGTTCTGGTATCAGTCTTCGTTGCGTGGGTCGGGGCAACATATTACTCAAGGTTCGAATACTCGACGCTCCATCAGGGTATCTTCTGTTCTTCCATTAAAATTCCTCATCGGCGGAACAGCCGGAGTGAAAATGAGTGAGGGGGTGAGGGATGGAGGAGGCAGGTCCTTGAGCCGGTGCCAATGCGTCCGATCCTCTCCGAGGCGCACGCTCGCGCGTGGTCAGTGCCACTGGTGCCGCCCTCGGACGACCCAGCCCCCAGACTCAGAAGATAGTTATGTAGTGCCCTCTCACTCACTCCTAGTGTCCGAGACCCATGCGTGTGACAAGGACGGAGATACCAAAGCGCTCTCCTGAATCTGACGAGTGGTGCGTAAGCGCACCGCACTCGTTTGCTCGTTCGAGCGCAGCCATTCACTCTCGGTTGTTAAAATTAATGCGATGTGTATAATTCAGCCGCTAACTTTTTCTAGTATGCTGTATGGGTGTTTGGCGGTTACTGGACTAGACCGTTCCCGCGGTGAGAGTCCTGTTTTCTAAAAGGTCGCCAAACGCGACGCCCCCAATTTTTCCTTTTTAAAAAATTTTTAAAAAATGGGATTGTCCAACTTGCATGTGCTAAAGATGACGATGACTCTTGCAAATTAGGGAGTTGGGAAGACTGTTCACCTCTTATCGGCAGGCGTGCCGGCAATATTTTTTTTTTTTTAAGCCTGAAGTGTGTGCCACGTCAAGTCCTCGTAGTGTGCAGCGTTAGACTGAGTGAGACTTATGTGTCCTCAGCCCGCGCATTACTTTGTGCATACCGGTCCCGCATACACTCACACACACATACACTCACTCGCACGTACGGACGGACAGACGTGCAGAGACTCCTACGCGCCGGGACGTCCGCGCCGCGCGTCTGGCCCGGCGCGGCTCGGCTCAGCCCGTTGTCCGCGGAGCTAACGAGCCAAATGACATGGCCGTCCTGTCCTGTGTGTATGTAGGCTCTACTGCAGCTGCAGCTGCAGCACTGCACTGCACTGCCCCGCCGCAGCTGGTGCACCACGCTGTCCAGCCGGCGCGGGGCGCGCGGGGCAAGGTGCCTCGCCGCGCTGCCCCAGATGAATGGCTGCACTGAGCGAGCGCCCCGCCCCGCCCGGCCCCGCCTTACACGAGGAGTAAAGTGTCTTTACTCCCCGTCGCGTTGGCGATCCTCCTGTATGCAGGGCCGGGCGCGGGCGCGGGCGCGGGCGCGGCGCGGGCCGAAAGTAAAGTGTGGAGCCGTTATTTGCTTCCACTCCCCTCCTCCCTCCCTCCACTCCGCTTGCTGCCGCTCCTGCTGCTCCTGTCCCGTCCGCCTCCAGCAGCGGCGCCGCGGCGGGGAGCGGCGGAGCGGCGGAGCAGCCCAAGTGAGTGAGTCACTCACTCGCTCACTCACTCCATGCGGCGGCGAGGTGACTCCGCGGCCGGAGAGGAGGGAGGGAGGGAATTCACTCCAATGTCATTATCCGCGTTACACATTAGCGCGGGCGCTCCCCCACACACCCTCCCCGAAGCGAGCGGCCGTCCCCTTTACCCCCCCCCCCCCCCCAAGCTGCATGTGCAGCTGCGCGCCCTGAGGAGTGATTCCACTCAGTGGTTTCGTCTCTCTGTCCTTGCCGCACTCATGGGGCATTACTATGAGCGAGAGAGAGAGAGAGGGGGGGGGGGGGCATTCGGAATCTCGGATGGCAGCGCGCCCTGCACCTGCCCCGCCAGCTGGTTCCGCAGACGACCGCGCCGTCTCGCCACCTGTAACTTGAAGCAAGCGCCGCGGTCCTCCGCCACTTCAGCGCCCTGCCCTGCCCTGCCCTGTCCCGGCAGCGCCACTCGACACGAGTAACTCGAGAATTACCCTCCTTTCTTATGACGCTGCCGACTGCCCCGCGGTGCCCGCGGCCGCCGTGGCTGCGCTACCACACCACGCCAAGCCCGGCGGCGTAGCGGGGCGCTCAGTGGCAGCGACACAGGAGTGCGCAAGATCCTAAAAATAGCCGCGGCATGGCACACCGCCCCGCCCTGCTCGGCCCCGGCCGGGCCGACCGGCGTGCTGCCCGCCTATGCCACGGCGCCAGGGCGCCCTCGCCTCGCTCTCCTACTTCTGCGAGTCAAGGCGGAGTGACCCCCGCCCCCTCCACCGCCACCACCCGCGAGCTCTCGTGGCGGTCGAATCAGTTGTTGCCCTAGGCGAGCAGGCGCGGCGCGGCGTGGCCCGGCCCCGGCCCCGGCCCGGCCCACCCCGGTCCACGAGCAACAGTCACCTATAGATCAATTCGGAAACCAGCCCCGGGCCCGGGCCGAGATCGGTCTCATATTCCAGTCCAGGCGTGGAAGCTGCCAGGCCCGGTCGTGCATCGTGCTCCGGGGCCTGCTCGTCCTGCATCGGGGCGGGCTGACCTCTGCGTGGGGCATCGATTGTGATATCGTATAAACGGGTCACGCAGCGACGAGATAAGCGCTGGACGTTCATTCGAGCCCAGCAAGAACCAACGATTCATCACGTCCACTCTTGGGATTTTCTTTCAGTGTGTACTTGTTATTTTTCCCCCGCTCTCCCGAGCCTAGAGGATGAAATTACCGAGTCGTGTCCAGAACAGCGCGCACCCCGCCCCCGGACCACGCCCGCCTACCGGTGGGGGCCATGTGTGGTGACGTGGGGGTGGGCCGGGCCTTGGCGACTCGTAGCCGGTGCGCTGCCGCCACCTGTGCACCCTCAAACTTCTTTTTTTCTTGACAGGTTTTTTCTGCAGGGGTAGGATGCTTCGATCTCGGAGTCATATGGACAGTCTCTCTCTGCTGGAGTTTGAGAAGAAAGACCGCAGCTAGGAGCAGGAGAGGTCCTGGAGGCGTGTCCTCTACTAGGAAGACCTCTGAGTCCAATTGAGGCGTGTCGTGCAGCCGTGGCGCTGCCGTATGGGACGGGGCGGGACGGGTGCTGGCGGCCATGTGTGTGTGAGGGAGACGGCCTCAGCCTGCCGCGGAGGAGGGAGCGAGACGTCGCGCTCATTTAGTGGAGCGGGGCGCTGTGCGGCGCGTCCTGCCTGGGCCTGGCCTGGCCTGGCCTGGGGCCTGGGCCTGCCGTCCAGCGAGACGGCTGTGGAGTAAGAGGATGACAGGCCTCCTAAGCGCCGAGCTAGGCGCCCGTGCCCGTGCTCGCCATGTCGCGACCGCCGAGCCTCGCGCGGCCACCGGTGCCGCCCAGGCCGTCGCCGTCCTCGCCCGCCTCGCCCAGGTCACCGGCCACCCCGCGCCTGTCGCGGGCGCCCACCTCGCCGTACGCGTGCCCTCCCCAGCAGCTGCCACCGCGGGCGACCACCTCGCCTTACGACTACCCGCCACCGCCGGTCCCCAGGGCGTCACCCTACGCCTGTCCGCCGCCCCCGGTGGCCGCGGCGTCCTCCCCGAGGACACCGCGTGGGTCCTCGAGGACTTCGCGGTTTCCATTCCCCCCGGTGCAAGCATCGCCATACTCCAGCCCACCGCGACCGCCCGCGAAGACGCGCAAGGCGGCGGCCACGCCCGCCAGCAACGGAGTCGCCGCGCCGCCGTCGCCCTACTCGTGCCCGCCGCCGCCGCGCCCGCGCTCCACCTGGCTGCCCGGTGCCCTGACCGGCACCCGCCTCTCCGTCGCGGCGCCCCCGCCGCCCCCGACTACCCTTCCCTCGCCGCCGGAGGGCAACACATCCGCGGACGAGGACGGCGATGAAGAGCTGGTGGTGCTCCGCGGGCCTGGCCGCGACGCAGTGACGTACGCCATCCCCAGGCCGCCCGGCGCCGCCTCGGTGTACCTCACCCCACCGACGGCGCGCCGCCGTCCGTGGCGGTCGCCCTCCTCTGGGCCGTGCTCGCCGCGGTTGTCGCACCGCCTGAGCGCCGCGCTGTCGTCGCTCGTCGACTCTGCCATGACCTCGCCGTCGCTCGTGCGCAGCCACCTGCAGCGCTCGCTGCCGCTGCTCCGCCGCCCGCGGCCGCCGCCCTCTGTGTCGTCCCCCGTGGCGGGCACCTTCCGCGTCAACCCTCCACGCGCCGTGCTCACCGAGCCGCCGCCCGTGTTCGAGCGCGCCGCCTCGCTGGCGTGCCTGCCGCTGCCGCCGCGGCCGCCGCCCCCGGAGAGGCCGCCGTCGGCGCGTGCCGCCCGCCCGGACAAGGTGCTCGTCGGCGGCGAGGACGTGGCCGGCGCCGTGTTGTGCGAGTGTCGCTGGCGCCTCGGCGCCGCGCTCGTCCGCCTCAAGCAGGTCCGCTCCGTGGACGTGATGGTGTCGGAGCGCCTGCGCCAGGAGCTGCGCGGCGTGTGCCTCGCGTGCCAGTGGCGCCGCCGCCAGGTCAGTACGGCGCGCACCTGTAGTGCAGGCTATCGCGGAGGGATGTGTGTCTCCTCTGGGAGGACGCTGGTGCCGCAGTGTCGCACGTCGAACCCGTATCGGCTTTCTCCCTGCCCGCCCTGCTCTGTGCCCGCCCCTGCTCTAATGCGATCACCGCGAGTGCGGCGCGCGTCTCGAATGTCACGCCGCGACCCGGTGGGTTTGTCTGCCTGTCTGTTAGTCTGCAGAGTCGTTCACGCGCCGCCGGCCTACCCACCCACACTCCGGTGACACGAGTATTGTGAAGCGGCCGCGGTCGTGGACGCCCCCCTTCTCCCTACCTATCGAAACCACTTTGAAAACAAGCTGCTCGCGAATGTGTGGTGCACGTGCGGCAGCAGTGAGCCTCGTGCTGAAAATGACACGCGTGTCAGCGCTTTTAGCGCTTTTCTGAACCGCCCCGTGCGGTGCGCCGTGCTGTGTCGTGTCTAGTGCGGCTTCCTCCCCGTTTTTCTTTTCTAATTGGATGGGGCTCTGAGCCTCTCCCTTGTGCTTCGCCCTGCGCCGCCCCGCTCCGCCCCATCGCTGCTGCGGATGCGGGGCAAAAAGTTTACAACTCCCGCCGGCCGGTGTGCGGCGCGGGTCCTGCGCTGCCCGGCCCCGCCCCGCGGAGAGGCGCCGCGCACAGAGCTGTCCTGGTTCCTGTCCCCTACGGTCCCCGCTGGTGCCCTCCCCTATCCTCCGACCTCCCGGCTTGGCGCACGTCTCTTCTTTCATCCCCCTCTCCATCCCTCCCTTCCTCTCTCTCTCTCTCCAGCAGTCTTCGAAGACGTGCGGTTTCCGGGAAGGACCGTTCAAAAGAAGACGGCAGGGGGTGGGGAGGGATGGGGTCCTCTGAGGGGGGCTGCGTGCGGGTGTGTGGGCGCGCCCGGCCCCTCTGCCCCGAGCGAGTGAGTGAGTACGCGGCGCGCTCTCTGTCGCACTGCAGCGGCCCGCCCCGTCCTGATGTGATACGGTCGGCGATGTCTCTGCCATCGTCAGGAAATGCTCCCCCCCTCCCCCTTCCCGGTCCGCCCCTCGCCCCACTGCCGCCATACCGCAGGGCTGAGCGGGCTGGGCCCTTAGCTACCCGCACCCTCATTTCAGTGATGGGCCACACACCTCGCGGCCGGTGCATCGCGTCGTCACCCGGGGACCTGTTCATCATCCTCGTCACTATAGCCCTACTCATCAACCACGTCGTGGTTACCGTCACCTCAGCTTCCTGCCGCGTCCGCGTTGTGACACCCTTGCTCCGGCACACCGTGCGAGGGAAGGAGGGTGACGTGCACCAGAGGCAGGCCGTCAATGGTGGCTGAGCGGCGCGGCCCTGCCCGGCCCAGCCGGGGCACGGGGCTGCCAGACCCTTCCATTGAATCACAAGGCTAATACCTGGTAGGTAAGGTGCGGAGTGCGGAGTGTGGGAGTGAGAAACTCAGGTTGAGTGAGCAGGAGGGGGAGAGGAAGGGAGAGAGAACGGAGGCAGAAAGGCACGGCGAGCAGCTGATGTTTATCGAAGTACACACAGGGTGGAGCGGCGGGGCGAGGCGGCCGTCCGACGAAACTGTCACGTATTTTTCTCCACCCTAATGAAGTCGCGCCTCGACGCCACGCTTCGCCGTTTTTATTTTCTCTCCTCTTTCATTCCACGCTAACCTGCTATCGGGATAGCTGCAGCTATTTCTGTCGCGCTTCGTGTATTTTGAACCGTGGTTTTAACAGGCGACGACGACTTGGGTCTCTTTTACGATGACGCTGGGGCGGAGGGTATGTTTTCCAGGAGAGTGTACCTTTTCATTCCTTTTTACAAAAGGAGCTGAGGAGTGGGGGTATGGGGGTCGGGTGCGCCTCTCAATTAAAGTACCGAGCACAGCGGAGTAAAATTGAAAGCCGCGGCCGGAGGGCTGATGTGGGGGTCGAGAAGGAGAGGAGGAGGAGGAGAGGGGGGGGGGTCGTGTTCAATAGGCCGTCCCGGCTCGTCCTGCGCGCGGCGCGGAGGTATTGCGTTGTACATTGTCCGCCTGGAGGAGAGGAGAGTTCCTCTCGATGATCTGGACCAGGACCATAACCTGCCTGACCCACTGCTGTGCTGCAGTTCAGAGTTGCCACGTCTCTGGAAAACTTAGGAAATTTAAAACGATCTGGAAAAACTCAGGAAAAATGCTATTTAAAAAATAAAAATTAAAAAAAAAAACTAAGGGAAAGAAGTACACATATTATTGGTCTTAGGCTATGATGTTGCCTAATGTTAACAAAAGTTCTGCAATTTGCGTGACAAAAGTCAGAAGACTATCGAAAATAAGTCAGTTTTTGCTACCTTGTTGAAAAGATTTCCGCTGGCTTCGTTCGCGTTTCATTGAAGCAATCGACATGCAACAAGATTTCATTTAAAAAGGGGGGCTGCAAATAATTGGAAAACCCAGGGAAAATTAAAATTTAAAATTTGTGGCAACCCTGCAGTTGCACCTCGTGCAGAGCAGAGGTGGGCGAAGTGGTCATGTCGTGATGAGCT
Source organism: Frankliniella fusca (assembly GCA_029379305.1). NCBI lineage: Eukaryota > Metazoa > Arthropoda > Insecta > Thysanoptera > Thripidae > Frankliniella > Frankliniella fusca. The sequence goes on along the minus strand of JAHWGI010001056.1, from coordinate 1,347,576 downwards.
GATGCCGCGGCCGGCCGGCCGGCAGGGGCCTAACCAACCTAACTTATGTGTAACCGCTAAGTGTCAACTCGACCTCAAACTCCTTTCAAATCCTAGCGTATACCTGCCTGCACTTCCCCGTAAACATTTTCTCCTGTTCCGTCCTCGTCCTGGCCCGTCAGTGCATCCGCACGCACCACGGCGTGGGGAGAGAGAGAGGGGTGAGGGTTGCCGGGCCGTGCCGAGCTGCTCGCTTCCCTCCTCCTCCTCCTCCTCCTCCTCCTCCTCCTCCTCCCTCCTGGCCCCAGTGCAAGCCCAGCCAGCGAGCCGGCCGGTCGTGTTCTCGCGTCGCCTCGCGTTGCTCCCCGACGCCTCCGCTCGGCGCACGCCCCGCGACGCCCGCGACGCGCCGCCGCCCCCCCAAAATTGTTGAAAACGTATCTGAAATTTCTTTACAAAATTTTTGTAGAGGATCTCGCAATCCTCCGGTGCCCGCGCGAGTGAGTCAGTGCTGTGTTGTTGTTGTTGTTGGATACGCCCCTCGCTTCGTCTGCTGTAGGTGCTGTTGTTGTTGATGTGTTTGGAGCGGCGCGGCGGTGCAGCAGACACCCCTGTTGTAGTTGTTGTTGCGAGTGGTCAGCGCAGAAAGTGGATCAGCACACACGCACCAACACAGTCAGAAACACATTCACAGTCACACACACACATACGCGCGCACCTATTGTCGTCTGCAGACGCGGTGGTGGTGGTGGTGGTGGAGCCGCTTATCAAGGACTGCCTTGTGGAGCTGAGCTGAGAGTGCTTTACTTCCGCGCGGGGCGGGGCCTGCGGGGCCTGCGGTCGCGACCGAGCCCAACCAAGAGTGTGGTGGTGGAGACTGGAGACGCTCATTGCTGTGTGCAATCTGCAATTCCGCATCGCCGAGGGGTTACTCTCGAGCAGGAAACTCGGCAGGCTGCAGTGCAGTGCGTGGCGTGGAGTGCGACAGCGTTTCTTATTGAGCTTGTCGGTGGCCTGGCCACGCCATAAGTGAATGAATGAATGAACGCTTTGCGGGACGGGTCGGACCTCTGTGTTTGTCTCAGTGCCTGGCAACATTTTCACCCTCCCTCCCTCCCTCTCTCTCTATCTCCCTCACTCCGCGGCCCTCGCCACCCCTCGCCCCCAACCCAGATCATCCCCTCCGCCCCTCCGCCCCTCCCCCTCCCCGCGCTGCTACCGACGCGTCGCGACCCTCCCTCGCGGCGGCTCGCGGTCCTCGACCTGCACCCCGCGTCCCGCGTATCCATCCCGGCGATGCCCGATAACTTTGTCGCAGGTCGCGGTCAGTCACCGTTTCTGGTGCTTGCCGGTCCGGTCCGGCCGGGGCTGCACACCCTTATGACGCACGTCCTTTCAGGCCTTTCCTTACTCCTCCGATCTGCCTTCATGTACGTACGTCTCATGGGAGCGATGAAAAACTGAGTGCTTGTTACATAGATGTGTTTTAAAAAGTGTTGTTTTTTTCCCGATGGGATGCAGTACCCTACCTTCCCCGTTGCTCCCGAGCCTTGCTTGGATTTACGATCGGAAATGAAGGGGCCTGCGCCGTACGTCGGGGGAGAGGACGGGGTGGAGCGGGGCGGGGCGGCCAGCTGTTCGCCCCGGCAGGCCGTGCCTCGCCCAGGTGGGGTCGCGTTGGTGAGGTTTGGGAGGGGGCAGAAGGAGAAGGGGCCGTGTGTGTGTGTGCGCGTGCCACTCCTTCCCGCAAACATATTTGTCCGCCGGCCGGCCTGGTGGCTGGCTAACGCTAGAGTGGTGTGTTGTGTTGGAGTGCTGTGCTGGGCTGTGCTCGGCTCTCTCGCAAGGCGTTGGCTTGCGTTACTTTGGCACACGAGGTAGATATCGGCCCATACTGCCTCTGCCCCTGCCAGCCGCTCTCGACAGCGTCCTGGCCTGGCCCGAGGCGGACGACGTCATACACGAAAAGGTTTGGGCAAAAATCTGTGCGCTCTGGCAGGAGTGGTGCGGGTGCAGACACACTCCAGCCACGGCTGCTCATCCGGTACCCTGCCGCCCGCGCTCCTGTCTCGGCCATTAGCGGGTAACGAGGACCGCATGCCACCCCCACCCCCACTCCCCCCCCCGCGTCTCACCCTACCCCCCGCGTCTCACCCTACCCCGCCGGGGGTGGAGGCGGGGCGAGCGGGGGACATGTGGGCGGGAACACTCGTGCTTACAACGACAACCGATAGAGGAAGAACGGGTCGTGATGGTCAGCTGGCCGTAGTGATGTGACACTTGTAAAGTGACGATATGAGCAAGCTCAAGCTGCACGTCGTCGATCTCCTCTTGGTCGTCAGCGTCAGGCCGCCGTGTGGTCGTCCCTCGTCCCCTCCCCGCGCCGCGCCGGCCCAGCCGCATGATGAGATTGAAGGGCAGGGCGCTTTCCTTCTCTCGGCCGGAAGGCTATTACATCACGGCGTAGGGCTCCGCCCCGCCCCTGGGCTGCCCTGGGCCCTGCGGCCCTGCGGGGGGCGGCGTGGGACCAGACTGGCCGCGGCTGGCGCGGCGGCCCGGCCGGCCTGCTGGCCGTGCTGGCTACGGGGCGGCGCGGGGCGGCGCGGGGCGGCGCGGGGCGGCGCGGGGCGGGGCGGCGGCGGCGGCGGCCCTTTGGTTCAAGGGCAGGAAGGGTCCGTCCCGTCCCAAGGGCGGCCGGCGAGTGAGGTCCGTCTGCCTGAGGATGCCTACCGACTTGTTCCGAAGAGCGCTCTCTTCGCCCTGTCTCTCTCGCACCTATACGGCGAAGCCCATAAGAGTGCGAGAGAGGCAGGCAGGGTGAGGGAAGCGCTCTTCGGAATAAGTCGGCTGTGGCCGGCCCGCGGCGGCCCTGGCCCTCCCCGGTCCGGGGCGTAACGTCCATCACTTTCACAACGGGACCCTTTCCTTCCTCTGTGTGTCCCTGTCGCTGCCTCGGCGACGTGCAAACGCGCAAACGCACTGCTCGCTGTATGAACTGTAGGCCGCACCCGCACGCAGGCGGATCCTTATGCCTCCTCCTCCCACTCCCACCTCGCTGCCGGCGGCGATTTGTGAGGTATGACGGTGCACCGTACAGCACAGCACAGGGGGCGGCGGCGGCGGCGGCAGGGGTAAAAAAAATAAAGTAAAATGAAGTGCGTGTCGGACACGATGCACTGATTAAGGGAGTGGGATGGGACGCTGATGGGGAGCTTGTCGGAGACGAGCAGCGAGCAGCAGTACCCGGAGGTATGACGCGGCGGCGCCCCGGGCCGCACGGGCCGGGCCGGACCGGACAGGGACGACGGCTGCACGGAGAAAACGGAACGGGCCTTCACTGTCAGAAATGACGTGTTGTGTTGCGCTTGATGCGGACGCGGCCGCCCCGTCCCGCGCCCCGCCCTGCGCTCCCCACGGCCCGGCCCTGGCTCCTGGCGCGCTTCCTGTGCCGCGACACTTGGGCCCTTGGGAGTCCGCGGGAGCGAGACTGAGTTACCCGACCTGACCTGCACTGAATTTTGCCTGCGAGCGCTCCGAAAAGTCGACGGGCGCGGCTATTTTTCGCCCGCGACGCGACTGGTGTTAGGTTCAAATGCATGTGCGAATGCCAAGGATAACCGCTCGGGGAGAGGGGGGATGGGGGGCGTGACTGAGACCATAACAAAGCCCGTACCGCGGGGGTGGGGGGCAGGGGGGAGGGATCCATTGCCAAGCAGATGTTATTATCGCGGCGTTTGAGCCCTCGGCCACGACTTGGCGGGACGGGGCGAGCGGCGAGGCGTGAGACTGGCATTTGCATCCAAGGAGGCGATTATGGCATTCTAAAACGGCCCCAGAATCGTCACCTGCAACGATCATGTGACTCGGGTCGGCGCCCCACCCCCCCTCCCCCACTTTTCCCTCCCCGTTGAGCGCGAGGCCCATTGTCTATGCTGCCATACACATTCCGGCCTCAGGCACGGTATGCTCATGTACACGTTCAACAGATGTGTAAATTTAGACACTTTTAAATTTTTTATTTCTTCTTAAACCTCATGTTTGTCGGGCATGTGTAAGACGGCGTGGAGTATGATGCTTGTCGATTTTGACGGTGTAGCCCGGGCGCCTTGCCCCCGTCAAAGCGCCACACATGGAGCGCGGCGCACGTGCGGGGCGGGCATGGTGGCCCCGCTACACCGCCGAAAATGATGTTTTGTTTGACTCGACGAATGAAGTGGATTGCTCACCGTGGTCGTGGGGAGCACCCCTGCCTGATCCGCTCTCTCTTTCTCTCCCTCTCTTCCCTCCCCCCTCTCCTCCCTTATTCCAGCGCCAACACACCCTCCTTGGACTTACTTGTGGCACGCGACCGGGCTGCCTTAGGGAAGGAAGGTCTCCCCTCACTCCTCCCTCCTGAGCGGGGCGGAGCGGGGTGCAGCACCCTTCCGCGCCCCTCCTAAAAACGTGTGTATAATTAAGAGTATATCTGGTGTGTGTGTGTATGTGTGTGCCTCGTCCCGGTCTCCCCCACCGTGTGTTGGTGCTGTAGTTGTAGTTGCTCCAGCCCGGCTGAAAGAGCGGTCCGGGAGCGTTCCTAACTCTTCAGGCAGGACAAGAGAAGCGACCGGGACAGGACGGGCCGGCATCATATCCTGACCTCTGGCTTCATACCAGCGGCTCCGTTTGTTTCGTCGAATAGACTCGTATATTGATACACGTATCGATTGATTCGCGCCATTCAGCGATTCGTTCTCGTTCCCTGCTCGGCCCGGCGCGCGGCTGCGAGTTCGACACCCTCTCGCCGGCCCCGCCATTCGCCATGCAGACTTTGTATTATTGGACTGCGTACCGATGAGGAGCACGACGCACATATTGCATGGGTGGGGCGGAGAGTGCGCGAGAGATGAGGAGAGAGAAGTGGGAATGGTGGGAGAGAGATGGAGAGATGTGCCGTGGAGACCAATCAAGCAGTAATGTTCGCCGGGCGGGCCTGGCCGCCAGGCCGACGCCCGGCCCGGCCCGGCCGGCTGAACGTAGTGCTGTCATGCCAAATGTCTCGTCGAATAATATTCCCACCGGCATTTCGCGCCGCGCCGCCGCGGCGGGTGGGAATATTGCGGCCAGCCGTCTGATTCCGAAGATCGCTCTCGTACCTCCGTCCTCGTCGCCAGGGTTGTTACAGGTCAGGGAAAACCTGGAAATCATGGAAAAGTCAGGGAGAAAAATTCTTGTCAGGGAAATCATGGGAAAGTCAGGGAAATCAATCGCCCGGTCAGGGAAAAAAATGAAAAATGGGAAATAGTACGCTTTGTCTGGTGTGAGTTTGATTAATTTTAAAAATTATCGTACAACAACTTTTTTCAAATTAAAAAATTAAGAAATATTTTTTTGGGAAAATGTCAGGGAAAATATCGAATTTGGTCAGGGGAAAGTCAGGGAATTGTCAGGGAATTTGAAAATCCCAACTTTGTATCAACCCTGGTCGCACTCATGGCAGTGCCCAATGTTGCGGGTGACAAGGCCTCATGAGTGCGACAAGGACTGAGGCGCGAGAGCGATCTTCTGAATCAGCCTGCAGGGCCGGCTGGGTGCGCCTTCGGCAGCAGGAGACGGGCGAGTCCCCGACTTGTTCACGGTGTCCGTGTCCGCGGGCAGCGCCCGACTGCTGACTGGCTGGCGGCGCGGGGCACAGCGCTACGACGCCCTGGAGGAACCGGCGTGACGGCGGCGGCCCGTGGGCGAGGAGGGAGGGGGGGGGGTGAGCATCAACAAGGCGATCAGGGGCAGTGGGAGGTGGGGGGCGGTCGACGCCTTCCCCCGAAAACTAACCTCGCCGGCGTGTTGGGCGCGCATCTCGCGTCTCTATCGCTCGCGCTGCACTTTGAGAGGGAGCGGCGCCCTCGGCCCCGGGTAGGGCCCGGGCGGCTGGGTTCGGCCTGCCTGCCTTGGGGACCGCCGCGCTGGCCTGGGCTGCGCCTCAACTCTCAACCCCGCCTTATCACCCGCCGCCTGTAGTTTACCTTCGCCTGTGACGTCACGTCCTCGCAGCCTCTGTCGGTCGGGTCCTTATCGGTGCCACCCACGCAGAACGGGCAGCAGTTCAGGACGACGTGCGTCCCTGTGCTGCCCTGCCCTGCCCTGCCCACCTACACAGTTGTCCACACGCACACTTCACGCGCTGTCCACTCGCGCTGCGCTGCTGTTCCGCCCGCCGTGTCGCCGCCCCCGCTGCAACGCTACCGCCTTTGCCTTGCAGCCGGTGCCAGTGCCGCGGTGAGGCGATGGGCCGGTGACTCACCAGGATCACGACGGGACCGCTATGGACTCGTGCTTCCCGCCGCTGGCGGCGCTCAGCCTCGGGGCCAACAAGGGTCCCAGCAGCAGGGGGCCCCCGAAGGGGCTGCCCAGCCTCAAGGCGGCCCTGGGCGGCGTGGGTGGGGCCCCGCAGGGCCAGCAGGGGGCGCCCAACTCGCCCTCCGGCCAGGTCGTGTCGGCCACCACGGACGACGTCGAGTCCATGGGCAAGATCAACATCCTCCAGGACCTGGACCTGTACTATATCCGGCAGATCGCGCACAATCTGAAGGTAAGCTGGGCGAAGCACGGCGTCGCGGGGCGGCTGTCGCCGGGGCTGGAGCCGAGCGGGGCCGCCGCGGGCCCCGGGCCGGGCGGCGCTGAGCCGAGCGTCTAGCGTCGCGCCACTCGTCGTGCGTCAGGTGACGCCCCGAAAAATTGCTGCGACATCAAGTTTCTTGTTAGGCCTGGCCCGGCCCGGCCCGGCCGCTCGCACAGAGGCTATGAGGGCTAGCGGTCTGCATTTGAGGCGGGGAGGAGCGGGCCCGCGCCCGGGGCCCCCGCAGTGCTGCGAGACTCGAGTGTAGTGGACCGAGTAAGACCGAACCGAACCGGACGGGACGACTGCAGTTAGGCGGGGCTTTTTGGCACGGCTCTCCGCCACGCTACTGCGGCCGTGGCCCCGTGCGCTACGCTACACGGAGGAGACCAGAGCCAGTGCAGCACGCGCCCCATGCGGCTGCTCCTGCTCCTCCCGCTCCCGCCCGCGCCGCGCCGCCGCCAGTCTCCGGCCCGCCGCCCCGCCGGCTGCACCTGCGCCATGAGGGACAACCCCTTCCCCGTGCACTGGCCCCTGAGCCCGGTGAGTCGGTCGGGAAGGTGTGTGTGTCCGCGGCCGCGATCGCGTGTGCATACCCGGAGCCGGACAGTGAAGTCCTCGGATTTGGCCGAGGGGGGATTCGCGGGGGATCACTCATACAAAATCTGTTCAATGATTTTTTAAAATTTTGTAGATTTTTATCGATTTTCTCCTTTGAATTTTTTTATTCATTTCTTTTGATTTTTCAAGGTAAACCTCTGTCTTTCTTAGTTTAAGTTTGATCTTTTCCCCCCTTTTTCAATCTAACTTTTTTAAAATTTCTTTTAATTTTTTTTATTTTGTTCTCGGTTATTCTGATTTTTTGCCATCTTCTTGATTCCATTTTATCTATTTTATTTATTGTACTTGTAAAATGATTTTGTGGTGCTGTACAATGATTCTCGAAGCCTCCCCCGTCCTCCCTCCCCTCCCCTCGGATTAGGCAGAACATGCGATGTGGGTTTGAATGACCTACTCTCCTGTGGCGTCTGTGCGTCGGGGAGTTGTTGGCGGGCGCTTGCTTATACCCGGAGCCCGAAAGGGAGGTTCTCGAATTTGGCAGACCACATGGGTTTGAAACAGCATGCTGTCCCGTGGCGTGTGTGTAGCTGCAAGTGCTGGCTGCTGCTCTCGGGTGGCGGAACGAAATATGAAAGTGTTTCGCTCGGCCGCGGTTCGGTCCGCTCGCCCTCGTAAGCTCAGTGTCTGTTCTGCTATTGACACTTGGCGCACGCGTGGCGCGTGCGCGACCCTCAGCCGCGCGCCACACCTTGTCTGTCAGGGGCCGTCGCTAAGTGGAGTCCGGTCCGATCTTAGCTTCGCAGTCATTCCTGCTCGGCCCGCCGCACACTCTTATTTCGTTTCTTTCCTCTTTTATTTTTACCCTTGTTTGGTGTTGACACTCCTCAAGTTGCGTCTGCCCCTGGCGGTAAGGATACGTGGATGGGTGCGTTTGCTGCTGCGAACTGGTTTGTCTCTGTCTTCTTGTCGCACGGTGTCGTGTGGAGTTGTCTGCGGCCCCGGGCCGGGGACGTCCAGTTTCCTCGCGACCACAGGCGAGGTATGTCTTGTCGACGGCCTTTCGTCGACGTAATAATAGCTCTACGAGGCGGCGTGCGCACGCCGGAAGTTGGCGGTCGAAGCGTGATACGCGTGTCGCTCAGAGCGAATCGATGTCTTGACTAATTGGCACTGATGCTGTGTGCGCTCAACTATCGTCGTGTCTCTTTTCTTTATTCTACGCTGCCTTACGGCCCCGGCACCGCGAGATTAGGCAACCCTCTTGCACTCCGTGCAAGCCGTGCAGTTGAAGCGGGGGAATTCGGGGTCGGATGGTACGGCATCCGTCTTGTCAGAAATTTAGGTGATATGTCACCGAAACACAGTACAGTTAAAGCAAGCTTCATGCAGTAAAAACTTTTTGGATAAATTTTATAGAAAACAAATCTTAGAATTTTAGTGCCAAGGCCAAGACTGTCGTCCGTAAAATAACCATACTTTGTAAAATTACGGGCTATGGTGAAGTTAATACCTGAAATCGTATGGAATGATTTTTACGTATTTTACCAGGAATATGCGTCTGCCTACTAAGCACGATTTACCACAGGTGCTTGCATGTCGCCAATGTCGCTTAGTGGGTGGGTGCAGATGCAGCCCGCTTTACTCCATTGCGATTTGTCTACTTCTTGCTGGCATCACGGCAGGGCGCTCTGCTGCACTCTGGACGTCTCGCCGGACTTGCCCGCCACTCACCCGCCCGCCTGCACATTGTCTGTTGCAGGAGCTGGACCTGGAGCAGAAGATCGATGTGGAGATTCGGATGCGCGAGGGCACCACCCGCCTGCTGGCCGCCTGCCGGCACCAGACGCAGACCCTGGAGGCGGCCAAGTCGCTGCACACCTCCAACGAGCGCATGTCGGCCTACATGGCGGAGCTGCAGCGCCGCAGACGGGCGCCCACCAGGACGCTGAGGTAGGCGTCGACACGGAACGTAGCGTGGGTGTTGGGACCCGGTGTAAAAGGGTGGTCCTCAAAGTAGGCCACATAGTTAATAAATACAGACCAGGGCGCCTAGCCGCGCGCCCCGCTGCCCGTCGGCGCCGCGCACTCCCCGTGTTTGTAGGCGCGGGATTTTATGCGGCTGCCATGGCGCGCAAGGAAGGGGCGTAGTAAACCTGGTGAGTGCACTCGCCGACGGATGGGATGGGATGCAGCCAGGGAATTCCCCACCTTTTCTCCACTATAGAGCAGTGCGGCCCTGCGGAGTGCTGCTGGCCGGGTCGGTTCGGGTCGGCCGCGGATGGAAATAGCCGGTCGTGTGTCTCTTCCGTCTAGTCAGGGGCCGGGCCGGGCCGGGGCCGGGGTGGCGTCGTCGCGGTCCCGGGTCCCCGGTCCCGTCCACAGGGTGACTCTCAGCCTCTCATCCCCAGGACCCTCGGGCCCGTGCCCGGCCGCCGCCAAGCCAAACTGTCAACCGCCAACCGAAATAGAAATGCGCGTCTGAGTCGATCCAGCGACACACGCACCTCGCGCGGCGCGAGGAACGCACTCCTTGACTTTTTTGCTTGACCCTCACCTTTTGGCATTTTGTGTTTTGCAGTCAGTCCGCGCCGAGCACGGCCCGCGTGTCCGTGTCGGACCTGCGCATGCCGCTCATGTGGAGGGACACGGACCACTTCAAGAACAAGGGCGACTACCGTCGCTTCGCCGTGTTCGTCCTGACGCGGGTGGGCACGCAGATCCTGGACTCCACCCTCCTCTGCCCCGTGGACAGGTCGCTCACCGACCTCACCTACCCCGATGTGCATGTATTGTGAGTATTAGTGACTTAAATTGAAAACCTTGTCTGTAATTTTTTGCAATTGGCCACTTAATGTTATTTATCTCATCTTTTGCAGCAACAATGTGCCACCAGACTTTGAACTGCGTCTGGAAATTTGGGGTCACATTCTGCAGGATGACATGAGCATGGCATCAACTCCACATAAAATCAAGCGGTCCATTCATTCATCCATTAGCCGTACTGTGGGAAAGAAATTAGCTGCATCACTGAGGGATGAGCTGAACACTGGAAGAATGTAAGTTTTTTTAAAAAAAGAAAAAAATATGAAGATCACTGTTTTTATTTGTTCCAATAGTTGTCATTTTAAAAAATTAATATTATTTCCAGAGGACCCAAATTTGAGCTGATGGCAACAGCTCACCTTACCCTAGATGATGTAGGCAGTAGTATTCACACTCATGATTTACAAATTGAGAATGTTGGTTAGTACCCCTTCTATTTCTCTGTGACTAATCATGTCAGATAATTCAAATATAATTCTAATATTTTCATCTTCCATGTTTTACGCTTTTAGAGCCAAGAGGTCATCAGTTACCTCTGTTCGGCCATTTCTGCTGCCGTCTTGCCGCACAGCCGGACTGTGTCTCAGGGGAAGCATACAGCAGTAGTGCTCTACTCCTTGAGTCTTCGGGTGCATGGTCCCAAGTACATGGAGCTTTGCAAGGCTTCCTCCTTCAGCTTTGGAGATCACAAGGTGATAAGGAGGCAGGAAAGAAACCTGTCAAGACTGTTACTGTAGATAGAGTTAGTATTATTTCATCCTAAGATTGTCCTACTATTGAAACTACATCTGAAATTTTTCAAGTTTTTAATGATTATTATTTTTATTTATTTTTATAGGACACTTTAATTCAACCTGGTAAAAGTGGATCCCGGGAAATAATTATCTCTAATGTTGAAGATGGTTGTGATACTGTTGTTATCATGAAAGCAGGCTCTGCTGATGAGCAACATAAATGGTTAAGAAATTTGACTCAGCATAGCAAAGACCATTTAAGGTAAGTGTGGTTTTTACTTGTTCTTTTGAGAAAGAAAAAAAATTATCCTTCCCCTTATTTTTGATTGTTTTTGATTATTTTTTATAATGTCATAGATGGAAACAAGCAGCTCTGGAAAGAATGGAAATTCAGTCTCCGGGCTCAAATCGAAACTTTGTCCGGCAACTCCGTCAAGGCTCCCTGTATGATGAAACACCATTAATTGGTAAATATACAGATCTTTTGAACTTGAAATCTATGTCTAAAGTACTAAATTATTTCTTTTACTCTTTTCTCAGAATCTGTTCAATCAGAATTTTCTAACCACCGGCCAACTGTGCAAGAAATATTTGGGCTCACACCATCAACAAGTTTAAGCTCTTGTGCCTCTTCATCGTCATCCCCAACATTCCGTGAGAGGTCTCACTCCAATAGTAAACCTCGTCCCAATTCTGGAACTATTAGATCACATTGGCCATTTTCAAGAAACAATCATGATTAAAGTCAATAGGCTAAGTATACAAAGTAATCTAATCCATTTTCTGAGTAAAATTAATGGGACCAAAATTACCAATTGACATTCATGAATTACGCAAAGCATAAAGCACAAGCTGTATTATTTGGTCTGAGACAACTGGTTTTTCTTAATTATTTTATACATCTAAAAATTTTCTGATAATATCTTTTGTATTGGTTGGTTATAATTTTTATTTAAACAACTTTTGAATGTTACCTTTATGTTTACAAATTTATTTTCTGTTTTATTTTTTGTATTATATGAATTTTTGATGAATTGTTTAGTCATGTGTCACTCTATTCATCAAGCACATTGAGTATTGTGGGATATGAATATTCAATTCATTCCTGAAAGATCATGTTTTAATTTGTGTTATGAGTAACAAAATTGTATCCTTTGACCTTTTTGGTTCTCAAATGATTTTTTCTTTTTTTAATAACGTCTTTTAAACTTATATTTTCATGATTTTAAGTGAATTGATTAGTTTTGGAAATGATCATTTGTAAATATCTATGCAGAAATGTTATTTATATTTTCAGTCTTTAATGTGTTATGATTTGTTCGTTAGAAGTACAAATAATTCGTCTGCTCTTACAAAATAGCAGTTTAATGATTTAGTAATGTGCAGTCTGTAAAATTCCATGTATCTGGTCAGCTTGTAAGTACTTTCTGTGGAACTGAAAAGCCACTGAAAATTAAGTTCATAGGAAAAGTATGTTAATCAAAATTCTGTTACTTAAAAAATGCCCTCTTTTCTTTGCTGATTTTTTTTTTTTTTTAAATAATTTCTTGGTTTAAATATTTGTATTGTTGTACTGTCCCAGTAGCTTCAAAATACTTCATTATCAGTAGCTGATATTTGAGTGCACAGAGTGTGCTGAAGTGGATAGAAAGCATTTCTTTTGAGTTTTTCAGCCCTGTATTTCTCTTGTTTTACTCAAAGGGTTTATATTATTTTTTATGTGAGCATCTGCGCAACATAGCCCGGTGATAAAAGTCTGATGTGAGAGTGATTTGTGTTAGTTTAAGGTTGTCAATAAAGATTAAGAACTTTGATTGCAAACTTTAAATCACTGAGACGGTTTTCAAAAATTCTCTGACCCTGTTCTGAAAACAATACCTTCTCTGCTGGACGCGGTACGCAGTGTATACACCACGTGACAGTGAAATTTCCACCAGAAAGTTGGGTACAACATCCATTGAGTCTTGGCGCTACCCCACCTCAGCAGCGTGGGGTATCCCCGGGCCGGAACAGCCCTCCGCCCCCGGCCGCTCCGGTCGAGCTCAGCGACGCTCGCATTGGCTGGCGGAGTGGGCGAAAACAATTGATCGACGTCCAATGGTGCTTCCCCTTGTGCGCTCGGCGGGCGCTCATTGGTCGTACCGCGCGCGCCTGACGTAGAATGGGTGGATGTGGAGACGTTGGTGCTTCCCCGGGCTCCGTCCCGCGCCCTGTCCCGTCACGCCCCGCAGGCTAACCCTCTCGCGAAAACGGCGGCAATCGACTTAATTTTAGCAGCGGCGTTCACTACCCCAATTACACTCACCTTTGACCTGCGCCGCGGTGGACACACCCGCCCAGGGACGATTAGATGGACGGTGAATGTCAGAGGTGCACTCACTGCAGAACCTGCGCTTTCACCCGGTCGCCAGACTTACCTGCCGTGGCCCCAAGTCGCGACTGAAACCGGGTACAGACGTAACTTCTCTCGGACCCTCCCTGGATCAACCCCCTGCCCGCCACGCCCGCCCCGCCCGCCACGCCCGCCACGCCCGCCCCGCCCGCCCCGCCCCGCCCCATGCTGCTCCGGGCCGCCACGCCACGCCCCCTCCCTGGCACGGGCCCGGGGCGCAGCAGGGCGGGGCGGGGTGGGGCGGGGCGCGGAAGGGGTGGGAGCCACCCCCGGGCCGGGACGGGGCGGGAGCTCCCTTGTATTCAATCATCGCACCGCAACTCCGGAGGTCGGGTCGCATCCTCCTCGCGTCCCTAGAATCCAGGCTGGAGCAGGTGACCGGGACGTGCTGCAGCTGCAGGAAGCAGACGACACGGCAGGACCGGGCCGTCCGGTAGCAGACGACGCGCAGCAGACGACGCGCAGCATGGTAGAGGGCGGGTCGCCTGTGCAATGTGTCGGCCCGCGCGGAGGAGCCGCTCCCGCTCACTGACGAGGAGCCGGACATGGCGCCCAGCGCCGCAAGGACTCCAGTCTGAACGATTTTGGATTACGTCGACGACGCGCCGCGGGGACTTCTACGAGAGGGTGAGTGGCGTCACGGGAGTGAGGGTCCCGGAGCAGGAGCACGAACAGGTTTTACGTGGAACCTGAACGTCGCTGACACTGCACCGCGAGGGGAGGCGAAGTCGAGCAAGACCGAAACCACACAAAAAGAAGAGGAGAAACAAGACGCGGCGAGGGCTGGACCCGGTGGACCACCCCCGGGAGAGAGGGGGCTGCTGCAGCCCCGCCGCTCCTCGGCAGATCTCACTTCCGGTCGGCGACGAGTCATTTCCGGTCCCGGAGAGCGTCGCGGGGACCACGGGGATGGGGCGCGCTGCGCTGCGCCGCGCCTCTGCCCCTGCGGCCCGGGGGCGGAGTAGGCCACCGGCTCAGCCGACGTGGTGACCGGGTGGCCCAGCCGGGTCCCGCCGGGCGGCCACCGCACAGCCGGGCCGGGCCGGGCCGGGCCGACCTCCAAGGTAGTTTGGCCTGACCTTACCCAGCCCGGCCTGCCTCCATCTGCGGGTACCTGGTACCTGGTGGTCCTGGCGCCCTATGCAGGTACCGCAGGTCCCGGGCGGGGGCGGCGGGAGGAGGGCCGCTGCAGTGTGCCTCGCCGAGCCGAGTGAGCGGCCCGTGTCGCCCATTCGTCATTAGTCTTCATTACGCGGCCGGGCCCGGCCCGGTGAGGCGCCGCCGGCGTGCCGGCTTACCTCGCGGTAATCTCTTCATTCCCGCCGCTGCGCCGCACGTCACGTGCCCGCTATCCGCCTCCCGATTAATCGATATTGTAAATATTTACTTTCATTAGTCTCGGGCCTTAATCAGCCCCACCCGCCCCTCCCGCCCGCAGCCTCGTGCTGACGCTCTGCCGCTATGGGCGGGATATTAAAATTAATTTTCGCCGGTAATCGTCGCGTTGAGGACGAAACATTAACTTTGTGCTCCATGTTCATTCGCTGTGCCATAGTAGCTCGCAATCTTTTCTTGTTGTAGGCCGAAACCAAACCCTTTACTCCTTCCGGTCCGGTCCCCTACGTTAAGCTATATGGTGGCTTTATCTCAATGTCTCTCATCCGCACCAGGTTAAGATGCATCTTAGATGCTTTAGGCATGCATGCCTAATCGCCAGACAATCCTAATTGTATTTTCAACTCTGTGACACCTTGTTCGTTCTGTCGCCAGGCAACATGTTCCACGAGCTGCGGCACGCGCACGACATATGGATTCACGACGGTGAGTACATTGTGCTGTCCGGTAGAGTAGTGGCTGATGGAAGTGAACAGTGGCAGAGGCAAAGGCTGACGCTGACGAAGTCACAGGGTTCTGCTCTTCTCTCTCCTTTTCTCCCCCGGACAAAAAGGTGTCGCTTCGTTTCTTGAGCCCTTCCATTACATGACACCTGGACAACAAAGCTTTCGAGGCCAGGCCCAAGCCTGTAGCCCGCTCCGTGGCCCTGTGGTCCGTGGCTCCCTGCAGCCTGCCCTGCCCTGCCCTGCCCTGCCCTGCCCTGCCCTGCCCTGCCCTGCCCTCCTGCCCAGGCGTTGTTGGCTACAACAAACGTCACAAGCTCGCCATTACCACGATTAGCTTGGGGCAGGGGGGCCGGCGGGCGCGGTAGGGGAGGGATGGGGGTAGGGAGGTGCTGAAAACGCATCATCAGACTAGCGGGGCGCGCTCAATGGGTGGCCACGGGGGTGTGTCGAAAGAGACTTACATACACACACAATAGGATTGATACATGTTTTTTTTTCCCCCCTTCTGCTCCATTCCCATTTTCCGTATAATATAAACGATGCGATCGACTTTTGAGGTCACGAAGACGGTGAGGGCGGGGGGGGGGGGGGGTGCGGTGCGTGCTCGTGACACGCCTGGACCGGGACTGGGGTAAAGCCGGGCTCGACGCGGGCAGTCAGGGGGCGCAGAGGGGTGTGCAGCTAGTGCACTCTGTGCGCCGGCCCGACCGCGGCCGCACCGCGGGGTCTCCCTGGACCTTAATTGTGATCCGAGAGGTGTCATTGGGCCGGGGCGAGGAGAAGAGCAGGCAGAGGCGTCAACAAGACCAGGCCAGCGAGCGGCGCGACAGGCACGACACTCCTCGCGGCCGCCCCGCCCCGACCCGCCCCGCCCCGCCCCGCCCCGCCCCGCCCCGCCCCGCCCCGCCCCGCCCCGCCCCGCCGGCTTGTTTTGCACACCCTCTTCCGCCCCATCCACATCGTGGTCGTGGCGCGCCGCAGCCGCTCATTCGTCTTGCTGTCACCGTCGCGTCTCGATTCCAGACTCACTTGTAGGGGTGGGGCAGGGAGAGAGAGAGAGAGAGAGAGAGAGAGAGAGGGAGTATGGAGGGGGTTGGGGGAGGGGGTCGCGGAATCGGGCTGACTTGTCGCACACGAGGCGACCGACTGAAGCGCGCCCGTATAGAAGGACGTGGACAAGGAGATGAGTGCTACACATGGGGAGGTTCTGAGGTCCGCGGCCCCCGGTAGGGGCGCAGGGCGCAGGACTGACTACGAACAGAGACACATTATTTCACTCGTCCGAAAGGCAGAGGCAGGATGATGTATATTTCTTTTAAGAAGACGACCACTTGGATTGATACGAGGCGAGGCATGTCTGTTGCAGGTAGCGCTGGAGAACATGCAGCAGGCTTCGGCTCCGACTGCGAGGGTGAGTTGCCCCCTTGTGTGAGCGTGTGAGTCAGTGAGTGTGCGAGTGTGTGTGTGTATGTCACAGCGCAGACTTTACGAATGCATGCCAGGAACCGTTCGGGTCCGAGACGAATAAGAGTCTCCCGCTGAGGCAAATCGAATAGCCGTGACTCCCCGGCCCGGCTGTGCCAGGACTGGCGGGGAGCACCGACCGAGGGGAGGGATCCTTCACTATAAATTCAAGCGTGCACCAATTTTTCAGAATTTGCTAGTGTTTTGTGATTTTCCTTGATTTTAACGGATTTATTTCTGATTTTTTTCTTGATTTTTTCTTATTTTTTCTGATTTGTCCTTGATTTTTTTTCTAGGGTGTGCACTTTTCTTTTTCTTTTCTTTCTGAGTGACAGACCCCTTGGGGCTGCTTTCTCTCTTTCACCTCCGACTTAAACCTCGGATTCTCGTCTCCCAGGTATGAAGGCGGACGCGTACTCAGGGCCGCCCCCGCAGCCCCCGCAGTACAGCACCTTCTACCCAGTGCCGTCCCCGCGGTCCGCCCCCGGGCCCGTCCCCGCCCCCGGGCCTCAGCTGCAGAACCTCCACCTCTCCGCCTCGCCGAACCCCTGCACCGCCAGGTGAGTCAAATAAAACAGCAATAGAAAATGAGGCGGAAACTCACCTTTATTTATTTTTTTTACCTTCTGACCGCTCTACTCCGCTGCAGCGAGGCGACCTGCCGGTCGGCCGCCTGCCGCTACAGTCCCGCGGCCGAGCCCCACCCGGACCTGGACCAGGGCCTCCAGGGGCTGCAGGGGCTGCACCACCGGGCCGCTTTCTTCGACCTGTCGGCGCACTGCTTCAGGTAAGCTCAGTTCCACGACATGTGTCCCCCTCCCCCTCCTGTTTTAGATCATCTCTATGAAATGAATTTCAGGAATTCGCACGAAAGACGTAGAGTTGGACAGCGTATTTCGTGAAGGCTGCCGTATAGTATGGCCTCGGCAGTCGGTTGGGACGGGGGGACGGGCGGACCGTGCGTGCTTCCGGAGCCCAAAGAACTGGTTTCGCGTGGGGAGGCCGGGCTGGGGCCGGGACGGGGCGGCCGGGGTTGCGCGGCGCGGGACCGTGCACCATTTCATAACGCTTGAGTTTTCTGCTTGCGGCGCTAATATTTGCTATTATGTTATTGACTCTGATCTGCCGAACCAAGCGCACAGAAGTGAATCGCTCCTCGCCCAACTCCGCCCCGCACCGCCCCGCACCGCCCAGCGCCGCCCCGCCCCGCCTTCCCCCTCTCCTCTCTGTTTCACTGAGCCACCCATCTCCCTCTCTTTGTTTCAACATCCATAACTTTCTCTCCCTCCTCGCTCCGCGATGTGTTCCTCTTACTGATAAACCCCAAATAAAAATAAAATTGTGACCAGTTTTTATAATAGAAATAACCGAGTGGGGAGAACACTGCGTCAGAGGGACGACAGACAGTAACGAGAGATGGAGAGAGAAAGGCAGCAGATGGAAGTGAGAGTGAGGAGAGAGAGGGGGTCGAGAGGGTTGAATGTCGGGATTAACGCGGCGCGAAACAGCGATGAAATTCTCTGACCGCATCAAACATGAAAATTTAATCTGAACCTCTTTGTTTGTAAACTGGCAAGTAGCTTAACTCAACAAGCGGGGTGAGCAGCGCGCCGCGTGGGAGGGTTGCGGGGCGGGCGGAGGGTGGCAGGGGGAGGGCGGGGGTGGGCGGGGCGGGCCGCGGGCTGGGTGCACTGCCACAGGGGCGGGGAGGGGAAGGGGGCAGTCAAGACCACCATCACTTAATTACCTTCACCTCATCAGCTCCTGATGGCGCTAGTCTGGCCCGGCCCACGGCCCACCCAGCCCTCGGCCAGGCCTGGGGGGGTCGCCCCGCCGCGTCCTGGCCCGGGGCCGAGCGCCAGGGCGGAGAAAGCGCGAAATGTTGCTTGGAAATATGCGGCGTGCCCTCTTCTCAGCGAAGAGAGAGAGAGAGAAAGAGAGGGGGGGGGGTAGAGAGAGAAAGAGAGACTGGGAGAAGACAGCCATGCGCCCTTATTAACAATTGAGGGGGCGCGTGCATGTTTCATGATGGGATAATGGCAACCTCGCAGGCAGGCAGACAGGCAGGCAGGCAGGCAGGCAGGCAGGCAGGCAGGCAGCAGGGCTGCTGGTCCTGCAGGGCCCTTCAGGACAGGTGCTGGCGCTGCAGCTCTCTCTCCTGGTGCTGCTGCTACTGATAAAGTGTACTCATTACCGCGCTCCCCGCGCTCCGCCCCGCGGCTCCGCGCCCGTAGGTGTTTCTAGCAAATTAATCGAGGGCGTGTCCGAACTCTTTGCTCATTCTTATCTTGCTCAATCTAAGGGTCCTTTAAAACAAGAACATCGATAAATTATCTAGTTCCAACTTTTTTCTTTCAGTTTTTCTATGAAAATTGGGTTTTTGTCTTCTGTTTGGTCCAGGACGGGCGGTGCACGCGGTCTGGGCTCGCCCTACTCCCCCATCACCGTGAAGAAGGAGCCAAGCGACCGCGGCTACGAGCGGGACCACGGTGAGTGAGATGTTGCGGGCCTGCCTCTTACACTTACTTGAGTCAGGCGCTGGCGTGAACCCTCTCGTCCTTGAGTCGTGCGGTCGGGCCGGGTGGGCCCACCCGACCTTGCTGCTCCCAGAGGGGCGTTTTCAGTCTGACCGCGCGAGGAGCCCAGCCCGGCAGCCCGGCCCAGCCGCCCGCCACCCGCTGCGACCCGGCCGGCTCGAGTCGACCACCCTTCCATCTCACCCTTGCGCGGTCTCGTATCGTAGGGCCGTTATCCGCAGGCACAAGAGTGATTTCTCTCTTCAAACTTTCCTCCTCTTTTCGATCTTATCAGATAATATTTTCCCACCCATAGATAATGTATTTATTTCCCTGAAAAGGGGTCCCTGCTCCTCTTTGTTTTATTTTATCCAGTGACCTATTTCCGACGGGGGTTATGCGCCGCCCCGCCCCGCCCCGCCCCGCCCCGCCCCGCCTTAGCCCGCCCACCTCACTCCCACGCCGCGTTGCACGGTTCGGCTGCGCGCCCTCACCGAGTCACTTTGTTCTCATCCGGAAGATAATCAAATAAAAATGTCTGGGGGCGACGCGCCGCGCCGCCCTTGGCCGGGCCGGGTCGGTAACAGTCTCGGCGCGTCGCGCCTCCCGCCGGGGATAATGTCGGGCGCCACGCCGCGAGATGAAAAAGCGGAAAAAAGCGCGAATTTTTATTGCCCCGTTTCCACATAGTTTTTAATTATCGGTAGAAAATGCAAGAAGAGGATGAAAATAGAGAAGTACAGAGGGCCTTACACTGTGAGGGTGGCCTATCGACCCCTTACCTTACCCCATCAAGAATACCCCACCAATGGAAACCCCGTCGTCAGGAAATTTTAAGCACCGCTTCCCTGCCGCGGCGGAGACGGGCGCTGTTGACAACCAAACCCCGCAAAAGAAGCGCGGCCAGCGAGGGCAGAATGCAGCGACGCCAGGTCGCGGGGTGGCGGGGCACGGGGCAGGGCGATAGGGAATGGCTGGCGTTCTAATCAAGGTGTTCGTCACGTCTGCGCCGATGAAAGAGCTTCGTCAGGGTAAATATTGCCAGGAAATTGTGTATGCATCGACCTCTTCCTGCCACCTCCCGCCCGCGCCGCGCCGCGCCGCGCCGCCAAGCTCCCCGCGAGAATGGCGCTTGTGATTTTCGTCGTGTGCCGACGTGCCGCCGCGTCACCGCGTCCTCTCTCTCTGTCCCTCCCTCACTCCCTCTCCTTCTCTTGCCCTCCCTCCTTCTCCCTCGCTTTCTCAACATTTTAAATTTACCACAGTACTTTCATTGCATACCGTTTTACCCGAGGGGAAAACAACTCTCGGAATTTTACTGTACAAATTTTGACAATTTTTGTGAATTTTCCTGCAATTTTTTTTTGAATTACGATGTGTACTAAATTTTCAGATTTGTTTTCTCCTTGCTTTATCCACGCCCGCTTCAGGTAAAGTACCCGACCCGGCGGCGGGGTGGGGCGGGCACGGTGCTGCACCTCGGGGTACTACGTCGGGGCAGGGCTCGGGGGGAGGGGGGGAAGGGGGGAGTGGGGGGTGCGGCCGCGTGCAAACACTTGCCGCGTGTTTGCCCGTAGCATGCGATGTAGACCATCAGCAAGATGATGGGGTAATTAGACAAGATCGACGTGCCCCCTCCCCGTCCCCGACTCCTCCTCGCGAGGCCCGGGCCCCGGGCCCGGTCGCCCTTCCCGTTCCCTGCACCCCTCCCAGGGTCCCTCTTTCTCCTTCGACGCGTACGGAAACAAGCCTCGTGTATTTCCGTCCTTATCACTCTCGCACGCGAGCGGCGTGTGGGAAAGAGAGAGAGAGAGGGAGAGGGGGGAGGGGGAGAAAGAGAGGAGAGGAGAAGGGGAGGAGTGCCGAGTGCCGCGGGGTGTTGACAAAAGGCACGCGCTAGGCTGCGCGTCGACCAAGGCGGGCGCCGCGCGCTAGCAGGCGAGAGCAGATATTGGCAGCGCTGCCCCCGCGCCCCGCCACGCCCCGCCACGCCCCGCCACGCCCCGCCACGCCCCGCCACGCCCCGCCACGCCCCGCCACGCCCCGCCACGCCTCGCAGCCCTGCGCGGGAGGAGGGTGGTGAGATAGGCGCCTGTAGGCGGTACGGGTGTTCCTCCCATCCCCGGGCGGGTACGCGCCGCGCGTGGTGCTGCCTGCCCGTGGATGGTCCCCGCATACCCCCCCGCTCCCGTTGCTCCTGCCGTCTCATACCCAAGATCGCTCTCGTACCTCCGTCCTTGTCGCACCTATGGCGGCGCCCCATGTTGGGGAGGGCAGTGCCCCAGGAGTGCGACAAAGGACTTCGGCAAGAGCGCGGTGTTCGGAATGAGACGGCTGCCGAGCTCTCCGCTCTCCGCCCCCGGCCCCACCGGCCCAGCCCTGCCGGCCGGCCCATAGCCCTGCTGTGGAATTCGCCAGGTCGGCTTCTGCGCGCCTAGCCTCAGCCTCGTGCATAAATAATGAACGAGCAAGCTTTTAACGTCCTTACCGAGGTTGCCGTCATTCAACCATCCCTCTTTCGCTTTCCTCTTCCTCCACCTCCTCCCCGCGCCACCACCCTCCCCTTCCTCACCTCCCCTCCCTCTATCATCATCGACTCCTCTCGGATTTCTCTATTTTCCCGCCCGGTCCCGGGGCCTCCCCTTCACCTTGCCCTGGCCCGGCCCCCGGGACCCTGCCAAGAAGCGTTTACAATTATTAACCGGTGGAGCCGAAGCCGCCTAATCCATTAAGCCGCCCCGCTATAGCGAGCTCGTGCTCATGCGGGTCCTGTTCGGCGCCAGCCAGGTGCTTTCACACTCGACGAGCGTCGTCACTGAATGTTGTGCCTCCACACGTGCTTCCTTCTTTTTATTTCACGGTTCCCGCTCGGTCATCGTCTTGCATCCGCCGCAACAACGAGTTTAATGCACGAGCTCTGCCAGTACTGTCAAAGGGATCCCCTTCCTCTTTTTGGTCCGTGAGAGTATCATTTTGCAGATCGCGGCCGTGGGGTTATCATCGCAAGCGCAAAAAAAGGGGTTTTAAAAGTGCGCGCGGCGTGGGTCATTAGCGCGGAGCCACCCGACGCCCCACCCGGCCCGGCCCGCCCCAGAGTATCACGATCTCTATTAAACATTGATCGTTTCGTTGCTCAGCATTCCGACAAATCTGTTTTGTGTTTTCACTCCCCTTTTGTTGAGCGCCCCTCCCTCGGGACGCCGCCCCGGCCGCCCACCTCCCCATAACCCCTCCTCCCCCGTCTCCTTCAAACGGGCGCGGCGCGAGAGCAGGGGCAGGGGTTAGCTTCCATACCCAGCCCTTCTCTCTGCCCCCGAAATGTAAAAGGGGAAAACCCGTCTTGCAGCGACCCTCCACCTCCACCCCAATGAAGGTGTGGGGAGCGCCTTGGTAGGTAGGCCGACCCGTTGGACGCCGGAGTACCGCGGGACTGCCTACCCGGCCAGGCGTCCGTCGCGCGCGGCACCATTCCCAGGTAGCAGAGCTGCATTGAAACCGCATTTTCTGTCCCATTTAAACCGCGCAAAAAAATGCGCGTATGCGCATAAAATGCGCATAAATTGCATAAAAAGCGCGGTTCAAATGGGACATAAAATGCGGTTTCAATGCAGCTCTGCTACCTGGGTTCCTATTACCCCGCACCACCCTCCTTCCGTTCCTGGAACCCCTTTCGCGCCGCGCCACCGGCGCCGCTCCACCCCGCCGCCGAAAAGTGAAACTCGAAACCGAAAGCACGCTCTCTAAAATCCCTACCTGCCGCTAAAATCTTGCGAAGCGATTCCGTGAATAATTCACGGGTTGCCGTCACACCACAGGGAATGCACCCCGCCACGTCCCGCCACGTTCCGACCCGCAGCCAACCTGCCTCCACTCCAGCCCTACTATATCGTCCCTTATACTACATCATCTACGAATATGTCAAAGAAATATCACCACATGTCATCGCATTTTTTTGTTCTACAAATGTTTATCTCATGACTGCAAGGCATCATACCTCAACTGTTTTCTTTAAAACAAATCCTTCACATTTTGGGGGTGCGTTTGGTGGGGTGGGATGGGGGTCGGGTCCCTGGTGCGACAGTGAGAGGAGAGCAGAGCGGCTGTTTTGTTTCATTAATATTCGAGGAGGCGGGGGCCTCTTTCTCCTCCCGGGGGAATCAAAAGTGTGGGCCATCCGTGTCGGGTCTACACGCGCGTGGAGGAAAAAAAAAGGGGGGGGGGGTAGCAAGACCATTTCTAGGTCGAGTTGCTTTTACCTCAGCAAGGCACCCTAAAGCTTTCAAGTATAACGACTTTGGTGTGTTTGTTTTCATTTTGTTAAGGTTTTTCAACCGGCCAGGATCAGTTCAGTTCTGCGGCGAACGGGACCCGAGACAGGTCGACCTCCTCTGACGGTTCGTACTCTCATGACCCAGTACATTCCGCTCCCCCTCCGCCGCAGTGCAGAACCCTCAAATGACCTTTGCGCTTCCTTTATCCGCAGACTGCAAGAGGGAGACCTCGCCCGGCCGGCCGCCGTCCAACTCGTCCGTCACCTCGGCCTGGGACGGGCCCAGCAGCGGGCCCCCGGGGGGCGGCTCGGGGGCCGGGGGCGGCCAGGGCGGCGGGGGCAGCGGGGGCGGGGGCAGCGGCTCGCAGCGCAGGGGCTCGCTCCAGCTGTGGCAGTTCCTCGTCGCCATGCTGGACGACCCGACGTCCGCCGCTTGCATCGCGTGGACGGGGAGGGGTCTGGAGTTTAAGCTCGTCGAGCCGGAGGAGGTGAGCTCACATTTCAGCGGGCTGCCCGATGGCTAAGCAGCTCTGAATTGTGATGTACACATTTTGTGAATTTTCGTGAATTTTTGTCTCGATTTTTGTGAATTTTTACTTTAATGTTATCCTTTTTTCTGTTGCTGTAAATTTCTCTAATCTTTTTCTAAATTGTCCTGATTTCTTTAAAATTTTTCTGAATTTTCCTAAAGTTTTGTGAGTTGTTGTGATTTTTTAAAAAAAGATTTCCTGAATTACGAGGTGTCCAAAAATTTCAGAGTTGTTTGCACCTCGTCGTTGATTTTAATTTAATTTTGTAGATCCAAAAATTAATGTTATTCTACCAGAATCTACTACCTGCTTCGCAGGTAGCGCGTCGATGGGGACTGCAGAAGAACAGGCCGGCGATGAACTACGACAAGCTGAGCCGTTCGCTGCGGTACTACTACGAGAAGGGCATCATGCAGAAAGTGGCTGGTGAGTCCCGTTCCGTCCCGCGATGGACACTGTTATTATTCGCAACTCTTTCCTGTTTGCGGAGGCTCGGCAGCGTGCGGCAGATCAGACCTCCTTTATTGGGCCGACACCGTCTCGTCTTGTCCCGTCCCGCGCTGACCTTCGGGTCTTGTTTTATTTTCAATGATATGGAGTATACACACAAGTCGATCTGCACGGCGCTGTGTATTTTCTCGATGGATGGTAAAGGAAACATATCGGCGTGTACACAGCGCGCGTGTACGCGCGCACGCATACACATTCTCTCTCCCTCCCTCTCTCTCTCTCTCTCTCTCTCTCTCTCTCTCTCTCTCTCTCTCTCTCTCTCTCTCTGACACACACACACACACACACACACACACACACGAGTCACATGCACACATTGTCATTCCCCGACGGGAGCGTGGCGTGGTGCGGTGCGGCGTCCTCTTTTCTTTTCCTTGGTCCGACTCCAATCGCACATATGATGTTCGGCCGACCCCGGCCTTACAAATCAAAGGCAGTCATAGGCATCAATCGCGGGGCGGGGTGGGGCGGTGCAGTGCACTGGCAGCGCGATCCATCCGACCTGACCCGATAGGCGGCGGCCCTGCTACCCTAGCCGACTCTAGGGCAAGATCATGTCAGGCGTGCGAAGTATAGTACCTTTGTTCTTTTTTTTTTTCTATAGTCCATAACGCCGCAGTTGACGTCAAATACTTTCTCTTTCGATGTAATCACTTTTTTAAAAGCGTTTCACGCTAAATCCGGGCTTGTCCCTGCGCTATTCGAAACAAAAGACTGCACTCGCCAAATTAGCTCCTCCAGGGCCCGCTGCGGGCGGGCGAGGGGCGTCTATAGTGTAGTGAGAATCCGAGGGCGCGAGGGTTGGCGCGGTGCGGGGCCGCGACGCGCACCCCCGGAAGAAGGACAAACGAACCGCATCGGAGGGGTGCGCGGCTGCTGGGCTGCTGGGCTCGGGGGGCACAAGTGTGAGACTGAGGCTGTGTGCGCGGTCAATTGTCTCGGCCCATCCTATTAGAAGGGCCGCCCCGCCCCGCCACGCGCGGCCTATTGTATCGGCCGAGGCCGCCCCGCCCTGCCAACTCTGCGCGGCCGAGGCCGACCCTCACCTCGCACTGACAACGAGATGTTTGCGACAATCTCTCCGCGCCGCGCCGTGCCGCGCCTCCACCTCGCCTCGCGTCCTGCTGCGCTCCGACCAGCCAGCTGTTTCGGAGTATCGCCCTCGTTTCTCTGTCACTGTTGCACCTAGAGCGGCTATCCTATGTTCCTATGTTGCCCGTGGTAGTGCCCCATGTGTGCAACGAGGATAGACGCGTGAAAGCGATCCTGGAAAGAAATGGTCAGGAACGCCCGCCCGGAGGATAGGTCAGCCTGAGCGCGCCCCGATCCATCTAAAAGAAATACATCCTAATCATGTTTAGATGGATATTATTGTGCAAACTCACTACTAACATCTAACACGAAAACTCAAAATTTCCATCTAGGAGAAATGCTTCTTATTTTTAGAGGCAAATTACTCGAATACATTAAGTAGTGAAAATGCCTCCAAGACCAACCAGAATTTTGCTTCTAAGAAAAAGCAGTGGAAATATGCATCTAATGAACACACCTCTACTAAAATAACCGTAATTTGACCTCTAACAGATTTGCATCTACGAAAGGGAGTGTTTTACCTCTAACATATTTGCATCTAATGAAATAACAGAATACTATGTATCTGGAAAACCCCGAGAACGTTTTCTCCAGTCCTTTGGTGGCCCCTGCCCTTCGGAGCACATGGTTTGTCCGACCTTTTTTTGTCCAGCCTCTGGAATTTTGGGCCCGTTTTTCCGACCTGGCACTCGGGGTGTGACAGTTATATTTTTGTCCGACCCCAACGAACCGTTAGAGTCGCCTGCTATCCTTTGCGATGCAGCTCGATTGTCCGACCCGATGATTTCCCCAAAATCCGAAAAAGTGCCTGGATTTTTTTTCCGACCTTGTTTACACGGGTAAATTGGAGAATTAATATGTATCATGGTCGGAGCATGCACCGAAAAAATTTTACAACACCTCAAATTCATTAAAAAAAAAAAAATTTAAAGAGCTATTATAAATTTAAAAAAAAATGGTAGGCCCCTACCTAACTCGCAACCTGCGAGCCCCGCCTGCTTAACTTCGGAGTTCGGATGGGATCCGGTGTGTTCCAGGCGACCGCCACCCCACGGGCACGAGAAGTCCTCTCCGCTTCGGGGAGAGTCCCCGCTTAAGGCTGGCGGCCTGTCAGGCCCGCCGTACTACCCTATTTAAACAGCGCCTTGAAGCCGTAGGTAGCATTTCAGACCAACGACTGGGCACCACCGGACCGCATGACCGGTCAGTGGGAGGTAGAGGCAAGGCAGGACGATAGAGGGGGAGAAAAGCAGAAAGAGAAGTTTTTGCGGAAGAGTAAGCGTACGGTTGGTTAGACCTGTACTGACCCGCTCCCGCACAGGTCATGGAAAAGCTGTTTACTAAGGAGCCAGATTCATAGGCCTTACTTCCCCACGAGGGACCACCCCCCGTGGCATGGGACGGAACTTCCTGACAACTCGCTTTCGCTGCCAGTGAAGAACCTACCTGGGAATTGAACCCAGGCCCCAAGTGCCGAGTCTCATGACACCCCGCGGCTTTCGTGGTACTAAGACCACTAGACCGTCGGCGATTCCACGAGGGAGCTCCGTTGAAATGGGGGGTTTGAATTCCACGCCAAGCTGCTGTCCTCGGAAAAATTTATATTTTATAGCAGGATTTGAACCCGGATTCTGCCGCCCCCGGAACATCACTATGCCCGCACGGCTACGACGCCATGGTACGAATCGGCGTTCCACTAGGGGTGACGCTGCGAAGAGCCGTAGTCGCCGACGAACCTGTACCGGTGGCGTCATCAGTACGCATGCTCTCCTTGCTGGGACAGCCCAGCCGCGTGGAGAATTTGACTTCCACATCGGCACCGTTAGGAGTACTGGGTGGGCAAAGGTTCGAATACCGATCACAAATTATTATTTTTCGAAGTAGCTTATTTTTCTCTTTCAGTTGCCCGAGGCACAAGGACAGTGGATAAAAAGGATAAAGTAGTTAAATAATAAATGAAAACAAATCCGCACTCGACATTGATGTCGTCGCCGGTGAAAGCACTAGTTGGACAGAAGTTCTGATGCCACCCCTATCTGTAACTTCTTTTTCTTTTCTTTTTTCTTCTTTTTTAAGTTGGTAGCTTTGCTATGCAGTGAATTTTTTCTTAAAAAAAAAAAAAAACATATTTTTTATGCCTCGGGCAACTGCAAATAGGCAAAACAATGTTCTGATAAAAAGAAATTAAAAGAAGAACAAACAGGGTAGAATTAGAACCTCTGTACTCGCGTCCCTTCGGACAACTGCAAAGACCGAGCTTCTTAAAGAAAAAGGAAAAAAAAAGATAGAAATTTTGATCGGTATATGAACCTCTGCCTACCCAGTGCTATTAACGGTGCCGATGTGCATACCAATGTCGCCACGCGGCCGGACTGTTGCTGTATGGAGAGCAGGTGTACTGATGACGCCACCGGTACAGGTTCGTCGAAGACTACGGCTCTTCGCAGCGTCACCCCTAGTGGGCAGGCGTCGTGTACCGCGGCGTCGTAGCCGTGCCGGCTCAGTATCGTCCCGCGAGCCGCGGAACCCAGGTTCGAATCTTGCTAAATATAAATTTTTCCAAGGACAGCAGCCTGGAGTGGAATTCAAACCCCCCATTTCAACGGAGCTCCCTCGTGGAATCGCCGACGGTCTAGTGGTCTTAGTACCACGAAAGCCGCGGGGTGTCATGAGACTCGGCACTTGGGGCCTGGGTTCAATTCCCAGGTAGGTTCTTCACTGGCAGCGAAAGCGAGTTGTCAGGAAGTTCCGTCCCATGCCACGGGGGGTGGTCCCTCGTGGGGAAGTAAGGCCTATGAATCTGGCTCCTTAGTAAACAGCTTTTCCATGACCTGTGCGGGAGCGGGTCAGTACAGGTCTAACCAACCGTACGCTTACTCTTCCGCAAAAACTTCTCTTTCTGCTTTTCTCCCCCTCTATCGTCCTGCCTTGCCTCTACCTCCCACTGACCGGTCATGCGGTCCGGTGGTGCCCAGTCGTTGGTCTGAAATGCTACCTACGGCTTCAAGGCGCTGTTTAAATAGGGTAGTACGGCGGGCCTGACAGGCCGCCAGCCTTAAGCGGGGACTCTCCCCGAAGCGGAGAGGACTTCTCGTGCCCGTGGGGTGGCGGTCGCCTGGAACACACCGGATCCCATCCGAACTCCGAAGTTAAGCAGGCGGGGCTCGCAGGTTGCGAGTTAGGTAGGGGCCTACCATTTTTTTTTAAATTTATAATAGCTCTTTAAATAATGAATTTGAGGTGTTGTAAAATTTTTTCGGTGCATGCTCCGACCATGATACATATTAATTCTCCAATTTACCCGTGTAAACAAGGTCGGAAAAAAAATCCAGGCACTTTTTCGGATTTTGGGGAAATCATCGGGTCGGACAATCGAGCTGCATCGCAAAGGATAGCAGGCGACTCTAACGGTTCGTTGGGGTCGGACAAAAATATAACTGTCACACCCCGAGTGCCAGGTCGGAAAAACGGGCCCAAAATTCCAGAGGCTGGACAAAAAAAGGTCGGACAAACCATGTGCTCCGAAGGGCAGGGGCCACCAAAGGACTGGAGAAAACGTTCTCGGGGTTTTCCAGATACATAGTATTCTGTTATTTCATTAGATGCAAATATGTTAGAGGTAAAACACTCCCTTTCGTAGATGCAAATCTGTTAGAGGTCAAATTACGGTTATTTTAGTAGAGGTGTGTTCATTAGATGCATATTTCCACTGCTTTTTCTTAGAAGCAAAATTCTGGTTGGTCTTGGAAGCATTTTCACTACTTAATGTATTCGAGTAATTTGCCTCTAAAGTACTGTTTTTCCATCCCTCCCCAGGCGAGCGCTACGTGTACAAGTTTGTGTGCGACCCCGACGCGCTCTTCAGCATGGCCTACGGAGCGGCTCAGCCCCAGCAGCCCGCCCCCCAGGCCCCCGCGGGGGGCGCGCAGGGGGCGCAGGGGGCGGGGGCGGGCCAGGAGCCGGGCGCCCTGTCCCTGTCGTCCGCACCACCGCCGGCCGGGGGCGGCGGCAGCTCCAGCGGCTTCGCTGCGGGCCGAGGGGGCGGCGCGGGCCTGCCGGGGGCGGCGGGGGCGGCGCACGGGGGCGGAGCCAAGGAGCCCGCCGGCCACGCCCCTCCCGCCGCTGCCTCCTACAGCGACGTGCTGGCCGCCTACAGCCAGCCCTACTCGCAGCTGCGGCCGCTCCAGGTAACAAACACTTTTTATTTCTCGTTCTTCACCACCACCCAACTCCTGAGTATGGTGAAAAGAACGAGGATTGTTCTCAGCCGAACAAGGCCCGAGACGATCAAGGGAGAGTGTCCTGGGAAAAAATGGACTCACTCGACTCACATCACGTTTTACACTTCTACCTCTGTAGCACATAATTATGTAAAGAACGAGTTCCATACTTATCACAAAATTCACTTTGAGTTCTATTTGGCCCTTGTTTTTTCCCCCGCTATGACTCGCCTCAAGCTTGTCCTATTTTCCTTCAGGTTGTCAAAAACCTCGTGATTCTGTTCGCAGTACCTGCCGGAGCTAGGCCGGGTCGGGTACTACCCTTACCAGACGACTTCGACAGAGTTCCCCGGGTACCACGGGTACGGCCCCGCGGCCCTGGAGGCCAGCCCCCACAAGCTGGTCCCGCCCGTCGCCAGCGCCGCGCTCGCGCCAGCGGGCTTCTCCAACCGGCCGTCAGAGGGCGGCGCCAGCCCGACGTGCGCCGCCAGGTCAGTGCGGAGCTCGGAGCTGTGCGCTGAGTATCGGCGCGTGGCGCGGGGTATCTGCGAACGTTGGCGGCACTGTGTGACACGGCGAAGCGCTCTGTATTCTGTTGGCAGCATTGCGGACACCAGGACTCCCCAGGACGGCGCCGGTGCCGGCGGCTACCCCCCGCGAGGCGTCGGCTCCTCCGGCGTCAGCGGGGCCGGCGGGCACGGCGACGCCTCCGGTGGCGCGACGCCGGAGGACGTCCTCGCCCCCAGCAAGCTGGACGGCGCGTACCACTGCCTGGGCAGCTGCGTCTGCTAGGCGCCGCGCCGCGCCGCGGGGGAGGTCGTCCACAAGTACCCAGTTACCAAGTCGAGTGCAACGATAAGTGATCTTTGAGTGATACGGACATTATATACATTTACTTGTAATCATTACGAATTAATACACCTAGTTCAATCAATGTTTCAATGTTCGAACGATAGTTCCATTAGGATTTGTAAATAGTACCAATTTAGTCTTTTCTCTTCGTTGAATAAAACTGTCCTGCTGCTTGACCTCTGCCTACGTGCCACCCGGCCCCGGCTCCGGCCGTTCCGTGCTCAGGACCTCCCCGCGTTCCCAGCCCGGCCCAGCCCCAGCCCGGCCCCGGTGTTTGAGATGTTCTCTCTGCCCCTCTTTCTGATTTTTTCTTCGCCCACGTTACCTCCCCTTATCGGTCTCCCTCTTTCTCTCCCATCCCGAGGTGATGTCATCCCCTGACGTGACTTCTATTTCCGTCTCACATTCGAGGCGCTCCTCTCTTTCCATCCGTCTCCTTAGCTCTCCTCATTACCGTCGGCAAACGCTAAATCTACAGTTCGCAGTCGGTGACATTCGCCGTTGAACCATAACGCAAAGAGGAATCGAGTGTTACGGCTGAGCCCTGCAGAAAACCGAGGAAGTGTTGGGAAGTGTGTAGATGGGAAGAGAGTGGGGGCGAGGAGAAGGAGGAAGGGGCATCGCGTCGGAGGAGAGGAGGAGGAGGAGGTAGAGGCCAGGGCCGGGGGCCGAGCCGGCGAGCTGTCTGGTCTGGCCCATTCTAGCCCCTCTCTCACTCTCTCTCAGGCCGCGAACCGCATTGCATCTTCGTCGCTCTCAAGTTTTTCGGGAGTCGTGGTGGCGTCCGGAACTCTCGCCAACTCCACCCCTCTCCGTCTCTTTCTCTCTCCCCCTCTATTTCCCCTCCCTCTCTCTTTCTCTCCCTGTATTTCTGTCTCTGTCTCTCTGTCTCTTGCTGTATCTGCTGTTCTCTATCTCTCGGACGCACCCGCGGGTGGTGGGAGGGAGAGAGACCGACAGCGGCAGCTGCGGCACCGGGCGGAGTGGAAGCAAAGCGGCAAAGCGTGCGAAGCTGGTGCGAAGCGCTCAAACGTTGTTTTGCCACCGAGTGGACAAGTCAGAGTCGTCAGAGTCAGGCACGGTCCCCGTGAGAACGAGACCACCGATCAGCTTCAAGTCCTAGACGACAACGTACCCCACGGCCTGCGCTTCAGGTGTCTGAGTAAGTATACCGCAGAGTTTGGGAGGGGCGGGGCTGCTGCTGGCTGGCCACCCAGTGTCAGACCATGAGACTAGGGAAGTAATTCTAACGTCCCTGAAAAGCATCCATGTTTTTCTGCAAACCGAAATTAATTAGAATAGTTTATGATTTTTTTCAATTCAATCGGCTGTTTGCTAACGGCACAACATACATTTTTTGATTGTGTTTGCTGGCATCTCTCAATACATATTGCGGTAGTGACTAGCCCGAGGGGTAAATAACTCCGAATTTTGATGTACACCACTAATTCAAAATTCACACTAATTCAAACTAATTCACGCGAATTCAAAAGT
The DNA here is from genome assembly GCA_029379305.1 of Frankliniella fusca. Lineage (NCBI taxonomy): Eukaryota > Metazoa > Arthropoda > Insecta > Thysanoptera > Thripidae > Frankliniella > Frankliniella fusca. The sequence goes on along the minus strand of JAHWGI010001056.1, from coordinate 1,315,706 downwards.
AATTCACGCGAATTCAAAACTAATTCACGCGAATTCAAAACAAATGCAAGCGAATTCAAAACGAATTTAAGTAAATTCACAACAAATTCACAATAATTTCAAAAACTTCGCAATAAATTCAAAAAAATCAAAGCTAATTCAAAACGAATTCAATTTAATTCAGACAAATTCAATTCAAATTCACGAAATTTGTACACCGAATTCAGAGTTGTTTACCTCTCGGACTAGCCGGCCCGCACACTAAAGGTAAAATAACTTGTCATCCATTCATCTCTTGCGCCGCATCTCATCGCGATTCAGTCGCCGTCTCTCTCTCTCTCTCTCTCAGCCAGTAGTGCCGCCGCCGCTACCAAGGTGACAGTGATGGTAGATGAGATGTTCCTTTGCATCGCGCCGCCCGCGGCGCTCGGCACGGCGGCACAGCAAGATATACAAGTTCGATCGCGGAGGGGCGTGGCACCCCGCGGCTGCGTGTGGTGTGCGGAAGGAAACCCTTAAAAAAAAAAGAAAAAGAAACAGCGGATTAGCCGTGCGCGAGGGGGTAAACAACTTTGAGTTTGGGTGCACAAATTATGTGAATTTTGGTGAATTTTTATTGGATTTTGGTGAAGTTACGCTAAAATTTCATCCAAATTTTCGTGAATGTTAGTGAATTTTCCTTAATTTTCTTATTTTTCCTGATTTTCTTCGAGGTTTCTTGAGTTTTTCTGAAATTTTCTAAATTTTGAGGCATGCAACAATTTCGGAGTTATTGCCCCCTCGGCCGTGCGTCTGAGCGGAAACTAGATGAAAACAGTACCGTTTATTCCGGTCGAGAATTATGGTTCTCTGGGCGGGGCGGAGCGCCTGAAGGTGAGCCGGATCGTTGGGGACTTTGGGACGACCCGCCCGGTGCGGCGGGCTTGCGTGGCTGGGCCGGTGCGATCGCGATCGCCCATCGACGAGGTAGTGATTTGTCTGCCATCAGAGCGAAAGGAATATTAGGAGCGTAGAGATGGGGGAGGGGGGAGGGCTGATGATGTCACCTTTCTTTAAGAATTCGGTAGCGGCCATGCTGCGGCCTGCCCGCGGACGCAGGTAAACCCATAAATTCCCAGAGCGTCCTGCGGGAAAGGCTGGCCTTGTTTCCAATTTACTATACTGGACCGGGCGGGGCCGCCAGGCGGAGGCGGCTTTTGGCTTTTAGAATGTTAATTACGTCTAAGGAGTCCATCCCATCACCACTTCCTTACCGACGCGACCGCAGCAGGAAAGACATTTTCGCACATTTAAATTTCCCAATAGTTTTTTTTTTTTTTTTTCGTAAGGAAGGGAATATTAAGTGTGCTGAGTATCTTGGTAAAAAACAGAGATGAAAATGAGGGTCTAGAAATTCGGCGTGTGCTGATGGTGGCGGCCCGCGGGGCCCCCGGGGGTTGTTGCTGGCGCGGGGAGGACTCGGCTCGTGCCGAGGCGCCGCGCCGCACCGCGCCACTCCGGCGCTAAAGGGATCCATTGGCCTTCTCGCTCTCATAATACGAGCCTCCCTCGGCCTTGACCCCAAAGCGTGTCCACCGCCGCGAAAATTGGGTCTCCCTAACGATGCCTCGACAGAAAGACGAATTAATTATGTTTTCCTCATATATCTATTTTTCTTTTCGAGACGCGATGGTGTGGGCTTATTCATGTGCAATGAGCATATCTCTGGAGGGCGAGGGGAAATTTTTGTACACCTCGTAATGAATCAGAAAATTTCAGAAAAGTTCAGAAACATAAAATTCAGGATAATTCAAGTAAAAATTCAAAAAAATTACGGAAATTTACAACAAAAAAATCCGAAAATTCTCAAAAATTAACCAAATCTGTTCATTAAAATTCAGAGTTGTTTCTCCTTCGCTGGAGGGGAAAGGGGTAGGGATTTGATGGGGGTTGTTTCTGTTTCGCGCCGTGCACCCCTTTCACTCACCGCTGGTTCCAGGTGGCTCGCACCAGCAGCAGCGCAGCATCATGCCGAAGGTGAAGTCCGAGTCGGCGGCCGAGCGGCGCAGCGAGGGCTCCGGCTGGCAGGGCGGCCAGCTGTTCGGCTCGGAGAACACCGAGACCACGTTCACGGGCGGCGGCTTCAAGGACAAGGAGAAGGCCCAGGAGACCCTTCGGCTGCTAGACGGAAGGGACATCAACTACCAGTACCAGGTGGGCACCCGGCGCGGCGTCCCGCGTCCTTGCGCCTTACAGATCCTGCGCGGGATATCCTTGGCGGGCACGCCCCCCCCCCCCCCAATAGCGTGTTTCTTTTTTGGCTGTGTGGGTCCGGAAAGGCCGAGTTACTCTTTCCGACACGCTCACCTCGCGCGGCCCCCACCAGCAGCGCGCCGGGCCCACCGGGCCGGGCCGGGTCGGGCCGCAAGCACGCCCACCAGGCCATCATCCTTCACGGTGTAGCCCGGCCTCGCACGCCGCGCGCCTGCTGAAAAATGTATTGTCCGCGAGCCAGTTGAGCTGTTTGTAATTCGAAAATATTTTTATTTTGCCTCAGGTTATCAATTCAATGTACAACAGAGCAAAAGTGATCCTAAAGAGGACCAAGGATGCCGAAAAGGTGAAGAACCTCAAGGAGGCCGTGGACACTTTTAGCGATTGGCTGGACGACTACAAAACGCACTCAAGGTCGGTGTTTTTGTTCCAATCGTCGGACTGTCACCCTCCCTCCAAAATGGCTCGTCTAACTTGTACTGCTGTCGCTGTTTCTCAGGTCCAAGGAGAACTTCGGCTACCTGCCGCTTGACACGCTGCACGCCTTCCGATCCCTGGCGAAGGAACAGGGCGTGCTGAACGGCAAGGGCCCCACCTTCTTGGACGTGTACGAGGAGGCCGAGGGCGACCTGAAGAAGCTGCGCGTCAAGAAGGTGGAGGGCGCCGAGACGACGTGGGACATTCACCGCAACAAGAACCTCAAGCCCCTCGTGGAGAAGCTCAACAAGGACAATTTGCCACTGTACACGAGCAAGGGCCAGCCCTCCAAGGAGCACCTGGGACTCATCGTCTGGGGTTACAGTCCCGAGCCGGCTAAGGTGAAGAAGCTCGCCGCCGCCTGCAAGAAGAGCGACAGTGGCAGTGGCAGCGGTAGCGGCAGTGGCAGCGGTGGTAGCGGGGAGGACTCTTCCTAAGACAGCTTGTGCGCGCCGAACTGTATCCAGCCCACTGCCGTGATGCAGTTGACTTCTTGACTGACCTTATTCTCACCGAAGTCGGCTGTACCACTGCAGAAGACTGACGTACGCTTGGGGGGGGAAAAATAGGAACTTTTCGATTCTCGAATAGTTAGTGTGTCGTGTTGATTGGCAAATTGTATTTATAGTACTATAAACCTGCCGTACTTTATTTATATATTTTCTTATACCTGATGGCTAAATATTACTATGATTTTTTTTTTGCTATTAGAATAATGTTATTCTGAAGTCTGACTAGCTCAAACGGGCAACATTGGCTCAAAAACCTAATAACTTTAGGTTTAAGCTGGTATCGAATATAGATACCGAACTGTTTAATTTGGTAACAGCGTTGAAGAAAGAAAAGTTCATTTTATTTTGAAATTATAATTTTGAATGCATATTACAGAGCCGTTTTTACGACCCTTTTGATTTGAATAAAGACCAGGAACATTTAAACTCCTGTCCGTGAATGAAGTCTCCTTCTCCTTCACGCAACCATTCAAACATCCGCGCGCGACTCGCTGGGCCTCGTCGGGTCGACCAGTGCGCTCCAAGCGGCGGCTACAAGAAGCAACGCGTTATTCACAGATCGAGCCCCCCTCCTCCCTTACCCCGCTCAGTCAGTGTTCCCCTCCTGTACTGTACATCTAATGTTTTAGTTTCAACCGAAAATACACAAAACAATCTATATTTTTGACTGAAAATGTCATAATTTTTTATGACTGTTATTTTCACGAGCCAGGCGATAGTCAGATCCATTCGGCTGTCGGAAGAATAGAAATCGTCACCCATAGCGTAAGTTTTAATAAATACAAGAAACACAAATAGAATCGACGGTCAAATGGCACCCCAACTAGTAATTTTTTGTTTCATCATGTATGGAACCAGTTGATATTTTTCAAATGCTGCCATCCTGTTGTATAATCCGTTCCTACCGACAGCATGAAACTGTTTCTTATTCGTTCGCATGTCAACCCCTTGTTTGTTTGTTTACAGTACAAAGGAGATCTCATCCAGAACATAGTTTCACATATATTGAAGACTATTGCTGTATCTGGCTGTAGTGAGTGTTTCTGTAATGGATTCTATAGAGCAGCAGTCAGAGGCTTGTGGAGACAGTGAGGATGCAAACTCAACTTGTGATGAAGAGCGAATACGCAAACTCTTTCAGGCCTGTGACTGTGATGGTGATGGTTTCATAGACAGGTATTTGGAAGTATTGTCATCAATATCAATTCTTCTCCCTAATTCTATTGGTATTTATGTAATGGTGTCAAATTTTATGTTTTTGCAGCCACGACTTACTATCTGTGTGCCGCGAGTTAAACCTAGAAGACTCACTGGAGGAACTGATGCGTGAGTTAGGTGCTGATGAGAATGGAAGAATATCGTACCAAGAATTTCTTCGTAGGCGTATTGCTCTTCGTCCAGAAATAGAAGCACTTCGTGGTAACATTAATTCTAACATGAAAAATCAGTGTACAGAATACTTGCCTACAAGCAGTGATAACAGCTTAGGTAAAACTCAAAATTTAAAATAAAATTAAAATAAGTGAGGATATCATATTTAGAAAATTTTGTGCCATTTGTTACACTTACTTTAATGTCTGACATTTCTAGGAGGTGCTTCAGCAGGGAAACATGAAAGCTGGGAATTTGACAGTGGTGCTCGTGATTTAAGCCCTGAACCACACTCGCTTCAAAAGCTTGTTGAGGCTGCTGGAGGCAGTACCTCTTCTGGAAACCTCCTTGAACTTGCAAACAAGGTATGTCCCTCCATATTTTTAACCTTGGGTTGTGGGGATGTGTGTAGATGTGTGGAAGAGGTGTTTTTGTGGTGGAAAAATTAGTAAACCAGCCAATTATTGTGCTTGAAGAAAGCTGATCCTTTCCGGTTTCAAATAGAGCAGATATTATTCAGGATGTGTTTCAGACCACGAACATGATTTTAACTGGTTTTCTGCAGGGTGGCCCACTTACTTCGGCGTTGGTGTAAGTAGGCAACACATTCTACTACAGCTGAGTTAGGGCAACGCGTGAGGAGGAGAACCTTATCTCACCTCTTGCCCTTGTTCAGCTGAAGTAGAATGGGTTGCCTACTTACACAAACGCTGGGGTAAGTGGGCCACCCTATACAGCATGAGCATGAGTCTAGGTAGTGAGTGCTGAGGTGTTGTTTGTCATGTCAATGTTTTCCGTGATTTATTTCTCTTTTGGGAAGGTGTTATTTTTTTAATTCTTTGGTTGTGGTTGCTCGTAATTTTTCCAAGTAGAATTTCTTAAATTGAATTCTAAAAGATTTTTCTTCTTTAAATAAACAAAGTCAAAATTATATCAGGTGTGATAAATAATTCTTTTCTTTTCTTCTCCCTCTTATTTACAAAGTGAAAGCATTTTGACATTTTCTGAGCACCATATACATATAATATCTGACATGGCAATAAAATTTGTTGCTACGGGCTTTTCTACGTCAGCTTATAAGACTAAAGCTTTTTCAAGTAAAGGAAAAATTAACGATCAACGTCAACGATCAACGTAGTATACAGAAGAAGGAGGGGGAGGGTGGGAGGTAAACAGCGCTTACTTTTGTATACCAAACCATACGTCGTTCTTTGATCGTTGACGTTGACCGTTGATATTTTCCTTAACTTGATAAAGCCTAATGTCCTTGGATTAGAAAAGGAGAACAGATGTAAGGAATTAAATGTTGGGCTCAACAAGAAAAAGTTTTGCCCTCAAACAACACTCTTTTTACAATATCTGATGTGTTTTGAGGTATCAGCTGGATTCATTTCACCACAAAAGTAGTGCTTAGATCCATCCCATTCATTCACTGATCGTGTTGTGAGGTCAGCACTCAAGATGCCCCGTGCGTCTGAGCGAGAGTGGCGTGGGGGCTAAGCCCGCCTCTACCACCCTCCCCCCTTTTTGGACCCGGTGGGGGTTGCCGTGAAGGGGGTGATAGAGTGGGCTGGGGCGCGGAGGGGTCGACCGGAAGGAGGGGTTTGGTTCGTGCTTGTAACCCCATACTGTCCGTGTCGAGCGGGAGAGAGGGGGAGGGGTACGGGTACGGGGAAAGAGGGGAGTAGGTGGGGCCTGCGGGTCGGGGTCGGGGTCGGGGGGCGGAAAGACGTCAAAGGAGAGCGGTGGCGGGGCGCGGCGGTGGCGCCGTGGCGCATGGTGGCGCCGGGCGCCGCACACCACCGGCACAGGAGGACGGCCCTGAAGGCCCTGCTCGAGCCAGCCGCAGCTGAGGACCAGACCAGAAGCACCAGCTGCTGCGCACACCAACACCAACACGCGCCCCCCGGGGGCGGGGCGGGGCGGGGCCGGGAGGGGCCGGGCGCTCGCGTAGTTTGAACCTGGGCACGGGGACGGGGGTGGGGCGGGGGCACCGTGTATTTGTGCCCGTGGGTGGCTGTAGGGTAGGAGGGCAGAGGGCACAGCAGGGGCAGGGCACAGTGCGGCGGGGTGGGGGATCCACTGCACGCGGCCTGCCCCGCCCTGCCCCACCCTGCCCTGCCCCGTCCTGGCCCCAGAGCCCCCAGACCCGCTCCGCACCGCTCAGTGCCTGGCCGGGCCGGCTCGCGGGGACGTCGCTTTCTGCTTGCTTGCCCTGCTCGCGGAGCGCCGCGCCGAGGCGCCGGCGCCGCGTCGTCGTGAGTCCGCCCGCGGCCGCTGCGCCTCCAGACGTCTGACAGCAGGTGCGCGCCCTCACTGCCGTCCTCGGCGTCCTGGACCCGAGTACGGGCAGCCTCTCGGGGCCTCTCGTGCATGAGGCGGATCGGAACCATCCGCTCCTTCGCAGTTATCTCGCGTTTGCTATACCGGCTGCCGCTCCGCCCCCCGCCCCGCCCGGCCCCGGTGCAGACGGCCTTGTCGGGGGCTCGGCGCCACCGGCGCGGCGAGGGGACGGGGTGAGCCATTGCGGACCAGGCAGTCCTGGCATATATCCCGATCCACCCGCGAGGGGCGGGGCAGGCTGCTCCCAGCGGCGCGGCGCAAAGGGGGAGGGAGTTCCAGTTGATTTTGTTTGTTGGTCATCGACATAAACCGCAGCGGGAGCTGTCTGTCTGCCGCCGCGGCTCTGCGCCTCAGTGCCGAGGTGCGGCGGGGCGGGGCGGGGCGGGGTGGGGTGGGGTGGGTCCGCTGTGGCGCTGAGTTATTATTGATTGGTCTGAGTGGCACTGCGGGACGTATTGGTGTCGAATGAGCGGCCTGCGGCCCAGGTGATACCGCGGCCCCACCGCCCCGCCGGCACGGCGCGGGGCCGCTCAATCACGCCCACCCTTACTCTCGTGATGCCCAGCCTGTCACGCTCACGCCCTCACCCTACCCTCACCCCGGGCCGTACGTACATAGTCAGAGGGTTACAGTGCGCGATGGCAAGGGGACGGGGACGGGGTGGTCTCTGGCTACGGGCAGAGCCGTACGCTACAGCCCGCCCCAAGGCCCGGCCCGGTCGAAACAACCCTCGTCGTCCTGGCCTGTCCTTTCCTGTCTGCCCTGCTGTGCCCTGCTGTGCCCTGCTTGTAATACCCTGCTGACCCGCAGACCACACGCCTTGTCTTGTTACCCCGGTAGTTGGAGCCGTTGCTCGTCTCACTGTTGACCCAACCTGCTTCACGGGAGTACAGTAGCTAGCGGAGTTACTCCCCAAACCGCGGCGGGCGCGAAGTTGGAACAGAGTTGTGCACTGAATTATTCCTCTCCATAACATCCAGCCCCCGTGTCTGCCCGAGAGAGCAAATGTCAGGAGCCCGGTGTCTGACAGCTCCCGCACCTCGCGGCCTCGCGCTGCCTCAGTGCCAGCTCCCTCTGGGCGGGGTACCTTGCCTCAGCTCTCAGTAATCCCCAGCCGACTGATTCAGAAGAGCGCTCTCTTCGCCCTGTCTCTCTCGTAGCACAGGTGCGAGAGAGACAGAGCGAGGAGAGCGTTCTTCTGAATCAGTCGACAGCGTGGTCAGTCATTGGTGGTCAGGAGGGCGCTCGGCTCGGACTGGTCGCGGCGCGATGCGGCGTGGAGAAGCATTACAGCAGACCATCGATCACGAACGCGAGGCAAAGTAGCACGGAGTGGCGCCTCCACCGACCGCCACCCGCGCCTCCCCCGCACCGCCCGACCGCCGCCCTGGTAGAGCTAAGGTCTGCTTCACGAGCGGGGCCGGGGAGCGGAGGAAGGGGGAGTTAGGTCAGCAGGGTGAGCACGGGGCAGTAAGGGGGCAGCGGACGGTACCCGTCCCGCCAGACGTTCGTCAGGATGTCTTGAGTGACCGCGCTGCGGGGGACATGAGAACTGGGAACGCCCTGCCCCCCCCCCCTCCCTGACAGCGCTCGCATTTAGGGAGGCGAGCACGTATGAGTGTGTAATACTTCTGTGATTTCCCTCTCGTCCCGAAATGAGAGGCGACAGATAGGCGCAGCACGAGGCACTCGGTTCAGTAGGGTCGCTTCGCGTGCCTGCAACCTGCAAGTATACGACGAGGGGGAGGGGGGAGGCCTCACTCGAGCCTCACTTCTAAAACTCATTTTAAGCCCCCCACAAAAAGAAAAAAAAACAATTCTCTTTAAAACAAATCATTAAAAAATCAAAACAAAATCAAGAAGAAAGATTCAGAAAAAAAAACAACAGAAAAATCGAGAACAAATGAACAAGAAACTGAAATAAAAATTGAAATAGGTAGGACCGAAAAGATCAAAATTGGTCAGAAGTGCAATTTTCCTTGAGAAAAGAAAATGAAAAAATATCGAAAATATCATAGTACACATTTTGCATGAGTGATCCCCCCCACGAGGTACGGTCGCGCCTTGTCCTTGCGGGTCGCGGTCTCTTTATGCGGGGCTTTTGTGGCGGACACCTTTCGGCGCGGCGGCACCGTCCGCGCGCGTCGTCGTCGCGATACCACTCACGCGCGCCCGCCGAGTCGAGCACAGGCAACCCGCCACGCCGGGGTGTTCGTTACTCCCGCGAGGTTGCCTACCCGTCTCGGCGCGGAGCGTAGTCGAGCAGCTGGAGCTTGGCGTACCTTTGCTGATCCTGCTGCAGAGCGATTCCGGTGCACGCCCTCTTCGCTCTGTCTCTCTCGCACTTAAAATGAACGCCGTATAGGTGTGTGAGAGACAGAGCGACGAGTGCGCGCACCAGAACCGCTCTGCTGTTCGCCGCGATCCTCCTCGCCGCCGACCCCCGAACCGAAATGTACTCCTTTTGCGCTCACACTGGAAACTCAAGTGTGTGGATGTCATACACTTCTAGGTGTGCGAATGCCCATTCGTGCTCTTGGAGGCCAAAGTGCATGAATTTCCAAGGAAAATTCACACTTTTACGCCCTTAAGTGTACGAAGGGGCACTCGCACACATCCAAGTGTACCACATTCGCACACTACTTGTGTTTCCAGTGCAGGAACACACATCGGTGCGTCCTCTCCGGTCGCTAGGCAACGTGCCAGACGCAGAGGGGGTGAAGGGGCCCCCTACCTCGACCCCTTCTCCCCCTGCTTCTCCTCCTCCCGGCCGCGCCCGGCACGCCACGGCCCGGCGGCGCGGCCGCTCCGCTTAGGGAGGGAGCCGGCGCGGTGCGTCCGGGTCGTCGGCGTCTCTCGCTCTCTCTCTCTCACTCTGACGGCGCGGCGGCGCTGGAGCGCGAGTGAGAGGGCCTGGACCGGGCTCGTCCCCGCACGCGACCCGAGCAAAGCTGCAGCTCCAACTGCGGCCGTGGCCCAGTCCGTCCCGGCACAAAAGGATTTTGAATGTTTCACTAGCAGCGGGGCCCCGGAGGTGACTTGGCGCCGGGGAGCGCACCCCCGGGTAGAGCCGCTGCCACCCCCGCGGCCTGGGGGGTCCAACCTGCTCCACCGCGGACCCCGCGGCGCCCAGCCGCCCCCAAAGCTTAGCTCTCGCTGACGACCCGCAGCCCTGGCCCGCGCCATATAAGCCCTGCGGAGCAGCGCACGTTCTCGGGGAGTCCGACGCTTGTGCCACCTTACCATGATACGAATGATTCTATGATGATTTCTCACACCCATTGATGATGTTACGCATTGTCCAAGATTACCCTCCACGAATATGACCTCTACTATGTACGTTATGAGTGCCGCGGCGTAATGTCGCAACCGGGGCTTGCCCCACCCTAGTGTCACAAGCAGCATTGACTTCCCTTTTGTCCTCAGCGCTTGTGAAATATTCAAGCGCCCCGCCCCCGCGTTTCTCCCGGAGACTACTCCACCCCTGCCTATGCTCGATCGCGTTTGAGGATGTCATAGCAGAGCGCAAGGTAATTTTATGCCTTTGAAATTGATGCTCCTGAAAAGTAGTTTATCTCCTTCAAAATTTTGAGACGAAGGTTGCTGCTGAGCTACCTTTCAACTAAATTAACTTTTAAGTGCACTTTGTAGTATAGTGATATCCCAAAATTTCATCATCCGAGTCTTTCTCACGCAAAAACTTCCATTAGAGAAAAGAGACGAGGCTTGGATTTGAGGTCTCAAAAAAAGGTTTGTGTAGAAGCTGGGAAAATTTGACTAGCGCCGGTGCACATTTTCTAACTGTAATTACAGCTATCGTTTATCTACTTAGCTATCACATCTAGCCAGTCTAATACCGCTTAGGTGACCGACTGTTTTGTGCTAATTTGGCCCGTTTTGTCGACTAGCTGGATTTTATTTTTGTGTGTACATCTCTTGCACTATTTCTTCAGAAGTTTTGTGTGCCAAAGTTAGTCGCGCCATGACCACCTCGGATCCGTTCTCAACCTTTACAAGAAGGAAGGTGGGTAGCCAAGTCGGTCGCCATCAATCTCTCTCCCTCTCTCTCCCTCGCCGCGCGGTCTGGGCCCGGGGCACACAGTGGGCCCTTACACTAACAAGCAGTTTTTCTCGTGGCCTTGCTTCGGCCTTTGTACCTCGACTGCTGCGCGGAAGTACTACCCAGCGCCACCCAGGCTATGCCTGAAAATGGACCAGCAAGTCTGACGGGGAAATTCTTGGGAGGATTTTCATGAAAATACGCAATGGTTTCGCTCACTGTTTCTCTGACGGTCACAGCTTTAAAGTCACTTTCACGCCCGGCAGATAGGCAACTCATCAGACGTGGGCGACGAGGGTGCCGCCGGCCATACGGGCGGCCCTGCCATTAGCTGTGTACTTCACGGTTTAGATCCCACCAAAAAGTAAACAGCCTGCAGTGAGCAGCGCGGGGCTGCCTTATCATTCCAGGCAAGTCTAGCGAAGCCTCTCGAGTCTCTCGACCTGGTAATTCAACTTTGAAAGCTAATTACTCTGCGTTACTCTACGGTGGCGATGACGACCCCCGTGACTTGCGTTCAGATCTAATTACCTAGAAGAGTTTGGCGTAGCCGGGTCTACCCCCCCCCCTTCCGTTTTCTTCCCCTTCCCCTCTCTCTTACGTACTTTCGAGCGTGCCTTCCCTCGTCTCGCCTCTCACCCGACTCCAGCTGCACCACCCCCTAGTTTCGCTCGCCACCGAGAGATGGCGTCTTTGCTACGCTGGCGTGGCTGGTTGCCAACGCGCGCTGTGTTCCCGACTCGACAGATGCTTTAGTTGGTTTCGCTCACCGCTCTTCGTTAACTTTGCGCAGTGGCGATATCGTAACCAATGAGGTTTATCCGAGGTGCGATTATTGCTAGTTGAAAACTTTTACCAATACCCCGCCGAGTGGACTTGAAATATAGTCCGCTATGGCAATTTTTGGAAGCCTCTACGGAGGCTGATTAATACGTACATCGTTCTTAGGTAGCTTTCAATCTATAAGTTGAAGCGTCACGTTCCCATCGCGGAAGGTGTTCTGGTGAATGTCGCACTGCATGTCCTGTCGCATCCCTTTCATGATACACTTCGAAATAATCTTATAATAATAATTGAGGATTTTTAGAAATTTGACCAACATCTCATTCTGACAGCCTGAATTGACTTGGTTCTGTTAATACAGCCGAGAACAAGGCCAGTTTCTTCAAGTAAAATATATTGCAAAACGTCTCTGTGCTAATATGCATTTCTCTTGGGTAACAACTTGACGTGGGTTTTTCTTTGAGTGTTCAGAGCCCAGGGACAGCTCAAGAACATCATGTAAAGGTGAAATTTCAATGAGAGCAAACCGTCACCAGCCCATCGCTTTATATTTTGCATTTATCAGCACAAACTAAGCAATGCAAGATAAACATTTTTTTCTCATTGGGAGGATGGTTTGATGTCTTAAGAGGAATGTAGTACCATACAGATCCAACGTATCATCTTCACATTTTGTGAACATATATTTATTGCATTGATGAAACGCCTAAAATGCATTTTCAAATCTAAGCTGTACTGGAAATAACAAAATGTGCAATGATGGGCTGATGGTTTGAGACCCATTGGAGTTAACATTTTACTGATTCTTAATACTTTTCCAAGGTAATTTTAGGACTTTAGCCTAAGATGCGAGGAAGTATTCTTTTTCTGTAAATTTTGCGTTTAGTGATCTTTGGTTTAGAGTAGAAAGTGGCTCAGACACTTCCCGTAAAAGTTATTCACATCACGAAGAGAAAATGTGCATTGCCAATTTTGAGGGGCGAGCTAGCTAGTGGGATGTGTAGTACCATCCCATCTATCCCAATCTATTTCTATGTTACGGTTATTGGCCCCGCTTGCGCAGGGCACACAAAAAATTGGTCGATAGACTCATCAAGTGTCCCCCTCCACGGAAATCTTTAGTAAAAGGCGAAAGATTTATACGATCTGAAGGGAGACCAGAGTAATCATGTGGAGGTTGCGCTGACTATGTGGTTGTTTCCCGGTTTGGAATCATCTACGCGCAAAATGTTCGAGCTGCTTACCGTGGCGCTATCTCGCGGAGATATGCTACACTCTTGTGTCGGAATCCTTCAGCATAACCCAAAGTTTATTTGTTCTTGTAGTTTATGCAAAATTGACTTGATAAAAACAAGTCACACTCCGAAAATGTCATTACACGTGAATTTGAGGTTATCTGTGGAAATATTTTCTTGTAGACAAGTTATTTGTGGTGAATGTCTGTGAAAGCAACCTTAAGACTTACGTTTTGGAAAGCCTGGTCATTAATCTGCCCTTCTTCTTTTCCTCAAACTTTTTAAGTTAATCATTTAAAGGTGTTAAACTTATTAGAAATAGTCTTTAATTTCATATATATTTAGTTATTATAATCTGACTTTCACGTTTCATTGCGGCATATTGTGGCACAAATACAAGCTCGAAGAGGTTGTTTTCCAGCCTTAAGGCCTTAATGCCGTAAACAAATTTCACGTCAAGTGCAGATGAGGGAAAAAGGGCGTTAAAAATTGATAGTTGTTCAGTGAGTACCAATCCTCTTGACAAAAGTAGAATACGTCAACGCGTACGTGTCGTTTACCAAGTTTATAAGCGAATTTTCAACTCTAAGGCTCAGCTTAAGCTAGGTTAAGGCCGGGTAAAGCGGCAGCTTCCCAGGAGGTGCTGCTCTCTAGCGGCCTGCCCGCGAACGTTGTCGGGCAGCCCCGGGCCGCTTCCGAAGTATGAGGTCCCGCAGGGAGGGGCCGCACTGGGGTGTGACAGAGAGGCGCGGTGGGCTATTCGGACGTTCTCCTTTTTGCCATCCTCGACGTGGTTTTGCGTACCCACGCCAGAGAGCGTCTTGCGAGGGAGCAGTCTCATTCACCTTAATTTTATATTTTCCCAAGAAATTGGACATTTTTACAGCAAAAAGAGCAAAGAAAAACTGAAGTGTAAATTGTGACGCATTGCGGGACGGTGTTTTTCGTAAGGCTTCGTCTGTCGTGTGCAATGGGCCTCGATTGAATGTCCTAGCGCTCCTGAGGTTCATGGCCTGTCGAATCATTTTGGGTCTGCTGAGAGGTTATTGAAGTCATACTTACCTGGCGCAGGAGTTAACCGTGATCATGAAGGCGGTTCTCCCAGGGCGAGGCCTTTCCATTGCACTACGGTTGGGCTGACCTCTGCGAGTATCCCAAATGTGGATACCTCGGGCGTATAATTTTTGATAGTCGGGATTGCGTTCGCGCTCTCCCGGAATAATCTCTTCTCTCTCAAATCGTCACACGCTGTAATGTACGACTCAGTGTTGTTTCCTCGCTGTTTTTCAGCGGACCGGAATACATCTAAATATTACTGACGCCGTGATAGTAATGCTCCTATATTAGCAATCGACCTTTAGTTTTGTAGGTAGGGTCCTGGGCCCCTGTCTTGCCCCTGAGATCAGTGCTGTCTTCCGTGCCGATCACGCGCCTGCCGAGTCGAAAATAGGCAACCCACCACGCCGGGGTGATTCGCCTGGTTGCCTACCCTTGCCGCCGCAGGCGCTACGCAGGCTTTAGGTAGTGTTTCCAATCGGTCGGATACTGGCTGTACCCGACCGTCTTCCGTCTCTCTCACTCTCATGCGTGTCAAGTGAGAGGGAGAGAGACGGAAGACAGTTGGGTACCGCCAGTATCCGACCGATTGGAAACACTTGCTGCAGGTTGGACTGGACAAGGGATCGAAAACATGCTGTTAATATCGAAATAACAAAAGAGATACCCATTTGTAGTGTTTAGTTTCGGCTGCATATGGAATGGCATTCTCCGGTGTATCACTGTATGCATCAGCGCATTGGATACTGATGATCGGAAGACCACGTTCTGTTTACTTCTTTCAAAGAATTATAATTTTTATTGATAATTTTTTGCCAAGTCGAAAGATGGGGCGTGCTCGAGGTTCCCCACCTTACCGTGCGATAGCGCCACGGTAGCAAGCTGTCTCTCTTTTGCGCGCGGATGACCTCAGTCCGAATCTCAACTACATGGTCCGAGAAAGCTCCTCTGAATTACTCTGGTCTCCCTTCAGATCGTATAAATCTTTCGCCTTTTACTAAAGATTTCCGTGGAGGGGGACACTTGATGAGTCTATCGACCAATTTTTTGTGTGCCCTGCGTAAGCGGGGCCAATAATTGCCGCATTTGAGCACTCTGGGATAGTCCTTCGCATCCCCGTAGCCTTCCTGTCCCACGATAGTGGTAATGCACATTTTCTCATCATGATGTGAATAACTATTACGGGAAGTTTTTATGCCTCCACTTTCTACTCTAAACCAAAGATCACTAAACGCAAAATTAAACAGAAAGAATTTTTTATGTGCCCTGCGCTAGCGGGGCCAATAAGCCGCTATCCCAGGAGCATATGAGTAATACGTCTCCCGGACTTCTCTCTCTCTCTCTCTCTCTCTCTCTCTCTCTCTCTCTCTCTCTCTCTCTCTCTCTCTCTCTCTCTCTCTCTCTCTCTCTCTCTTTCTCTTTCTCGTCCCGGCTGATCCCCTGGGGTATATCCGCGGAGCTTGTGCCTGTGTCACCACTGCAGCAGCTGGGCAGCGGCTGCACCTGTGGCCTGGCCCTGGCCTATGGCCCGGACTCTGGGGACCTGCCTTGCCCTGCACGCCACGGCTGCGTCCTCCACTTTGTTTGCACTGCGCTCTGTATCTTTCAGCCCTGTATCCTACATCCCTGCTGTCTGCCTTGGCGCCTCTATACCCCGGCCTTTTTCGTCCCTCTCCTCCACTGTCGCTTACTCCCCCTCTCCCCCACCCACTCTCACGTTCTCTCTCTGTCGCCCTCTCTCTTTTTCCGTCGGTGTCCTGTGTGCTAGTGTCCGTTTATTTATTTATTTATTTATTTATTTATTTATTTATTTATTTATTTATTTATTTATTTATTTATTTATTTATTTATTTATTTTAAATTTTAGGAACGGCTTTTGTTTTTCCTTGGGGTATTGGCTGAGGGGTGGCAAGGGGTTCTTATCTGTCTCTTAGCTAGAAAGTTTGACCGGCCGAAGCGCAGGCGGACCCGTGCAAGTTGAATGAGTCAGGGAAGGGGAGGTCGGGGGTCGGGGGTCGGGGCTGTCTGTTGGGGCTGAGAGCGATCTGTCCAACACAGAGTGGCTGGCCGAGTCGGGGTGGGGCAGGGCGAAGCGGGCCAGGAGCAGCGCAGCGCGTGGTACACGTTGACAACAGCAGGAAGCTATGCTGACCCGACTCGGCTGGGGGGGCCTAACCCCTAGTAGGTCACATAGAATCGAACAGGACAGAACCTCTGTTGCCGCCAGGAAAACTTGTATTGTGGAAGGGCGCACTAAAGAGGGAACGTTCATACCCGACCTCCCGACCTCGCTCCCGACCTCATGTGGCGCTCCCTCCAGGGGCATTCGCAGACTAGTTAATTGCTTGAAGCGGACAGCGTATGTTTTTGATGTTGCTTTTTTTTTGACGTATGGCTATGGCATAGCTACAATGCGCCAATCAAAATTCGATATTGTTCACCCAATAGCAAATTGAACACTAAAATTCTATGTCCAAAGGTTTAAAGATGTTTGACTTTTAAGAAATGTTGTGAATGCTTGTATTAAAAGTAAGATTGGTTGTGACTTTTCAAAAGAATTTGGTCAAAACGGGAAACCTCTTACCTTTAATAAGCTTGTTTTGATATTTCATAACCAATATTTACAATGACGAAATTTTATCAGAATTTTCATAACCCGGTTTGCAAAATTAATAATGCTTCTTATAAATAATAAACTGTCATTACTTTTAAGAGCACGTGAAAATGTTATTAAATTTAATAGATATTTTGCTTTTAAATTTCATAATATTTTTTACAGTGAGCGTGTCTGAACTAGTAAAGCGATTGCGACGACAGAAATAGTTTTGCTGTCGTAGCGTGCGTAGAGCAATAATTGTCATCGTCGGTGCTTTGTTAGCAACGAGATTAGTAGCGACAGTACTTTTTCTTTTCTCCTTACACATAGGGCGTGAATGAAATTTTCGCTGCAGGCATGCTCTAGGCCCCGCTACCCTACCGACGACCCCTTACGACCACCCTTCTAGGGCTTGCTCTCCTACTGATAACTCCTTTACGAACGAGATCGAGAGTAAAAGCAGATGCTACCCATGGTATCATCTGCTTAAAACAGAAGGTATTGCATTATTGATCTCATCTCCGTTCTTGAATAAATCTTCCGCTTTTAAAAAAATTATTCGGCGGAGGGGTACACTTGATGAGTATCTCTCTGCCCTAAGCGCAAGCGGGGCCTGACGCTTCTAGCGCTGTTGTACGCATGTATTATTTCACGTTGCCGTACGAAATCCTGCGTATTTCTCGCGGTGGGCTTCTCGGACGAGCTTCTCTGTGCTAACCACGACGTAGTTTGGCGCTGCTACGCTAGAGGGCGTCTTGCGAGAGAGCAGTCTCATTCACCTTAATTTTATATTTTCCCAAGAAATTGGACATTTTTACAGCAAAAAGAGCAAAGAAAAACTGAGGTGTAAATTGTGACGCATTGCGGGACGGTGTTTTTCGTAAGGCTTCGTCTGTCGTGTGCAATGGGCCTCGATTGAATGTCCTAGCGCTCCTGAGGTTCATGGCCTGTCGAATCATTTTGGGTCTGCTGAGAGGTTATTGAAGTCATACTTACCTGGCGCAGGAGTTAACCGTGATCATGAAGGCGGTTCTCCCAGGGCGAGGCCTTTCCATTGCACTTCGGTTGGGCTGACCTCTGCGAGTATCCCAAATGTGGATACCTCGGGCGTATAATTTTTGATAGTCGGGATTGCGTTCGCGCTCTCCCGGAATAATCTCTTCCCTCTCAAACCATTACCCTCTGAAATGTACGATTCAGTGTTGTTCCCTCGCTGCTTTTCAGCGGTCCGGAATATATCTGTATGTTACTGACGCCGTGATAGTAATGCTCCTATTTTAGCAATCGACCTTTAGTTTTGTAGGTAGGCCCTACCTGGTAGGGTCTTGGGCCCCTGTCTTGTCTTGCCCCTGAGATCAGTGCTGTCTTCCGTGCCGATCACGCGCCTGCCGAGTCGAGAATAGGCAACCCGCAACGCCGGGGTGATTCGCCTGGTTTTCTACCCTTGCCGCCGCAGGCGCTACGCAGGCTTCAGGTACTGTTTCCAATCGGTCGGATACTGGCTGTACCCGACTGTCTTTCGTCTCTCTCTCACTCTCATGCGTGTCAAGTGAGAGGGAGAGAGACGGAAGACAGTTGGGTACAGCCAGTATCCGACCGATTGGAAACACAAGCTGCAGGTTGGACTGGACAAGGGATCGAAAACATGCTGTTAATATCGAAACAACAAAAGAGATGCGTATTTGTAGTGTTTAGTTTCGGTTGCATATGGAATGGCATTCTCCGGTATATCACTGTATGCATCAGCGCATTGGATACTGATGATCGTAAGACCACTTTCTGTTTACTTCTTTCAAAGAATTATAATTTTTATTGATATTTTTTGCCAAGTCCAAAGATGGGGCGTGCTCGAGGTTCCCCACCTTACCGTGCGATAGCGCCACGGTAGCAAGCTGTCTCTCTTTTGCGCGCGGATGACCTCAGTCCGAATCTCAACTACATAGTCCGAGAAAGCTCTTCTGAATTACTCTGGTCTCCCTTCAGATCGTATAAATCTTTCGCCTTTTACTAAAGATTTCCGTGGAGGGGGACACTTGATGAGTCTATCGACTAATTTTTTGTGTGCCCTGCGCAAGCGGGGCCAATAACTGACACATCTGAGTACACTGGTCTAGCACTTCGCATATCGATTTTCTGGTGCAGGAGTTAATCGTGGTCAATCGTGATCATGAAGGAGGTTCTCTTAGGGCGGGCGGGGCTTTTCCATTGCACTTCTGTTGGGCTGACCTCTGCGAGTATCCCAAATGTGGATACCTCGGGCGTATAATTTTTGATAGTCGGGATTGCGTTCGCGCTCTCCCGGAATAAATCTCCCTGCCCCTGCCAGGAATGTGTGCGACTTACAGCCTTGAGCTTTGAATGTTATCGGATCGCAATTCATACATTATAGCCATCGCCCTGTTTAAAGCTACATAGCACTTTGCGTCCGTGTCTTGCCTCCGAGAGGTCCGCTCCGATCACGCGCATGCCGAGCATAGCCAATAGCCAACCCGCCACGCCTTGCGCATTTCGCCGTGTCGCCCAAGTTGAAGTTGGATCCTCGTGTTTGAGTAGTCTGAGTGCGCATGGCAACATAAATATCGCCACTGAGATATGTAGTCAGAGTCAGTGCCCGAATTGCATTCACTGACATGCACACTGTAGAAAAAAACTACAGCAAATCCAGTCAATTTTTATTCCAGCCTTTACTGTAGTTTATTTCACTGGATTTACTGTACTTCCTGACAAGATGTGCTGTACTTTCCGAGGCAGTGTACAACGTTTACAGTACACTTCTCTAGAAGTACTGCGAATCCTGTTAGAAAGTACAGTAAATCCAGTAAAATAAAGTGCGGTAAAGGCTGTATCAGAATTATCTGGATTTGCTGTAGTTTTTTCTTACAGTGCAGTGTTGAAAAAATTAAAAATAAAAATATTCCCAATGCCGTGACCAGGATTCGAACCTGGGTTATTGCGGCCACAACGCAAGGTACTAACCACTATACGATCACGGCTACCAGGGGGCTTAGGAGATCTGTGGTAGCCCGGCCGGTGACTTGCTGCCCGGCCTAGGTGGTGCCCAGCCAGGCATGGCACATTGCCCCGCCCCGCCCCGCTGCGCTCAGCCCCGCCCCGCTCCCGTTCACACCCCTCCCTCTCTCCGTCGAGATACTTCCCCGACACGCCGGCCGTGCGCATTTTTCCGTGTCGCCCAAGTTGAAGTAAGAGCCACGTGTTTGAGTATAGTGCGCGTTGCTACATAAAAATCGTTTCTGACACGTATGGTCTGTTGCCCCCACCCATTCACGAAGTCGTGAGTATTTAAGCCTCACCAACCAACATACACTGTCGTGCAGCGTTGAAAGAAAAAAATGCTCCCGATGCCGTGACCAGGATTTGAACCTGGGTTATTTCGGCCACAACGCAAGGTAAAAGGTACCAACCACAATGCGATCACGGCTAGTACCAGACTTAGAAGTTTTGGGGTAGTCCGTCCGGCGACTTGGTTCCCGGCCTGGGTGCGGTGCCCAGCCA
Organism: Frankliniella fusca; assembly: GCA_029379305.1. Taxonomy (NCBI): domain Eukaryota; kingdom Metazoa; phylum Arthropoda; class Insecta; order Thysanoptera; family Thripidae; genus Frankliniella; species Frankliniella fusca. The sequence continues at coordinate 1,295,528 of JAHWGI010001056.1, read as the reverse complement.
GGCATGCATGGCCCCACGTGCCCCACCAGCACACCCGCCCCGCATTGCAACACAAACATTGCCACTATATTGTCTGTGCGCGATGTGCCAAGTCCTTGCCCACACCTATTCACGAAGTCGTGATTATTTGAGCGTCAGCAACAGCAACCAACATTCACTGTCATGCAGGCGTTGAAAAAAAAAATATGCTCGCAATGCCGTGACCAGGATTCGAACCTGGGTTATTGCGGCCACAACGCAAGGTACTAACCACTATACGATCACGGCTACTGGCGGGCTTGGAAGTTACGGGGTAGTCTGTCCGGCCACTTGGTGCCCGGCCTGGGTGGTGCCCAGCCAGGCATGGCCGGCATGGCCCCGCCCGCCCCGCCCCGCTCTCCCGTTCACACCCCTCCCTATCTCCCCGTCAAGATACTTTCTTAGAACGGCCTGGCCGGCCACGGACTCGTTTCCTACACTTGGCCGCCGGCGCGTTGCACTGGCAGGACTGCGAAATAGCCGTGATCGTATAGTGGTTAGTACCTTGCGTTGTGGCCGCAATAACCCAGGTTCGAATCCTGGTCACGGCAGTTCACTGCAGTCATTGCTTTTTCCTCGCAAAGATCCTTATCACATGCTTGCGCGCCAACTTTTCCCTGAGAAAAATTTCTCCTTTGTTATATTTATTATATATGTTATTTTAAAGATCTAAGCAGGTCACCTTGTCGGAGGACGGGTAAGGGCTGGCGATAACCCCGACGCGACGTATCGTGTGACCTACAGTCGCCACGTGGGCGTTGCCGGGCGCGGCGCGGAGGAGACGTCGGGTCGGACCGCGGAATGGGGGGAGCGGAGAGCGGAGAGCGGCTGGCTGAGGAAGAAGGAGAGAACAGAGAAGAAAGAAAGAGAAAGGAGGGATGGGGAGAGCAGGGGGGGGAGGGGGGAGCCATTCCCCTTGGATCTGCGCCGTCTGTCCGTGACAGCCCCGGAGCGGCCCGGAGCGGCCCGGAGCCCGGGCCCGGAGCCGGCGTGATCGACCTCGCAGTGCCTCGCGGCCGACCCGATGGAAGCCAATGCGGCGGAAACGAAACGCCGGCCAATTTATTGCACTGCACGCGGACGTGGAGTATTTAGGGCCGTGAAATGTTATGGGGCTCTGCTGTTGGGTACGGGATGGTTTCGGCGACCTGGCCTGGGCCTTTTGGCCCTCCCCCTCACGCCCCACATGTATTTCTCCAGCTCATTGACCTCCACGCGTTTACTTTTTGGGCAATTCCGAGAAACGAATCGGCTAGCGCACGGTTGAGCAGAACGGCAGCGCTCCTACTCGGCGGAATCTACACCTGGGGGAGAAAAAAAATACTTTTTTTAAAAAATAAAAATTGACCCCTAGATTGCCGTGACCAGGATTCGAACCTGGGTTATTGCGGCCACAACGCAAGGTACTAACCACTATACGATCACGGCTGTGGGGTCGCTGGCAGCCTGAGCGTTTCAAAAGTCCTCAAAGCGAGAGCGGCGTAGCGGCGTGCTGCAGGCAGAGCGAAGCGAAACCGGCCGCGGCCGCCCGGCCGGGGAGGAGGGAGGCGATCGGGGAGGTGGGGTGGGTGGGAGAGGTGGGGCTCTACCTGCCCGGTGCAGCTCCAGGCTCCAGCTGCTCCAGCTCCATGAAAACAAGTCCTCAGCCAGAGAGAGAGAGCGAGAGAGAGAGAGGTAGAAGTGGGGAGGAGGGGGGGGGAGGGCAGGAGGCGTAGAAGGCATAGGGCAAACTTTCCCGTCGATCTGAAACTGAAACTTTGCTCTCTCCCCTGGTGCTTTATTATGAACTTGGTCTTACCCTAGGTATCTAATGAAGGATCACATTTTAATTTTCTTTTATTGTCATAATCTTTTTTTTTTAAATTACTTGAGTCATGCGCTTTTTTTTCCCCGTCACACTTTCACTACTTGGAAATGAGTGTCTCATGTCCTCTTGTCGCCGCAGAGCCATGCCGGGTCTGTTTCTGAACTCGGCGCGGCACTCGGCTCGGCCCTCCTATTCTCTGCGCGCGATACCGCACCGCGCGCCAGCGCGCCAGGCCTCGGGCCCCTTGATCCTTACCCCGCCCACCACCACTCGCTGCCCCGCGCTCCCAACTCCCACCGCCTCTCCTCTCCGCCCCTCTGCCCCACTTCCCCACCTCCCCCCACTCCTCGCCGGGCGCCGCTCGCCTCTTCCGCTTTAGTCTGGTCGACACCGGGGGCCCCCTCCACCATCGCGGTCCCGTGGTGTAGTGGTTATCACATCTGCTTTACACGCAGATGGTCGCCGGTTCGAACCCGGCCGGGATCACATGTTTTACGTAACGTTGTTTCGTTTGCCCTTGCGATTGTTGTGGAAAACATTTTATGAAGAACCTCTGCTTCAGTCATCATCTTTTGGCATTTTCTATTAAACTCGTTCACTGAAATCAAGTGAGTTAATGTCGCACACTTATCCATGTGTGAGGAGTCATTCGTAGGCCTACACCTACCTACAGCCTACATGAGTGCGACATTCGCGCACTTGAGTTTCCAGTGTGCTTGTCTCTGCTTGTGAGCAGTGTGGAAAAAAAAGGGAGTACAGTAATGACGCATACAACTGGCGATGTCCCATTGAAGTAAATAGATTGTGCTTTTTATCTTTCTATTTTTGTTCTTAGTTGAGATAACTCTGCTAGAATTCAAAATGTTACTAGCAGAGCAAGGTTTCGATCCTCGGACCTCTGGGTTATGGGCCCAGCACGCTTCCACTGCGCCACTCTGCTAATTGAATGCGTGCTCATCCTTGCTTAGTCAGCATTGAAAACAATCCCCACTACTACCAAAACGAAGTCAAAAGAGACGCCCAACGTGGGGCTCGAACCCACGACCCTGGGATTAAGAGTCCCATGCTCTACCGACTGAGCTAGCCGGGCGGTGATAAGGGTGGGCCCGAGGCAAAGTCGTCTGGTGCTCCTCGCCACGGATCACTCGCTGCTGTCCCCCGCCACTCAGCCACCTTCCCCTCCTCCTCCTCCTCGTCCTTGGCCCGAAGACCGTCGAAGACTGCGGTCGGCAAGGACCACCTTCCCCACCTGCCCCCCCCCCCCCCCAATCCCCTCCCTCTCACACCCTGTGCGAGCGCGAGGAATTAGGGTTGTCCGCGCGAGCCTCGCAACGGAAATTCCTGGCCTGTCCGCCGCCGCCGGACGGGACGGAGGGCCGGGGCAGGGAGCACGTCCTCTCCCAGCGAGTGGGCCCCCGGCTTGCCCCGCCACGCCACGCCACGCCCCGCCTCCCACCCCGCCGCTCTTACAGTTAGCTCGTCCGCTTATTTTTAGAATCAGGCGAACAGCGAGGCGCATACATCAGATCTGCTTGTCGAATCCCATGCGTGTGGCCGTCACAGACTTTATGCTACGACTTCTCACCGCACAGTCGACCGTCATGATGGTCAATAAAGTGTGTGAGACAAATTTCAGAATATAAATTGAACCTTGTAGACGGAAATGAAATCGCTAGACTGCGCGCGGCGAGCGGCGCTGTGCAGCCACGAGTGGCGAGGCCTCGCGCCTCGCAGTCGGGCTGTCCCGCCGGACACGTGTGCCGCGCGGGGCTGCCTAGCCTCACCTCCCAGGCGCACAGGCTGGCTGGGGCCCCGCCCGGCGCTCTGCTCCGCGGCTGGATTTTCTGCCTCTCGTTTTTTGACTCCCTCGCTCATTGATTTGTCTATGTTTCTCTCTCTCTCTCTTCTCCCATTCCCTTTCGACTGCCTTTCCCTCGCTTGTCTCTTGTCTCCCGCAACCAATGCTGCTCTCATTATCAGCTTTCCAATCTTCGTCGATAGAGGAAAGGAAGGAGATGTTTCCACAAACCAATTCTCTGTGTTCTCTCGTCTCTCTGCCGACAAAACAGCCGCACAAAGCGAAATTTGAGTTTCTTTTCTTTCGCCCGCTGGCTCCGGCAGCGTGCCCTCCCCCCTCCTCATCCTTATTCGCTGTCTGAATAGGGTCGCGGTCGGCTTCGTAGGTGACAGGCGTGACGGAGAAGCGTATGAAGCGACAGTGGTGTAGTGGTTAGCATAGTTGCCTTCCAAGCAGTTGATCCGGGTTCGATTCCCGGCTGTCGCATCTTTTTGGTGCTTAACCTTTACCGGGTGCAAAAAAAAAAAACGCGGTTGCTCTGCGGTTTTTAGTGTCTATAACAAACTTGTTTTTGCATTCCTTTCTATATTCGTGTGTATGTATTTGTGTGTGTGTGTGTGTGTGTGTCTGTCTGTGTGTCTCTGTGAGAGAGAGAGAGCGAGAGAGAGAGAGTGAGTGAGTGAGTGAGTGTTCCACAATTCCTCCCGTGTGGAAATTGCGACGGGGAAACAACTCTAAATTTTCGTGAATATCTGTAAAACTTCTTAATTATTTCAGACTTCTCTGCATTTTCCGGAATGACGAGGTGTCCGAAAATTTTAGAGTTGTTTCCTCCCCGGAGGATGTTTTCGATCTTTTTCTCGCCGTGCACATCAGCGCAAGTCGACTTCATGAAGGCCGAGCCCTTACGTCTGTTCGCGCGAAAAGAAAAATTATTTCTAGCAGAGCAAGGTTTCGATCCTCGGACCTCTGGGTTATGGGCCCAGCACGCTTCCACTGCGCCACTCTGCTATGATGGCGGTCGACGCCGCAGAAGTCCCAGTATTACTTCGTGGCGCGGGTTGAGTCGCCGCTCGGTGTGGAGGGGGGATGACGCAGGGGGCCTCGCGCCTCTCAGTGCGCATGCTCGGCCCGGCCCCGACCATGTACTGTGCTGTGCCAGGCCAGCCCGGCCCGGCCACTGGCCGGGACCACATGGCTCCCAGTCGCATAGCACATCATTATTTTCTATCGGAATTATTAGCAATTATGCTAGTCAGACAGATGTCGGACCAGACTCGCTGTGTCCGAAAATAGCCACGCGTCAAGTGATATCTTTGCACGTAAGAGATATAAGCGAGAAAAAAAATAGTGGGGAGAGCGGGGGTCACGTGCGTAGTCATTGGTTTTGCACCGCTAGGTTCTCGTCAGCCGATGCAGATCATCGGCCTCCGTGGCGCAATGGTTAGCGCGTTCGGCTGTTAACCGAAAGGTTGGTGGTTCGACCCCACCCGGGGGCGATATGTTTTGTTGTCTCGGTTGCCGTTGGGCAATGCCCACTCTATTGAGATTTCGCCACTGCTAAGAACTCACTTTTTGTTTCTGTTTGTCGTTTTGTGAACATTCTCGCAATCCTGTTGCAGCTCCACCTCGCTGCGCTGACATCCCTGAAGAGCGACATTCTGGACCTGACCGAGAGGCTGCACGCCGCGTCCGAGGAGCGGGACCTGCTGGAGGCCGCGCTCTCTAAGACTGAGGTGAGGTATGCGTGCTGCTACCCTTTCCTGTGCTCTGGCCGAACCAGGTGTTTCAGAAAGGACGCAGGTGCGAGTGGGTTTCCCTACCCAAGTGGCAAGAGCGCTGCATCGCGCTGCTCGCCCTCGCCCTACACCGATTTTTCTAATTTTTCCAGTTTTTCGCGGTTTTTATGATTTTCCTTACTTAAAAAAAAAACTGTTTTTTTTTCTTGATTTTTCCTGATTTTTCTGATTTTTTTTTCTTGATTTTTTTTCTGATTTTTTGTTTTGACTTTTTCTTGATTTTGTTCTAAGATGTACACTGATTATTTTTTTTTTTTTTTTAATTTTAAGTGAAGGACCCTTTGCCCTTGCCTTCCCTAGCGCCTCGGCCCTGACTCGTTCTTGTTGTCCAGGTGGAGCGGCTGCGCCTCGAAGGGGATGCCGAGTCCCAGGCCCAGCGGATCACCGAGCTGCACAGCGTGATTGCCGAGCTGAGCCGCAAGCTGGACCGACAGCGTAGCGCTGTCATCGCCGAGGAGGCCGTGGACGAGGAGGAGGACCTCGAGCACGACGGGGAGGATCTGCGGCCGAACCCGGGGCCAGCTCAGGGAGAGAGAGGAGGAGGAGGCAGTCGCAGCGAGGACCTGGGCCACGACCACGAATCTGCCAGCGTCCACGATGTCGAACTCTCCTCGGGTGAGAACAAGTCCACATCACATCACATCACATCACATCACATCACATCACATCACATCACATCACATCACATCACATCACATCACATCACATCACATCACATCGCATCACATAGCATCACATCACATCACATCACATCACATCACATCACATCACATCACATCACCCGGAATTTTTAAGCAGTCGATTATTTTTTTTTTCATGTTGCTTTTGTATGTCTCTGTTTTTGCAGATTTTGATGACAATGCCGTTCAGAGGGGTGCTGCTAATGAGGAGTCTGATGCCCAGGATGTGGAACAAACAATTGATGATGTTGTTTCAAACAATAGCTCTGACAGTGATCTAGATCATCCATTACAGGTATGTTTTGAAGCTAACAGTTTGTGTTCACATTAAAGTATTGCTTCAGACTATGAAAAACTTCTTCAATTGTGTTTAATTGGATTTAATTATTTACAGAGCAAAAGGTGCAATCTTAACAGGGTTGCCTCACTTTCCTACCATAGTTTAGAAATTGCTGCTTTACGTGATGAGCTTGTTCAAGTGAGAGCAGAAAATGCTACTCTGACAGATCAATTAGCTCGACAAAATACAGAACTTGCTCGTTCCCAAGCTCTTCGCCTTGAAAGAGACCGCTTGAAGCGTAAAGTATGTTCACTTAAACTTTAATTTTGTTTTATTTGTTTGGTGTGTATTTATTCACACTTAAATAAATCATGCAACTCATTTGAGATTTATCTTCCATATAGTTAAGAGACCTGGAAATCCGTCTGAATATTGGTGAGAGTGTTGATAATTCTCCCCCTATCCCCTCTGCTATTGCTCCATGCTCCACCAGTATTCCGGGTTCTCCAAGCCATGGAGCTGCCCTCCCAGGAGTTCCAAGGGAGACAGATATCCCAGTCATGAAGGTTGCTGAGCGAGTACGATTAAAACGCATGGATCAACTTATTACTGGTTCGGAGATAGCCTCAGTAGGAGTAAGTTCTTTTGAACAAACAGAAAATGAATTAATGTTGCTTTACTTTGGCTACTTGTCTGAAATATACTCATGAAATTCTTTTAATATAATGCTATGTAAAATATTGTTTTCTTCAGGTGTCAACCACTCAAATTGCTGAACATCTTGTATCTGGTGTGGTTGAAGAAACAGATCTTATTGAACTTGGGAAGCTGGATGTTCAGGCAAGACAACAATTGGAAATAGACATAGAGAGGTTGCATTCACGGCTTGAACATACACGTGCCCAAAACAATGTCCTGACTCTTTCCTTGGAGGAATGCAAATGTCAAGCTGACAAGTAAGAGAACTTAGCTTGACAATACTGCTTAGAATTACCTCCCTGTCTATACTAACTTTTTTTTATTTTTTATTGACAGACTTTACTTGCTTGTTGGGAAGTATGAATCAAATGCCATTGCATTGCGGCTTGCGCTAGGATATGCTGATCGAGCTACTGCTGCCTATGACTGTCTTGTAGCTCTCTTAGAGAGTGAATTAGCTTTAATTCTAAAAGGAGCTTCTGCTGGAAAAGATAGCATTGAAGATAGAAGAGCTGCAGAGCGAGCAGCCTGGAGCCTTCTTGAAGCTGAACAGTATGGAAGACTTTCAAAGTGAGTAATAAAGCTGAATTTCTCAACCATCTTGCTTTTTCTGGAATAGTATTTTTTGTCATGATTTTATTAACTCAATCCTTTTTATTAAAATGGTTTTTGTAACTACAGAGAAGGTGATTGGGGTCCATGTGATGAGCAAAGACTTAGAGAGCTCATTTCTAGATTAAAAATGGATAGAAGCAAAGTTCGGGATACTATTGTTGAACTGGAGAGTGTCCATGCTGAGGCACTTTGTACTCGTGTTCCTGTCTCTTTTGCAGAAGCAAGAAAACTAGATTTAGAAACAGCTGTACTTATGCAGGTATTTATCATTTCTTTCTATTTTATAAAGTAGCCTGTGGTGTTTTAAAAATTAAAAAATATTTATTGTCCTTTTGTTGTGACTTTTTTGCTCTTCAGGAGTTATTAGCAATGAGAGAAGAAAAAGCAGAATTACGAGCTCGACTCTATCTACTGGAGAAAGAAAGGGCAGCATTAGAGCTTCGTCTAAGTAGTCAAGATACACAAAGGCAAGCCCAAGCTGCATCAATTTTGCATTTGCAGGCACAGTTGCAAGAGTTGGAAGTAGAAAATTCCAAAGTAAGGAACATATTATGTGTTATAAAGTTAAGTTTCTCAAATTATCCTTTTGTTTAACCATATAAAATATTGATTCTTAGGACTCCTCCAACTTAGTTGACATTGAGGGCAGAGCTATAAATTCAGATTTAGCAGCAGCACTTAGACGTGAGAATCAACTAAAGGAAAGAATCCATGAACTTGTAGATACATTGGATAAAGTCAGCCACAACTCAGAGCAGCGTCACTTGCAGTCAGCCGAACTAGTAAATGATCTTAAAAAAGCCAATAGGTGAGTTTTTACTGTCGGTAATAAATATTTTAGACATTGTCTCAGCTGCTACAAGCTAACCATTCAAATATTGAAAATTATAGCACGCTTGTTCAAACTCTTGAAAGATCAAAGAAAAAGTACCAGTCAAGACTGAAAAAATTAGAGCAACAAATGTTATCAATGGTAGAACGGCATTCTTGTCAGGTTTGTCTTCTTGTCACTTTATCCTGTTATACTTTATTCTATTTCTGACTTCTTATTTTTGTCTGTACTATATTTTCCCACCAGGTTCGCACTCTAAAGCAAAGAATTTCTGCCTTGGAACAAGAAATAAAACCAAGTTCATTGCAGTCTTCTTCAGCACCGTCACATGCTGCACCAAGTGAGACAACCCTGTGATAAACAGTATCCTTTTATAGAGTTTTTTCCTTTGATGTTTTCTCACAGTTATAATTAAGTTTCATCAAATAAGCTTTCTTTATAAAATCAAGTTGACATCTATGTGGAAGGCTATGTATTTGTTGGTGTACCAATTAGATTTTTACTATACTTCTAAATTTTATTTTATTTTATTTTTTTGAATGTTTGTATTGAAAACTTGATGCAAAATGGCTCTTTGCTTGTGTTGCATGACTAATTAAAATAAAAATTCATATTTCATTTAAAAAAATAAAATAATGTTATCATTGAGCATCCTCACTGTCAAATACTTCTTCAAAAGCAAATTTCTCCCCCCCCCCCAAAAAAAAAAGGCCCAATATTGTTCTTCTGGCGTGACAGGGATTGTGCAGGGGGACTCTAAGGGACTCCCAGACCTGTCCTAAAGGTATTAAATCAAAAACGCAGACACCACCACCACCACCACCAAAAATAAAATGAAAAAAAACAACTGTCGAGATTTGAACCCAAATGCGTCACAAAATAAAATTCTGACAGGTATTTTTCAAGAGAACAATAATGTACCCCAAACCAAACCCTCAACTGTTGGTCTACCTGAAAACCGGCGATACCATAAAATCAAGCCACTGCGGTGTGTGTATACTGCGTTTAAAATTGGAAGAGGAGTGCGCACTTGCGGATAATGGCTCTTTGGTAAGAACCAATAGCTGCAGAGGTGGGCGAAGTTAAGCAATTTTTGTTGAATATTTCAAGCATGCGTGATAAGGGCTCATCAGAATGTCAAAAACTATAGCGTCATTCGGAAAGGTCTGTCTGTTTTTGAGTTAACTGTTCAGCAGTTGTCGGTGTGAGGCGGCGGGGCGGGGGCGGCCGCTATCTAGCCCCGCCGTGCACGCTGTGCACCTGGCCGAGAGGCGAGTGCGTTGTGTGCGTTACCGGCGCAGCAGACCTCCTGGCTGCGCAGGCGGCTGCTGGTCCTTCCCTTCGAGCCACCATGACCCTCGCATCGGTCGCCGCCGCATTCCTGGCGCTACTGGCCTCGAACTGCAACCCGGAAGGTTAAAATCCTGAAATGATAAAAAACAAGTGGGTGGGGAGTTAACGGTGGTAACGGGGAAGACACGCAGCAGCTTGTGTTTCAACCAGCCTTCACGCAGCCAGCGAGGGACCTCTTTGCGGACAGCCCGCCCCCGCCGGGGCTGCCGCCGCGGGACCAGGATCAGGGCACCACGCCGCGGCCGGCCGCCTCCGCCCTCGCCCCGGCCGCTGCCGCCGCTGCCGGCCCCGGAGCTGAGGCCGGCGCGGTGCAAGAGGAGCTTCAGCTCACCGCCGACCATGAGGATGATCTGTCCACCGTGAGTACCGGACCGGAGCGGCCGCGTGGCGCGGGGTGCGGCAGTCTGTTCAGTACACAACTACAACGCGCCTCTCCCCCGCGCCATCCCGGCCGAGGAGGAAACAACTCCGAATTTACGTGTACAAATTTTCGTGATTTTTTGTGAAATTATTTGAATGTTTACCGATTTAATGTGAGTTTTTATTGAATTTTTGTGAATTTTTAAATTGAATTCTCATTGTTTTTTTGTGAATTTTTGGTTGAATATTACCAAAATTTTTGTGATATTTCTGAATTTGCATAAATTTGCTGAATTTCTCTGAATTTTTCTAAATTTTGAGGTGTACAAAATTTTTAGAGTTGTTTCCCCCTTGATTCCAGCCCGGCGTGATCAAGCACGAGAACTACGACGTGGAGTCGCACGTCGTGGAGACCGATGACGGCTACGTCCTCACCATGTTCCGCATCCCCAACGCCGGGCGGCCGGTCGTGTTCCTGCAGCATGGCCTCGTAGATTCGTCCACGGACTGGGTGATCACCGGGCGGGGCCACTCGCTTGGTGAGCGTTGTCACCACGTATACGGAGTGTTTGCGGGCCTACCTTGTAGGCAGATCGATTCACACTCTTCTCCTCTGCATACGGTAACGCTCGTGTTCTTACAACCGCGACCAGCGTTCCTTCTCTACGAAGCCGGCTACGATGTGTGGCTGGGCAACATCCGGGGAAACCTATACTCTCGGAAGCACCGCAAGCTGAACCCTGGGGACAAGGAGTTCTGGAACTTCTCGTAAGTGCTGTTCGAAGGAACACGATCGCAGAGGAATGAGCAACGCATTGAATTCGCGTCGGTTGGAAATGTTTGCCCGTTTTACGATAGCAGTTACACATTTTTGGCAAACGTGGGCAAAATTAGCCCCTTTCTGCGTGCGTGACTATCGGCATCCAGGGCAGGTGGCACGAGAACGGAATCCACGATATTCCCGCCATGATCGACTACGTCTTGGAGAAAACAAGCCGCAGCTCCTTGGTGTACGTTGGCTATTCCCAGGGCTGCACGGTCTTCCTGGTGGCCGCCTCCTTGAAGCCCGAGGTCAACCAGAAGGTGAGGCTCGCGATTGCCATGGCGGACCCTGGGTACTTAAAACTATTATGTACCGGGTGTTCCTTTCAATGCGTAACAGTGTTGCGGGTTTGCCTATCCCATTCGCCCGTAAGGCGCCATGGCCCCTGCAGCGCTGGCGAGTATGCAATCCCGCAACACTGTTACGCATTCAAAGAAACACCCGGGACACGATGCGTGCACATTAGTTCCATTCGAGAGTCTAACTGGCTAACTGGAATCATCGCCTAAAGACCTGCCGGGAGGGTTGACCTGCGGACACGCCTTTGCAGGTGTCGGCGTTCGTGGCCCTCGCACCCGCAGCCTACCTCAGTCACCCGGGCAACCCCCTTTTACGCCTCTCGCTGCGGTTGTCGCCTTACGAGGAGGTGAGTCGGTCGGGTCAAGGGGCACGAGCTTGAGCCCTGCAACGAGCGAGCTCCGCTAGCTACACCCCCTTTCGATGCCCCCTACCAGTCCAGTCCAAAGGGGAGGGCTCTAGCTCGCGTAGCTGGCTCGGTGCACTGCAAGGCTCCAGCACGAGCCCGCGGGGTAGCGGGGACGGGGCACGGTGGGGTCGGAGTGCTCTGCGTGACCGGTCCGGTGCACTGCAAGGCTCCAGCACGAGCCCGCGGGGTAGCGGGGACGGGGCACGGTGGGGTCGGAGTGCTCTGCGTGACCGGTCCGGTGCACTGCAAGGCTCCAGCACGAGCCCGCGGGGTAGCGGGGACGGGGCACGGTGGGGTCGGAGTGCTCTGCGTGACCGGTCCGGTGCACTGCAAGGCTCCAGCACGAGCCCGCGGGGTAGCGGGGACGGGGCACGGTGGGGTCGGAGTGCTCTGCGTGACCGGTCCGGTGCACTGCAAGGCTCCAGCACGAGCCCGCGGGGTAGCGGGGACGGGGCACGGTGGGGTCGGAGTGCTCTGCGTGACCGGTCCGGTGCACTGCAAGGCTCCAGCACGAGCCCGCGGGGTAGCGGGGACGGGGCACGGTGGGGTCGGAGTGCTCTGCGTGACCGGTCCGGTGCGGGTCCGTTCCTCTGCGACAGCAAGTCCTCAAGGCTTTGGGTTGGTACGAGTTCCCCAAGCGCGGACCTCACTTCATGCAGCAGCTCATCTTCGGCGCGTGTGCCAGCAGCGGCCTGATCTGGCGCTTGATCTGCAAGAACATCGTGCTCGAAGTCTATGGATTGAACGATGAGCAGGTCGACAAGGTAGGCGCGGCGCGTTGGCGTCAACCCCTGTCCCCCTGCTTTTCATGACGTCTCGGCCGTTACCCTTTCTTTTTTGTCACTTCACTTCCAGCGGACAATCCTCAAAGTCTTGAGGACTGTACCTGCGGGCAGCTCCCTGAAAGCCTTCAGCCACTACGCCCAAGTGTCTTTGAGTGAGTGGCCCAGCTCCCCCGCCCCTCAACCCCCTCGCGGCATCCTCCCTATGGCTAACTGCTTTGTGAAACGCGTTGGCAGGCGGCAAGTTCCGGCAGTACAACTACGGCGAGGAGATGAACAAGGAAAAGTACGGGCAGAGCGAACCGCCCGAGTACCCGCTGGAGAACATTAGCATGCCTGTGCACGTTTACTACGCGGATCAGGACCATTTTGCCTCACCCGAGGTAGGTGCTCGCCCGGGCTTCTGTGCCGGAGGCACCGGGAGGGGTGACTCATTCTTCAGCTTCGACTATAAATAATCCCGTCACAAACGCGTCCAGGACGTCACGACGCTGAAGGACAGACTCCGAAATCTGAAAACGGACATGAGGATTCATCACCCCACGTTCAATCACGTCGACTTCATTTACGGCAGGGACGCCAAGAAGCTGGTGTACAACGACGTGCTCATGGTCATCCAGCAGGTGAGAGACGGGGAGGTCCAGGTCCTCGTGGTCCCACCGAGCTGCCACCTCGCCCTGTAGGTGTTGATTAACATGCCTAGTGTGCATCTCATTGCAGGAGACGACGAAGGATAACACGACAGCTTCGGGACGCATGCCTAGCCAAAGGGGCCCAACACTTAAACAGTGAAAAAAATATGTTTAAAAAAATCGTTCTTTAGTGTTTTTATCTCGGTTTTTATTTTTTAATGCACAAACTTATCAGAGTAGCTCGTTACTCATTCTTAGCGCATAGGGCGTGTCCTCCCCCTCCCCCCCCCTTTCCCACCACCACCATCCGCTGAAATTTATATATGCCTGCCGGCTGAGGAGGGGGAGGGGAGAGAGGGGCGGCGGAACAGGTGCGCGATGCGGTGGAGACGAAGCTGCCTCGACCGCTCCCCCGCCGCGCCCCGGGCCCCGCCATAAAACTACTTGTCTTACGCGTACCAATCACTACATCATGTCTGCCATTTAGAGTGCGAGCACGCCCTGATTTGCTCCGCGACACGGCGAGAAAGAGAACAGATGATAAGATCATCGTATGGGAGTCTTGCAGCTTCTCGCCCATTTTGAAACAGACTTTTGATTGCAGCAATAAATTATTTATTGAATGCTAGTAACAATTCTTCGATTTATACACAAAACATTTTAATGTTTACATGCTTCAGTCGTCACATCAAAGATCAATTTCGCTACGATGAGTGAGCGAGAAAGGGGAGGGAACGTTGTGTCAACAAGTCGGCCGGCTTGTTTTGTCGCCTGCCACCTCGTCAGACGTGGACGATTTTTCTTTCCTGAGTCTCGATGCCATGCGAGCGAATGGAGGGCAAACACAAGGCAAACAAAAAGCGCAACTTTGCCGGTGGTGGAGGCCGGAGGCCGCAGTTGTTGAACCTCGCGATGACAATCTCCCCTCTCTGCGAGGAGAGGGTGTCCCTGTCCCTGCCGGCCCCGACCCGACGGCCCTCTCCTCTGCCATGGCCGCGGGGCCGCGGGGCCGCGGGGGCGGCGGTCTCGCCCCCTCCCACTCTCTGCGCCCAGGATCTCCCCTCCCTGCAGGATCCACCGGGCCCCCCGGCCGGCAGCACCGAGAGGCACCAGTCCGCCTGACCACCGGGCGCGCCGCGTGCGCGACGCCCTGTTCCACCCTGGTCTCCACGCCCGCGACGCAAGTAGTGGACGCGGAGGTGTGCGATACCGCGCCGCCGCCAGCGGTGCGCGCCGAAGGGGCGCGAACAGCGACAGCACCAACACCGGCACCGCGGACAGCAGCAGCGACACTGATAGCACAAGCACTGCTGCCTGCGCTCGTCGGCGCACTCCAGCAGCGCTTGCTCCTCGCACCCTACGACATACTCCTGGAGAACGAGAGAGACAGCGACAGCAGCGCTTGCGCCTCGCACCCTACGACATACTCCTGGAGAGCGAGAGAGACAGCGACGAGCGCGTACGGCGCGGGTGTTATGGCGAGGGGCTATGCGCGCCCGCGCCGCGGCCCCGGCCGTCCTGGCCGTCAGCCTGGTCGCCGCCCTGCTGGTGCAGACGGCCTGGTGCGGCCGCTTCCGAGACTTCCGGTTCATGTCCAAAAACATCTCGTCCACCCTGGATAACCTGCTGGCCGTCGGCAAGTACGACAAGCGGATCCGGCCGGACCTGGGCGGTAAGTATGCTTGTGCTATTGTCCAGAAACAGCGAAAGTGGTTTTCTAGGGTGCCGCGTTCTTTGAGAGATGGTGGTGCAAGCAGAACGGGGCTCGTCGAAGCAGACGAGATGGGCTTGACAACGGCGTGGAGCCGCAGCCGCCCGCTCTCTAAATAATACTACCTGGGAAACTGGCGAATGCTGTCGAAAGACCGACACGGCGACAACGCCGGCGTAAACAAGCGAGGGGCGCGGTGGGGCGCAGGGCGCAGCTCCCAGCGACAAAGGCGGGCTCACATCCGAGGCGCGGGGCCGTGCAGGGCTGGGCGGGGCGGGGCGGGGCGGGGCGGGGCAGGGCAGGGCAGGGCAGGAGCACGCGGCTGAGGGGCTGTGTCTTGCAGCCTGGCGAGACGCGCACGGGGCATAACGCGGCGGGGCGGGGCGGGGCGGGGCGGGGCTGGGCGGGGCAGCGCGGGGCGGGGGGTTGAGACCACGACGCGGTGGGACGGGGTGGACCGAGGCTGGGCGGGCCGCGGGGTGACACGTAACCTGGGAACTCATTCACAAACGGAGCGAACCGGTCTCCATCTCGCCGTCTATTTCTAGCCGCCGCCATCAACTTTCCGTTTCCTCCCCAAAGAAAAATGTCGGAAAAGATAAATCTGACTGCGAGGTTTTTTATAACTAAACATCTGCAAAAAAAAAATCTTTATTAATTGAAAGAAACGTTCGTGGCGTGATAAACCACTGCGAAAACACAGCTGGCTGGGCAGCGCGCGTAGGGAGCAGTTTTATGTGTCACATTGCTCATTAGCAGAACAGACTCTGTCTCTGTTCCTCGACCACCCTCCCAGTCCCAAGTCTCTTGATTCTCCTATCTAGCTTCGATCTGACAAGTCAGGATCCAGCCCGCTCCCCAGTCCTCACCCACACTCTCCTCCTCCGGAAGAACCGCTTGCTCGTTACTTTAACTGGAAGTTTTCTGGCAGCGCGTCTCCAGACCTTACAATGCTGCAAGAGCCTACTCGAGCACCCCGCATTCCAAAAAGTGATAAGTTGTAGCAACCATCGTGTGGTTGCCTCAGAGATATCCATATGGTTGTGTCAACTGTATTTAATGGTTGTTTCTCTCGCGGTTGTTCCTGAGGTAGTCACACGATGGTGGTTGGTTGCAAACAACTCGTGATTTTTCTGGGTGCCCTAGCTCGTTTGCTCACACACGAACGCACGCTCGCGCGCACGCTCGCGCGCACGCACGCCTCACGCTCACCCCTCCACCTCCCCATTCACATTAATATCCCGGCTCTTTCGCGCCTCCCCGGCCCCGGCCCCGGCCCGCCACGATAATTCTAAATCTGTGGGGCGGCGGGGCGGCGATGCGCCTGCAGCTGCGGGCGCGGGCTTGCGGTATGTCGCACAGCGGGCCGGCTGAGGCGTGCCGCGCGGGGGGCGGGGCGCGGTGCGGCGCGGCGGAGGAGGAGGTCATTACCGTCATGATCATTTCACAGACGTGAAATAGCAGTAGTTATTGCAGAGATGGTGTCAATGTTTCAGGTCCACCGACCCTGGTCACCGTCAGCGTACTCATCAAGAGCATGTCCGAGGTGTCCGAGAACGACCAGGTCAGTAGCGACGAGGGTGCGGCCCACGGCCGGCCAGCCCGAGGGGTCCTTCACTCAAATAAAATCAGTATATACACCCTAAAACAAAATCAGTTAAAAGTCATCTAAAAATTCAGAAGAAAAAAATCAAGAAAAAGTCAGAAGAAAATCAGGGGAAAAAATCGGTAAAAATGAAGGAAAATTATAAGCTAGGAAAAAATAAATCATAAAAATAGGTGTACACATGAATTTATAGTGAAGGACCCCTCCGACCAGCCTCTGCTGTTGCCGGACGGGGAAGGGTGGGTCGCGGCCGCGGCGGGGCGCCGGGACGGTAGGCAGTCCCGCACGGCAGCCGTGCATTCTATCGGGTACATTGCCTACCCGGGCCCCGGGCCCCGGGCCCCGGCCCCCGGCTCGCCCCGCTCGCAGTGCTCAACCTTGCACCGTGCCCCGTCCCTGCTTTCCAGAGGTACTCGATGGACACGTACTTCCGCCAGTCCTGGTTCGACCCGCGGCTCCGCTTCTCACTGCCGAACATCGACGAGCTGTCCATGTCGTGGCTGTTCCTGGACCGCGTGTGGAAGCCCGACACGTACTTCGTCAACGGCCACCGCTCCTACCTCCACCGCATCACCGTGCCCAACAAGTTCGCGCGCGTGCGCTCGGACGGCTTCGTCACCTACTCGATGAGGTACGCCGCGGCCGAGACGCGGGTGAATCTCTTACAAGTCCTCTGACTGCGTCAGTAACTGACTGCTTTTTTTAAAAATGGCAATTTAAGACTTACCGTACAAGCCAGCTGCCCCATGCATCTCCGGAAGTTTCCTCTGGACTCGCAGAGGTGCCCGCTCCTCATCGGAAGTTGTAAGTATAGAAGTCAGTGTCCTGTCGGCTGGGCCCTCTCCTGAGGTTTGCTCGCCTGTAACAATGTTAAAATGGACCGCTGCTGCAGACGGATACACGGCCTCGGACCTGGTGTACGCGTGGCACTCCACCGGCGTGGGCCTGGAGCCCGGGGTGGAGCTGGCGCAGTACGACCTCGTCAACGTCACCATCACGGACGAGCTGCTCATTCGCCGGGGCCCAGGCAAGTGTCGTAGGCGAATCAGGATGAGGCACGCAGAGACGAGAGCTCGAGGGGTAAAGAACTCTGAATTTTGGTAAAGTGTATTTTTTATTAATTTCTTGTGGAATTTGTTGCACTGTTTGCTTGAATTTTTCCAATCTTTTTAAATTTTCGTGATTTTTTCATGATTTTTCAAGATTTCTCAAGATTTTTGTGAATTTTTCTGTTTTTCTGATTGTTTTTCAAAATTACGAGGAGCAGAAAATTTTTAGATTTGTTTCCCCTCGGAAGAACCTCATGATGGCGCGCGCCCATGTTGCAGAGGAGTACTCCATGATCTCGGCCATGTTCCACCTGCGGCGCAACACCGGCTACTACACGCTCCAGGTGTTCGTCCCCTGTGGCCTCATCGTCTGCTCCTCGTGGGTCAGCTTCTGGATCGACCCGGACGCCGTGCCAGCCAGGGTGTCTCTGGGTAAGGTTTCTTTGGGGAGGGTTTCAACTTTATAAATGAAAAGGAAATTCTTCAGTCAAATAATCTCTTTTTTTTTTTTTCACCCGCTACGCATTAGCCGTGACGACGGTGCTCTCTATGACCACGATGGGCTTCGGCGGGCGCGCCTCCATGCCCCGCGTCAACTACGCTACGGCGCTCGACTGGTTCGTCATCATGTGCTTCGCGTTCGTGTTCGCCGTCATGTTGGAGTACGCGGCTATCAACTTCATCGACACGCTGACAGTGAACCTGCGGCGCCTGCTCGAGGAGCGCAAGAAGAAGAAGAAAAACAGTACGGCCAGCGTGCACGCACAGGGGCAGCCGGCGGACAGCCCCGGCTCCAGCCCCGATCCCAGCCCCTGCCCTAGCCCCGGCGCCAGCCCCAGTCCCGGTCCCGCCCCCAGCCCCGGCTCAGGCCCTAGTCCCGGTCCCAGTCCCGGGGCCATGAGGTCCCGGTCTTCGTCCCTGGGGGTAGCGTCTGGCGGGGGCGGGGCCGTGAGGACACAGCGCCACCGGCGCTCCCTGCAGGAGCGCCGACCACGGCGTCGGCCTTCCTCAGCTGCCGCCGACACCGAGGCCGTCTCGGCCGTATCACCGGCGTCGTCTCCGTCCCCGGAGCCCCAACGATTGCTAGACATTGCTGTCGCCGCGACCTCCGGCTACGTCGTAGCGTCCCCGTTAGTGCAGGGCCGAGCTGAGTCGGTCTCGAGGCCCCCAGTCCGAGTCACCGCAACGAAGACGGGCTCCCCATTAGTGCCGGGCCGAGCTGAGTCGGTCTCGAGGCCCCCAGTCCCAGTCCCCGAAACGAAGACGGGCGCTTGGGCTGCCACGGCGACGACGCCCGGAGCAGGCGCGGCAGCGGAACTTACGCCTCTGACAGGAGCCGTGGCGGAGCCAGCGTCCAGGACGACGCCGGCCCTGGTAGTGACCTCGCCCCCTGCGGTAACTACCGTTCAACTGACGCTCGGGTGCGCAATTGAGGCGTGAGGTGCGAAATATTTCACAGCCACCAAGCTGCGGCTGTGGATGTTGCAGGGACCGCGAGCGCGACATTTACATTCCCATTCGGACGACGAGGTCGAGTACGCCGATCTGCACAGCGCGGACTCGGTGGACGAAGAGACTGCCGTGAGGCCGCAGGGCGGCGTGCCCGGGCGCGCCTCCTCGTCCGACTACATGATCCCCATCGAGGTGGACGTCCAAGCCCGGACCCTGGACCCACTGGGCGGGCTGCTCACGGTGCCCGACACCGAGGCTGCGATCGGGCAAGGTGTCCCTCTGAGAAGGTACGAATTCTCTGCTAACGGCCCGTGCATTCAATACTGATTGTAATGTTATAACTGCAGTTGTCAACCAATTTTTCTGAAACCTTGACAATAGAACTCAGTCACTCAGGAGATGTCTGTCAGTCCCCTATCGACTCTGGGAACAAGCGAGATTTTTGCCTAATGAGGAGGATGTCAGTAGACAAATGCAAAGTAATGAGGAGCCGGACAAGTTTACTAAAATTGATATTTTATCCAGAAAGGGTAAGGAAAGAAAATTCTCAACATTGTCCATTCCTTTTTCAAAATTTTCTAATTATCTAGAGTTGTTTCTGTTGCAGTTTTTCCAATCGCATTTGGGTTCATGCTGATACTTTATTGGATCATGTATGGGTTTTATATTTCAGACATGTTTCCTGGGGAAGAAGGAAAGGATGTCTTATATGAGCTGGCTCAACCAAAAATAAAGACATAGCATCTCTACTTTTAAGTTTTGTTTGTTGTTTTTCCCTTCTACCCTAACATGCTTTTCAGGTAACAATCCACACTGCTTACGTTAATACATACACTGCCAAAGTGAGAGATTTTGGGGAGAGTTTCCCTCTCTGGCGCCCTCAACCTTTAAAAAAAAAAAAACTCAAAATACCTACGCCACTCTACCATCCTTTTTTGCTAGTCGGCTATTTACCAGTACGGGTTACACCATCTATTTTGTGAAAAAAAGAAGTCGCAGGAAATAAATCTTACAAGGAAAAGTTTATTAAAATAAATAGATTTAGCTGACTGGGCATTTGGTTGTTAATGTTAAGCTGAGCGTTTACCCATAATACTATTTAAAAGTAAATAACCAACAAATACAAACATTTTCCCACATTAGTTTCGTACTTGTTTAGTTGTTGAGACTAGTACATACATAGCTAAGACTGTACAAAAATTAGAAGATTTAAAATTATTAACATTATTTAATATAAAATCACTAACAGAGCTAGTAAACTCTTAGTCTTGCTGTGACCTCATTAATACGTGACTCAGGACCAGGTCCTATACCCACAGCTGTTAATGTTCCTCTTTTAACTTGTGTGTGTCCAGCATCAACTACAGAACTTGTAATAATTCCTTTGCTGTTAGCTTTCTTAACAAAGTCCATGAGACCACGTTCCCCAGGCATGTCAGATCTTACAACTACTTTTTGCTGACCTGAATTTAGCCACAACTTCAACAAGTCTGGTGCCTGTTTCTCTGCAGAACAGTAGGCCATAACTGCAGCATGGGCACTCTGGGCTGCAATCTTTCCAGCTGACATGCCTAGATCAGTGCGCACTACAATAACCAGTTTAATTTTTTCATTTGCCAGAACAGATTTCCGATACCATAGTGCTTGAAGAATGCGTCGAGAGGTGGGACTACCAACCATTAACCCTGCAAGAAGACCTCCGGCTCCAACAACAAGTGTGTCGATCATTGTCTTTACTTCAAACTTTCTTTTCTTCTTTCATTATAGGCATCCATACAACTACGGAACTTCTTCACCTCCTCTTGACAAAGTCGCCAGTCTTTCCGCTCTGCGATGCAAAACTGCAAAAAACGAAAACAGCAGGTAATTTGATGGGCGAAAATCAGTATGTCTATTCTGAAACTAGTGGCCTTTAATAACTGAGTGATAACATAACCCTACGAAATGAAGAGAAAAGTTTTGACTCTGATGAAATAACAAGTGATTTTCTTTCTTTAAAATAAATGTTAAGTTTTAAGGCGGTAAATTAAATTGCTATTACACAATGTGTTACGAGCTAAACTAATGCAAAATTCTCTCACTAGGGAGCGGTCTACCTGCACTTGATGGTGTAAGTCCAGGCAGCCCGTCTGCTTCATAAGTTTCGTTATAGGATCGTCATCCTCTTCCTGTTTTGGTTCCTCTTTTTTCCAAAAATCTAGCATGTTGTCAATCAAGATAACAAAACCCACTTACATAAATGACATTTACCGCAATTGTTTGGAAGGTTATGTTTTTTTTTTTTTTTTCCTCTTCAATTTGCCCAGGCCACTGCGGGCCTATGTTTGGCCAAGGTGTGCGGCGTGCCCCGCGGCCAGGGTTACTGGAAGGTTATGTCTCCAATCAAAATGAACAGCATGAAATGAAACATCCAGACACGGCGTCCAGTTTGGTTTGAGGGAACGTACGAGGCTATAGAAATATGAGAAATTCCAACGTCACCGTAGACACTCCGACCCCGAGAGGCCGATGCGGAATATCGCCGTCGCTGGCGCTACCCCTTACCAAGAAGGGCCCCGAGGACCAGCTGTGATTCGTGGGTGGTTTTCCCATCACGATTTGATGCAATTATGTGCAGACACAACTTGCATGCCGCGCGATTGCGGGCCTCTTCGTTGGTCTATAAACACAATTGTTAGTATTTTTTTTTAAAAAAAAAAATTATGTTTTTGAGGACAATGAAATGACTTATTTTATTTTTATTTTTTTTCCCATAGGCTTTCCGCGGCCCAACCAGGGCCAGGGTAGAGGAGGAGTCGGACCGATCGGCTGACAGACAGACAGACAGTACCCCCGTCGTGCAGAGCGCATTAGGTAGTATTTTCATCGACATTGCGGAAATTCCTGGTGCCGCAGTGGAATGCACTAGGGCGCTCTTAATCTTCCCCCTACCTCTTCCAGTTTGCCTCTCCCCCACCCCCCTGCCCTTGCCGCTTCACCCCTAACCCCTTCCCGAGAACCTTCCTGCTCATCCCTCTGCTCGCTTCATAGCCTTTCGGACTTCCCCTCTTCACCCTCACAGCATTGTCGCTTCTCTCTCCCTCACTCTCTCTCTCTCTCTCTCTCTCTCTCTCTCTCTCTCTCTCTCTCTCTTTATCTCTGTCTCACTCACACTCTTTGTCTCCCCTTCTACCAATGTACTGTCACCTTATAATAATTTCGCGTAAATGAATAGGGTCAATAACAACTAGGGTATATTCTTACGAATTCATCACGACATGCATGAGGATCCGTCGTGGCTCAGCTACATCTTCAAATGTTGACGGCGACTTTACGACCACGGTTGCCAGTTGCCACTGACTTATAGTCCCGCTGGAGCGGTGCCGCCGCCACCTCCACAGCCAGAGCGCCAAACTCAGGGCTGTCACGCCACACTGCCGTAGGCAGAGTCGCCGGCGCAGCGTGGCCTCCCTGCGTTTAAGATTAACGAGAGTTTAATTTGATAAGCCGACGGGAGCGACACGACGCCCCGGTCCTACTCTATTGAATTACCGGCTGAATAACTTGAATTAGCACGCACTTGATCGCGTTGAATACTCGGGGCGGGCGGCGCGGCGGCGGCGGGCGCGGTGCCTCTCTCTCTCTCTCTCTCTCTCTCTCTCTCTCTCTCTCTCTCTCTCTCTCTCTCTCTCTCTCTCTCTCTCACTGGGCGGGGCCGGGGCAGGGTGGGGCACGGCAGAGGCGACCAGAGGGCGGGGGCCTGACAGGAGGGCGAAGGAGACATATCGACCTTATAAGCAGAATTTGCAGGGAGCACGCAGGCGACGATGAGATAGGGGGCGGGCGAGAGGGCGTCGGATAGGGAGGAGGGGGAGGGGAGAGGCGTGATATCGGGGCGGTACAGCGAAAAAGGGGACAGGTTTGCCAACCATTACGAAGTGTGAGGGGGAGAGAGAGGAAAGAGAGGGAGGAGACAGGGTAATGAAGGGATAAGGAGGCGGACCCTGCCCCCTGCCCGGCCCGGGCCGGGCGACACTTTGCATTACACCCTGCGGTATTCGAAAATAATTGAAAATCTCCTTCCCCGCCCTCCACTTGCTCCCGCTGCGCAAGCTTCACCTCGCGCGGCTCTCCTAGCCGCCCAGCCTCTCTCTCTCTCTCTCTCTCTCTCTCTCTCTCTCTCTCTCTCTCTCTCTCTCTCTCTCTCTCTCTCTCTCTCTCTCCCTCTGTCTCTTTGCCCACTCTCTTCGCCGACCGCTCGTTCCTCCTCTCGACCCCGGCAGCCGGCAGTGGCGCTCCTCTCTGGGCCCCTGCAGAAATATAGGGTAGGCAACGTGCCCTACCTTCCTGCGCTGCATCGACATTGTTGCCTACCTCGCAGGCGGTGACATGGTCGCAGCGTTGCTGACGTTACGCAGGAAGGCTCGAAGGGGAGGGGAGGGGAAAAGGGGGGGGGGTGCCCTGCCCTGCGGGTGAGGTGGACAAGTTTGATTGATGGTCCTTGAAAGGTCCTATTCCGAGCTTTGTTGTGTATGCCAGCCGCCTCCGTTGTGGGCCCCGACCCGCCACCACCTCGCCCTCAGCCCTGCCCCTACCGCCTACCCTCGAATAAATGACAAGTCGATAAACCAAGCCATTGGGCGCATGGTTTTATACGTAAACATTACTTTATTTTAAATTCACGTGTTGACGTATACGGAAAGAGGCTGCGTTTGCAATGTAAATCTAGTGTTTGATAAATGTCTCCCAAGGCTGAAATGCGCTTACGTTCTCATGTTTAAAAAAATCCATCCGTGGATATTGAAAAAAAACGTGCACGCAGTTGTTTCTCACGTACAGATTTTTTCTCGACGTTTCCTAACAGCGTATTCAGCACCCCTATCCTTCCTCGCCCCCTATACCCCCATCCCGGAACGTTTTAGAGGGCGGTGTGGAGCCGGTCACGTCTTGGAGCGTGTGGGATGGGAGCAACAGGCACGCTCTCTCCACCCTGCCCGGCGACCGGGCGGCGCAAGGGGGTGGGGGACCCGGGGGCAGGCGGAGAGAGAGAGAGAGAGAGAGAGAGAGAGAGAGAGAGAGAGAGAGAGAGAGAGAGAGAGAGAGTGGGAGAGGGGAGGACGAGAGGGAGAGAGCGCAAGCAGTAGTAGTAAGTCGGTGGGTGAGCGCAAAAGTCAGTGCCGGGAAGTCCAGAGTGAGCTAGCTGGGTGGGGCGGGGGCTGGTAGGGCGAGGATCCAATAAGGTGAATAGCGAGGGACGAACGCGCCACCCCGCCCCACCCCGCCCCTCACCCTGCCGTGGTATTGTGCCGCCACCTACCCCGCCGCCCCCCGCCCTGCGCCCCCGCTGCTGCTGCAGGGGGCGCAACAGCAAGTGCACGCCTCGAAGAGCGCCGCGCAGCGCCGGCTGCACCAGACATGGCGGCCGAACGCTTTTTATCACCAGAGAACGTCCTCGTACCTTCCCCCGACCCACAACCGCTTTTCCCTTCTCCTCCTCCATTGGTTGAATGATCCTTTTAGTCGAAGTTGGTCGAGGTTTATAGAGTCGGCCCGGCCCCCGGCCTAGCCCCGGCCGCGTCCGGTTGCCCGCCCGTTAAGAGCCCGCCGCTTTGTCGGTGTGGCTGCGGCGCGGCGTGCTCTGGTCTGGGCTGAGCTGGGCTGGACAACTTTGCCGAAGACAATTACGGGAAAAGAAATGGCGCGAGCTGCTTATACTTTGGTCTCCGAGGAGGCGGAAAGTCGCATTGAGGATCGCGGGTGGCGGCGGCGCAGGCGCGGGCCACTTGGGACCGGAGGAGGACACAGATGGAGAGAGAACATTGCGCTCCGCCCCGCGGAGAGTAGCGTCCGCTCCGCTCTGCGCTGCTCCAGGAAGACAACCGAGTTCGAAAATTAAAAGAAGGGTGGCGCGGCAGTGAGGGAACGAAAAAGGGATCGTGGAGCTGGAAGCGAGCGGAGTGAGAGCGGAGTGAAGCGAAGGCATGTAGAGAAGCAAAAAAGTGGACCGCTGCCGGGCGAAATGAGCTTGGCGCGTAGGAATCACGAAAGAGTTGCGGAGATAAAGTGAGGGGAGAAAAGCGAGAGGGGGAGGGGGGCGCGGGAAGGGTTGGAGGGAGACAGAGACACAGAGACAGGCCAGTCTGTCACTTTCAAACGCAGTCGCCTCTGTGTTGTATTGAATTAACTGCTGCCCGCTCAAAGTCGAGCGAGGCCATCCGTCGAAGAGAGGCCACCCGACCTTCCTCCTCCTGAGATTTATTCACGGAGAGTCCAGACTCCGCAGACTCCCCGCCACGCAGGCATCACCTCTCTCTGTCGGTTCGCGCGCGCGATACAGTACGAGCGACGACAGCTCGCATCTTTCGGTCCCCGTGCTCGGTGCGCGCCTCGCCCCTCCACACCTCCATTATTGCTCTGACATGACTCTGCCGCGCCGCCATCCCCTACCCCCGGGCCCGGGCCCGGGCCGGCTCTCTGCCCCACTCCCTCGCCCCGTCCTCCTCCCCCGCTGCCCCCCCCCCTCTCCCTCTCTCTCTGCTACCAAATCTCCCTGCTGCGCCCCCCTTCTTAAACTCCCCGCCGATAGCACCCCACCGCACCCCTACCACTCTGGACCACCCCCACCGCCACCGGCCGCTACCGCCGCCGCCGCCCGGCCCGGAGTGGAGGGGGGCCCGGGCGGGGGCCCACCAGCACCAGCGGGACGGGCCGGGACGGGACCGCCAGAGCCGGCGGGCGCACAGCGGCGCACAGCGGCGCACAGCGGCGCACAGCCCGCCCAGCAGCAGGCCCAGGCCACCCCAGGCCACCCCAGGCCACCCCGCCAGGCACCGCCAGCCCGCCACCAGGGCCGCACCGCCGCCAGGACCGCGACCACCACGGGGCGGGCAGCTCCCGCCGACCATCATGAAGTAGCGCCCAGCACTGCAGCGGCCAACTGCAGCCACGGTGAGTACGGGGCGGTGAGCACGTGCGTCCGGCACAACGGACCACGTGCTACGCGCGCGCCGAGCCGCGAGAGTGTGACTTCCCACGCGATCTGTCAATCAGACCCTGAATTCGATTTCGTGACTTTGAAAACTACTCCGCTAGTATTTCTTTCGTTTGCCGGTCATCATTGCCGAGGCCGACTGCTGATAGTTCTGGGCGGGGTGCGCCACTGTGCACGCGGTCGCTGTAAAATCATTTCGAAGACGTGATGTCAGAGATACAGCCGTCGCGGGGCGCGGCGCGTGGTGGGCACCGGGGTTGTTCTCTCGCTTACTGCTGCATAATAATTCGCAAAGGCTCTGCCGGCAATGGGGCGGCGCGACAGAACAGACTGCGCCAACGGGAGGCGGGGTTGCGCGGCGGGGAGGGAAGGCGCAGAGGCCCGAGGAAAATAGCAGTGTCTCCGTCAGGAAAAACACCCTGAGGCCGTTAGGAAAAGGCGGAGAGGCCGGCGGAGGGACGGGGATGGCGGGGGAAGGGGGCGGCGGCGGCGGCGGGGCGGCTGTGGGAGAGGTTGCGGCCGCCTGACTCTTGAGACGCAATCCCCGGGCGGCAACTTGTTGTGTGAGGCGTGGCGTGGTGGGGCCGGGCCGGGCGCGCGGGGGTGCTAGGCCCACCACCACCACCACCGCCGCCAACACGCTCAGGCTCAGCGCTGATCAACGGAAGCACAAACCCCCGCATCCGCTTCGCGCCCACCGAACCCCAGAAGCTCAGCTGCGCTACGACCGATTCGCGCGACGCGGATATCTCCTTTCCCTTCCCTCGCGCTACATACATATTGAGGGATGGTGTCGGAACTCGCACTTAAAATATTCGCGCGACGAGCGAGGAGCGCAGTTTGCAAGTTTGTGTTCCTATCTTCAGAAATTTAAGATAGTCACTTCCTGATTATTCAAGCAGGCCGTGATGTTTTGGACGCGACGATGCAGGCGTGCGCCCCACGCACCATCGAATTTATCTGGTCCGGTGACGGGCGGATCAAGCCAATCCCTGGTGAGAGGGTGTGCCTTGCTCTCTGCCGAAGTTCTGGTGGACTGCAGCACGGATTGCCTGCCCATCCCATTCCGAACCCCCCTGGACCCACGCCCGCACCTGCTCCTGGTGCTAGACGATGTAGCAGCGCGTGGACCCCCAATCATACGGAGCTCTCGACTCTTATCTCTCCCCTATCCTCTTATTTCTTTTTTTCTTTCTCTTTTTTTTTCTTTTTTTCTTCTTCATCCTCCACGCTCGGCCGTCGCGGCCACCCCTTCAGGGTCGCCGATTTATCTTGGCCGCCCCATGTAGCTGTGCGCCCGCCGGCCCCTGATGAAATTCTCTTGAAACGTGTCCGTCTGTCGATGGTGGAGCCGGTCTGGGCAGAGCGGGGCGGGGCCGGGCGGGGCCGGGCGGAATGAAACATTCATTACAGTGTGTCTCGCCCCGCCCCGCACCACCCCGCCTCTCGGTCCGGCTGTCCCGGCCTGCTCCAACCCCCGCGCTGCACTTAGGAGCAAGGGCTACTTTCAATCCACTCTTGCGTGGCGTGGCTCAGGAGTAGCGGTCTGGAATAAATAGAGCCCCACCGCACCACCACGTCGTCGTCGCCATGTTTTCTCAAGCGCGCGCATGTGTGTGTGTGTGAATGTGTGTGTGAATGTGTGTGTGTGTGTGTGTGTGTGTGTGTGTGTGTGTGTGAGAGAGAGAGAGAGAGAGAGAGAGAGAGAGAGAGAGAGAGAGAGAGAGAGAGAGAGAGAGAGAGAGAGAGAGAGAGAGAGAGAGAAAGAGAGAGAGAGTCCGCCCTCCCGTGCGAGGCCCCGAGGCTCTGCCGCCGTCGTCCCACCCCAATCGCCGAGCCTGATTCTACCGAGCCGGACGGAGCGAGTGAATAAGGCAAAAATAAAGTGAACATAATATCATTTCCCCCTTAGTAAAGTGATCCAAAATTGTGGAGTTTCTGTGATGTTAAAATTACCACGTAAATGAGCGGATGGAGACTTGTCTGCCACCACCCCGTAGATGGTGTAGAGGAAGGGCTGCCGCAGGGCTCTCGCAGGACTGCTTCAGGACTGACACAGGGCTATGCTATTGTGGATTATTAGTAGTTTTTATTTTTTAAAAAAATACAGTAAAACCTGGTCATAGCGTTGATCTTTGGGACCGCGATTTCGCGGCGTTTTCAGTGGGATTCGTTATAAACACGAAATGAACCGAGGGGGCCACCACTACAATTCAGGGTGTACACAGGATTACGTGATTACATGGATTACACGAGAATTTTAAGGGATTACACATGAACTTTAATAAAAATTATGGCTCTAAAACCATTAAATTTGGACAATAAGGTAAAATTTAGTGATAATGGTTCACAATTTGGTGAAGTATTACACGGAATACATAAGGATTACATAGGGATTACACCCTCACCCGTACACAGGATTACGCGATTGGTGGCCCCCTCGAAATGAACCCTCTGGGAAATTAAATAGATGACTTAGTTTGTCAACGCTACTGGCGGGAAAACGCCACATCCGGGAAACTCTATAACAGGGTTTTACTGTATTATTAAGTTTTTTGCTGCTTTTCTGGGGAGGGGCGGTGGGGCCGTGGAGTCCGTCCCGGCCGGCTCTCCCTCTCCTCTCATTAAGGTGCGACCGGCTTAGCGCCGTGCTCTCTCCTTGTCTCCATCACACGTCCGAAAAAAGTTCTACTTTTAAGTGCAATGTGCCTGAAACTAATACTATTGGAACTTAAATGTGTCCGGAGCAGCTTAGATCTCCAGACTAACACCCAAATCGTTCTCAATCCAAAAACGGTTTTTCCCGTCCGAGTAACTTCGGATGCTACCTCTTTGGGGGGGGAGGGGGTGAACGATGACCAGTGGCCTCGCCTCGCCCCGTACCCTTTGTGCCCTCCAAGCCTACCCGCCTCTCAAAAATGTTTAAATCCCCACACTTGACCGCTTGCTTAATACAAACCTGATAACAGCACCATCCCTCACCCCTCAACACTGAAAAATAATCGTGAGGGTTATAGAAAAAATTTCCATGATAAATGTCGTAAATTTACGACATGCAGTTGTATAGTTACGAGTATTTTTGACATCATGGACTTAGTCTTATTTAACGGTCAAGACTTTGCTCTCGTAAATTTACGACTCCGGTCGTCGATTTACGACTCCATGTCGTTTCCGTCACGAATGAAAAAATATCGTTAATGTTTTTCTCGTAGTGAACCGGTGCCGAAATCAAGCATATCGTATCGACGAATCAGCGTCTCCCTGTCTAGCGAGGAGTAATTGTTTCTAGAAACTTGGCGCTCCACTTCCGACTAATTACGGCCACCCTTTGCCTCCTCCGCCGCGGTCCCGGCGCCCTCCCTCCCCCCTCCCCTCCCCTCTCTCCCTCCCTCCCTCCCTCCCTCCCTCCCTACCCTCCCTCCCTTCTCCCGCTGCCCTCCCTTGTCCCCTTCTCTATGAGCTTCCCGCACCCGCTTTACTTTACTGTTCTTACGTTTTTTTTATAATGGGGTCATTCCACGAGAGATTTACAGGTTTTCAGGTGACCCTTTCCGCATTCCTTGCTTATTTTATATGTTGTAGCCCTCCTTCAGACGAGCATTTTGCGCTATAGCGGAACTCTGTAGCTTAACTGGTTCCGGAGATATGGCCGATTGGAGATTTTCGAGGACTTTTTTAGAGGTTTTGTGCAAATTTTCGGATTTGATTTTTTTTTAGCGTTCCCAGGCCTGAAGCGAACCCAACCACGATGCTGGCAGGGGTAGTTTGATCCGGGGAACTGAAATCTGAACTCGGATTTTACCTAGGTCCCCTCCTTCTGTCCTTTTTGTGGAGAAAACCGCAGTTTTTGAACTTCATTTCCCGCGTTTTCAGCAGCTTTGACGACGATGTTCCTACAATTTTTCTGTACTTTTCGGAGCGTCAGGGGATAGTTCTCGACTAGTACTTTCGATTTTTCAAAGGGTAGGTGCTACTTATCCTGCTAGTTTAGGAGCTAGAGCAGGACGAAAACGAGAAAATTCAAAAAAACACTAAAATGACCGATTTGGTGGATTTTTTTTCGAGGTGATGCCCGGCCGATACCGGGGTAGGTAGTATGCTTTCCCGGACCAAAATTTCATGCTCTATCCGAATCTGAAATAAAAAAAGTGGGCATTTGCTTTGTTTCTCTGCTAGGGGCGCATCTTCACAGACACCTTTTTGAGAAAGTGCCCCAAAACTACTATTCTCGCCAAACTGGTCCCTTAGTGGCCGAGCCGACCCAAATTTGGTACCACCAGGTTTTCGGGTGCGCTGAGCACGAATCAGTTGGTGCCTAGGCCACCCGGACATTCTGGGGGTACGTCATCGGGGACCTCATGAGCACCGCGATGACAACCTTAACAGCGTCGATTTGGTTCAAATTACGTAACCGGGGGCAGTTTCGCACGTCGAAATCAAATGTGGGGCTTGAGGCTACTTTACTCAAAAAAATAAAATAAAAAAATAGGTGTACAGGTGTTAGACTAGAATTAAGTCAAGCTTTCACTTACATATTTACTGTGTTAATATGCTGGGGGTGAATTTCATAACTGGTTCATAACTGGTTATGAAATTCACCCTCAGCATATTAACACAGTAAATATGTAAGTGAAAGCTTGACTTAATTCTAGTCTAACAGGTCTGAAAAGCCTAAATTAAAAATAAAAAAAAAGTACATATAATGAAACAATCTTTCATTTTCTTTAAGTGTCGGTGACTTCACATCTGCTTCGTGATCAAATGCACTCATCACTAACACGGTTCGGTTTGGGCTCAAGTCGGTATTCATGAACCTGATTCTGTGGCTGCGCGAGGCCTGCTCGCGCTAGCGTCACTTGGGGTGCTTTTTAAAAATTTTTTTTGTTTTAAATTTGATTTTTTTTTTACTTCTTCTGCTGTATTTTTTTTTAGAGTGTACACCTATTTTTTTTTTTGAGTAAAGTAGCCTCGAGCCCCACATTTGAGCTCGACGTGCGAAACTGCCACCGGTTACGTAATTTGAACCAAATCGACGCTGTTGACGTTGTCATCGCGGTGCTCAGGGGGTCCCCGGTGACGTACCCCCAGAATGTCCGGGCGGCCTAGGCACCACCTGATTCGTGCTCAGCGCACCCGAAAACCTGGTGGTACCAAATTTGGGTCGGCTCGGCCACTAAGGGACCAGTTTGGCGAGAATAGTAGTTTTGGGGCACTTTCTCAAAAAGGTGTCTGTGAAGATGCGCCCCTAGCAGAGAAACAAAGCAAATGCCCACTTTTTTTATTTCAGATTCGGATAGAGCATGAAATTTTGGTCCGGAAAGCATACTACCTACCCCGGTATCGGCCGGGCATCACCTCGAAAAAAAATCCACCAAATCGGTCATTTTAGTGTTTTTTTGAATTTTCTCGTTTTCGTCCTGCTCTAGCTCCTAAACTAGCAGGATAAGTAGCACCTACCCTTTGAAAAATCGAAAGTAATAGTCGAGAACTATCCCCTGACGCTCCGAAAAGTACAGAAAAATTGTAGGAACATCGTCGTCAAAGCTGCTGAAAACGCGGGAAATGAAGTTCAAAAACTGCGGTTTTCTCCACAAAAAGGACAGAAGGAGGGGACCTAGGTAAAATCCGAGTTCAGATTTCAGTTCCCCGGATCAAACTACCCCTGCCAGCATCGTGGTTGGGTTCGCTTCAGGCCTGGGAACGCTAAAAAAAAATCAAATCCGAAAATTTGCACAAAACCTCTAAAAAAGTCCTCGAAAATCTTCAATCGGCCATATCTCCGGAACCAGTTGAGCTACAGAGTTCCGCTATAGCGCAAAATGCTCGTCTGAAGGAGGGCTACAACATATAAAAAAAGCAAGGAATGCGGAAAGGGTCACCTGAAAACCTGTAAATCTCTCGTGGAATGACCCAATGGTTTTTCAGCAACTTGTTTGTCTCAAGATGGCACTGCCAGCCCAACACTGACGCGAGCGATGTTCTCTGTCATCCGGGTCGCTGCCACCCACTGTAAATCGCTGTGAATATTATTATTGCCCTTCAGACGGCGTCAATTTTGATATTTCACTGTGTAGCGCAGCGGAGGAGGGGGGGGGGGGGGGCTTGTTTCATGACTGTATCGACACTCATAGGTTATGGAAGCTGCGGGGGCTTATCAGCCGGCGAAGCACCACCTCGGCGCCCGGCACGGCCCAGCCCGGCGCCGGAACACTTCGGGCTTAATTGAGGAGTGAATCATTCCGGTAGTTGTTGTTGATGTTGATGTAGTTGGTGCTGCGGGGCGCGGAGTGCGGTCGCCACTTGGCGGGCGGGGGAAGTACACGGCTTGTGCGGGGCGGGGCGGGGCGGGGCAGGACGCGTAGCGGCGGTCCATAAGTCACAAGGACGTTTTACGGCCGCACCACGTCGTTCCGGCCAATGGCGCCGGCCGTCCTGTTTTAAGTTCCTCCGCCGGCCGGGGGCCCCTCAGCCCTGCGGGGCCTTGCGAGGGGAGAGGATCTCGGGTAGCGGATCGCGGTATTGTGCCTTGACGGAAAAACGAACCAATGCTGCTTTTATTTTCTTAAATAAGAAAGTTTCAATGGCCCCTGCCTGCGATTCCGGAGCCCCTTCTCAATGTTATCCCGTCTTTTTTCCCCTCGCCTGACAACCTTACTAAGTTGTAAGCTGCGTCACCTGATCACCTTCAAATTCGCAAGCCGCCGTGGCGAGCACTATCGCCTGACCCCTCCGCCTTCCCCTTATTTCTTCTCCTATATTCCCTTCCCTCCCCGAACACGCACGCGCCCACTTGCCCCCCCCCTCTCTCTCTCTCGCTCACACGCACACACTCACACACTCACACCAAAAAGAGAGCGCGAAACTGGACGAGGTTGGTGGAGAAGGCTAACATGAAAAGTCGTTTTAGCGGATCTACTGGTGCAGCTTCAGCTCCCTCGCACCCCCGTCTCTCTCCACCCAAGACTTCTTTCCCACCGACGGACGGGAGGAGGCTGCAGAGAGGGGAGGGGAAGGACCAAGAAAGGCTGCGGGGATTGCGTGAAGATGTCGGCGGGTTATACAGACGCGAAAAATCGCTGTGGCCTGCCTCTGCCTAGGCTGTTTTTCCCCGCCGCGGTTCCCTGCCCTGCGCGAGTGGGGATAACTGGCGTATTACTTATCGATTAACGGCCCTGGAGCATTTAAAGAGGTTGGTTGACGAAGCGCCCGGAGGAGATGGCCTAGTAACGGGCGCCCGCCTCTATTAGCTGACGGAACCATGGCCCTTCTCGGTCTGCAGTGCTGAAATACAACAAATGACGAGTGATATTCATACACAACAAGGATGTCGGGCGTGATCGTGAGTAGGATTACCTCATTAGGATCTAGATACACAATTCAGGCTTCGTCGTCGGACGTAGACGTAGAATGGCGACCAGCATGCCGCTAAGAAGCAATAATTTTGGTTTTAGAGTTTAGCGAAGAGGTATCCTCAATTTAAACCCCTGCAAACCTCGGTCCGCTAGAACCGCATTCACCGCCCTGCCCTCACTGTGAAAAATATCTTTGAAGACGTACGATACATTTCGTAAATGACGACTTCTGAAAAATGTTGTAAATTGACGATAGCCCATTCCTCGTATTTGAATTTCAAGTTGGTTGGTAGTTATTGTAATTGTAAGATTTGTAATCGTAATTTTACAACACTACTTCGTGGGAAAATTTTCCCGTAATCCAACGACTGTTTTTCACAGTGCTACCGTAGTCCTTCCGCCTGCCGGTTGGCCAGTCTGGTTTACTTAGGGCCTAGTTGCACTTCGACTGTCGACCTGTACAGCGCGCATCGCTCCCACCCACTCCCACTGAATACGTCTTGGAAACGAAGTAACAGTAACGACAGCCGTTTCAACGCTTCGTTTTCTTTGTAACTGCAAAGAGAACGTCTGCAAGTACAGTTTTTCGCGTTTTTCTTTTCTCTCCCGTCGATTTTGAGAGGCTCTGAGGATCAAGGGCTCCCCCTCTCCCTCAACCCTCAAGTAGTGTACACATGAGTATCGTGAGTAAAGGAGAGTATTCGTGATAAGTATTGGCGAGTTTTGGCGAGTATGTGTGAGTGTTGGTGAGTATGAGCGCGTAACGGCAAGTATTTCGAAAATAATTTGTAAAAAAAAAATTATTGCGAGTATTGGAGAGAAATGGCGATTGGTGAGTACTCCAATCACCATTTCAAAATCCAGTTCACCAATCGCCATTTCTCTCCACTACTCGCAATTACTGTTTATTTGAAAATTACTCGCGAAATACTTGCCAATATGCGCTCATACTGCCATGCACGCTTTATAAACAGTGTGCAACGCTCACTGTTGGGTTTTCTGTGTAATGTCGAGTAAAATTGAGTTGGGCGCGAGTACTTTCCTTTGTGTACACACGAGTAAAGAAGTGGTGGACCCATCGCTGAGGATGAAGTCTTAAAGCCAGGACGATGGTGATGGTGATGATGGTGGTGGTGGTAGGTGAAGATCATTGCGATGATTGTAATGATAATCATGGTGATAATTACGGTGACATTTATTCACCTCCATATCCTTGTCGAAAGATAGGACGAAGTCGTCCCAATTTTTTCGCGCCTCCCATTTGATTGTGTCTCAATCTCTTTCTTTCTTCTTTCTCTCTCTCTCTCTCTCTCTCTCTCTCTCTCTCTCCACTACGCTACCCTTCACCACCGCCGCCAGCCCCAGCCCAAGGCCCCCGCAGGCCCCCTGGGGCCGGCCGGACGTGTGACTAACTCGCTTATCAGTCCAATTAGTGATGTCTGCTTGTCTGCTGTGATCTCCCGAGCTCTCCCGGAGGCGGGGCGTGGCTTGTCAGACCCTCCCCACCCTCTCCTCCTTCCTCCTCCTACAGACACGTCTCCCCCATCCTCCCAAGTTTCACCACCGCGGCCCGCCGCTTCTCCTGCCCCCACCCTTCCCCCTGTACTCCTGCGCCCCTCCCCTCCCCCCTTCCCGGGCTCCTACGCCTGCCCCTGCCCCCGCTCCTACCCCTGCCCCTGCACCCGCTCCCGCCCCCGCCCCTGGTCTCCTCCGCTCCCCTGAGCAGATAAGCCCCGGCCCGCCACAGCAAAGGGGCTTTATATCGAGGGCCTCCTCTGTAATAATCACCCGCGGGTCACTGCTGCGTGTGCCGAGCCGAGTGCAGAGAGTGCCGCTCCACGCGCAATTAGGCTGACTTGTTTCGTAAATGAGGCAATAAGTGACGAAGTCGCAAAACGCGTCTACACCATTTTCGCGCCCTTCTTTTGCTCCTCCATCTCACGCTGTCCCCCTCTCTCCTCCTGTACTCTACACTTATTTCTCTCCCTCTTTCTCCCTTATCTCGTCATCTCTCTCTCACTCCCGAATTTTGCTTTGTGGTGCCGCGCCGGGGCCGGGTCCTAAGTGCTGTGCTCTCTCGAGTCTTCCGGGAGCAGCAGACCCCTCCCACCCCTCCCCCCTCTCTCTCCCCCTCTCTCTCTCTTTCTCTCTCTCTTTCTCTCCTCTCGTAGTCACCCTGTGACCCCAACCCCTTGTCATCCCTGAGGCCGGCGCAGCCCCGCTGCCCTCACTGTCAGGCTCGCTTTTGTGCCGATGGCCTGGCGAGGCGTGGCGTGACGTGGTGAGGCGCTGGAGTTCGGTCGGGACCGGGCCTGGGCCGGCGGGACCCTACCCGCTGGGGCGCCTGTGGAGCGCGCTACAAGTTGCAGAGTCACTACCGGTCTGGTCTGACTCGACGCAGATCCGTCCCAAGAGGCTGCACGGTGCTGTGCTGTTCTGTGCCATTGGGAATTGTTGGTCCGCGCGGAGCGCTTCTGTAATGAAAATGAAAACACCTGTATTAGTATTCACGCGCGCTTTAAGGGGGATAGTGCATCTTTTCTGAGAACTGCGGGGTAACAAGTTTTTGGTTTACTTTGTCGGCAAATAATTTTACCGGGTGTCGGCCATTGTCCTAGCAAGTGACTACCTATGACTGACTATGTTTTTTTCGGGTGCTGGGATGCCATGGTTTTCGCTGTCTCCCTGGTGACTACCCAGTAAAATTTACCGTAGACATGTTTTCAAAACTACGGTGCAACCCTTAAGTTACACACCAAAAGCAAAAATTAAGTTCCGGAACACGCACAAATTGCATGATTTACTGTTTTTCTAGCAGTGTAGGTTAGGTGAGAATCGCTTGACTGCAGGCTGCTGGAGGGCTGGTCATCGCCACTCCCATCAGAGAGAACAATAAAAAGCTTTTTTTTCTCCGCTGAAAGAGGTGTATTGGGTGAGCAAGGCAGAGGGTGGCGGGGGAAGTATTCGGGCGTCAAAAAATAGACTGGGAACATGCGCGGAGGAATGAGAAAGCAGTTGGCAACCCCTGCGAACCCCCCCCCCCCTCTCTCTCTCTCTCTCTCTCTCTCTCTCTCTCTCTCTCTCTCTCTCTCTCTGCCTACAGTTGGGACTATTCGTCTATACAGAGAATTGGAAGCTAGGGGAGAGTAGGGAAATAGACAGGGAGCGAGAGGAGAGGAACGGGACGGGGGGTTCGGTGGGACTTTTACCGTTCCATTTCCGATAGAGCCCTTACGAGAGAAGTAATTTGAAAGCGGACCTAGGTGAAAGTTTTTTTTTTCCCTTCAACTACCTAATTGAAAATGTCGGGATCAACGGCGCGAAAACTTTTTCACCTTATTCGGTCGGTATCAAGATTCACCGATGTTCCCGTTACGTCGGTGAGACAACACGGGCACGAGTACTCGAATGAGAGGAAGCCTCGAAACTGTACATCGGTTGGTGCAGTGCTATGCATGTGCTGCCAGCACAGTCCCACAACTCTGGTGTAATACGTAAGGAGAAACAGGGTGCCGTCGCAAAAAAAAAAAAAAAAAACAACCTGGGCTACTTGACAAAACATCTCTTTTCATTGTCCTCTAAGAAAAATATAAAACATTTCCTCTATTTTCTCCAGTTCATGTGTGAAAGATTTAAAAAAAAAAAAAGAAGACCCCCAGAAAGTTGGTACGAATGAGTAAAATTGAATTATTAGTGATCGACCTTTGCGTCGCCCTGTTGTGTCTTCAGAGCGCTGTCATGCTTCTCCATCATTCCTCTTCTTTATTCTCACAGCTGCTGCGTTGCTTAACGCCTGGCACTGTGCTTCTCGTCTCTCTTCACCAACTTTCTGTAGGACTCAAGACTTTGGCACCGGCGGCAAAGCAGGGCGGGTGGGGGGAGGGGTAGGGGGAGGGGGGGAGGAGTGACGGGCAGCAGGGCAGCTCACCCCGCGCCTCGACAAATGGTTTTGACATGTACACCCTGCGCGCTGCTTTGCTCTCCGCCGCCCCAAAACTTTAAGAGAAAAGGTCGTTGAAGCGGCCAGGAAGCGTCTCTGCCCCCCTCCACTGCCCCCCGCTCCTCTGTCCTCCACCGGTGCCCGTAGCGTAGCCTGCCCTGCGCCCTCTTTGGTCACAAGCCGCCAGCAGCGATTGCCTCCAGCCATTCCACCTACCCCCTCCCTTGCTCTCTCCACCCCACCTTTTTTTTTATCTCTCGCGCAATTTTGGTCCCTCCTCCTTTCTTTCCAATTTCCACGGCGAGCATGACGGTAGCGAGCCATTCGGCAGCGGAGAGTGGGGCGCGGGGCGGGGAGGGGCGGGGTGCGACTACACAGCTTTTAATTAGGCGGCCGCCTCGCGCGAGGTCCAGCGCCACCACGCTATAGGCTGCTCCCCAAGAGTCACGCTCAGCCGTGCTGTTTTATCTGCTCTCTCGCTCTCGTCTAAGATATAATTTCAAACTCACATTCCCCCCTTCCCCCTCCTCTCCATACTCCGCCTTCGTCGCGTGTATGATACACTCTAATTGACCATGGACTTTTATTGTTACCAGCCCCTGGACTTTTTTTGAGCAAGCCAAAGCCGCGGATACAATATTGTGTATTAGTTACATTTTTGAAAATTTTGTTACTTGCTAGTTACAAAATTTTCAAAAATGTAGCCAACTTCACTGTAAATCGAGGAGTGAGCATTCTCGCTCTCAGGAGAGCGAGATTGGTGACTCAAATTTTATCGATCCTGGGAGGGGGATATTATTAATATCACTCCTTTTGAGTCGTTTCGATGACTCAAAACGAGCGATATCAAGTCATCTCGCTCGATTTGAGTGACGCTTATCACTCCAAATGAGCGATGTAGAATTTCCTCACTCCTTTAGGGCGACGTTATATGCCTCGCTCAATTTCAGTCAGAAACATGACTCTCAGATTTACAGTGTTTACATAATATTGTATCCGTCTTAGAAATGCTCAAAAAAGTCCAGGGGCTGGTAACAATAAAAGTCCATGGTCATTTAGAGTGTACATGTCCGTCAATCGGAAGGGATATACGGCATATATACTGCACCACAAACTCGAGAGGATAGACTGCCACGGAGCAGCGCCGCACGCAGGACCATAGGTAGTCGATCATACAGGGCAGTAATCTATTCTACCTCCCATATCCCCTTCCTCTCCCTAACAGCCCCTCCCCCCACGCGGGGCGACTCGCGGTGCTCATCAGCCCGTCGTTATCGCGCTGCCCATCACTCCTCCCCTCTCTTTTTCTTCCGTTTCCCTCTCCCCTTCATATTCCCATGTGTATCGGTGTCTCTCAGTTATCCCCTCCGCTCCAAAAGCTCCCCCCTCCTGCCTCTGTGGTCCCGTCCTGCCGGTGGCACCGGACCCGTCTCCATTGTCGGTTACATTAGCGGTCATTGCGGCCCCATTGTGCCTCCCCCGGGGCCCCCCGTCCAGCCCCGTCCCGGCGGTACGTTATAGTTAGGGCCCCGCCCCGCCCCGCCACACTCTAGGGCAGCTTACCGGCCCGGAGAGAGGGGATATTGATTAGCGCCATCCTCGTGATTGAAGCGGACACATCACACGTGCTCGCCCAGCAGGCACGCAAGCAACACGTTGCATTGCGATGCGCCATAGAGCGATGACAAAGCTCGACCTCCTCTCTTGAAACCGTACAAATCGAACCTTGTGAAACCGGAGCGACTTGGAGTGAATAACAGATAGAACTTGGCGTAGTCTGGAAGCGAAACAGATCGACCCTTTTTGTCGTCAGGACGCGTCGGGAATTTCTCCGGAAGGAATCAAAAGTTACACCAAAATACTGCAAAGGGAATATTACTAACTGTAACTGTCGACTCAACCCAGTTAGGACTGCGCCTCGGGCGGGTCGTGCACGAGGGGTCCTTCACAAAAGGTGGCCACCCTAATACAAAATTGGTACAAAATCTGGAAAAAAGAGAAAAAATCAGTAAAAATCAAGGAAAATCGATAAAAATCAACGAAAGTCACGAAAAAACTAGGACAATAAAAAAATAGGTGTACGCTTGAATGTTTAGTGAAGGACCCCTCGCTCGGCCCGAGGCAAGAGCCACATTATGGAGCTCCGAGGCGCGGCTCGAGCGGAGTGGAGCCTTTATTGGGATCCGCTGTGGGCCGGGGCCGGGCCTGCCCGGGCTTACCGACACATCTCTACCTGCGCCCCTCCCCCTCCTGCTCAACACACGTTACTGGGTTGTCGCTGCTGCGCGCTCCTACGGTGTGCACGTTACGTTACTCCCTCAGCCGCGTGTCTATACCCTCTCGCACCTTCCCTCTTCGCGCCCCACCACACCAGGCTGAGCGAGGCTGAGCCAGTCATCAGAGCGGGCGGGGCGGGGCGGGGTGGTGTTGTAGAGGGGCGCCGAGGTGTTCTCCGGCGTACGTTGTGTTTGTGTCTGCAAACCGCTGCCGCAGCACACTGTAAAGTGTCTCATCAACCGGCTGCACCCGCTTGATCTCTCAGCCCGCACCGCCATAGCACCCTGTGCCCTACGCGGCGTCCCCGCCCTCCGCGCCCGCCTTGTGATTCCGAAGTTCGCTCTCGCTCCCCCGTCCTTGTCAAACTCACGCGGACCTGCCATCCTCAAGATAGGGCACCGCCGTAGGTGCGACAAGGACGGCGGCCCGGTTCGGCCCTCGGTAAATACACAGTGCCGTCCCTGCCCCTGCCCCGCTCCGGGCGGGGGAAGACGCTTCTTCACGCCTCTCCCCCGACCCCTCCCTCCCTTCCCCTCTTCAAACCCTTCCTCCTCTACCCACACCCACCCCTTTCTCCTTCCCCTCACTTCACCTTATTCCTTCGTTACTTATTGTGTGTCTGTGCCGACTTTCTCTTTTGCCTCTCCAGTTTTTTTTTCCCCTCTTTCTGCCACCCTCTCGCGCGCTCCCCTTTAGATTGCACGCCGTGCTGCGCTCGCGGATACAATCAGTTTCAATAAGCGGGTCTGGTCTGCGAGTCTCAGACGAGTCTCAGATGGCTCACGGGATATCGCTCTCAGCCCGGGCCGGCTCTCTAGGGCACATGGGTCAAAACTGCTCGCTATACTCGTCCAGCAAATCTGATTTCAGTGTCTTCAAAATGACATTACTTTTCTCTTCCTTATTGAACCGTGGAATAACTCCCGCCCGACGCGACTGGCGTGCGACAAAATAAGTATAGAATCCCCTCCGCATGTCCGTCTTATTAATAAGAGCATCACGAAAAATGCTTGCTATGGAACCGAAAGCATTGCACTCCTTCGATCTGCAAACGGATTCCGGTGTCGCGGTGCGTGCTCTCAGGCGCTGGGACGCGACGCTGTGCTCCCAGGCGGGATGTATTGCTATCTGTGTGGTCGCAATTCTATGAAATGAAGTTCCATGCTCCATCTCCTTTTCTCCCGGATTGGGAAATGGGGAGAGCAGGAACCTTTTCATGTAAAACAACATTCTTTTTTGAAAAGCAGGTGGGTGATCACACATAACCCCACTCCCCCCGCCAAAATAATAATAGTAATAATAACAATAGCAATAGCAATAATAATAATAATAATAATAATAATAATAATAATAATAATAATAATAATAATAAGAAGAAGAAGAAGAAGAAGAAGAAGAAGAAGAAGAAGAAGAAGAAGAAGAAGAAGAAGAAGAAGAAGAAGAAGAATGTGGATTTTGTACTGAAGTCGACGGCTTATCGAATTTAACAGTCGGTGAAAGGCCATTTAAGGGACGCGCTCGATATCCTCTGTTTAGAGACCACTCCGTCTTGTTGCGTCATGGGAACCAATAAGGCCGAGAAGGTAGCGAGGGAGAGGGGAGGGGGGCAGAGCAGAGGAGAGTGGGGGGAGAGGTGAGGAGAGAGGGCGACCAGAGCAGAGGAGAGGAGAAAGGGGCCGAGAGACAGGAGTGGCAGGAGATCGTCTGGGACAGATCCGGCTACTCCTTGAATCTCTCTCCCTCCCTATCTCCCTATCTCCCTCCCTCCCTCCCTCATCCCTCCCTCACCCCTCCCTCATCCCTCCCTCCCTCCCATCCCTCCCCTCCCTCCCCTCCTCTCCCCCCTCTCTCTCGCTCTCTCTCTCTCTCGCTCTCTCACTCACTCCCCAGCCCTCGGGTCGTGGGCGTATTTAAGACTGGATGCGACAGACACGCGCGCGCAGACTGCACTCCGCGAGAGTGCTCCGCAGGTGGGGGAGGAGAGGAGAGCAGAGAAGAGGTCATCCCGAGTCAGCTATTAGACCGGCTGGCGCCCTCGCTGCCTGGCGTCAAGTTGTGATGCATTTAGCGGGCGTGGGCGGTGAGGGGCGGGGCGGGGCGGGGAGAGGGAGGGAAGGGAGGGGCTCATCTCCGAGGACCACTGTATCTGGGTCACGGTGTCGCCTTGCGGGTGAATGAGGAGCCAGATAGTCCGTGAGTGTGCCTTTGTCGCTGCTACTACTCATGCTACCAGTTTTCCCTTTTCCCCCCTTTTTTTTTACCCCCATCTCTTTCACGGACAAGTAACTTGTTGAGTGGAGGTCGGGGCGGGCGCGGCGCGGGGCGAGGTCGCATGGTGGGGGTCCGTAGCGGAGGCCGGGCCAGGGACCTCCGGAACGACCCACCTGTGGATCAGTACAAGCCCGAGATTAGCCCTCGCTTAGTACCCCGAGCCCGCACCCCTCGCTCTCACTGTGTCTTCTCTCTCACTTCAACCTCCATCGCTTTCGGTCCCCACGCCTATATCTTCCTCTCTCTTGCGCGCGCGCGAAGCAGGCTCGTCGCCCGCTCTCCCCACGGATAGACCCGCTAGTGCGGGAATGTGATTGGTCCCAGCTCAACAAGCTCCATTTGCCTTAGCTCTCCCTCTGCCACCCCCTCCCCGTCCCGCGCTCTCCCGGGATCCACTGCTATTCCTCATCTCTGTCCCTCGCAAGCCGTTTCTCTATTCGGACCGATTGTCCTCGTTTCCCCAGAGCGCGCCGGCCCCACCCCGCCGGCCGGCGGGCGCCGCCACCAGCCCACCCGCACCCAAAGCCATAATTGAACGTCATATGCAGACGTGCGCTCTCACTCTTGTGCTCTGCCTCGTGCCGCGCTGAGACCCGCCGCTCTCCTGAGCCCTCTCTCTCTCTCTCCCTCCCAACCAACCCCCCACCCCTCCTCCATCCACCCCGCCGTTCTTCAGTTTGCGTTGCAATTGTTCGGTATCACCACCTGATCTTTTGTGAGACCGGGTCCGGGTCAGATCAGCGCGGCCGGTACCGCTGGATTCATCGCGATAACTCTCCTCTCCGCCTCTGAGTTCCCACACCCCTGGTCGACGCGGTTGGGGCGGGGCGAGGCGGGGCGGTACTGGAATCCAGTTCTTTATTAAACGTCGTGCGACCAACATGCCGCGCGCTGAGGAAGCTAAAGAGGCGGCGGTGGCGGGAAGGGGTGGTGGTGAGGGGAGGGGGAGAGGATGAAAAGGAACAGAAGAAGTGAAAATGGAGGAGGAAGTGAAGGGGAAGCGGAGCGAGGCGGCTGGGTGGGGCGGGGCGGGGTGGGGCGGGGTGCGGTGGGGTGGGGTGGGCTTAGGAGAGGGTGGACCCTCGACTCGACTGGACCGCAGCAGCGGCAGCGCACAGCACGCTCCTCGTGGCGTGGAAGTGGTTCAGACCTGTGGGGCGGGGGCGGGGGCGGGGGAGTGGAGGGCTTCCTGTCCGGGCCGGGGGCGGGGCTGGGCGGGGTGGGGCCGGTGGGGTGGGGCAGGGCGGGGCGGCAGGGTCGGCCTGCGTGGCCGGTCTTTGTGCTCTGCACCCTGCTGCTGCCACTGCTGCGCCTCTCCCCGCCCTGCCCGGCCACCCGCTGTCCTATCTCCTTTAGGCGGCGTCTGCGGCCGCCCCGCTCTACCCCGCCCCGCCCCGCCCCGCTCCGCCCCGCCCCGCTATGTTAGGCCCTTCGCTGACAGCTGACCGCCAGAGGAACCCCACAGTCACAGCACTATTCACACCGAGCGGTGCGGAGCTCGTCGGCCCGCTTCGAATAAGCTCCCCCCGGGCCTCCCTCGCTGCAAGGATATTCCAAAGTTCACATATTCTTCTCGGACGATGCACCGCTTGGTCAGGCTGAGTGCAGCAGAAGGTGGATTGAGCACTGAGCAGGACAGCAAGAAGTATAAAGAGGCGGACTCACGGTTCTGCGCGGCGCGCGGCACCCCTGAAGGCTGCCGTCATCTGCTGATGAGTCCCCTCCCGGGCGGCGCTGCGCCGCGCGGGATCCACCCTGTCGCGCCCGACTTGCATTTCTTCCTGTGTTTGTGTTTGCGATCCGCCCCAATCCTGTCGCGCCCGACTTGTATTTCTTCCTGTGTTTGTGTTTGCCATTTCCCCCCCCCCTCCCCCGTGCACTCCCTCTGCCCGGCCTCATATAAGCCCCCCGAGGGTAGAGTCTGTACAGAAGTTGCGAGCCGCCCCCCGCCGCACGCCGCACCCCCCGAGGTCGAGCAGACTCGCGCGCGCGTCGGATAATGAGATTGTACGGTGCATCCTCTCCTCTCGTGTTCCAGGGAGGGTATGCGGCTGCAGGCCTGGTTGCAGAGATGCCGGGAGTCCCGGAGGCTGGTCCTCGTCATCGTGGCCATCGCCCTCCTCCTCGACAACATGCTGCTCACCACTGTCGGTAAGCGCGCGCGCGGGGCGGGCGCCTGGCGGCCGGAGGGTAGGCAGACCGCTCAACAGGCCAGCCGGGCGGGCCTGCCTATGTCGCCGACTGCAGGGGACTCGAGTGCGAGTGCGGAAGCAGACTGTGTTGTACAATGATCAAAATGACGTCACCACTACATGGAAACGGCGCGGTACCCCAATCATATGAAACTTTATCGGCAAAGGCTAGCAAGGTTTTTCTTTCTCACCAGTCTGCTATTTTCCCACGCGCCGGTTTTCGCATTTTGCTTTGTGTATATTTGCAATATCTCTCGGCCGGGAGGGGGAGGGGGGGCAGTGTGTGAGTGGAGTGCTTTAACGCTTGTCTCCGTTCTTCTCTCTCTCTCTCTCTCTCTCTCTCTCTCTCTCTCTCTCTCTCTTCTCTTCTCTTCTCTTCTCTTCTCTTCTCTTCTCTTCTCTTCTCTTCTCTTCTCTTCTCTTCTCTTCTCTTCTCTTCTCTTCTCTTCTCTTCTCTTCTCCTCTCCTCTCCTCTCTTCTCTTTC
Source organism: Frankliniella fusca (assembly GCA_029379305.1). NCBI lineage: Eukaryota > Metazoa > Arthropoda > Insecta > Thysanoptera > Thripidae > Frankliniella > Frankliniella fusca. Next base: position 1,251,039 of record JAHWGI010001056.1, on the reverse strand, counting down.
TCACAACCTCCGCTCAGCCCGCATCCTCTTCCTCGTCTGCGGTGTGTTGAGTGTATTTCCGATATACCCTCCACCCACTTCTTCGACACTCATTCCGTTCTTCCCCGCTCCACCCGATGTATAGCATGATGAGATGAACCACGGCAATATAGGTAACCCCGAGTAGAATGATCCCGTTCTAACATTACCCGTGCTGAAAATCCCCGTGTGAGGGGCAAGATGCTCGGGGAATCATTTTACCCGGAAGAACTTTTCCCTGGGGGTAGAGGGAAAACTGATGTCGTGACACCGGCTCCACCCCGCCCTTACAAGCCCTTAGCCGCAATCTCGCTCATCTCTTAAGAAATTGTTTTAATTAAAAACAATCCCACACCTAATCCCGTTCTCAGATTGGCGGCTGCGGTCCAGCTAGCCGTTATCGGTTTGGCGGTGCCAGCCCGGCCGCGTGTCCCAGGCTTCCGATCCGATCACCACGTGCCACGATCTTTTCTCCCGAGTTGCCTTGGCAGTCCGGCCCGGCCCTGGCCCTCTCCGCGGTCGTGCTGGCTGTCACCTGTCGCGCTTCCCCCGTCCAGCATCCAGCGGTCCCGCTCCGTCCCCCTCTGCAGCATTGTTCCATACCTGTCCGCTACAAGACCCCGGGCCCCTGTCCTGTCTCGTCGGCATTGTTGCACGCGCTGGATGGAACAATGCTTGTCGGTCATCAGCCCTCAACCTCAAACCCCTCTCTACCCCCACCTTCCCTTACTACTGCGCTGGCGCTCGTCCTCAAGACAGACAGAACAAAAGGAAATCGGAAAACAAAATGCCGCGCCGCCCTGCCTGCTGTCTGCCCGAGGCACAATGGTGCAGGTTAAGTCAACTTCAGCCGCGAGATCGCGGGGCGGGGTGGCTGGGTGGGGTGGAGCGGGTGGGTTCGTGAAATAAAAACTTCTTCTGCCGCGGGTGCCGGTGCGGTAGGGGAGAGGGGGGCACATTGGTCCATGGGGCACATTGGTCCATTTCAAATTTCGCGAGGTTAGGGCGACCGCAGCGCCACCACTCGGACAGTGGAAGAAGCTATCACCTACCCGACTATTTTTTCCGAAGAGTCCGTCGTTCGTCAACGGTCGTCATCCAAATGGCCAGGGGTGAAATATTGAACACCCCATAAAACAGGTAAAAGTAAAATGTTTCTACTCTAAAACCATCTCGTTTAGGGGTATGCAACATTATATTTTGATCACGGCACCTTTTTAATACGAAAGCCTGATTACTTACCTTTACATTGGATATAATTTTGAATGGGCTAGAAAGAACTAGTTGCATTTTAGAAGCATTTTAATTTATTTGCTACACTCGGGGCAGGTTGGGCCGCTTTTTTACGGGGCACATTGTCCCAAACTAACAGTATCCGTTAAAATTGCAAATTTTGATGTTTCAGGAAGTTTTGTAACAAATGCTAGGTTAGGTTTTCTTATGTTTTCATTTTCTGACATTTATAAAAAATATTCTTAACAGTTTTTACTGTTTTACTGTTTTAATTAGTTAGCAGAATTTTTTTTGGATTAGCCTACTTTTGTTAAAGTACAAATACAAGAGTACGAAGTACCTAATTGAAAGTACTTTTTTTGAAAAATTCGACTTCCTTTATCACAGAGTATCACTCAACACATCATTAAGTGGCGTAGATAACGGTTCTGGCCATTTTTTCCAGCTTGGCCCAATGTGCCCCATAGGTCGGACCAATGTGCCCCGGCCCGGGGCACATTGGTCCACTTGCAGGCCTCTTGGGTTTTCGGTTTATCTCAGCTTGCATGGTCGGCAAAATGTTGGGCACGATTTTCTAAGGTAAAGTGAGGTAGAAACTAAGACTTGGCACAAAAAACTTTTTTTGGGGTCATCACATGCAGCGTGGGGAACTAAAAGAAAAAAAACGGACCAATGTGCCCCACTCTCCCCTACTGCAGCGCGAAAAATGTCATTTCCGTGCTCTGTTTTTACTCGTTCTTTACCCCTTGTGTATGTGTTATGATGATGTCAAGTATGAGAACGAGTATTGATGTATAGGTTAGGTGTAATTTAGAAGCTCACCTTCCTGAGAGAACAGAAACCATTTGTGAAATGGTGGTTATCAAAATTTTCACCGTACATGGCAAAAAATACGGCGGGTTTTCTTTTATTAGTCGTTCATTTTAATGATCACGAAACAAAAATCATGCTTATGGCTTTTTATTTAAGTCCTCGATCGAGAAATTTCTGGATGCAATTTCTTCCACACGGTTATTTTATTGAAAGAGTTCCGGAAACCTAGCCGTAATTTTCACGTGGGTTAGTGATATTGAAAACGCACTTCAACCCTTCATGGTCCCTGATTTCTTAAATGAATGAACTACTATTCTGAAGCACACACGATACTTGCATCATTATACACATTCATTTCAATGTAAAGAACGAGTCACTTTTAATACTACAGAATGTTGTAATAATTTGTCTACTTTTTCTAGATGATACCTGACCGAGGTTTGGTTTCCTTGCTCGATTGGAACAATAGTTTTAAAACTCTCATTTTATGTTAATGAAGATTGGGGAACCTCGTACTTCTTTTTGAGTGAGGATTCGAGGTGTCACATCCTTAGTAGGTTTCTCTCTCAATAAGAACCAAATCACTGGTTATCTGACAAGAGAGCGTAAGTCCAGTTTCTGTCCTCCTCACATCTCACCCTACACAGCTAAAGGTTGAGAGGCGACAAGGAGGGAAACTGGACTTACGCTCTTTTGTCAGATCACCAGTGAAATAATGTCCTAAACCATCACTGTGCACAGCAGTGAAAGTCTCGCTATTTTTCGTTTCGCATGAGACATGTGCGACTCTCGAATTTCGCAATGTGTAGATGCGGTGCAACCAGTTGATTACGGCAGCCTGCCCAGCTCAGTTTTGACGCGTATAGCTCAGTAATTCCTACTCGAGGCGTGGCCTGTCGGCCGCCGCGCCGGGCCCGAAGGGTTTGACCCTCATACCATACCGACGCGTGCTCGGCCCGGCCCGGGGCCCCGGGGCCCAGCAGCCCAGCATGGCCCGGGCCCGGGGTCCGGGCGGAAACGAGCGCTTGGGGGGGGGGAGGGGGGGGAGGGAGGCGGTGCAGGGGAGAGCTACCCATAACTATTACTACACAAAAGGACCTCATAGTTCACTCTGCGGCGAGAATGGCAACGGCGCACCGCACAGTGGTATAGGGCAGGTCACGGCTAAGGGCACTTCTCCTCGGCGTTCGCGGCGCGCTTGAAGGGCTGTAGAAAATAAACTATAACTCGGAGCGAGTGCGCGAGTAAATGTGCCATGGTACGTACGTATACGGCGCGCTAGGCGTTGGACGGGGCGGGGCAGAGTGAAGAGCTGTGCACGACTAGGAGGCTTCTCTCCGCTTCTCTCTATATATCTCTCCCTCTCTTCGTGAGCGTGTGTGGTAATGACCGAGGTCTTCCCTTATCAAAAGGCCCCCCACCCCGGGCCAGGCGGCCCGCCTATCCTCACGAGTCCGACTCTGACACCACATGTTTAATTCAGTGCGCCTTGAAGGGCGCGCGCGCTTGTGTGAGTGTGTGTGTGTGCGGGAGAGAAAGGGGGAGAGAGAGCAGCGGAGTGAAGCAAGAAAGAGACACCGAAGGCCTCTCCCCTGCATGCCCGACCGACCGACCGCGCGGGCAGTTTCAGTGGGTACTCCACACCATTAACACAGCTCGGGGAAAACATTAGAAATATTTTTTGAAAAAAATAATCAATTTAACACGCGTCTCTCCTGTTCTTTGATCTGCGTGCAGTGCCAATCATACCCGAGTTCCTGTACGACATCCGGCACCCCAATGAGACAGTGTTGGCGGCCGAGCTGGCGGCCGAGCAGGCCGCGGCGGCTGCAGCGGCTGCCTCGGCGGCTGCAGCGGCTGCAGCGGCGGCGGCGGCCACCGCGGCCACCCCCGCGCCGCTGCCGCCGTGCCAGCCACAGGGCCGGCCTCCGGACAACGCGTCGGACCTCGAGTTCATCGCGCAGCCCACCATGGCGCCTGGTGAGAGCGGCTGGAGCAGCTGGAGCAGCGCGTCGCGATAGGCCTGTGCGATTTTTGTCGATTAATCGAACACTCGATTCGATTATTGTGGTAGCTCGCCATAATTTCGATTACATCCGCTGTTTAGTTATCGGTTTTCGCTTTTTAAATAGGCAGTTTCTTTCTTTTCTTTTTTCAAATATTTTTTTCTTTTTAGTTTTAGTTATTGCAAATTATCAAATCGAATCCCTCTTTGATTATTGTAAAATTCGATGATTTCGATTACTTTTCATGATTGCACTGCACGGAAAAAAATGACTTCATTGTGAGGATCAATTTTTGTCGATAGACAAAATTCGATAGCTGAAATCGAGAATCCGATATCCACAGCCAGGAGCTGGTTGTCATGACCGGACCCTTGTACAATGAGAACTAAGCTGGAGATTGTTCCATTCCTACAAGTGTCCGGTCGTGACAACCAGCTCCTGGCTGTGGGTATCGGATTCTCGATTTCAGCTATCGAATTTTGCCTATCGACAAAAATTGATCCTGACAGCAAAGTCATTTTTTTCCGTGAGGCCTGTGTACCGATGCACTGCGCAAAATATCAACTCTCTGGTGAAGCCGCGTCGTGTGCGACCACTTGAATGTACGTCTTTTTCCCGTGGCCACAGGCGCCAGCGCTAAGTTCATCTTTAACGTAACCACCATGTCTCCCGAGGAGGCTTTGAAGAAGCTGAGGCACAAGGATTTGGTGGAGGAGACCGTCCCCGTCGGCATGATGTTCGCGTCCAAAGCCTTCGTCCAACTACTAGCCAACCCCTTCGTGGGACCACTAACACACAAGTCCGTGCTCGGAATAAAAGGTGTCGTCTTAAAAGTGACCCTCTTCATGTTCTCTTCTGTGATTGTGTCTGTTTGAATTTCACAGGATCGGTTACAGCATACCCATGTTCACAGGATTTCTCATTATGTTTTTGTCAACTTTAAGTAAGTATTATTGAAAATATTGATGAGTTGGTCGCAGATATTTAAACGGAATTAGATACATGACTACCCGTTTCTCTTTTACAGTTTTCGCCTTTGGGCGAAGTTACAGCGTTCTGTTTCTGGCACGCGCCCTGCAGGGGCTCGGCTCATCTTGCTCTACAGTGTCAGGTGAGCTAGCCTTCAGATATCTGTACTTCATGGCTACCGATTTGACGTGGAGAAAAAAATTACATCATACGTTGAATTTTTATTCTGATGTAATTAAATTCCCTGCGAGTGCAAGCCCGGCTGGTCCTTCCCTCCCGCCCGGCGCGCTCCAGTTTCAGTACTACTATAAGGAAAACATTCCATCCTTCTCCGCTCTTTCCCACTCCCCGAGAGATGCGCGCGTTAGTGAACCGCCCCGCCTAGGCGCGCCTTGCCCGGGCCAAGGCCGGGCGGCCGATGTGATGCGATGCTGAATGCTCCGGGCCGGGCCGGGCCGGCTGTGCCCCATTCGGTCCCATCTCACCCGCAATACGCGGTGGCGGGGGGCGGGCCGGGCGGGCCGGGGCGGGCTAGCTGCCGAGGAATGCCTTGATTGCCATCCCGTTCTGCTGGTCTCTCATACTCGGCCGGCACCGCACCGCACCTCTCCCACTCCCACTCCCGACCCCCCGGGGCCCCCCGCTCTGTGCTCCCTCTCGCTCTCACGCACACTAGGTCAGAGAGCGGCCTTTCTCTTCATCTCTTTCGCTCTCCCTATCTCTCTCTCTCTCTCTCTCCCCCATCTCCCTGTTCCCGCCCGTCTGCGGCCCGCTCTTCTAATTTCCATCCAGTGCCATCTCCCGTGCAAAATAGGAAAGGCGGTGGGAGGTTGGGGGTTGGGGCCGAGCAGGGGTGGGGCAGGGGCGGGGCGGGGGTAGAGGCCCGTGCTGTACTGCCAGTCACCCTCTTCAGAAGCAGGTCCCGCCCCCCGCCCCGCCCCGCCCCGCCCCGCCCCGCCACGCCCACACGCCGCGTGGTGGGCCCGCCTGGCCCCGTTCCGCCCCGCCCGCGCGCGCGCCCTCCGCCGTGGTGTTCCTCCTCCTCCTGCTTACTCGAACAACAATCCCCCAGCCCGCCACGCCACGCCCTGCCTTTCCTCCACAACCTGACCCTGATTATGATCGTTCAAAGGCCAGGGCTATGACGCACAGATGCATATGTGTGAGAGTAGAAGAATAAAACTATGGCCGAGCAGCCTTTTCTTTTTTTCCTTTTAAAATAATAATTTTAAGAAAAAGCACGCTGCCTTATCACAACATCAGCCTGTTTCAATCCGTCGCCATGCAGCCCGGAGAGAGGACGCCCTCGGTGGCGCCGGCGGCCGGCCGGGCCGAGCGGGGCCGTGATGGTGCTGTTATCGGGCTCTGCGATGACCAGGCAGAACAACAGTGAAGTCAGACAAAGCCCGGTCCGGCCCGGTCCGGCCGGGGAGAGCCGAGCCGAGAGCCGGCCGCGGCCGGGCTCGGGCCCTGGCCGCGACCGCAGCCGCGGCAGCCCCCAGCGGGGATAGGCCGGAGCTCGAGCCCCATCAGCCTCAGCCCAAACCCCAGCCCCAGCCCCACAGGCCCAGTTCCAACCCCAGCCAGCCCCAACCCCACAGCCCCAGAACCCAGCTCTGATTTGGGCGCTGTGTTGAGGTGGCGCTCTCCGGGGAGCCAGCGAGTAAAATATTCTTACGGGTTACGGGATAATTTTCCATGATAAATAATGTCGTAAAGTTTCAACTTTAAGCCGTATTGGGTCCGATTATTATAATTATTATTATTTTACGTTGCGTGTCGACTCAGTTTTCTTTGACGTGTAAGAATTTGCTGTCACTGCGCTCGTAAAATTACAGCTCGGTTTCGTAATAAAAAATTTCGTGAAACGTCGGAAATTTACGAATATTTTTTTCCACAGTGGCCTACCCCCCGCCCCCCGGAACGCGTCACTTCACGCAGTAATCACACCTCATGGGACGCGACCGACAGTTCGCGAGCGCCCCTCAAAGAGTTGTGGCAGAGAGAGCGAGCGAGCGAGAGAGAGAGAGAGAGAGAGAGAGAGAGAGAGAGAGAGAGAGAGAGAGAGAGAGAGAGAGAGAGAGAGAGAGAGAGAGAGAGAGAGAGAGAGAGAGAGAGAGGCTCGGTGCAGCTGGCGCTCTCTAAGCGCTCTCATAGCAATCTGAAAGCGCCATCCCGCACACCCCGCCCGCCCTCTGCGCGGCCGCGCCGGGCTGTGCTCCCCTGTGAAACTGGGGGGACATCTCTAATGGGTCGGAAGCTTTTGGATCATCTCACAAGGGAGTTGGGAGTGATGACAGCCGAAGACAGTAAACGGCCTGTCTGTCTCTCACTGTTAAAAGCTTACGGTGAATCTCACCGTAAGCTACGGTGAACCCCTGCAGCACCGTAAGCTACGGTGACATTCACCGTAAGCTACGATAACATTCACCGTAAGCTACGGTGAATATCACTGTAAGCTACAGTGAATATCACCGTAAGCTACAGTGCTGCAGCGGTTCACCGCAGCTTACGGTGAAATCCACCGTAAGCTTTTAACAGTGCTCCCAGTGGTGAACGGTGCGGCGCGCTTGTGCGGGTGGGAATAAAGCCCTAGCAATATGTTTCGTCTCTTGTAGGACGATGGCATTTGTATGCGAGGAGGGGACAATGTCGAAATTGAGTTAAATTTTTGCGAGAAGAACTTTTTGACATTGTTTCCAAAAAAAGTAGGCAAATTTCCCTTGAAAAAAACTGTGTGTAGAAGACTGGTATCTCTGCCTGCCTTTTAGGCAAAGTCACTACTATGAGCCAACCAGTTGCCTTGTTGGCAGTGGCAGGCGGTGATACCCGTTTGCCACACACTGGTGTATTCGAGGGAAATTTGCCTACTTTTTGGGCAACTCTGACGCACGAGTTGCGGAGGTGCCGAGTGGTTAGCAGCAGTCAAAAGGGGTGGTGTTGTGCTCCTCAGCGGGCGCGGCGGGGTGGTTTCCGTCTCTTGTTGACAAGGGGCGCGCACTCCGACGAGGGTGCGCACGGCAGCACCGTGTAATGTGAGCGGACTAAAAGCGTTGCTTATTCACTTGTGTGTGTGTGCGCGCGCTCGTGCGCTCGTGTGTGTGTTTGCGTGTTCCTGAGTGGGAGCTATATAGAATATGAGAATGAGCATGGAATAGCGAATGCTAGAGCAGTTAAAAGGGGCCCATTTTACACCGTGTGGTGGTGAGTGTGTGAAAAGGTTTATGTGTATATGTGTGTGAGCGTGAACTGCTCTCGTGCGTGAGGCCGCGAGGCAGAGACAACCGAGCACATTGTTTGACTAAAGTTACGACGTACATCTACTTGGCCCGCACTCAAATATCCTACTCGCTTCTGTTTGACAAGAAGAAAGAATCTTGTTCGGGTAGTCGACCCCCCGGCCCCCGCAGCTCCTTGCCAGGCTCTCGCTCTCATACTTGTTGAGCTAGATGCGCATCGCGTATACTTGTTGCGGGCCGCTGTCATCACCGCCGTGCTGCTGGACGGGGTGGCATGGCGTCGACCGCAGCAAACTTCTCGCGAGTTTCCTCGAGATGTTTGAAGGACTCCTGTTCTCCGCAGGGATGGGCATGCTGGCGGAGCGCTACCCCGACGACAAGGAGCGCGGCAACGCCATGGGCATCGCGCTGGGCGGGCTGGCGCTGGGCGTGCTCATCGGACCCCCCTTTGGCGGCTTCATGTTCGAGTTCGTCGGCAAGTCCGCGCCGTTCCTCGTCCTCTCGGCCCTGGCCCTCGGTGACGGAGGTGAGTCGTCCAGCGGGCGCACGGTCGCCGCCAAATACCCGGAAATCAATGCGAGTTCTTATTGCTCTCAGACTTGGCAGTAAGCTTTTGAATAATTGTGCTTCTAAATGTGCTTGAATCGTGGGTGTTGCGCTTCAGAGGAGAGTAATGTTGTTCTTGGATTGAGATCGTATTGAGCTTGTAATGTTCCCTAAAATGTACTCGAGCCAGTTGATATCGAATAGTACCTAATTAAAACTATGCGTTATTTTACATGAAACAATATATCGCATTGGGTGCACACCTTCGCGGAGTCTACATCGGTTGTCCGACCTTTTTTGGTCCGACCTCGGGATTTTTGCGGCCGCCACCGTCACACGTTTCTTTTTGTCCGACCTCATTTTGTCCGACCTGGCAGTCGGGGTGTAATAGTAGTGATTTTTCTGTCCGACCTCGTTTTGTCCGACCCCAACGAACCGTTAGAGTCGCCTGCTATCCTCTGCGATGCAGCTCGATTGCCCGACCTGATGATTTCCTCAGAATCCAAAAAAGTGCCTTGCTTTTTTCTGACCTTGTTTACACGGGTGAAGTGGAGAAGGAATGGGTATCATGGTCGGAGCACACCTCAAATTCATTTTTAATTGTATTTAAAAGAGCTATTTTTAAAAAATTGAAAAATTGGTAGGCCCCTACCTAACTCGCAACCTGCGAGCCCCGCCTGCTTAACTTCGGAGTTCTGATGGGATCCGGTGTGTTCCAGGCGACCGCCACCCCGCGGGCACGAGAAGTCCTCTCCACTTCGGGGAGAGTCCCCGCTTAAGGCTGGCGGCCTGTCAGGCCCGCCGTACTACCCTATTTAAACAGCGCCTTGAAGCCGTAGGTAGCATTTCGGACCAACGACTGGGCACCACCGGACCGCATGACCGGTCAGTGGGAGGTAGAGGCAAGGCAGGACGATAGAGGGGGAGAAAAGCAGAAAGAGAAGTTTTTGCGGAAGAGTAAGCGTACGGTTGGTTAGACCTGTACTGACCCGCTCCCGCACAGGTCATGGAAAAGCTGTTTACTAAGGAGCCAGATTCATAGGCCTTACTTCCCCACGAGGGACCACCCCCCGTGGCATGGGACAGAACTTCCTGACAACTCGCTTTCGCTGCCAGTGAAGAACCTACCTGGGAATTGAACCCAGGCCCCAAGTGCCGAGTCTCATGACACCCCGCGGCTTTCGTGGTACTAAGACCACTAGACCGTCGGCGATTCCACGAGGGAGCTCCGTTGAAATGGGGGGTTTGAATTCCACGCCAAGCTGCTGTCCTCGGAAAAATTTATATTTTATTGCAAGATTTGAACCCGGGTTCTGCGGCCCCCGGAACATCACTATGCCGGCACGGCTACGACGCCACGGTACGAGTCGGCTTTCCACTAGGGGTGACGCTGCGAAGAGCCGTAGTCGCCGACGAACCTGTACCGGTGGCGTCATCAGTACGCCTGCTCTCCTTGCTGGGACAGACCAGCCGCGTGGCGACTTTGATATCCACATCGGCACCGTTAGGAGTACTGGATGGGCACAGGTTCGAATATCGATCACAATATTTTTTTTTCGAAGTAGCTTTCTCTCTTTTAGTTGCCCGAGGCACAAGGACTGTGAATAAAAAGGATTAAGTAGGTAAAAAATAAATCAAAACAAATCCGCACTCGACATTGAGGTCGTCGCTGGTGAAAGCACAAGTTGGACAGAGATTCTAATGCCACCCCTATCTGTAACTTCTTTTTCTTTTATTTTTCTCTTCTTTTTTAAGTTGGTAGCTTTGCTACGCGGTGAACTTTTTTCTTGAAAAAAAAAACAAACATATTTTTAGTGCCTCGGGCAACTGCAAAAAGGCAAAACTACCTACTGATAAAAAGAAATAAAAGAAGAAAAAACAGGGTATTATTAGAACCTTTGTCCAACTCGTGCTTTCACCGGCGACGACCTCAATGTCAAGTGCGGATTTGTTTTGATTTATTTTTTACCTACTTAATCCTTTTTATCCACAGTCCTTGTGCCTCGGGCAACTAAAAGAGAGAAAGCTACTTCGAAAAAAAGAAATTTGTGATCGATATTCGAACCTGTGCCCATCCAGTACTCCTAACGGTGCCGATGTGGATATCAAAGTCGCCACGCAGCTGGTCTGTCCCAGCAAGGAGAGCAGGCGTACTGATGACGCCACCGGTACAGGTTTGTCGGCGACTACGGCTCTTCGCAGCGTCACCCCTAGTGGAAAGCCGACTCGTACCGTGGCGTCGTAGCCGTGCCGGCATAGTGATGTTCCGGGGGCCGCAGAACCCGGGTTCAAATCTTGCAATAAAATATAAATTTTTCCGAGGACAGCAGCTTGGCGTGAAATTCAAACCCCCCATTTCAACGGAGCTCCCTCGTGGAATCGCCGACGGTCTAGTGGTCTTAGTACCACGAAAGCCGCGGGGTGTCATGAGACTCGGCACTTGGGGCCTGGGTTCCATTCCCAGGTAGGTTCTTCACTGGCAGCGAAAGCGAGTTGTCAGGAAGTTCCGTCCCATGCCACGGGGGGTGGTCCCTCGTGGGGAAGTAAGGCCTATGAATCTGGCTCCTTAGTAAACAGCTTTTCCATGACCTGTGCGGGAGCGGGTCAGTACAGGTCTAACCAACCGTACGCTTACTCTTCCGCAAAAACTTCTCTTTCTGCTTTTCTCCCCCTCTATCGTCCTGCCTTGCCTCTACCTCCCACTGACCGGTCATGCGGTCCGGTGGTGCCCAGTCGTTGGTCCGAAATGCTACCTACGGCTTCAAGGCGCTGTTTAAATAGGGTAGTACGGCGGGCCTGACAGGCCGCCAGCCTTAAGCGGGGACTCTCCCCGAAGTGGAGAGGACTTCTCGTGCCCGCGGGGTGGCGGTCGCCTGGAACACACCGGATCCCATCAGAACTCCGAAGTTAAGCAGGCGGGGCTCGCAGGTTGCGAGTTAGGTAGGGGCCTACCAATTTTTCAATTTTTTAAAAATAGCTCTTTTAAATACAATTAAAAATGAATTTGAGGTGTGCTCCGACCATGATACCCATTCCTTCTCCACTTCACCCGTGTAAACAAGGTCAGAAAAAAGCAAGGCACTTTTTTGGATTCTGAGGAAATCATCAGGTCGGGCAATCGAGCTGCATCGCAGAGGATAGCAGGCGACTCTAACGGTTCGTTGGGGTCGGACAAAACGAGGTCGGACAGAAAAATCACTACTATTACACCCCGACTGCCAGGTCGGACAAAATGAGGTCGGACAAAAAGAAACGTGTGACGGTGGCGGCCGCAAAAATCCCGAGGTCGGACCAAAAAAGGTCGGACAACCGATGTGCTCCGCCTTCACGGCCTCCTCCGGACGCGTATAACCCGAGGGGTACTTCACCATAAATCCGGGCGCACAACTGATTTTTTTTAGCTCGATTTTTCCAGATTTGTCTTATTGCTTTTCTTTTTCCTTTATTCCTAGAATTTTGTTTGTTTGTTTTTTTCTGAATATTTCTATGATGTAATCTGATTGTTTGGAGTAACGCACGTCGTTTTTCCCCCCCGATCGGCCGCAGTTCTCCAGCTGCTCCTGCTGCGGCCCGGCGTGGTGAAGCCCGACACGGAGCCGCCGACCCTCAAGTCGCTGGTGAGCGACCCGTACATCCTGGTGGCCGCGGGCGCCATCACGTTCGCCAACACGGGCATCGCCATGCTGGAGCCGTCGCTGCCCATCTGGATGATGGACACGATGGACGCGGAGCGGTGGCAGCAGGGCGTCACCTTCCTGCCGGCCTCCATCTCGTACCTGATCGGCACCAACCTGTTCGGGCCGCTGGGCCACCGCATGGGCCGCTGGCTGGCCGCGCTCCTCGGCCTGGTCATCATCGGCATCTGCCTCATGTGTGTAAGTACAGCCGACACCGCCTGCATCCTGTCCCCGGTGGTGACCGAGGTGGTGACGCTGTCTAACCCTTCCACCCCCGCACCGCCCAGATACCGCTGGCCCGCAGCATCAACCACCTGATCGTGCCCAACGCCGGCCTGGGCTTCGCCATCGGCATGGTGGACAGCTCCATGATGCCCGAGCTGGGCTACCTCGTCGACATCCGCCACTCGGCCGTGTACGGCTCCGTCTACGCCATAGGGGACGTCGCGTTCTGCCTGGGCTTCGCTATCGGTAGGCTGACGACTGATTCCGAGGAGCGCTCTCCTCGCTGTGTGTGTCTTTCTCTCTCGCACTCATGGGCTTCGTCATATATAAGCGCGAGAGAGACAGGGCGCTGTTCGGAATCAGTTGGCTGACGACCAGCGCACTCTAGCGAGCGTGCGTCTTTGACTGTTGGCCCGAGGCTGCAGGACAAAAACGGTCATCTCATTTTTCCCGTCCCCTCCGGTCCCCTCCAGGCCCGGCCCTCAGCGGCACCCTCGTCAACACCATCGGCTTCGAGTGGATGCTGTTCGGCATCGCCATCCTCAGCCTGTGCTACGCGCCGCTGCTCTACAGCCTCAAGAACCCCCCAACCAAGGAGGAGAACAAGGTGAGCTGAGCCACTCACGGCGTCCGGTTATCTAAATGTTTTAGCAGAAATTGGAGAGATTTCTAGATCTCTCGAGTCTCGCCTCGACCCTGGGTGCGGCTGTGACGCGTCTCGTCTGTTGACAGTCCTTGATCCTGGGTGAGAAGTCCTCCGTGCGGTACGTCACCTACCAGAACGAGGAGGAAGAGGAGTAGACGTCAGCACCGCGCCCGACCACGTTACCGAGAGACTCAGTCAGGCGGGCCGCAGGAGAAATGGCCTCGTTTTTCTTCTCCTTTCCGTTTGGTAATTGTGGCTATCGGGTAGGTTGTGCCCAGCAGACTGCCTTGTACCGACGTGCTAACCATCCAGAGTGAATTATTATTCTTTCATCCGTTATCAACCATGTGTCATGGGTTGTTTTCGATCAAGCTGCAGCAAACTAGTTCCCACAAAAGGTATTTTGATCTTGACATCCTTGATCCTAGAAAGAGAAGTGCATGGGATGAGTCTCTACATGGAGTGTTTGCGCGCTCTGAGTTTCACTTTTGACAATCACATACAGTTAGGGTTGTGAAACGAGAAAATATGTCTCATAGAGCCTATACAGAGGTTTTCTATGAGATGCATCTAAATATCTCATTATCTCATGAGTTCTATTCGAAAATTACAAGAAATTATTCCGGTAATTTAATGAGACCAAAAGATATTAAAGTAAGAAACAGCCCTGTTCAGGGTCGAAGAGGAGGTAATTTCGTTTCGGTAAAATCTGCGTTTGAACTGCCAATTCCTTTAGAGGCATCAACTTAAGAATGCGGACAGAATTGGAATGGTTTCTTCTTGCATTGTTTTAATATTTTCATGGTTAAATGACATCATGTGATGGGAGTTGACATCTGTTCTAATTCGTAACCCAATCTCATATCACCAGTAACGACATATCTAAGGAGAGCAGTCAAACTTGCAGCAACCAAGTACCAAAACATATCTTTTCTGTAGAACTCCTATCCCTTGCTTTGAATACTTCATTCGGTGGGGTTCTGATCAAAAGGATGCACCGGAATTGGCAGAACTTCGCTAGCTCTTTCCTCTTGTTTTACATCAAGCTTCACCTTTAAATAAAACTCAAAACATGCTCTTTGGTCTGCAAAGCTAAAAAAGAGAAACCATTCGAATTTTCTACAGTGTACACATTCTAAACTATTCTTACTCTGAAGACGAATGAATACAGTTCTTGAGAAAGAGGAAACGTGTGATTCCTGATATTCATTCTGAATGGAATGATTGAGTGAGTGAGTGAGTGAGTGAGTGAGTGAGTGAGTGAGTGAGTGAGTGAGTGAGTGAGTGAGTGAGTGGATGGATGGATGGATGGATGGATGGATGGATGGATGGATGGATGGATGGATGGATGGATGGATGGATGGATGGATGGATGGATGGATGGATGGATGGATGGATGGATGGATGTGCGTGTCTGGATTTACGGATGAACGCTGAAAGGATAGAATTAATGTCCACAATGGATGAATTGAGATGATGTGTGGAGAGAGTGTGGATGTAAGAAACGAATGAAAGAGGGTAATGGGTGGTATTGCTAAAGTGGATATATTTATGTAAGTGAGGATGAATGGATGTTTGATAACACGGGGGACCAGCTCTGCCCGGCCGGGGAGTTCCCGGGCCGGAGCGGCAGCGGGGGCTTCGAGCCTGCGTCGTAGACCGCCCCGCAACGCTCTAGTGTCTGGCGGGCTGGCCTACCCTACGCTTCACAGGCGTCGTGAGGTCAGAGAGTGACATTGAGACGTGACGTGTCTCTCTTTCGTTGCGCTCTCTATTCGCAGCTGATTGAAGGTATGATCGGATGAATCAATAGTGGTAGCTGGTATGAAAGTGGTAAAATTGGACTGATTGTATGAGAAACACTTGCACGTGGAGGTTTATTTGCCGCATATTAAAGCAAGTGTTGTCACAGGGAAATGTTTGTGACGTATCATATAGGGTGGAAGTGCATTTTTTTTTTTCAATTGTAAAAATTAAAAAGAAATTCGGGGTGGTCTGATCCGGTTTGAATTCAAAATGAGGATACTGCGAGCTGGGAGTAAGCACTCACCTTAACCCGCGTCTTTGAACTGAGGTTCATATTATCGCCGGTACCAAAATTATCGCACTCAAAGCTTCTTCATGAGGTATTTTCACTGATTTACTTGTGGAAAAGTAGAAATCACAATGATAGTGTGATAAATAAGCATCTACCATCACCACACCACTACGAAACTCCGGGAGCTACGGAAACATGAACATCGGGTGCTTTCTCTCCTATCAATAGCTCGCCACCGGATAGGGCTTGCCCTTCGGTGGGGTCCCCCGTTTCGGCCTCTGTGAATGGCTGCACAGAGCCGTGAGCTAAGCGCTGCGGGGTTTGATGAAAAATCTGACCCCAATTTTCAGGCCTTATTTTTGGAAAAATAAATTTGAAGCTGGTCCCTCGCTAAAAGAGGTAGACGGGTTCAAACCCCATAACGAAACGCTTCCATCCCCTAAACTTCTTACATGGTTCGAACTTTGACGGTGTTCACGATTTTGACCGAGGCATTGCATGACGTTATGTTGTTGTGGTCCTGACGGCCCAATCTGCAACAGTTGCCTGAAGTTTGTAGGGGGCTACCTTTTCGCACTGTGAGTTTGTTTTTTTCGCTCTCCCAAGAAAAAATTTAAGGCTTGAAAAACGAAAATTTTCGATGCTTCAATCGGGCTGATTAGCGTTAGTTGGCAGAGACTCGTTGATGGGATATTTTAGGAAAACTATCAGTTATTTTAAGTAACTGGGAGACAAGAGTGTGAACTGACAGTGTGCTTGGGTGCTCAGCCTTAAAGAAGGCAGGACATGTTTCACCTGCCGCATTGAATATTAACACCTCTGGTGCAATGGGCTTGCACTTGATCGGGAGGTTGCGCGATTCGGGAGGTCTTCCTGCTCCCTCGCGCCTCCGCTCATTGAAAATGTTTTGGTTCTCACTGTGTTTCTTTTCGCCTCGTCAGACGACAAACTCCTTTACGGCGGCACCTTGCCGTCCGTGCGTGTTTTTTGGTTTCGTTTCACTGTGTATTTCGTCGTCTCTTGTCGTGTTTTTCATTTGAGGGCGTCATTTTAAGTTTCTTTTCTATGCTCCCGGCCCCACTGGGGATGGGGCCCCAGGTGGGACAGGCCGGCATGCCTTGTGACCTGACAATACACTTCATTGTCATCCTCGTCGGAGGGGAAGGGCCTGGGCCTGGGCCTGGCGACCGGAGTGGAGCCCTGGCGCCCTGGCGCCCTGGCCCGGGCTCGACTCGGCGTGGAGTGGACAGAGCTGGTTTGGGTCCGAACGATGAGACCGGACGTGGCCATCCGATTCCTGTTCGGAGGGCCCGGCTCCGGCTGTTCATACTCTAGTACTCTATCGCTATCATTGTATTCTGTATACTGTTAGGGGATGTGCCGCTGTGTGGCGTTCAGTGTTTCAAAGAAATGCTTACACTAATATAATTATGTACTTACTACTTAATGTTATCAAATACTTCTAATGTATGGCAATTGTAAAGTGGCGTATTTTTTGCTGAGTTGTGGTGCATTAAATCAGCTTGTGTCAATGTTGTTCCGGTTCCATTGACCAAAAGTCATTCCTTGGAGGCAAACACTTCAGCCTCTCCTCATGGATAGGGGAAAAATTAATAATTATGTTTCATGAAAGGACAGAACGGAAAAAAATGAGAGTTTAAAAAAGAACATTTAAATTATATTTACCAATTAACATAATCACAGACCCTAACATTCACATACATTAACAAATTATTTACACCTCCAGACAACAGTTTCTAAGAATAAGGGATTGGGATTATTAACATCACTATGACTTTTTAATGTTAAGTACAGTTCTTAACTCCGATAATTAAACTACATTTTCACTGCACCCATGAGTAAGAATGTCTCACAAATTGAGATCTCAGAAAAGAGCATAAACTTTCAAAAGTGAGGCAGAATCACTCCTGCTGTAACAGTGTAGGAATGGACCTATAATTTAAGTAGATACATTGACTATGTTCTGCTCTCTCAGGTGAAGTCTTAACAAAAATTTCAAATGAGGAAGCCTTCCAGATCTCGTACAATATTGTTCAGTCAAACTTGAGTGTTGCCATTAATCTATCAGAAATCATGAACAAGTCAAGTCTTTAACATATTTTAAAATGAGTAAGTCTGGAAGATCTCATGTAATATCATTCAGTCAACCTTGAGCATTAATGTAATATATCATAAATCTTGTTCTATGGTTGAACAAAACACTTAAATTTTACAAATCATGAACAGATGTATAAATTTTTCATTGCCTCTCTTGTTCTTATTGCTTAATTTTAAAAATTATTTTATGGATGTCATGATGCAAGATCAGCATACTAAAAAGCAAAGAGAAAAAAGAGAGCTCATCGCCTGAAAATGTAGAACACAGAGAACACATAAAAAATTGTACACACGACAAAAATGCATCATCCTTGATATTTCATCAAAAGCTTACAGCTTGAAAAACTCAAAATCAGATTAGGTCATAACAGAGTCTAAAAAATTAGGTTTAAATATAAATACAATTCACATAATTCAAAATTATGAGAAGTATGCAAACCTCACAGAACTAAAATGGCAAATCAACATAATAAAGAAAAAGTGGAAAAATGAGCAATTACAATCTATGTGATCAAAGCAGTCTTATTATGTTTTAGTGATATTGTAGACTCCAGCTGAATTGGCATTTCCACTATTTATAATAGTGATGTTTGTCATGTTAGTGACATTCATCTGATTGACATTTTCTCTTGAATTAGAAGATTCGGCAGAGTGGTTAGCTGAGCTATGTTGGGATCCAGACCCGGCATCAGAACTTGAGCGAGCTTCATTTAGAAGAATGCCTGAGAAGCTTGTTACCAACGGCGCAGTGCTGGCTGAAGAAGTTGATGGGTAATCACTGTAATGGAAAGACAACAATTAAATTTATTTATTTATTAAATAGTTGATTGTTAATAATTTACGGAGTTGAATAAATACGAAAGTCTACATTCAAAAGAAAGTAACTCCTTTTTCTTTCTTCAAGAGGTACATCAACAATTACTTACGGTCCAGGAGACCACTCTGAGGGTAGAGTATCTTCATCAATTAGAAATTCCTGGGGAGGGACTGCAGGTGGTCCTGGCCCATCAACATTATCTTGACCACCTGAAATGTCACAGAGAACAATTCTTCGTCAACTTAAAACTCAAGAAATTTGGAAATTTAGAATATTTTAAAGGAAACAGAAAGCAGAAATATCTTGAGCAGCTTAACACATTTCTTACCTCCAATATTCGGTGGAGGAGGGGTCAGTTCATCGTCCGGAGAGTTGCTGGAAAAGAAAACTAATTATAGTTATCAGAATCACCAGGTGCTTATGTTCAAAGAATAGAAGTGACAAGTAAAAAACTGTTCGGGAACAATTTATGCATGGAACAATACTTACCTCACATAGTTAGGGCTGCGAAATTTTGAGGCCTTCTGCATGTTCTCATTTTGTTTCTCATAACGATATCCCTCCCTAACACTTGGTATCATCTTCTCACTTTCCATGCAGAACATCTGCAGTTCATCTAGCATAGAGAAATAACATTTCTAAGCAATAGTTTTTAATTTAAAATTGGAAAATGAGGAATCAAGAATTACTTCTTTCACTTACTAGATCCACCACTAGACGGTGGTTGGGCAGGTGCTGATGGTTGATACAGTGCACTGGATGATGAAATTGTGGATTCTGAAATCAGAGATAGAGGAATAGTTAATAAAGCTGGCAATGCTATTTTCTGCTCTCCCTAGCATGCAACCATTCCACATGCATCAGAGGATTAAAATTTCAATTGATGTGCTTTACTGCTCCACAGGCGTTGACATGGTAAATGCTGATGTGCACTTAAAATAGTGAATACTTCCTCTAAAAGATTTCTTGTGAAGTAAGAATTGATATCTAAAAGCACAGAAACACCCAACACCTTACAGCATGTTTCAACTAAACCTTTACGGGTTAAATACTGAGGATAGCTGCACAGCGGGATTATTGTAATTTGTATCATGATGCAGACTAAAATTCAAAGTAATTTCATTTAGTAATAATTTTAAAATATTAATATTTCTGACAACTATCAGAAATAGCAGATAGTTAAGTGAAGTAGTTAAAGCAAATCACTGATTTGTAAGCTACTCATTTTGTTTTATTTTCTTTGATATGAATGCAAGTTTCGACGTCTAGTGGAGTAATCCTTTAAAAACGATTTTTTTTTTTTTTTTTTTTTTTTTTTTTTTTTATTTTTTTTTTTAAAGTTATTACTGAATAAATGTTCCAGTTGGACTGTGTTTACTAATTTGGAAAATCTACCATAAAAAGCCAAAAAATGAAAGTTAGGAAGAAGATTACGAAAGACCTCTTGTGATCAAAATGAATATTTACACTAACTGCACAGAATTTAAATATGCTATTTACATGTAGCGGAAGCCATCAGTCTCAATAATAATAATAATAAAAAACAAAACTTAAAGAATATAATAAAAAAAAAAGCTACAGCAATCCTTGATTTTTGATAATCTTAATATGTGTCTACAAGAAGAAAAAAAAAGTAAAACTGTAGAAGACTTAGATAAAATCACTGAAATGCAAAGATATGACTATGGAAAGTTATAATACAATGAATGAAATGAACTGAGTAGTCAGATAGGAAGAATATTAGCCTATGCCAGCTACTCTCACTATGTTTAGTCATCTCACCAACTATGCTTCGTTTTGTATCTCTAGCTATTTAGCAGAAGCCATATATCTGTTGGCATATGAATATTCATATGAAAGCAACTGGCTAATTGGCTGTTTTCCATATAGAAAACACATATTCTAAAGTGAACATCACCAACCATGTTTAACATGTAGCTGCCATGGCCAGCAGTACATTCTGCGACTCTGCTCCGGCTCGGAACTTGTCCACGATCCATGCCATCGTTACAGAGTGTGGGCCACACTTCAGTTATCATAACAGACCTCTCCCTCCCTCTTAACCTTATTATTACTATCAGGTAGCCTAAACTAAATTAAAATAATGAAATAGAATAAAATATAAGGCAAGTTCTGATAAGTATTTTTAGGACATGAAAGGAGGAGGAGAATGCCAAAAAGGTCAAGATATCAGAGCCAGGATTTCAGCTGACACTGACTGACATGTCTCATTCAACACATCCATTCTGGCTCTAAAACTTACATCAAAAGCACTCCAGCAGTTAAAAATAATTTTGAAAAAGAGAAAAAGAACAGAAGCTCAAATGCTGAACAGTTATTAAGAAGTAGAGGAGGGAGAGGAATAATTCGAATACTCAGGAAATGAGTCACTTGAACACCCACATAAGTGAACTTTTTCAATTCCTATAGAAAAGAAAAAAAAACACATCACATTGAAATGTTTAAGTTCTCTTCTGAGAACCAAAACATTTTTATTAGGTGTAGATTACAATCTTCCATAAATTAACAAACACAGAATCAAAGAACTGAAAAAAAATGAACAAAACAACCCACCACATGAATTATCAGGCAATGAAGTCTTCACTCACCAGTCTCCGGGAAAAACCTCGATCTATATTTCACGTGAACTACATCCTTGCATTTGAAGAATGTCAATAAGGCACAGGCAATCAAAGAAAAACCACAAAGGCCGAAAACCCAAGTTTGCCAAGACATCTGGGCAGTCATAATTTGAGGCTCAGGAAATGAGGATTGAATACACAAGTTCCTGATCCCATCTGATAAAATTTCCTGCTCATATCTGTTATAAGGGTGTAAACAAGGTTTTCAATAGGTTGCAAACCATGACAAATATGTGAGAACATTGAAGAAAAATTACATACCCATCAAGGCAATCGCCACACTGAAGAGGCTCCTTCACACAGAATTCCTTCTCCTTTCTCTTATACTCGCTACAGACAACACAAGGCACACATCTGTGAGTCGCAGTGTAGCAATACATGGTGTTGGAACACTCTCCATCATCTTCGCATCTCATAGCTTTTGAGACTACAAGCAAAGTAGCAGCCAAAACAACAAATAATATCCAAGCCATCCTGTAACAGAAACACAGATTCATAATTTAAAAGGTAATCACTTTCAGGTTCCTACTGTCGCCATAAACACAAAAACACATATTTGAAAAATAGAAAATTACGAATTTTGTTCTTGCATGCAAAGGAAACTTCAAAGTATTGGGCCTAAACTGTCAGAAATCTCTGCAATATCTTTAATTAAAACATCTCCAAAGCATGCGGCATAAATGATGCAATCCATGAGTCATCCATGTTTACTTGGTACCTGCTATAGGTCAATCAACAATTCGAAACTTAAATACTAAATAAAAATAAAAATCATAGTAATAATGAGCCAATAAAGTTATTTTGAACTTGTTTAAAAATATATATGTATATATCATTTTTGGATTTAGGTCAAGGTATGAAACAACAGTTAAGTGGCAGCACGCAAAAGTTGACTGAGGGATCAGCTGATGACTCATAGGGGCTACCTGTCACAGAAGCTATCATTGCTTCACCAAAAAATACTCAAATATCAGCTGACTAGTCAGTGGAGTGATTAAGTATAAGTGAAAGAAGGGTCCAAATTACAACAGTTGCCGGCTGAGGGAGGTCAAGAGCCCGGGCCTTAATCACATCACCTTGGTATTGCATCATCTGAGTCATCATCCAGGGTCCAGCTGAGCCGGCCCGGCCCGGCCCACCCGCACCTATTACACCACTGCACGCCTCCCTCAGCGTGCCGTCATAAGTTAATCGCCTTCCTACCAATACCTCCAGCATATTTGACAAACTCAGAATAACGTAAAATAGGGATCATCTCGAAACGTCGCCGAAACGTTGCACAACGGAACAAACGTATCGACGACGTTCATCCAGCACCGTCCGGGTGCTTCGGGGCTTAAGAACACCACGATTAAGCAACCAGGAAACCCAACGTGACCCGTACCTGATGTCAAGTGGTTGTCACGACCAGAAGCGCAATTCGGAAAAATTTAATTTCATTCATCAAATTAGAATATGACGACATCCGTCGGTGCGCGAGGTGCAGCGTGCAGACAGCGACTAGGTGCTCGGACCGTGATTCTCCCGAACTGATCTCGACAGGTTCAAACACGTCCAGGACCCGCGCCTCCCCCGCCCACCCTCTCCTCGCCCGCCTCCTCCCCCCTCCCCCGCGCCCCGCCCCGCTGGCGGTCACGTGCGAAGCTCTGTCCGCTGCCATTGGGCCGTGTGTGGGCGGGAGAAGGGAAGATGCACCTGCCTTCCCTCTCTCTCGCACTTGTTCGGATGCAGATAAGCTGCGAAGGGCTGCGCATGCGCGCATGCGCTTGTGCTCCTTAAGCTCATCGTGAGCTGTGGTTAATTTCTCATATTGAACGCAGTACGCCGTCAGCTAACGTGACAGTGCTAAAAGTCTTGCGTATCGATTTTTAAAAGTGCTCTTTTGCTGGTGGTGGGGTGTGGTTCCTTCTTCGACAGTTTTCCTGATAAATTGCGCACTCTTTTTATCGATCCCTGATCAGTAATTATATGAGTAAAATAAAAGAAATGAGAAATTATTTTTTAATTTCGTATATTGGCAACCTGCATGCAGCTGTAACGTGTAGAGGGGAGAAGTGGAGGAGGGAAAGGGCGGGGAGGGGAGCTGCTTCTGCTTGGGCTCTGTTTCTGTTTGGGCGATCAAGCTGTGCTTGTTTGGTATTGCCCGGACGCCATAATTCGCCTCCGCGATAATGGGACGGTCGTAGGCGATCAAAAACTGAAATTTTGGTTGGCCATTGGAAATTGAAAATTTGTAAGTAAAACTCGTCAGAGCTCCTTTGAAACATCACTGATCATTTTCATGACGAACACAATTTTGACGTTGGGGTTGGGTTGCGTCACTCGGGGGACAACAATAAACATTATGCTTAGTGGAGCGGATTTTATTAAAGTTTGAATTTCCAGAATTGGAGTGTATTCCATGAATACCTAATAGAAATTGAAGTAGTCACTTTAGCTTTGTCTTAGGTTTATTTCTGTTTCATCATCCAATGTTTCCAATGTCCTACTATTTTTGTGGCTGCTTTAAAACATATTTTTCTCAGGACACACTTTTATTACAGCTGTGTATGTTTCATTTCCAATCACAGCTTGACCTATTTGCTTTGTATATTTTTTTTTGTTCCAAACTTACCTCTTTGACATGATTAATATACAAACTGCAGGTTATTAAATTCTCAGTTTGCGTATCCTTGAACCAGTTATTTCGTAACTTTGTAACATATGGTTTTTAATGTTCTGAGTCAAATTTTATTCTTACATTCAATTGATTTTTTTCTGTTGCGTACTATTAGTATATATAGTTTGCTCCAATAAATCATAGGTTTCAAACTGATCTTGGGAATGTAAAATATCATAATGAAGATTTCAATACATCCTGTTTACGTATTTGACAGCTGGGCCAGTACACTCAAACTGTTGCTAAGAGACCGGCTAATCTTAGATGGAGGGTTTCGAAACTAAGCCTTTGAAGACTTGGACCAGCTGGAACCTTGCCAGTTGGCAGAAACAAAATCAACAAGGTTCTTTCAGAGTCATGGAGTTAGTTATGCAGGATTGTTATTATCTAGCGTCTTCTCAGCGTATTTATTTGTCACATCATTAAATTATTTATGACAAATTCCAGAAATAATTTTTTTCTTTTAGTTATTGTCTTTTTGTGAATGAAAGTTTTAAACATCTGTTAAAACATAATCATAAATAATAGCAGTTAGGTTTAGTTGGTGCACTTTTTAAAACTTCTTCTGCATAGCAGATATTGCCCTACTAAATCTGGACTCTGTGCCTCATTCCTTCCTGGGCCTTATCCTCTGTTACTAAGGGAACTGTTTGAGGTCAGCATCTTGATAGTAGATAAAGTAGTAATAGAAAGCATAGGATAAACAGCATACATACAGATAGGACTTATTCATGTAGCTGTTGTAAAGAAAATAAAGAAACAAAATTTCATGAATGCACATTTTTAAAAATAATGTTACCAGATAAAATGCAAATGTTACTCTTTATCATCTTTAAGTACTGAGATCTTTTATTGATACTGTCAGTCTTCATCAGTGTTCTTAATGCTACTTAGAACTTTTCTTAATTCTCTAAGACTGAAGTCAGTGAAATATGGCTCAAGCTGGCTTTTCTGTTGCAGTATTATGGATTCCTTCCTGGGACTCTTTGGTCCCAATGATGATTGGACTGGAAGTGATGATTGTGTAAAAGGATTCTCTCAGCTACCCCCAGAGCCGCAATTAGGCAATGTTGAATATAAATTGAAGCTTGTGAATCCTTCAAAACAAAGATTTGAACATCTGGTCACTCAGGTGAAACATTTTTTTCCTGAACATGTTTGTTTTTAATTTCCAGACTTTTCATAGCTTTACTTTTGTTTTCCCTATAGTTAAAGTGGCGATTGCGTGAAGGTCAAGGTGAGGCAATATATGAAATAGGTGTAGAGGACAATGGTGTTCTTGCTGGCCTATCATCCTCAGAAATGACTGATAGTTTGCAAACTCTTAAACAAATGGCCCTATCATTGGGAGCAACTACAACAATTTTAAGGGAAAGATGGCTTGATGATTCTGATAGTGATGGAAGCAACAGCAATGATAGTCTGAATGGAAACACCACCAATGACCAAAGAAAAGTAGTTGAGGTTTTGGTGAGAAAAGTAAGTAGTGAGCTAGTTTTGGTCTTCACAGTACAATTTAAATTTGCATGATTCTCATAATGCGTATTTGTAGATTCCGGATGATCAACATAATATCGAAGTAAGAGTAGCTGTGATGGGAAGTGCAGATGCGGGAAAATCTACCTTATTAGGTGTTCTGACTCAAGGACAGCTTGACAATGGTCGAGGGAGAGCCAGACTGAACATGTTCCGACATGTACATGAAGTTCGCTCTGGAAGAACATCATCCATTAGTCATGAAATTCTTGGATTTGATGCCCAGGCACAGGTTGTGAACTACAGTGAAATGACCACTGCTGAAGAAATTTGTGAAAACTCCACTAAGCTCATAACATTTATTGATCTTGCTGGACGTCGAAAGTATCTTCGCACCACTGTTCAAGGACTTACAGGATATTCTCCTCACCATGCCATGCTAGTAGTGAGTGGCAGTGCAGGAATAGTAGGCATGACAAGAGAACATCTTGCCCTAGCAGTGGCTCTGGATGTACCATTTTTTGTGGTAATTACGAAAACAGATCTTGTTGCACCAACTGATGCAATTAAAAGCCTGGAAACTGTCCTGAAATCAGAGTGTAAAAAGGTTTGTGAAGAATTTCTATTCTACTTTAACTGAAAATGTCTCATTTGTAGATAATTTTTCCTTTATTCACTTAATGATAATGCTTTGTAGGTTCCTTTACTGGTACAAAATGAAGATGATGTAATAACGGCTGGATCAAATCAAATGGCTGCAAATATTGTTCCCATATTTTGTGTTTCAAGTGTCTCTGGAAATGGTCTTGAGCTATTGACACGCTTTTTGCATGTACTACCCCCAGGAGTGTCAATAAAGGAAAAGGAGAGACTAGAACAGGTAGATATTGTATTTTTAGAGAATAAAACTAGATTGTAGTTTTTTCATTAATTATTACTTAAGCTTACAATTTATATGTAGGAACCTTGTGAATTTCAAATTGATGAGACATTTCGGGTCCCTGAAGTGGGAACTGTTATTGGTGGACTTCTCACTAAAGGAGTTATCACAGAAAGAACAAAGCTGCTAATAGGTGAGTGTGGCTGTTGAAAACCAAAGCACTCAATCATATTTATTGCAAACCTTGGTGAATAAAAATTTGTGATTCACTTCTCTTTCAATAGGGCCTTTCAATGATGGAAGCTTTACACCCGTGGTTGTCCAATCAATTCATCGCAACAAAGCTCCATGCAGAGTTGTAAGAGCAAGCCAAAGTGCGTCTCTATCTCTATCTGTGGACATTCCTGGTCTCAGAACTGGAATGGTTTTGCTTTGTATGGAAGATAAGGAGAAACCATCAGGCTGCCTTTTCTTTCAGGTTAATAATTTTTTTTGTGAGTTCTCATCTTTCTTATTTGACCGTCAGTTTAGTAACATGTACTCCTTCTTGTTTTAGGCTTCAGTGTCTGTCCTCTTCCACACTACTGCCATTAAGCCAGGATTTCAAACTACCGTTCATATAGGCAACATTAGACAGACTGCAGTAATGGAAGGCATTATGGCCACTAATGGTATTCATACAAATGAGCATGCCTCTGTTGTATTTCGGTTTACACGCCACCCAGAGTATGTGAAAGTTGGCATGCGACTTTTATTTAGGGAAGGTTGCACAAAAGGCATTGGAGAAATTACCCAGGTTTTCCCCTATTTACCCACAAATGCTGGGTGATGTCCAGGTTGACTAATTATTAATTCCTATCTTTTAGTATGACGCTGGAAAATACATAATTTCTGTCGGTGCAGCCTATTTCAGCACATGTGTCTTTACCACAGTGATGTGTGTATTTTCTTTAAGTCATTCTCTTTAAAGCAAATATCAAAGTTTAAATGGAATTGTTTTGTCAAAATTTTGACAAAATGTTTAGTGTTTTTTTAAAGCACTACTTGCTTTACTTCTACCCTGCCTTCTAAATTGTTTTAATACTTTTTTCTATAGCAGGGTTTGCCAGTGTACTAACAATGTATGATGAAAATTATAACAACTCATTTATTTTTTATTACTCAAAGGGTAACTATGTTGATAATTTTCTCCACAGCTCTTGAGCTGCATCTAGTCCTAAAGCTGCGGTTTTCTAGTTTGTTTGTCTAGAGCTATCTTCCTACCAATAATATAACCAATATAACTTTAATTTTTTGTGGCTGTGAAATATTTTATTTAGTGAGAGGGTTATTGCATCATACATATAAATATATTTTTCTTTTTACTTTAGGGGGTGAGCTAGCACAGGTATGCATTGAATTTAGCTTCATGTGGTTGTGTGTTCTTATGATGTAATTTCAGAATAATTTTTGTGTGATACGTGATCATGTTGGATTATTAATTTGTGAACTGTTTTGGCGCTTGCCATTCTATGACCTTAAAGTATTATACTTTCCTTTTAACAGTTTTAATTTTTCTTTCAATTTATTTTAAGGTGACAGGTATTCAATCTTGTATTCTTTCTGCCTTTGTGTTATGGCTTTAAATGTTTGTGATTGTGTACACTTGGACTTGCCCAAACAGTGCTTTCTTTTTAAGTATGCTTTTTTCCAAATAGCACAGTTTTCGGATTAAATATAGAGTAGGGTTATGATCCTGTAACCCTCTCTTCCTTCTTCCAGCTCTTATTCAATCATTATAGTGCATTGTGGCTAACAGAGGAAGAAGAACGCCAAGTAGAACGTCCTGATTAGCTGAGCGCTTCTCATATTTTGCATACTCATATACACCTCCAACACAATCGCCACCCATGCATTCATATGGCGTGAAGCGCTCGCCCTAAATCAGGAGGCTTTTTTTCTATCTGCCATTCTTCTTCCACTTTTAGTCAAAACACATTTTTTAACCTAATTTTAATTTAAAAATAGATCTGATGTAAAGCGCTATAACAGTTGTAAAATTGTGTGCAACAGAAATATGTCCTTCCTCTTATTTAATTTTGTATGTCACATTTGTTGTCCTTGTACCTGTTCCTTAATAATTGTAATTGTATCATATCAGCAAGGGCGTTTTACCTTTTAATATTTAATCCAATAATAAATCAACAAGTATTTTAAAATTTAATTTTGTTTTGTTCTATGACAGAAAGAAATTGTTCCTTTTCCTTCATTTTTGAGGGATTTGCCTAGAAATCAAATGTGGAATGCTTTCCTTTCACTTATAAAGCATGATTATATTTAGTTGTTCTTTGTATTACCTGTTCTTAAAACTGTTGCTGAATTGATGTGCTCTCTCAACATTTTCTCATAGTACATTCACAGTGTGTAAGTTTTTCCTTCACCACCGCCATAACAATAAAACTGTTTAATTATTTGGCAAACCTATACGACTGATTAAGCAGAGAACATCAATAAAAATTGTTTCTGTGGTTCAACTGGTTCCTCTGGCCAACAGGATGGAACGTTATCATGTCGGATGGGTGGCCTATGTCTCGGCGCTAGCAGGTGACCGATTGGTTGCCTACGTAATAGGCGACCAACTAGTCAAACAGTGAAACGGAACGCCTATGCAGACGGCACTCCTTCATAGCTACTTAGTTTCTCAAAAATAAAATTGGCGTAGATTAGCTAATGTGTCGTTGAGAAATACACGCTCAAACGCCTCAGTCATTAGTGAAAAACATGTCAAAATTTTCCAAACCCGTGGTTAGGTAATGGGCGACCTATTGGCACTACGCTCTGCGGTCAGACCCGGGCAAGCATCCCGATAACCGAGCATTAGCCATCCCTCTGTCTTCGTCGCGAGCTCTCCCGTGGAGTCCGTTTGACATAGAAAATGGACTTGTTTCGCACGCAGCCGAGATGGCGGGGTTGTGGCACGCCTGCCTGCCCGGCTCAAGCTCACCCGGCCCGGCCACCACAGCACGTTAAGGGAAAAAGTTCTCTCTCCCAGATGGCGATGTCCAGCGCAGAATCTGCTTCAGCCTCTAGCCGACGTCGTTACAAAATCGGAAGAATCTCCAAGCTTTCTTCACGCCCCGCTGAATCAGGTAAGACGCAATCGCCGAGGCAAAGTAGAGGAGAGCGGACCAGACCAGATGAGCTGTCACTCGCACCTTCCTATCAACGCGTTCGTTTTCAGCCCTAATTTGAGGTTATTATCATGAGGGGCAGCTGTCATGTGTATATGCGCGCGCGCGTATGTTACTGTTGGGTTTGAGACCTTGGCTTGAACATGGGGACCGGCGCCCGGCGCGACAGGAGGGGTCAGCGGGGGAGGGAGAAGGGGGCACGATAAACTCAGACCATTCATTTGCAAATTTACTGGTGTTTACTGGCGGTGGTCTGAGGTTGGTACCCCCAAAACTCACCTTAGCGGTGGGGTGCGGACTCTTCGACTCGCGCTTGCACTTTTGCGGAGGTAAGCAAAATGGCAATGCATTGGAGCGCGACCGGGGCGAGGGGTGGGGTTGGGTTGGGGAAGAGGGCGGGTGAGGTGAGCTTCAGCCCGCCGCCGTCTGATTCCGAAGATCGCTTTCGCGCCTCCGTCCTTGTCGCACCCATGACGGTGTCCCATTTTGGGAATGGCGGAGCCCCCATGAGTGCGACAAGGACGGAGGCGCGAGAGCGATGAGCGATCTTCGGCATCAGACAGCAGTGAGCCCAGCTGTGCGCCGCCGCGGGTTGCGGCCGCTGCGGCCTGTCCAGCAGCAGTGGCTCTCCCTCCTTGCCCTACCCGTCACGTGTGAATGGAAATGTGGGGTTCGTTCACCAACTCATTCGTAGGGGCGGGGGCGGGGGAGGGGGACGCGGGCGCTGGGTGGGGGCCGTCCCCTACCGTCTCGTCGCTGCTGGTCGTCCGCAACCCCTTCCGATCCCATCTCGAAGCTCTCACGTGGAATTTGTTTTCCTTTCCCGATCCCATACCGGCACGGCCGCGGCCCCGCGGTGCGTTTTTAGATCGTCAATGGGCGGGACCGTGGTGTCGGAGTCGGCTGGGGCCCCCCGCACCCGCACCACCGCCCCGGAGCGGCGTACCGTTTGGTTTACGCTGCGGGGCGGGGTGGGGCGGGGTTCTGTTGTTGCTGTTGCGGTCCTTCCCCCGATTCGGTCCCCGCCCCCGCTTCCGAGGGGAAGTTCTATCTGCAGGACGCGTTCTTCGACCCCTGTCAATGCAATGCGTCGTCATCTGGGGGATCCAGGATTTTGATCGAAGGGTACAGCATGGGTGTTTCAGAGATTACGTCACAGTGTCGCGGGTCTGCCTATCCGAAGGGCCACGGCGCCTTACGGCTGGAACGGGTAGGCAGAGTTACATGTTCTCTGAAACACTCGGTCAAACTGGAGGATTTTTTCCCTTTTTCAGAAAAATTAAGTTGAATAAAATGTTTGTTGTTGTGTTCAGAGCAGTCTAGTCTGCTGGGCTGCGAGCGCGAGCTCGGGGACTTCGACGCGCGATCACAGCGGGGCGTTCCCTCCTCTTGCGTGTTGAAAGTTGAAAGCGCGCGCATTATCATGGGCTCTGGTCGGCTGTGGGAGGCGTTCACCGTTCCTCTCTTTTTGTACGAAATACAACGAGAGCAGGGCTTTTCTACATCAATGGTAATCCTGAACACCGCCTGATGCCTTGTAAAAGCACCCCCACCCTTCAACTACTGATCTGTCGATCAGCTGATCCTTATCCGTTTACGGGGGGGGGAGGAGGCGGAGGGTGTCAGGGGTCGACCCGACCGCACTGCTCTTCGCAGCACTTCGCATCCACATTCGCAAATAATAACTTTCCGCATCAGATTCGCATCCGGTTGCGTCCGACCCGGTCCGGGCCGGTCCAGCTCCCGTCTGGACTTATCCGAATATCGGTGGCAGATGCATCTCTTCCTCGGCGGTCTGGCTGAACGCGCACTGCCCCGCTGCTCCGCCTGAGCCGGCTACCCAACCCAACCCCGCCCCGCCTCGACAAAAGCCCCACCGGGGACCCATTCATAACGCCTGGGGGTTGGGGAGGGGGGAAACAATTACCGAAGGGATGGTATGGGGGCGCACACACACACACGCACACACACACGCACACACTGGCCCAGAAGGTGTGGGCGGAGAACACGCAAAACGGGTCCGGCCCAGTACGGTTGGAGCGGCGGCGGTTTCTTATAAAGCATTTCGCGAGCATAAAGGCAAGCGGCAGGGTGTGCGATTTGCTTCTCTCCATCGTCCATTATTGACATCATCCTTCATCCGGGGAGCGGAGCGGAGCAGGGCGGTTCTCGCCAGCGGACAGCGGGACAGGGCCCACGCGCTACCCGCCCCGGCAGGAGCGCTCTCCTCGCTCTGTCTCTCTCGCGTCCACACGGCGCACCCTATGAGTGCGAGCGAGACAGGGCGAGGAGAGCGCTCTTCTGAATCAGTCTGGGGTGGGGTGTGGGAGGCACCCCGCCGCGCCGTTTCGCTCGTGTTTGGCAAGGAAGGGAACGCCACCGGGTTGGGGCGGGGCCCTCCTTCTCGCCTGAGCAGACCTGGGACGTGGAGGGTGATTCCGCACACTGGTTTCGTCGCTCTTTCCTTGTCGCACTGCTGGTGCACGGCCATGAGGAGGAGTAAGAGAGATGCCGCTTCAAAACGGTGTTCGGAATCACGACCTTACTGCCCCGCCCCGCCCCGGCCCTTGCCGTCTTGGGGGCGCCGCCGCGGGAAGAAAGAATGAATAGAAGCGTTTGAAATCTGTAATTCCCTAACCGAGCATCGCTGCGGCGCCCTTTGGCGCTCGGAGCCAGGTCGGGCGCTGCAACGAGCACTTTTCCGAGGAGTGTGGGTTGGGGGGGGGGGGCGAGCTGTGGCGCCTATGGTGGCGCAGCGTGGCGCGCCAGGCGGGGTGCTGCGATCCAGATATTGAGGGCGCCGCGTGGCTCGGCCGTCCTGGCTCCCTCTTCCCTCTCCTCGCGGGGTTGAGACTGCACGCTACTCCTCTACTCCTCAGAGAACACGTGGCGGAAAGGTGGAGCGAGGCGGCCCTCTCTGCCCGGTTTCATCTTAGAGATGGGTTGTGTTTAGGATTTCGGTGATTTGGCTATTCACACACACACACACGCACACGCACGCACGCATAGAGGCATCGAATCGCGCGGTGCGCAGTAATTCGATACAAAACTGAACGGGATGCAGATCCGCTCCGGTCCTCTTTCTCTGCTTCCTCCATCAAAAAAAGATGATGAGGATGAGGAGGAGGTGGCAGAGGCTGCACCGCTCCGCCCTGGTCAGTATATGTGACACCTTTGTCCGCTTCCCTCCCCTCCTCCCCTTTCTCCAGACCCCTCTCTCCTCTCCCCCCCTCCTCCCCGCTTAACTCCTCTGCTCTTGTTTCTTTTCCCCGCCAGCAGCACA
This sequence comes from Frankliniella fusca, assembly GCA_029379305.1. Classification (NCBI taxonomy): domain Eukaryota; kingdom Metazoa; phylum Arthropoda; class Insecta; order Thysanoptera; family Thripidae; genus Frankliniella; species Frankliniella fusca. Next base: position 1,218,584 of record JAHWGI010001056.1, on the reverse strand, counting down.
CTCCATGTACGGGGGTGCTGGCCGTGCCGGCCGCGACGGTCCGTCCCTCCACCTCCTCCTCCCGTCATGTCGTGCCCATGGCAACGGTACAGCCGCGCGCCGGGCCGGGGGCCCAAGTGCACGCCTCAGCGTCTGTCGGTGCGACCGTGGGACCGCCGCCCCCGCCCCGCCGCGCCCCGCCCCGCACGCTGCAGTTGAGTGCGGCGGACATCTCCAGTTCCGTCGTCGGGATGCCAAGACTGGCCCGCGCCACGCCACGCCACGCCCTGCCGCGGCGCAGCGCGGCGTGCCGGTAGCGAGGCCACGGCGCGGCGCGGGCCGACGGTCCGTGTCATTCAATCGGCAGCGTTTGTCGTTAGGCCCCTCCCCTCCCCTCCACACGCTTCGGCCGCTGGACTCTACCGTCTGATTCCGCAGATCGCCCGAGTACCTCTGTCCTTGTCGCACCTATAGCGCGGTGCCCTATGTTGGGGGTGGTAGTGCCCCGTGAGTGCGACAAGGACGGAGACGCGAGAGCGATCTTCGGAATCAGCCTGCTGGTGCGGGTAGCACGCCCGTGCGGTGTTCTGCGCGCTCCTCCCGACTGACTGACACATTGCCGGGCACACGTGTCTGACGGGGGCGGAGCGGGGCGGGGCGTTCGCCGTACCGGCGGCGCGAGACACCTCACCGTCGCGACGCCGCCGCCGTTTAGGTTCGTTCGCCGAAGACGAGGAGCTATGGTCGTAAGCGAGGAGTGTCAGGAAAGGAGTGTCTGGTCCTCGTTTCTCGTTAGCTCTCTCTCGCCGCGACCATGGAGCTCGTATCGCACCAAAGGTGTATGTAGTATATGTAACTGTGCTCTCACCACTCGACGGCCACGCAAAAATAGAAATAAAACTTGTGACTTCCAAGTTTACGTAACTTTACCTTTCCCGCAGAAAAGTCGGCAGCGGTACGACACGCGGAGGAAAAATACGAATTCTGGCGGATTGTTATTTGGCCTGGCGAGGCGGTTCGCGGAAGCGATCGCTACTCGGCCGACCTGCGACAGTCCGAGAGTGTAAAACCCAGCCCGGCCCGCCGGCCCGGCCCGGCCCGGCCCGGCCTAGGCTCCAGCACCGCCCCTCCCCCCTCCCCCTGCCCAGCCGGAGCCCAACAGCCTAACCCGGTCCGGTCTTGCGGCCCTGGCCCTCCCCTCTGCCGTGCTCGCTGCGGTCGCGTTACGCCTCTCATTGTCGCGCGACAGATCATCTTTGCGCTCTGCGGCGAGGGAAAGGGGCGTATTATTTTGGTCTGGGCGGGGAGGCCCGGCCCTGCCGGCGCGTGAGCGCGCGGGGAGCGGAGCAGGCCGTGCGTGTGACCGTGCGTCCAGCTCCGCACCGCGCCCACCTGTGGCCACCCCGCCCCGCCCCGCCCCGCCCCGCCCCGCCCCGCCCCGCCCCGCCCCGCCCCGCCCCGCCCCGCCCCGCCCCGCCCCGCCCTGCGACCTCGCGGTCCGTTTCACTGCTGCCAGTCCCGTCCTGCCTCGGTCCGACTCCCCGCCGGTGCAGTAATATCACGTGAGAGCGATCTATTGCGGAGAGGAGAGGAGCGGGGAGCGACACATTTGTCGTCACGGTGTGTTGTGCGTATTATGTCAGCAGACGCGTGGTGGTTGAAGCGAGGGGGGGGGGGGATGAGGTGAGGCTGGCCGGGGCGCAATACTGTTACCGATGTGGCTGACTGGCTCTCTACCGGTAATCTCCCAAGTGGAGAGGACAAGTAGTAGTAGAAAGTCTCGCCGGCCCGGGCCCGGCACTGTGAGGTTGCGTTTCTTTATCCCTCGCTCAGGGAGGCAGAGGAGGCGTGGGTGTGCTGATTAGTTCCGATTAAGCGGCTGCCGGAATGCTTTGCTTTGGAGGCCTTCCAGGAGGGCGGCAGGCCCATGGCAGGCCGCAGGGGATCCCGGCGGGAGCGGACGGGTGACAGGGTTCATCAGAGACCAAGACATGGGGTACAAGGAGAAGTACGCTTCATTTCATAATTTTTGGTGGTTTACTACATTCCAAAACTATCGCTTTAAATAAAGATCATTTGGAAGATTTGCATATTGGAAAATAGGTCAATATGCTTCAAAGCTATCAGTTTTGCCATGTTATACAAATATTTACAGAACACACAATAATACACTGTTTTTATCTCGCTTACACACACACGGACGCACGCACACGCACACGCAGACATACAATAGTACACACATACACAGACACACACTTTACATGATTGACTATATCGACACCGGGTTTGTGCGCACCGCAAACCGCACAACCAATGTCACTTTGCTTCCCCGCCTACATATAAATAGCTCTATAATTTATAAATATCTGAAATTTAAATTATCAGAAACAATATGCACATTAAATCAGCACCCACAATTTGATCTCTCGACAGACAATTAAATAAAATAAATAACACGATGCTGAACCCACTGATATCACGATAAAGCAAAACAATGAAAAGTCGGATACATACCGATACATAACGATACTGTATGATTTCAGTCTTATGTACTAATCTAACACTGGGACAATGTCTCTATAACGATAACAACATAGGGATAACAATACAGTGATGCGGATGGAGTGGAACGTGAACAATATGTTGGAGCCCGGCCGGTCTGGTCCCACTATCGACATCGTATCTGTTTTACACGAGCGTAAAAGCAACTGATCCGATGCCGCACTTCGGCCTCCCGGGCGCGAATAGTAATGAGAAATTATAAAAAATAATAAAAATAACGATTAGCGATTATGACAAACAACGATATGAAGACTTGTGCTGATAATATATAGTAATACTCTTCTTGGCCACCTTTCGGGGTCCGACGATTGTACTAACGGTTCCAAGCATTCATCTAACAATAACCCCTCCGCCCTGTCGTCCTTTCCGAGAAGCAGCGGGCGAAGGGGACGCCTGCGTGTCCAGCCGAGCCCCGCCCCGCCCCGCCCCGTTCCGCCCCGCCCCGCCCCGCCCGGAGCCCCGAGGGGGCCCCCGCCTCCCCTTTCGGCGGAGACTGTACCCCTGAGCCCCCGGCCTTTATTCCCGGCATGTCAAGCGTCGCATTGGACCAGGTTGACGGGTTGTGGGGCATGGGAGGCTGAAGGCCGGCTGCCGGCCAACGCTTGGCTGGGCCGGGCGGGCCGAGTCGGGGTGGGGTGGGGCGGGGCGGGACGAGACAGGGCTGCCGCGTTTACCTGGAAGATCCAGACGAGGTCTCCGCCGAGGGGCGGGGCGGGGCGGGGCACGGCGGCTCCGCTGTACCGAGGTACAACAGCAATTTGCAATGTAGGACGCCGTCGGTCAGGAACGCGGGCGACACTGTCAGAAAGCTCTCTTTAGGCGGGGGCCGGCACGGCGCCGGTGGTGGCGCGTGGCGCGAAGGCCAGCGGGAACGTGTCGGGCGGCAGCGCCACCGTGGCCGTGTAGGTGACGACGGGGTGCGCGGGGTCCACCGTCACGTTGTAGTTCTGCAGCAGCGACGCGAGCAGCACGAAGGAGCACGACTGGACGAGGCGGTAGCCGATGCAGGTGCGCTTGCCCGTGCTGAAGGGGATGAAGTGCGCGGGCTTGACGACCACCGTACTGCCGTCCTTGGTCGTCTGCAGGAAGCGCTCGGGCCGGAAGGCGGCGGGCTCGTCCCAGTAGGCCTCGCCCGTGTTGAGCTCGTGGTTGTTGATGAACACCATGGTGCCCTTGTCCACCTGGTAGCCTGCAGACACACGAAGCACTCCGTCAGTCTTAAGGCCTCTTTGTACGCGTCTTATGCGTCCGTCCGGAGCGCGGTGTACAGCCCGAGCAGGAAGTCTGCCTGCTCTTCCTTTCATCGGAGCCCTTCCCTTTCTTCCGGCGATTACCCCTGCGCTCCACCCCGCTCCACCCGGCCGGCCCGGCGCAGCGCGATGCATGCTAAGCAGGCTGAGGGGGCAGCCCGGCGCGGCGAGCCCGGCACAGCGCAGCGCTGTGGGATTTGAACGCACGAGGACCGGACCGGGGCGGGGGCGGTAGAGGGGGGAGGTGACGGTCCGTGCCGGCCATGGGCACTCAAGGCCCCTCTCAAACCGTCATAAAACGCACCTGCCCTGGCGAGCCCCCCACCCCCTACCCCACCTGCCATCCCACACGCGCATAGCAACAGCGACGCACAAACTCACCGGCGATAGTGGTGTCCTGGGTGGCGACGTGGGGCACGATGGGCGACGAGGCGACGCGAAGCGCCTCCAGGATCGTGGCCTCGGTGTACGGCATGTTGGGGCGGTCGGCCAGGGACACGGCGCGGCAGCCTCCGGTCACCATCTCGACCTCGGCCTGGATGCGGGCGGACACCTCGGGGCGGGCAGCCTGCGGGGAGAGAGAATAGAGGTCGGGTTAGCACCGAGTTGCGTGCGGCGGCGGGGGCGGGGACGACCTGGACGGGGCGGGGAGACACTCACCACAGCGGCCAGGCTGAGCATGGTGAGGTTGCCGACGGCGGAGTGGCCACCCAGGAAGTCCTCCAGCTCGAAGATGATGTGCTGCCACTCGAGGTGGGGGTCCTCCTGCAGCTGGATGAGGAGCGCGTCGGTGAAGTCGCGGGCCATGCTTTGGTCCAGCTCGCCGTCGGCACCCTCGACGAGGCGGCGCCGGTGCTCGTCCATGATACGGGTCAGAATGAAGGTGCGGATCTCGAGCGCCCACTTGGCCAGTGTGTCCATGTGCTGGCGGTAGGCGGGCGCGAGCCAAGGCAGGAAGTCGACGGCGTAGCCCTGGTTGATCTCCCAGAAGATCTTGTCGAAGAGGTTGACAATCTTGACGAAGGCGTCGTCATCGTAGCTGAAGCGCGTGCTGCACATGTAGCCGGCGAAGATGTTGGCGCAGGCGGCCTGGATCAGGGGCTTGATGTGCACGGTGGCGGGCGCGCCGGTCTTGGCGGAGGCTGCGGTGAGCGAGCTGAGCCGGTCCAGGAAGTGGTCCACCTCGGAGCCGGCCACGTGGGTCAGGGTGTCGTAGTGCAGCGAGGAGAAGCGCGGCGAGCAGTACAGGCGAGCCACCTGCCGGCGGGTCTTCTGGAGCTCGGACCAGTCGCACAGGGCGAGCGCTGCGAGCACAGAGGAGATGCAAGGGTCAGGTCAGCACGGCGCGACGCGTCACAGGCAGACCACGCTTAGGCCCTATCATCAAGCCACCACTTTCGGTGGCCGTGGCGAGGCGTGCGCGGTGCGCGCTATCGCCGCCCCCCCCCTCCTCCTTACAGCAATGACGGGTCGGGTCGGGCGCAGCGCAGCCTGGTTATCTTATCCTTGGGGTTGGCCAAGCCGACACCAGGAAGGGGGGGTCAGGGTGGAGGCGGCGGGGCGCGGCGGGGCGCGGCGGGGCGTGGCGGGGCGCGATGGGACGTGGCGTGACGGGGTGCAGGGGCGCTCTCCACCAGCTCCAGAAGCTATTTAGATGCAGCGGGGGCGTCCCCGTCCCGTCTCGATAGACTGACAACACTTCTCCACTTACAAACCGTCCCACCAGTCCGTGACAAAAAAAAAAAAGAAAAGGAAAAAAAAAAGCGAAAGAGGCGTCTCGTGTGACACGTGTCTCGTGCGAAAGTTGGCTCATTGACTCTGGTCGCTTCCGACCTGCGACGCCAGGAAGGCTCCTCCCCTCCACCCCCTCCACTTGACTTCACTTGATAAACCGAGTCACAAATGACCCAAGGTTGTTCACCGACCGGAGTCGGCTACTCGCGAGGCCTGGGCAAGACCAATGCCAAGGCCCCGCGGCCAGGCGCGGCCCGCAGCCCGCTCCGGCTCGTGGTCACTATAACGGTGTACCCTGCCCCCGCCACGGCTACGGCTGCTGTCTTGGACGCTACCGCGAGTCCTTTCCCATCCTGGGTGGGGCGGGGGTGAGCCGCGCCAGGAAGTACGGGCCCCGCGCCAGCCGCGCTCCGCGCCGCGACGCTCCGGCCTTCGCCTCGGCGCGGCCCGGGCCCGGGTAGGGTGCATGCGCGGTCCGGACTCCGGCGCGCCTTGCAGCCTTGCAGGAGGAGCAGGCAGCGGCACACTGTCATATGCGGAGAGGAGAGAGAGAGCGACTCCTCGACGGCAAGGCCAAGCAACGCCTCATGCGAGGAAGACTACCCACCGCCATGCGGGTGGCGCGAGCCCCGGGGGACCAAGGTGAAGGAGACTCTCGCTGCCAGCTGGGTTCAAGTTAAATCAAGTCATTGACTGCAGTCGTCTGTCTGGACTGCCGCGCTGCCGCGCCCACCCCGCCCCGCCCTGCGCCGCCCCGACCAGACACGTCTACGGCTCGTCTCGGTCAAGACACCCGAGTCGCGGAGCGGATCAAGAGTAGTGGACAAGTCGGAGGAGGTGACCTGTCTGAAATCGGAGTCCTACTCCCGCCGCCCCTTTCTCCTCTGGAGGACCGTGCGGCGGCCGGCCGCGGCCGCGCGAGTCGCGCGGCCCTCCGAGAGTCTGCACACGGCGCGGTCCAAAGTCACAGCCACCGCGCCCCGCCCCGCCCCGCCCCGCCCCGCCCCTCTCCATCGCGAAAACACTAAACACTCCACGCTCCGCGTTTCGGGGCCTCGGCCTGGCCGCGAATGTTTGGCCTTAACATGCCCGCCTCGCGAATGTTGTCGCGATCGGTGCATCCGCTCCGCACCAGCCGTGCAAGGACACTTCGCTCTGCCGCGCACTATGACTACCGACTCGACCGGCCGGGCGGCGGCACGGAAAGCAACCGTGGTTTGGTGAAAGTAAACGTTTAAAAAAGAATAAGAAAACTTGCATCACCCCTATGTACACCCGCGGCCTACCGCCTTTCCCCAACCCGCCCCGCCCCGACACGCTGACACACTGCCGTCCCAAGGGGGTCAGGCGGTACTTACAGTTATTGCGGTCGCCGCCGAACAGGGCATGGTAGCGCAGGAAGTCGGGCCGTCCGCCGAAGTGTGAACCCTTGGTGATGAGCACCTCCTTGATCAGGTCGTAGTTGTTAACGATGACACACGGCGTGTTACCGAGCACCATGCTGAAGATGTCGCCGTACTTCTTGGACAGCGCGGTGAAGGCGATGAAGGGGTTGGAGTGCTCGCCGAGGAGGTGCATGTTGCCGATGATGGGCCAGGCCTTGGGGCCCGGCGGCCGCTGCGGCAGTCCCTTGACGGCGTCGTCCGCGTGCCGGCGCCGGCGCCGGCTGTGCTCCACGGTGAGCATGACAAGCGCCAGGGCGGCCGCGGTCAGGCACAGGACGCTGGAGAGGAACATGGCGGTCGCGGGGTCCTGCTGGTCGCACTAAATCACTAGCACTTGGCACTTGTCTGTCTTGTCGTCACGGCAGTGGTCTCTGGACGCGAGCCGGGCCGAGCGTACGCTGAGCTGACTGTGTTCGCTCTTCTCCGTCCAGTGTTGATCTGACCCGTCAGCTCCGCCGGAGCACCCCTATATCCCCCCTCAGCGCAGCCCGGACACGGGCCCGCCGTGCAGCGCTGCGCCGCGCCGCACACCGCCACTCCCCCACCCCGCCGCACCCCGCCCTGCCCCGCCCCGCCCCGCCCCACCCCACCCCGCCGGACAGCACGACCAATCCTCGCGCGCGGCGCGGCCCAGCGCGGCGCCGGGCCCCCCTAGGCCACCCCCACGGGGCCCTCCCCGCACCCCCTGCCCCCTCAGGTCCTTCAGGTCCCCTGCTGCTGACTGCCCCACCACTCCAAGGTCCTGTTAGCGATGGTTGAACGGAAAGCTAGAAAGTTTGAGTGAAAGCACATTCATCCAAAGATTCCTCTAGGATCACAGCCCTGAACATACGGTGATCGCCAGGAAATTTTCGTCGCTAAGTTGATACAGGCCTGTCAGGTCAGGACTGTCTCGAGCGTAAAGCCTGCGGCGCGTATGAGATTGTTCGACACCCCGCGCCTTTCACTCATTTTTTCCAGAGACCTTTCGCTTTATTTTGGTCGGCACCGTTTCTTTCTCCTGACCGCATTCTCCAAGCCGCGCGCGGCACCGCGAAGCGAGTGAGGCTTCCGTGAACACGGCCGACGTCAAGGGAAGTGGCAGCGGCAGGGGCCTAACTGATGCCACGGCCCCCCCGCGGTGCCCCGAGGCGCATCGGCCCGCGGGCGGGGGCCGGCGAGCCCGGCGGGGCCCGCGAAGCGCCACCCCTGTGCGTCACAGCGGGTGCGGGGCGGGGTGGGGCGAAGCGGAAAAGGGTCGCGGGGACCGTTGGACGAATGTAACACCCCCTGAGTCACTTCCCCACGCGTCATTTTTAGATTCCGTGATTCCGTCCGATCCCGGACTGACATATTTTTGCGACTTACGCGGCAACAGGGTGACTGGCAGCTACACGCTGTGCGTGGGGAGCCGCTGCTGGCCACCGGGCCACGCTTGTGCTGCAAACGGGGTAGGGGGGGGGGAGGGGCGCTGGTGGTGAGATGCGGTGGTGATGGCCGTGGTGCGGCACCGCGGTCGGGTCGGGCCGGGCCGAGCAGCGCGGTTAGCTGGGTGGTCATAGTGTGGGCTCGGACGGGGCTGAACATACCCCGGCATTACATATATCTGTGTGTCTCTGGCAGCGTAAGTGTGTGTACGTCTCGGTACGTCCACGACGGCCGCCCTCCCGGCCACCGGGGGCTTGGCTGGGCTTCGAGCTGTCGCTGGCAGGTTGGGCGTGATCTTGCACCCCCTCCCCTCCCTCTCTGTAGGAGCGTCGCTGGGCCCCACCCTGCCCCGCGCTCCGGCCCGCTCCGCCCGCCCCAGCCCCCTTCCTATTCCCCGGAGCCCTGCGGCCAGGGGGGGCACAGCGTTGTTTCCAGCGTACCAACTGCGCCACGCCACGCCACGCCACGCCGCACCATGCCACTCCCTTCCCTCTCCTCTGTTCGCAGGAGCCCAGTTGTGATGCGACAGCCTGCGCGCCAAGTGCTGCCCGTGGAACTGACCGTGCTGTGCCGTGCTGCGGCCGCCCGCCCCGCCCCACCACCACCACCAGGAAGGAGGAGGAGACCGCCACGCTCCTCGCCCTGCCCCGTCCCGTCCGTCCGCCGTCCGGCAGCGCTGCGACTGTCCGCGGCCACTCGGAGGTGAGTCCTTCATCGCGTGGGGTTGGACGAGGAGAGGGGGGCGGGAATGCTCTGTCCAGAGCCCCGCTGCGCCCCGCCCCGCCCCACCCTACCCCACTCTGCCCCCAGGCAGCCCTGGTGGGGCGGCTCCCTGCCGTGGCCGCACCACGCCACCGCGGTGTTGACCCGTGTTTGCATCAGGCTATCAATGGCTGCGGCTCCGCCGGATGCTAGATGTGGTGTGTAGGCGGGCCGGGGTGCAGTGGGACGGGGTAGGTTGTGGTGGGGTAGACGGGTCGCTGCTGGGCCCCTGACGCGCAGGGTGCGTGCTGCTGACCGGACCGTCGCGAAGAGAGCTCTTTCGTTGCGCCATCAGCGATATGCACCCTGCCCCACCCACCCCGCCTGACCCCACCCCACCTCACCCCACCCCAACCCACCGCACCCCACCTCGTCCCGCCGCCCCCGCAACGCCCCACTGTCTCCGCTCGCGCGCTCAACTTCCCAGGAAACTCCCGGGAAAGAGACGCACCGCACTCGCTATCGGCCGTACGACGTAGCCGCGCCAAGCCACGCCAAGCCACACCAAGCCAAGCCACGCCATGCTAGGCCGCGCCAGCTCTAGCTCTGCGATCGAAACAAAAAAAGCATGTAAAAGATATTTTGGCATGGATCGGTGGTATTTTCAGTCTCGCAAGGCTGCAGCGAAGAACTAGTGTAGGTCGTTTGTGGCCTAGATCTCTCCAATCCAGGCCAGCCGTTGTTCGATAAACCCCTTGCTGTACCGAGACGGGCAGGGCAGGTCTGAGCGGGGTGGAGGGGGGGGGTATTCTCCAGTCTCCAGCGGTGCCGGCGCGGCGGCGCTGCCATGCCCCACCCCGCTTCGCGGTGGTGAGCAGTGCCAATGTCACGGCCGCCCCCTCCCTCCCTCAGCCCCGCTCCACTCCTTGCTGCTCGGCCACAAGCGCCACGAGAGGAGACATGTGTTATGCAACAGAGCGGGGCTGCATGTGTGGCGCTGCGCCCGCGCGCCCTGCCATTTCTTGGTTTTGGCAAATACTTTAAAATTGCGGCTTTTTTCTTCTTCTTTTTTTTTCACCTTCTGTGTCAGGTATAAAACAGGAATAAGAGGAGAGTTCGGTGCTGCTGATGTCGATAAGTTTTATTAGTACGCGTGTGCGGCGTTTTTGCTCACGTCCACGCTCGCCACGAGTCTAGAGGCGCCCCTACGAGGCGACATTTGCCGCGTTCAGCGATATTTGTCCTGCGAGTGACACTAAATAGTGATCACGCTTGCTTCCAGTATTGCTTACCCGGCCGATGTCCGACGGGCCGACGGGCCGGGCGTCCGACTTTGGCCCCGTGATGTGCCGATGCCGCGCTTCGAGCGTCGCTTTTCTGTCGTGTGGCGCCCGTGCCCGTGCCCCGCGCGTGTCCTACGGACGCGCAAGCTGAGAGTGCGGCGGGTATGGGTGGGTGTGCGGGGCAGGGCGGCGGGGCGCTGTGGGGCCGATAGCCCCGTGCCGCTCCCTTCGTCTAGACTGAACCACCGGACCGGACCCAAAAAGCGAATCGAGTATCTAATTTTCTATAATTGGAGCACCTGGTGTCTCGGCGGGGCCGCGCTCCGCTCGGCTCGGCTCGGCTCGGCCGCTGCACCGCGGGCGTGGGCCTTGGCTTGGGCTCGCGGGGATAAGATACGTGGCAAGGCAGGCGGCAGCCTAAGTCTAACCACCTTGCGCATCGTTTTGGGTCAGTGAGGTTAGGGGTGGCGGCAGATCAAAAATTAGCTCAGCCTCGCTCGTGTCGCACTGGCATGTTTCTTTGCTGTCGGTTGTAGGTTACAGCAAACTAAAATACGGCTACGCAGGCTATTACTTCGACACCCTACGGTAAAGCAAAGTGATTGCGCGGGTAGTTGCATTTCAGCTCCGCATGACGGGGTGTGCCGAACATTTCAGAGAGCAGGGCTGGGCCAAGGGCGCCTTACGGCGGGAGCGGGTAGGCAGACCCGCAAACCGTAACGTGTTCTCTGAAACACCCGAGGTTCGTGCGACGGAGGGAGATAGCTGAAGAAGTGAGGGTGGGGTAGGAGGGAGGAAAGGTGTAGAGCGGACAGATAAGTCCAGTACAGTCAAAACAAACTTAGTCGCCTGCTCACAAACATCCACAACGCAGTACAGTGCTGTCTTGCTCCCGACCGACGAGAAAAGCAATCTCAGCGATGATCTCTGTCTCTCTCTTCCATCACCCCACACCTACCCTTCCGATTCTCTCTCTCTCTCTCTCTCTCTCTCTCTCTCTCTCTCTCTCTCTCTCTCTCTCTCTCTCTCTCTCTCTCTCTCTCTCTCTCTCTCTCTCTCTCTCTCTCTCTCTCTCTCTCTCTCTCTCTATCTGTCCAAAATTATAGGGGTCGTATTTTTTGCTGTGTGTGTTTTGGCGACCCCACCTGCTCGGCTTTGACGGCCAGTCGTAAAGTCAAAAGCGACTCGCGGCGGAGGCGATGGGTTGGCGGATCAGGAACAAAAGGGCTGGGCTCAGGCGGGGTGGCTCAAGGCGCCTCTGTGCTTGCTGACTGCCCCTGGGCAGTATGTCGTTTGTTGTCATGTCAACAAGGGTACGGATTCCCTCCCGGCCTAGCTGCGGCGCCATGCGGGGGGTAGGGGAGGGTGGGGCGGGGCGGTGCCGGCTGGGGGCGGCGCGGCGGTGCCGTCGTGTCGCGGACCGGCTGGGGCGGCATACTTCACACGCCCTTGCAGACATAACCAGACAGACTCTCGCTTTCGACCGGCTCCTAATCCCTGCCACCGTGCCGGAGTCAAAGGCGCCCTTTGTGGTCGGTAGGTGGGCTCCTGGCCCCACAGGCTCCGGGCTCCGGCCCGGAGGACAAGCCCGGCGCTGATTGGCCCTGATAAGGCCTCGGAGGCAGTTTCGGCAGTGGTGCCTCACAGAGCTGGCTGCTGATAGGTTTGCATACGGACTCCCAATCCTGATTGGCACATGGTCCTCTGGGTGAAGGGGTCCCCCTCGGTCCTGTGTCGGGGAAATAGAAGGGAATCCTGGCACTCCTTCCTGGAGACACGGTCGCGTGCGCACCTCCCGGGAAGCCGAGGCGAGGCGACGAAACGAGGGGAGGCGAGGCGAGATACGTGCGGTACCTGTAATACCTGAGGACCTGAGGGACCTAAGCTCGCCTCCCTGCGAAGACCCGGAAACGGCTCCGGGCGAGTAATCGGAAGGCTAGGCGACAGGGCAGGGTGGTGAGAGGAGGGGACGGGAGTCGGGCCGGAGCCGTAGAGACGAGACGCTCGCCTCGGTGGACGGGATAAGGCGGCCGGAGGGGGCTCGCCGGGCAGGAGGAGGAGGAGGATGCCTGTTTCCAGGAAGCCCAAGCTCCGGTGTTTTCGCGGCACTCTGCAGACTCTGCAGACCCAGGCCCCGGCCCCGGCTCAGGTGCAACCAGCTGGCGGGGCCTGACGATAGCGGTAATCAAAGAATTGCACAGCGAGGCCGCAACGCTCCTCCTGGACAAGACCACCATCCCCCAGTCTCTTCTGCCAGCGCTACTGGCCCGGCGGAGCTGCCCATGCAGCAGTCGCGTCCCGCGGGCCCACGGTGCGCGGGCCGCGCCGCGCTGTCCGGCTGGGCCGGGCCCGGCTAGTCCAGACCGGAGTGACAAACACCGGCCATATACAGAGAGGAGCAGGCCCGGCCCCGGCCCGGCCCGGCACGGCCATACGTCCCGTTACGAGGTACGATGACGGATCCGAACAGCAACGACGGCATCGTCCCCCCTCGCGGCGCGACGCGGTCTAGTCTAGTGTCGTGGGACTGGACCGGACCGGACTGCGCTGCCCGGCCCGGAGCGGGATGGGACGGGATGGGAAGGTCAGGTCGAGGTGCTTGAGGGCAGCCAGGTGCGAGAGTGCCGTGCCGGCCGTGCCCCACCCCCCCCCCACCCCACCCCGCGGTGCCCTCCACGCCCCGCCCTGCCACGCCCCGCCGCCCCAGAGGTGTCGGGTTGTGTTTTGATCCAGTCCCAGACTGCACGGCATGCAAGCGCGTGTCGCGGGGGAGGGAAGCGGGGAACACCGCCACTGTGAAAAATACTCGTAAGGGTTACGGGAAAATTTTCCATGATAAAAGTCGTAAAATTACAATTTGAAATTGTAAATTTACAAGCACTCCCTATCGACTTGGAATTGACTGACGAGCAAAAATGGGCTGTCGTAAATTTACGACATATTTTGTAAATCAAAATTACAAAAAATGTCGTAAATTTACGAGGATATTTTTCACAGTGGCCGCCGCGCCGCCGCCTCGCCGGCGGAGCGCGCGAGCGCGGGGCGGGGCGGGGCGTGCCGGGGGGAGTGAGGGGGAGAGCGGGAGGGGCGGGCGGATGTTCCGGTGGTGCTTGGTGCTCGCAGTCCGACCCACATCGTCCCACCCCGCTCCGCCCCCCGGCCCCCGGTCTCTCCTCCCCCCACGCCCCGATGTCTCAAATTTCCACGACGACCGCCGCTTATTATGTCGCGCGTTCCGCGACCATTTCTCCGCGCCTTTCTCTCCGCCCTATCGCGCGTAAAATCCGAGCTAATTCATTCCTTCCGGGGCGGGGGGTGGGGCACGGCGGGGCCGGCGGGGCGGGGCGGGGGCCGCCAGGCGCAGCGCGGGGCCGCGCGAGCCGCGCGAGCCGCCGACTCGCTTAGGCTGATCGAGCGTCGAGACGATATCGAGACGTCATTTGGAATTGACCGCGGGACTGGAGTGAGAGGTGGTGGGGGATTGGGAGTTGCATTCTCCGGCCAGCAACGTGGCATCAGCTCAGCTCCTGCCTGAGAAAGCCCCCCCCGCCTCGCCCGTCTCGCACCGCTCCAGCACTGTGTCGTCTAGACGCATTTTCTTTCGGAATCGGCGCGGTTTGGGTCGGGTTATGAGGAGACGGGTCTACTCCGCGCCGCAGCGCGCCGGACAGGGCCGGGCCACCCTGCTGGTCTCGTCACACAGATTCTCCCGCATGTCTGCGTATGCAACGCGACGCCGACGGAGTGGTGTGGGGCCCGTGGGGCCGAGCCGGGCGATTAGGGCTGCAGGCAAGGCAGGGAAGTGCTGGGATCAAGTAGTTCTGGTAATGGTCTTGAACAATTCCTGCATGACTCAACAGTTTACTTACAAGTCAGATCATCTTTTTTCAATTAAATCGGGTTTGCGGAATTCCGCCAACTGGTCTGAAAACTAATCAAAATCCGCAAATTGGGCGGAAAAACAAAATATCCCGGTCTTTAAGCAGTTTGGCATTGGAGTACAACGTTGCATGCGACAGGTGGTGTCTAATTAAACGAATAAACTACAACAAGGAAGGCTTTAGGCTAGTGGTCGTGAGTTCGAAGGATATTGATGCGGTCGGGTAGTGACTAGTACACCTACATAATTTTCATCTACAGTGGTTTGGTTTAGTTTTCAGAAAGTGCGAAATTTTGTTCTACACCGCGTAGGTGAGTTTTCTCACCTACTGAAAATTCCCGTATATGTAGAGCAGTATTTTCATCTAGGTAAATCCGAGGGGGGGGGGGGGGGTCACTTCGAAAAATCATTGTACAGCCCCCAAAAAATCATTTAAAAAATAAAAATAAAAAAAAACTCAAAAAAAAATCAAAATAAAATCAAGTAGAAAGTTGCATAAAAATTCGAAAAATCGAGAACAAATGAACCCAAAACTGAGAAAAATGGGAACAAAACAAGAAAAAACACATTTTTTTAAAAAAGTAACATATTATTTCTTTTTTATCTTGTGAAAAATCAAAAGAAAAATCAAAACCAAAAATCAAAAAATCAAAAATCGAAAAAATCATTGTACAAGTTTTATATGAGTGATCCCCCCCTCGGGTAAATCTCATTTGATAAAAATTAGTTAAACCTTGGAAAAGTGTGGAAATCTCCTCTCCACCAAGTAGAGCAAATAAAACAAAATGCAATAGTTCATCAACAGCTATCAACAGCCCTCCATGACAGTCGGTTGAGTAGATTCTACATTCTACACCGTGATCAAACCGTCAAAATATGGACTCACACCAATAAAACAGGTCACAAACAATACATCAAAGATTTAATCGATCATTTCATTTTGCTCTGCAATGGAAAGGGTGGTGTGAAAACATGGAAAATTTTTGTGGCAGTAAACCTCCCAAAGGAGATTGCGGTTCCCGCCAGGCACAGGGCTTTCACCCTGCTGTGGCAGCCAACTGCTTCTGTGTTCTTATGGGAACCGGCGCTTTTCTGACTGCGATTCGAGGGGGCCTCAACTCACCCAAAATTTATGTACACATGATTTCAAGATTTCACATGATTTCACATGATTACACCTCTTATAATTGAAAGAAATAATTCGTAACGTAAACACAAGCGTATTTTGAGCTTTATGAGCCCAAAATACGCACTGAAATCAATTTCTTTCGGCAATAGATCCACATTTTTTTGACAATGATTTCGAAGATATCAGCGATTGTGTACACATGATTTCAGGAGTTGAGCCCCCCTCCGCTGCGATCCTATCGCGCAATTCGACAGAGTTGATCCCCGAACCACCATTGGCCTACCCCTAGAGGTACAAGCGGTGTCAAGGGCGTTAGACTTCCTTTGGCCTTACCTCAGAGGGGTACGCGGGAATAGAACCCACAACCCCGAGTGCTGACACATAATAGCCAGAACGGGAAGCGACCCAACGCCCAAAGCCACCGAGCCAACGGCGGTGAGACGTGCTTAAACTTCTATTTGACCTGCCATCCAGTAGCGGGCAAAGGGAATGTCAAGCGCGAAAAACTGTTTCCCCAGTGGGAGTCGAACTTCCGACCACTGAGCCGGTAATGCGCGCTCAAACCAACTTTTTTTTTACACATTTATTAACAAACAAAATTTCCAACAGACAACACGGTGAACAATAAATAAAGATTTGTAACAATATATCGGATGTTGTCATCACAGAATAAGAAATTTGCAGTGCGCACTGAGCCACGACGACGCCTCGATGACTGTGCAGTTTGACGAGTTCGAATTGTATTTGCTTTCACTTTAGAAGAAATTGCGATCTTTCAGCCCCGTTTCTGAATTTTTATTCAATTTTATTTTGTTATCTTGTTCACTAGGGGAGAGTGGGGCACATTGGTCCATGGGGCACATTGGTCCATTTCGAATTTTGCGAGGTTAGAGCGACCGCAGCGCCACCACTCGGGCAGTGGAAGAAGCTATCACCTACCCGACTATTTTTCCGAAGAGTCCGCCGTTCGTCAACGGTCGCAATCCAAATGGCCAGGGGTGAAGTATTGAATACCCCATAAAACAGGTAAAAGTAAAATGTTTCTACTCTAAAACCATCTCGTTTAGGGGTATACAACACTATATTTTAATCACGGCACCTTTTTAAAACGAAAGCCTGATCACTTACCTTTAAATTGAATATAGTTTTGAATGGGCTAGAAACAACTACTTGCATTCTAGAAGCATTTGAATTTATTTGCTACACTTGGGGCAGGTTGGGCCGCTTTTTTACGGGGCACATTGTGCCAATCTAACAGTATCCATTAAAATTGCAAATTTTGATATTTCAGGAAGTGTTGTGACAAATGCTAGGTTAGGTTTTCTTATGGTTTCATTTTCTGACATTTATAAAAAATATTCTTAACTGTTTTTACTGTTTTAATTAGTTAGCAGAATTTTATTTTTGATTAGCCTACTTTTGTTAAAGTACAAATACAAGAGTACGAAGTACCTAACTGAAATTACTTTTTTTGACAAATTCGACTTCCTTTATCACAGAGTATCACTCAACACATCATTAAGTGGCGTAGATAACGGTTCTGGACATTTTTTCCAGCTTGGCCCAATGTGCCCCATAGGTCGGACCAATGTGCCCCGGCCCGGGGCAGATTGGTCCACTTGCAGGCCTCTTGGGTTTTCGGTTTATCTCAGCTTGCATGGTCGGAAAAATGTTGGGGGTGGTTTTCTAAGGTAAAGTAATGTACAAACTAAGACTTGGCACAAAAAACTATTTTTGGGGTCATCGCATGCGGCGTAGGGAACTAAAAGAAAAAAAACGGACCAATGTGCCCCACTCTCCCCTACTTATTTCTCAATTTTTCGGATTTTTCTGAACTTTTCTTCTTCATTTTTTAAAATTTTCTTTTAAAATGATTTTTTGGGAAGGGGGGGGGGCGTTCAATGATTTTTCGAAGTGCCCCGGTTGAACATTTAAATTGTCCAGTCCATTTCCCTTCCCTTGTCACTCGCCAACCACGACCGACTCTTCTTCAGGCGGCATGCGTCAAACACCTTTACTAGTGAACAGATTCTCCTGGAAGGCGCTGCGACCAGCCAAGGCATTCCTGCATGGAAAATGTGAGTGTCGCTGGCCGGGCCGGGCCGGGCGGGGCCGTAGCTGAGGCCGGGCCGGGAGGGGCAGCGGGCCTCCCTCCTCCCTCCTCCTATCCCCCTCATCCGGGGAAGGCCTAGCGCGAGTCGCAGGGAGGCACGTTTAGCTCATGCGCCTCGAAAGTAAAACGAGGATTGAATCGCTCCCACATCTCCCCTCCCCCAAGTCCCCTCTACACGCACACACACTCGCATACGCACGCGTGCGCGCGCACACACGCACCGCCAGCGCATGCACGCATGTCCGCGTGACCCCACCCGCTCCGCGCCCGCACAGCCGTGCGCCGTGCGCCGTGCAAGGTGCCACTGATATCGAGAGTTCAAGTTCGTTTTCCTTGACTGCGACCCCGCACCGCGCTGTGCGCCGCGTTGCACGCCAATGGGGACTCGTTTTTCGCGGCTCTCATGCGTGTGTCACTACTACCGCTATGACTGCCTTTTTCTTTTCCTCTTTAGAAATATTCAAAAAAGCAATTGTTGGTATTTTTTTTAAAAAGTGGATTGTATTATTTGTCTTCTTTCATCCCATTGTAAAAAAAAAAAAGTTACTTTTAATTTTTTCAAGTTCATATTCTGATTTTCTAAAATTTTCGAACTTTGTTAAGTCCTGGCGAAGAAGTTTTGCTGAGTTCATTTTCTTCGAATGAGATCCCTTCGTTGCTTCGAAACAACGCATGTGAATACTTTTACCATCCCCTGCCTCCTTTTTTTTTTTTTAAAAAAAAGAAAAACTTCTTTTAAAGGAACAATAGTTGTAACTGATTTTGAGTCGGGGTGCCCTGCCCACTGCGCGCGCGATAAAGTTGGCGTTGGATTTATTCAGCTCACGTGATGAAGGGAAGGGGCTGGCTCTGTGCGCGCTGGGCTGGGCTGGGCTGGGCTCTGCCACGGCAGCGCTCTTACGCCAAGTCTTGTCGTCAGCATGAATACGAATTCGAATACGAATCCGATCGGTCGACGTCCAGCTCACGGTGCGCCGTTCTTTGCTCGGACGGGTCGGAACTGCCGTCACCGGGCGGTTCTCGCGGTCGAGTCGTTGCAAC
The DNA here is from genome assembly GCA_029379305.1 of Frankliniella fusca. NCBI lineage: Eukaryota > Metazoa > Arthropoda > Insecta > Thysanoptera > Thripidae > Frankliniella > Frankliniella fusca. The sequence continues at coordinate 1,200,059 of JAHWGI010001056.1, read as the reverse complement.
AGGCGGGGGCGTCAGCCTGCACCCGCCCCGCGCCCTGGACCTGGACTCGCGAGCCCTGG